>CM030940.1:2908600-3481868 GCA_018136815.1 Isochrysis galbana | reverse complement strand
AGGTGAGACTGCGAGCGTAGTACCCAACGACTCGTTCACGGTTATCGTCTCCTAGCTGCGAGAGGATGCCGGCGATGCCCAACTTGCTAGCCCCATCGGTCTTGACGATGAAGGGCCGATCATCCCTGGGTGGAGTCAAGACGGGCTCCGAAGTGATCGCTGTCTTGAGCTCTTGGATAGCTCGGCGACACTCCTCGGACTGAGACTCCTTTGCCACGTCACAGCCCTTCCGCGTGAGGGCAGTGAGAGGAGCAGCCTTAGCGGCGAATTGGCGAATGAATCGACGATAGTAGGAGCAAAGGCCGAGGAAAGATCGAACCGCTTCCAAGGAGTTGATGGATGACGGGTCGATGTCGGCGACAGCTGCGACCTTCTTCGGGTCCATCTTGAGACCTTCCCTCGAGACAACGTGACCGAGGTACTCCGTAGAGGTGGCAAAGAAGACACACTTGGACATCTTGCAGGTCAGGCCGGCCCACTCTAGCCGCTCGAGAACTAGGTCTAGCCGGTGAAGCATTTGCTCGAACGAAGCTTGTGCCCTGGCCTCTTCGGAAGGACCCACGCCCGTTGACCAGATGCCCACATCATCGAGGTAAGGCATGCAGATCTCCCACGCTAGCGCACCGAGAACGATGTCCATCAAGCGGCACATGTAGGAGGGACCTGATTGGATGCCGAACGGTAGAAAGTTGAACTCGTATTTGCCGCGGTGGGTGGTGAAAGCGGTGATATGTTTGTGCGATTCTTTGATCGGGATGCCCCAAAAACCAGAGGCTAAATCGAGAGTACATAAGAAGAGAGAACTGAGCGGCCCTTGGCCGGATGCTAGCCTATCGATAGCCTCCACAATGAGGGGTAGAGGGCTATCCTCGACGCGTAGCTTGGCGTTCGTGTCGCGGTAGTCCACGCAGAATCGAACGGAGCCATCTTTCTTGCTGACCAGGACTACTCGGGAAGCCCAAGCCGAATTTGACTTGCGAATAATGCCGGCGGCTTCCATCTTGGCTACCTCCTCTTCTATGATGAGCTCGCCTGCGCGGCCCACTCTAGACGGAGCGTGCCGGTGAGGAACAGCGCCGGGGTTGAGTGGCAACTCCACCTCGAGAACGTGCGTATGGTTTGGAGCCCCGGGTGCAACGCGAAAGCTTTGATGCGCCGGGCCAAGAGTTGGCGTACTTCTTCTCGTTGATCGTCGGACAGAAGCCGGTCTGGATCGATGGTGGCTGAGTCGAGTAGAGATCGTTGCTCCTCGCTCAGCGCGGTGACAGGGTCACCATCCCCCTCGCTTCCAGTCGGAGTCCAGCCCCGGTGCAACTTGAAACGCACCTGGAGCGAAGCTATCGGATGCAGAGACGGCAGGGTCAGCGCATCGACTCCGGTGTGGATGATCGTCACCGCGATGCGATGATCTTCCGTGGGCGTGACCACCGTGGGCATTACGAGAGGAGACGAATCGAGAGCCTCGCGATTTGGTAGGCGGTCGACCAGCATCGCGCAGTCCGAATGATCTCGGAGAGCTAGCGGAACCCTGACCCAGATGGTTGCGCGGTGGAAGGCAGGAATCGTCACCGCTTGCTCCGTGTAGAGAAGATATTCGGACGAGGTAGACGCCGGAGCTTTGGCCGCAAACTCGTCGGCAGACTCAAAGAGAGGTGTATAGAGTGGCTGCCTAGCATCAGCAGCAGCCTCACCCTCCGATCCAGCCGGGATCTCTCGTGTTGCCGTCGACCTCTCCAGAAAGTCGACAGTCAGCGGCTGACCGGGTGACATCGAGATAGCTCCGACGAAGCCGGCGTCCGCGACTGGGGGCGGCGCCGTGGAAACTCTGACTACACATTCGGAAAGGACTCTTGAAGAGTCTTCTGCATCGCCAGAGGCAGGACGGAGGCGGAGGCTTCCCTCCGAGCTCGCGGCGTCGAGAGAAATGGTAGCGGAGTGGGCGGCCAAAAAATCGTTCCCGAGCAGAAGCATCGCGTTTCCTTCGATGACCGCGAACGAATGACGGAAGAGGCGACCGGACAAGGAGAAGACGAGGCTAGCCCAGCCCTAGTGATGAGAGGAAGGCCGTCCGGCCCATGTAGGTTGGGGACGGTAGCGTCCGATACGCGTTCGACGCAGGCGTCTTCAGGTAGTCGATCAAGCAGGGCAGTGGTGATTACTGACGGGCCCGCTCCAGTGTCAGCCAGGGTGCTGTTCACCGTGAGGGCAACGTCCGGGAGAACGAACCCTTGAGCTGCGCGGTCGCCATCGGCACGGCAGACCACGAGATCGCGGACATAGAGGCAGTGACGAGGGTAGAGCGGGGGCGGCGTGTCCGCGATAGATTCCACCGGAAGTGAGGTTCCGGCTCCGGGTGACAGGGTGGTTGGATTGGAGGCTAGCCTGGACGGAGAAGATTCATCGACGTGGGGCACTCGCTCGATAGCGGCGGCCACCGTCTGCGGCACGAATGGTATCGAGGAGCGTGGGGATGCCTTTGCTGAACTAGAGGGGTTAGGCACGCCATCATAGCCTAGCCCTCGACGGTCCGTCGGATGCCGAGGTTGATCCATTTGGCGTGACCATTCCTTCTCCAGGGACTTCTGCAAGTCTGTCTTCGGAAGCTTCGACAACTCGGAAAATCCGGCCGCACTGAGGCCCCTAGCGGTAGCCCCATCGCAATACAGTGCCCGTGGAGTATCCTCTCCTTCGGCGGCGTCGGAGGGCTTGGTCTCGAGGGTCTGCATGCTCCGGTGTTCTGGCATCTCGGGCGTGTCATCTTCTCCCGAGTCGGGCCCGACATCCCAGGTTTCGAGTGGCCTTTCGGCTACGAACGAATTGGTCAGTTCGGCCACTCCCTCGTCGCCAGCCGTGAAGGAGGCGCTCGGAGATAGTGCATTGATGCCTTGAGAGCCCAGTCGAGACAAGATGGGAGGTTCCGACGGCTCCGCAGCTGCCGCTTGCTCAGCGATTTCTTGGGCGATGGAAGGCGTGACATCCTGCCACCGATGGACCCCCGAAATTACATCACGGTCGAAGACCTGCCACTTGCTGCGGCGCTTCTTCACCGTGTTTGGAGGGCCTGGCGTTGTAGAGCGGTCCTCTATGGGCCACTCCCACGGCAGGAAGCGGTCTCCTTCCGCCTCGGCCTCGTCTTGCGATACGTTTGTTTCCGAGTCCTCCTGATGAAGCAGGCGAGAAGCATCGGCAACGGGGCCTGCGTCCGGGATCACGACAACCGAATCAGACACTGGCGAACCGCTGGGAGGCGTGAGGTGAGAGCTAGAAGCTGCTTCGCCTCTCCCCTCCATGAAACGAGCCAGAGCCGTCCTCGGCTCAGCCAGCTCGAAACCGGTCGAGCAAAGCGAAGGGCGTTCTCTCAAGCTGGCAGCTGCTTGGGAAATTGCCCAGTCCACCGTGAAGTCGAGCGAACGCGACGCCTTGGCTTCGCGCGCATAACGGCGCAAGACCGGCATCCACTGGGCCGCCATTGCACCGGCAATGCCCACATAGGTGCGGCTGCGAAGGGCGCCACGGTGGGGCGACGGCGATAGATCCGCCATAGCGGATAGACGTCCCTCGACAATCTTCGAAGGCTGCAAGGACGGGAGTGAAGCCGTCAGGTACAGGCCAGTTGCTTTTTGATGGCCCGTGCCGTGCTGCCACGGCTGCACAAACTGCCGCGGTCGCAACCCCCCGACTAAGGCAGAGGCTTCCGCGTGCATTCGAGGATTTTCGACGGCAACGAAAGGCGCGTCGGCGCTTGCCATGGCGAGGAAGACTCTAGCGGCGGATTCGAGAGCCTGGCGTCGTCCCGGCTCCCGATCGAGCCACTGGCAACTCACCGCCGACAAATACGTGCACGGCGGATGCGCAACCACGAGGTCCCAACCGAGGTTTTGAATGTGAAGAGCATCTCCGCAGAAGTGGGGAATGTAGTCGATCTCCGACGGTCGTAGATCGCACGTCGCGACGTGCGCTCCGGCGAGTAGGAACATCGAAGACACGACCCCGCTAGCTTCACCGACGACTAGAACGCGGGGTGGAGGAATCCCCTCGGCCGCGTCGAGCGTCACGGCGTCGTGGATCGCTGCTAACTCAGCGCAAAGCTCGTCGAAATGCGTCGGCAACACGGCAGAGGGCGATGCATGAGTGCTCGCGTCCGGCCGCCGCAAGGCTAGAGCAGCTTCGGCGAGATGGCGGGGCAAGATGACGGAGGAACCGCTAGCCCAGGCACGGGAGGCGGCTAACATTTGAAGCTCGCGCGTAGGGGCGCGGGCAGTTTCAGTAGACTTGGCGGCCGAGGAACAACCAACCACGGCGATCCGGTGGATGGCCTCGGCAGTGGAATTCAGGGGAAGGAGATCGTCGCCCTCGAGTTTCGGTGGGCTAGACATGAAGGGGGTTGGCTCCGGCGGGCGATCCCTGGAACGGGGATCCTCCGGAGAGCCGAGAGAAAGAGGAGACGCCGGCGTCCGTGTGGGGCGCGACGAGAGATCGTAATCGACGGCCCCTGCGTCTCCCGAGTCTGGGGTGGCCACGGCGTGAGCGCGGAAAGCCGCAGCTCCCTTGGAACCTTCAACTTCATTGACTCCGGAAGCCGACCCTTCCGGGTCGGTAACCAGGTCAGAAACGAGAACGGGTGCAACTTCGAGACGAGAGAATGAACACGATGACGGAGAAATATAACGAACCGCGGAGAGAGGTGAGGAGGAGGCACTAGTCTCCGCCTCAACAGCACGAGAACCTACGGTAGACAACGACGATTCGTCCGCAGAGCGGCTCCGGCTATGGCCCTTGGGAGAGAGGTCTCCAGAGGGGTCCCGCCGGGAAAGAGCAGAAACAGGTAAAGCAGCAACAACGTTTTCGTACGCGGCAGCGGCCACGTCGGACCTATCCATAGAACCTAGAGCAGAAGATGATACCGAGTCGACAGCCCTCGAGGGCTTCACAACTGTTCGTTTACGAAACGAAGAGACCGAAGACGCGTCGAATCTACCTAGCCCACCCCCTTGGGCAGGGCCGTCGGGGGGTGAATCCAGGGATGAAGATGCGTCGAAAGACCTAGGAGAGTTAGAAGGAACCGATGACAGCATAGTATCCGTAGAAATAGATTCCAAGAGGGGCAGCGAGCGAGAATCGGCCCCTAACATCCTAATAGCGTGCGGAGTAATAGAAGAACTTGTAGACGTACACGAATTTCGGAGAGTCGGGTCGCGACTATCTCCGGGGCAAACCTGTTTCCAGGAGCCCGGGTCAAGTGTCGACTCCGGCTTCCGAGATAGCCGTCCGGCGGGGGCTTCAGCCGGCGAGGCGGCTCCCACCGTCGAAGACTGAATGGAGCTAGAGACAGGGGGAGAATCGCCGCGTTGACAGCTCTTCTCCCCAAGCGACGTAGGGATCGGATCGGGATGGTGGTGGTGGCGTTCGGGCCCACCGCCCGAGATGTTCTCCGCCAGGGTTTGAGGGACGGGGACCCCGCCGGACCCCTACTGAGGCTTAACCCGGACCATCGAGCGAAGAAGCTTATGAATGTGCTCGTCCGATCCACACTCTCCGCAGCCAGCCTCACACAGAAAGCGGATATATGGCTGACAGATGACGGGGTTGTGAGCACCGTCTCCCGTGCCATATTTCCAGGCTTCGCTGGATGGAGTGCCAGGAGGAGCGTGAGGTCGGAAAGCGCAGAAGGCACAGCCGTTTTCGTTCGTCCATTCGGTGATTCCCCTATTGATATCGTCCGTCCGTGGAGTTTCCATTGAATTATCGGCCGGTCGGCACTTCGCTAGCGCCGCCGAGACCCTTGGGTGCTTGGCATAGCCTGCTACGGCCCAGAAGCGGGCTCGGGCCCGATTCCAAAGCTCGGGCGTCCACCGGGATACGCCCAAATCGGGCGGTAGCCCTTGGCCGTTCGCCGGCGGATCGCAGCGACGGCTGGGCGGCCGAGACGAGCCTCCCTTTCGACCCGGTGGATCGGTCAGTATAGCCGGCAACGGCGAGTTGGAGTGGTAACTTGCCGGCGGTGCAGCAGCCCGATAATCAGGCTTCGAAGCAGGCGAGTGTCCCTGTCCGCGAAGAGCTTCCGCCACGGTGGCTTGGACGGCTGCCTGCACGGCGGCGACCATGTCCGTGGTCGAAGCGGTCTTCTGGGACGAGGAAGTCTCGTTCTTTGCCTCGCCTGAGGCTTTAGTGCGTACGCTAGCCACGGTTTGCTTCGTCGAGGGCCGGGATTGATGACGCTTCACCCGGGCCTGCTCGTAAGGGCTGAGGTACCGTTGGCAGAGGTTGACGCACGAGAGCGCCGACCGACCTAGCTCGTGGTTCTCTACGCGGAAACGAGTCTCCGCGAGCACCTCCGCAAATTTAATAGCATTATCGACGCCGCGCTGAGGATCAACCTTATCGTTTCGAATGATTTCTTCGAACCTCTGGTTGATCTCATGGGCCATGTTTGGGTGATCCCACACGTTGGTGGAGTCAACCGCGGAATCGCCAAGCTTGCGGATGTAGGCGCGAACCAAATTCTTGCTGAGCTCACATAGATCAGCGCCGGCCTCGCGCTCCCTCATGCGGTCCCACTCCATCGACGCCGAGTCTTTCGCGAAACCATCGGCCCCGTTTGCGAAGGTCCCGTCGCATTTGCGAAGAAGGACGTCAGCAGCGAGGACAGGGTTGAGAGCGAGAGCGCGATCCTCCACTAGATCAAGGAGGAAGGCGAAGATGCGGGAATTGCCGCTGGAATTGGCGCCGGCTGCCGCGAGGAGGGAGGTAAATATTTCGCGATGATCGCAGCCGAGCGCTAGTGCCCGCTCCAACGGCTTGATGAGAGTTAGCCGAAATTCATTCCAGGCTGTCGCCGCGGTTTGAACGTTATCGGAGGCGAGGGCCTTTGGGAAGCGGAGCTCCGAAAGCTCTTTGCCCATCCTGACCTGATGGTGAAGGGTTTGCTCGGCTGAGAAGCGGCTACGCACCCATTTGAGCAAGTGGTCCTCCTCCATGAAAATTCGGCAATGCCAAACGTTGCCCGCCAGGGAGAGGTTGCTCTTCAAAATGGTGTGGATGAGCTCATGCTCGTCGGAGTCGCGGTAAAGGGCGGCCAGATCGCGTGAGGGCAGGGCGAGGAGATTTTTCCACTCGCTTACAACTGCCTCTCGCTCATCCATCCCCACCGCAAGGCAGGGGTCGCGAGGGTGGCGGAACGGCACCATCGGGGTCGGGCCCCGGTAAAGGCTCTGATCCTGGCGGCGGGGTTCCGATTTGGAGGTCGGGTACGCCGACCGTGGAACCCTAGAAGCCGGAGAGGCGTGGCCCTTTGGGTCTAGAGCAGGAGGCTCGCCCATGGGTGGTTCCCTCTGAACCGGCCTAGCAGAATCCGCAGCCGCCTCGGTCCGATCCATGGACGGACTTGAAGCGGGCTCTTGGCGGGCTTGGAGTAGCTGAGTCAGGGCTTTGAACCCTGCTTCAACTTGATCCCGGAGAAGCCCCTCCCTCGCCTCTGCCGCGGCAAGGGATGACTGCAGGCGCTCCACAGCCCCTTTTAGGGTGTTGGTCTGCGCTTGAAGCCTTGCCATTTCCGCATCCTGACGCGCCGCGGCCGTCTCGATCGGGGTGATCTCTTGATCAAGGACCCCTTTTGATGACGGCGGGGCATAGTCCCGGTAGGCGGGGCTTCGGAAGCTGATCCCCTCCCCTTCACCGACCTCAGACTCATCATCTCGAAGGTGAGGAGGTGGGTCAAACTGAATCAGAGGGAGGGGGCCTTCCTCCACCTCATTGGCCAGCTCAGCGGCACTGAAGTTGGCCTCATGTGGGAGAGGGTCATGCTCCACCATGGCCCACTGTAATTGCACCCGGTGGGTGCCGAAGGCAGCGGACGGAGGCTCGCCATCCGACACGAGCTGGTCGGAGCCAATCATGGGGATAGCAGCCGGAGTGATGGGTGGCATTGGCGCAGCCTCAGTGGTCGTGGGATCACTCGGGAACCCCTCGGGAACAGAAGCTGCAGCGGGCAGAGAAGGTTCCCTGAGGGGTTCCTCCTCTGCGGCCGAGGACGTGAGCTTTGATTTCGTGCTTGTCGAGTCGAGCGGAGCCGGAGGGCTCTGAGCCACTCCGTCGCGAGCAGCACCGGCGGCTAGCGCGGCGCTTTGGCCCTCCTCCCCACCGGGAGTCGGATGAATGAAATTCTGGACTGGGTCGGGCAACCCCATTCGGGTGTATGGACAGGGAACGAACGGCGAACGAAGGACTGTGGGGCGGCGAGGCGCTCCTAGCGGCCCTAGTGTGATGGGTTGTAAGAGATTGTTAGACCTACAAAGAACTCTTCCCTCAGGGAGGGAGCCTAGGCTGCTAGAGTGCAGCGACGCAGCGAACAACGACGGACAAAGAGCCTGAGAACAACAGGATACACCGACTCACGAACACACCGGAATCATTCACCTAAACAAAGCAAATTATCAAGCAACCGCGACCCCAAATCACCGATAACTCAAACACGTCGCGAGAGACGGAGAGAGAGAGCGAGAGAGAGAGAGACTCCACAGCGACGGCCGGAGCGTGTCTCCGTTGTAACTTCCCACGTAGCGGAGAGTCCGAAGGGGAGCGTCATGTCGCGCGACCACGGCGATCACTTTGGATACAGATCGCAACGAGATGTCTTCACGACCGAATAAATCTTGCCGTTGAGCGTGAACCTTCTAGACGCTTCTAACGAACAACCCTGAGTAGCAACCAAGGGGAAGAAACACCAAAGGGGCCAAGGCTTGCATGTAACTTGCATCAAGGGGAAAGATTCCCTCACCTAGGAAGCGAACCTACACCGGTCTCCAAGGGGAGATGGCAAATTAAACCTCAAATCTCGAGCGGCTAGAGCAACCGACTCGCTCGCCAAAACCTTGACCGAGAAGAAAGAAGCTAGGACCTACAAGCCAAGGGTAGCGGACCTAGGGAATGTGAGAGGAAGTTTCCGAACGCCAACGCCAAACGCCGAACGCGGGAAGGCAACGAAACCCTAACCAGGCCAAGCAGAACCTATGAAGAACAGGCCTGGACAACAACGAAAGTCAGCAGGTCCCAAGAAAGAACCGGAACCCAACAAGAAACAACAAGCCTTGCAAGAAGCTAAACAAGCCTTCACAAGGTAACTCGAGAGCCTGAGACAAGCGCGCAGCGAGCAACAGGCGACCTGGCTCCTTTAGGTAAAGATTACCCGAAAGGAGGAAACCTGGAATCTAGACCTGACAAACAGGCTAGAAGGAACGAAACGAGAACTCGAATTCTAGATCGCTAGGGACGAACCCTACCAACCTAGATGTACCTGAGCTTCACCGTGTGGCCGCACGGCGAAGGACCTGGAAACAAGAGCCTGGAAATCGCATCATCTAGGATGAATGCGACACGCAAATCGGCGGACCAGGATTAGAGCCCAGGGAGAATCCGAATCTGCACGCCTTGAGTGACCAAGACGAACATAGAAGACGATATATAACGATGAAGGCACGTGCCCATGCCGAAATATTCATGCCAGGAGGCCTGAATCCTGAATACAACAGCCGCGCACTGCACGCGCGCGAGAGGCTGGCAGCAGATGCCAGCAGGGGCGAGGTGGAGGGCGCAGGCGACGCCGTGCGATCGCGCAAGGCTCTGTACTGCCTGTCCTGGGGTAACCGTACCCGGGGAACGCAGGCGCGCGTCGCACAGCGCGACTTGTGGTGCACTTTTGTGGTCGACGTCAATTTCGCACGAGCGCGAAAACGTTTTTGGGTCTGTGTCTGTGTGTCGAATGGCGTCGAAAATGTGCATATTTCTTATAAGATTCTGCCTAATATACCCATTTCCAGGGTAATACCCTAAAAATCGCGTGATAAAACCTCAATCTTGACTTGGTGAATTTTCACCCTTAGAAGTTAAAAGGCGTGTTTGACCGCCCTAGTTTAGAAACAAAACTTACGGACTTGCCAAGCGGGGCGGGGGGCAGGGCGTGGGGGCGTCGGGCGTGGGGGCGTGGGGGAGGGGGACGCCCGTGGCCGTGCCCTCCAAATTTCGATCAAAAATTTTATTTGAGCCGAACCCCAAATTTTACCAAAAAATCTCAAAAGTCTGGCGTTTGCCCAGCGATGGGGGGTGATGGCTCGTCCAGTGTATGTGCTAAGAGGAGTACAAGATGCTCTCTCTACAAGATTACAATTCTGAACGCCATTGGAGGCTAGCTGGCGCAACGAGGCCGGAGGAAGCCCGCCGCGTGTTCGGGGGAGCCGCGCGGACGGCGAGGAGAGAAGAGTGGCGCGAGACTCGGAGGGGTAGAGGGAAGGGAACGAGGGAGCGAGGGAGCGAGGGAGCGAGAGGAGGGGAGGGGAGTCGCCGCTGCCACCTGCGCCAACCGATGGGCGAGGTGCAGCAGCCTGGTGAGCCGAATACAGCGCTTCTCGTGCTCACTGGCCCACACGAGCCGATCCGCTTCTTTGAGCAGGTGCTCGCGGCGAGCGGCGGGCTGCCCGCGGAGCACAGCGGGGTGAGCAAGCTCCACGTCCAATTCTGCGACGAGCTGCACGACGAGCACCTGCGTGGGCTGCCAAAGAGTCTGATAGAGCTGCGGCTCGATGCGTGCCATGGGCTCACCGATGCTGGAGTGCAGACGCTCGCCTTAGTTTGTGGCGCCTCGCTCACATCCCTCTCGATCTACTGGAACAATCATTTGAGTGACCGCGCCGCCATTCAGCTCTCACTGCATTGCAAGCAGCTGCGGCAGCTCTCGCTTTCTGGATGCAAAGGAATCGGCTCGACCGGCATCCTCTCCTTGGCCTCTCGGTTGCGCCACTTGGAGGAGCTTGACCTGACGCGGTTGCCTCTGGTTGACGACGTGGCTGTGACTGCTATTGCTCAAGCGAGCCGCTCACTCGCTGGTCTCCGACTGTATGCAGACGCCCAACTGAATGACCCCCCTATAATCGCGTTGGCCAAATCGTCTAGTAGCTCGCTCACTTTGCTTGATTGTACTGGTCTTAATAGCGTGACTGATGCAGCTGTCCTCTCCCTTGCGGAGCATTGCCCCCGCTTGAGACATTTGGTGCTATCATGGGTCCTCGAGCTAACAGATCGAAGTCTAGTGGCGATTGCCAGGCGCTGCTCGCTTCAATTACTCTCTATACATGGCATCCGCGGATTGACGACATCGACTTTGGACGCACTTGCCGAGAACCAAGCAAAATCACTAGAAGCCCTTGATGTCCGTGGCTGTATAGGGATGGGAAGCCCATCCCCCACA
This sequence comes from Isochrysis galbana, assembly GCA_018136815.1. Lineage (NCBI taxonomy): Eukaryota > Haptophyta > Isochrysidales > Isochrysidaceae > Isochrysis > Isochrysis galbana. The sequence continues at coordinate 3,470,629 of CM030940.1, read as the reverse complement.
GAGTTGCTGCAGCGGCTACCTGGATTGACGACATTCATCATTCACACATGAGAGCGGAGCAGCGTTGTGATGCTGCATCATCATACGCATGAGTACATTGCTGCCCCCCAACCTAAACTGTAAACACAATTTTCGGACACGCTACATAGCTCGTCCGCCCTTGGCACGACCTACCACTTCCTAACCCTAGCCATACTTTCGGGTTGGACTTTGGAATGTTGCCTCGACAGCTAGACGGATAACAGTGCAAGGTGCGCAGGTGGGGTGCCCGCAGAGGTGGCACGAGAGAGACCCGTTCAAGAGTCGAAAGGCAACCGAGGAGACCCAACACTCCATAGTGTCGGATGCGTGCCGGCCGTGCCATCCTCCAAGTTTCTGCCTGCGCTGATCGCGTCCTCACACAACTCTGTGGTGGGGTGGAGATCTTTTCCCCTACTTGTCGGAGCGAAGCTCGTTTCCTCTTTGGAAACGAGCCGCGAGGGCGCAAGGCCTGTGATCTAATAGTTGCCCAACGATTTCGCTGGAAAACACCTCCTGGGGGAGGTGTTAGCCCAAGTGCTCCAGAAGTGCTGTTAGAATCTACTATTAGATTTCGCCAACCGCATTACAGTTACAATAAAAACTTTATAATATTCTTACCGCACTTGCGGCGCATGGACCCACTACTTTAACGCAGGACACTTTCGCTACACCTCCATTCCCCCGGCCCTTCCCCCCCCCGCCATCAGGCGGCTCCCCCCGTACACTACTAGGGGGATAGGGGTGAAGGGCTTAGATATGGTCCGGTGGCCCGCGCCCCCCCCCGGTGATCCGTTCACCCCCCTTCCTCCTACGCTCCTACGCATCCCGGGCTGGCGGCGGACTCTGTCTCGACTTATCCCGTAAGCAGGCGCGAGACTTACCGATTTTTCGGTGGGCGGAGCTCTCGCTCTGCCCACCCCCTTCTCCGCGCTTTCTCTCCCCTGTCCTGCGGCACGCGCGATGGCGCGCCTGCGGCAGGCCTGCAGCTGCCCTCTGGCGGCCCCTGGCCCCTGGAGGCACCTGGAGGCCAGCTCAGGCGGGGCAGAGGAGGCTGGGGCTGGGCCCTGGCCTCCCCAAGGCTAGGAATCAGTTAAACCAGTTAACCAGTTAACTATATTGATCACTATTAATCGGCAGTTTCAAAACCCCCTTTGATTTTAATCATCGAGTTTCTGGAAACTCAAGCCCTAGTTAACTAGTTAATCACCGAGTTTTGAGCGCCCATTCAGTGTGTTGCTGTCGCATCCGCGATCGACTTCAGACCGTCTGCCAATTCGTGCGTCTTCGTGCTCAATCGTTCTTGTTCGCCGCGGAGTTTTACTCGTAACTTGTAGAACTCTTCAGTCGTAATTCGCCCTTCGCTCCTTGCCGTCGCGCCCCTTTAATAAAAAATTTTTCCAACTCCCGTCACCCTCCGGTGTGGTGAGGAGCGGGCCAATGCCCGCTCCCACTGAAACTCTACCCGCATTGGCTTTCCCCAACTACCCGCCCCCGTCGGCAGCCGAGGGAGGTGTCCCACCCCCACCCTCGGGCTCAGAAGGGGGGTATGATCCCTATACCGAGGGCGCCGGGTATCCTCCGGTCGCCTCGGTCGTGCCACCGTCACCCCTCTCCTCCCGGAATGGAAGCCTCCCAGATGCCCGCAGGGTTCCCGGCCACCCAATTGCCCCCTTCATCAACGTTCCGCCGCCGATGTCCGTCGCCTCCCCGGGCGGGGCTGAGCGCGGTGGAGCTGCGCTGCATGGAAATGATCCAATCCATGGCAGCGCAATTCACCAGGCAGCTCGCCGCGGTCACTGACGCGATCGAGAAGGGTGCCCCCGCTTCACGGGCTGCATCCATCGCCCCTTCCAAGCCCGGAGAGGACGGGCTCGCACACTCCGATGTACCGCCGCCGCCCACGTCGCCACCGCGGCCCCCTCTCCCCCTCCAAAGCCCCCTAAAGCCTCCAAGGGCCACAAAGGCCATGGCCACCGCCGCCGCCGCTCGCCGAGCCCCTCGTCGTCTTCGTCAGCCTCGTCGCAATCGTCTCGGTCGCATTCGGGGACGGGCTCTACCAATCCGTCTGACACCAACAATTCGGAGTGGGAGTCACGCGAAGAGAGCCTAACGGTCGGGGATAGTACAAAGGGAAACGGGCAACCCCCCCTACCCGCAACAGGGAGCGACCCCACTATGGGTGCGAGGCGTGCACCCCTCCCAAGCCGAATGGATGGGGGAAGAAGGTGGTACCAAATGGAAGCAAACGACCTTGGCTGAAGATGAAGCTCAAGCGCACAACGCACGGCGCACGGCGAAGGAGGTCGGCCTGTCATTGTCGGTCGCCATCTTTCCGCTCCCACCTCGGATTGCGAGGGGGGAAAGGCGGGGTGGAAGCTTTGCCGAGTACGATGAAAAAATGTTATGACTCCCCGATACCCATTTTTTTTCAACCTAAGCTCCCTCACCTCTCGCACTACGAAAGACCTCTAGTGCTAGTGCGACGTATAAGCATAGTATTGATTTCATATATTTGTGCGGCGCAGCACTCTACCGTATATGAGTGTATTTGTAGCGAGGATGAACGCAGAAAGATCTCTCTCTGTCGCCTCATCTAGCCCGATCTTGACGTTGCCTTTCAGCCCTTTCATTCGTCCAGACAACCTACCACACATGATCTCACGCTCATGATGAATAGACAGCCATGCGTGTTCATGTGTGTGGTGCCAGGGAGCAGATCCTGACACGCAGAGCGAGCCATTTTCCATCGCATCATGGCATTTCCTTGGAGGGGTTGACGCCTTCAATCCCTAAGAGAGATGGTGCCTTTGCGCAAAACCCTGCTCACGACCCAAAATGAGCAAACAGGAGCACCAAGCAGACAGCAGCCAAGAGACCATGCTATGCCCTGCCAACGAGGCTCACTGGCGAGGATGACGGCACAAAGTGAGAAGCAGGCGCCGTAGTAGTCGCCGATGGTCGTGAGCAGCCATGCCCGACACCAGATGAGCGAGTCCATCTGGAAAGGCCACAGTGGGTGCTTGTAGGCGGTTGATAACAAGACCACCATTGCGGTGAGGCCAAGCGCCATGTACGTGCCGGCGATCAGAGGGACGCGACCGTTTTGAGCTTTCAATGTGCCACCGTTTGTGGCACCCCCACGCAGGAATGTGTTGTATGAGCCTCGTCCATCAGCTCTTGGAAGAGGTGCTGAAATGAGCTGAGGCCGGGGCTTCATGCCATTGCTGCGGGGCTGCATGTGGCAGTCGCCGGCGGTCGCACACAATGCGAGTAGCAGCAGCGCAAGGTGCGTTGACGACAGTGGTGCATTGTGGAGGGGAGCACAGGGGTTCGCGTAGCGGTGCATTCCCTGTGGGTGCGGCTCAGCTCGACGACGGTGGGGGAACGAAGCGCAGGGGTGGGGAGCATGCAGGGACGGACTGCCGCAGTCGTACAACTCACGTATTTGCTAAAGACTACTCTTTTTAATAGTACCTCCGTTCCAAAACTCAGATGCCTGGGAGACTTTGGGGAGCAATGGCGGCGCCCAGACTTGGGAAGGTATTCCACTTAGGCGCTAGGCTGTAGGGATGGTACATGCTGGCTTAACATGGTGAGTTAGTTTGGTGTATTACTGACGATTTAGACTTACTACGAACATCTTGAAGACAAGCACTCTATTCACTGTTCACTGTCAGAGACGGTGTCACGGCGATGCGGTAAGGCGTAATCATTCCGACCTTCCGCCGCCACAATGGACAACAACACACGTGTCTTAGTATCAAACAAAGCATGCAATTTCTCCGGAGGATATTCGCGGAACGCTTGGAGGCACTGCTCGGTGAAGCGATCTAAGTTGAAGTCACGGCGCTTTGGAAGTCGCGAGTCGATCGATTTGAAGAATCCCAGGTCACACGCGTTTGTGTCAGGAGTCAGGAGAATTAGGCACTTGCCGCAAAAACACAATTTCTGGACCTACTTGCTTGCCGTTGCGCCGCGGAGCCCGGAGCACATCCTTAAGGCGGTTCTCCATGGTATCATCCTTCTCCTTGCTCTTGCTTTTGTGCGGGGTGGCGTGGTGGCGTTGTCCATCTGAATGGTGATGCGCTTGGCGCCCTTGAGCTTCTCCCGGATGGTGGGGATCACCTGCTGGCGCATCATCGACTCGAACTTGTCGGCGTCCATGGCCACGTCGACCGTTCGCAGCTCGCCCTTCTTGAGCCCTGTGCGCTTGTCTCCGCGCTTCGCCGGCACTTGCTCGCAGACACGCCACGCACCAACAAGGCCGTCAAAGTTGTATTGGGGGTTGGGGCGAGCAATGGCGCACAATAGCATCACCTTTCCAATGAAGCGCTTTGACGTCAATTTTTGTTTGGGCTTCTCCACGCCCGGCGGCAGCTTTAGCTTGCCTGAGTGCGAGTACACATAGAACCATTTTTCGTCTAGGTCTATGTGCTCCTCCCACGGGTTCTCTGCATTGTCGCGTGCCCCTAGACGAAGCTTGGAGTTGACGTCGCGATAATCTACGCAGAAACGTACGGAGCTATCCTTCTTAGTGACTAGCACGACTCGAGAGGCCCACGACGAATTTGATTTCCTAATGATGCCCGCGGACTCCATCTTGCAAACTTCGTCCTCTATGATCTTCTCACCCTCTCGTCCAACTCTAGACGGTGCGTGGCGGTGAGCTTCGGCTCCGGGGTTGAGCGGTAGCTCTACCTCCATCACGTGAGTGTGATTCGGGTTGGTCGGGTCAATTGTCAATTGCGAAAGCAGCGATACGTCGGGCCAGTAGACGACGAACTTGTTCACGTTGGGGCATCGAGAGACGGCCTTCGGGGTCGATCTTGGCTGCCTCGAGGAGCTTACGCTGGTCCTCGTCGAGCGACTCAATCACATCCGGCGAGTTAACGTCCCCGACGCGGCGATATGTTCCAGCGTGAATTTTGAATCGAACCTGTAGCGAAGCTACAGGATGGAACGACGGAAGGTGTAGAGGTTTGGGGTCAGTGTTGACCACCGTAATCGCGATGGTGTGGTCGGAGTTCGGCCTCTCTACTTGAGGAATGACGAGAGGAGAGCTATCGATCGATTCACGCGTAGGGAGTCGGTCCACGAGCATGGCGCAGTCTTCGTGTTCTCGAAGAGCTAGCGGAATTCGGACGTGAAACGTTGCCCTATGATAGGCCGGGATCGTGATAGGGTCGTGGGTATATAGGAGGTACTCGGAGCCACAAGACGCCGGCGCTTTGGCGGCAAACTCATCGGCCGTGCTGAAGAGAGGCTAGGAGACTAGCTGGTTGTCGTTTTTGGTGGCCTGCGGCCCTCGGAAGAAGTCAGTCGTGATTGGGTATTGGGTTCGCGGAGGTCGGACAGACCTGTGCACAAGTCATGCTGACAGGGACCACCGCTATCGGTGACGTCGAGACGCGAAAGATCGGCGGAGCGTCGGGGCTTGGACTGCCATTAACCTCAAGAGGAGCCACCGTGGATGGAGCACCGAGGGTGATAGAGCCGTCCGCGCTGTCGGAGGCGAGCTGAATCGAAGCGGCGTGCGTGGCTAAGAAGTCGTTCCCAAGCAGCAGCATCGGGTTGCCTTCAATCACCATGAACGTATGACGAAAGAGAAATCCGGGGGGGGGGGGGGGGGGCACTCGTGAAAAGTAGCCCAGAAGCGCTAATCTCTCTCGCCGAGGCGAGTGGCCGCGGCGAGCCGCGGCCCTTCCCTCCTGGTTCTGGTGCTGTATGTGTGTCTTGTGCGTCAGTGGTAACACGGGGAACTGTTCAATTGTAATTGTGAGCGCGTACCTTACACGAATATTCATGCCTACAGCCTTCAGATGGGCAGGAATACAACAGGTGCCCCCGTCTTCTCTTACCCAAACGGGGCGAGAAGACACGTAAACGCCGGAGGGGAGAGCTGCCGCTCCCCCCTCCCCTCCCTCTTCCCTCTTCCTCCTCTCTTCCCTGCGGCGGGGGCCCATGGCGCGCGCCTGCGGCCCCTCTTCAGGTCCCCAGGAGGCCTGCAGGGGCCTGGGAGCACAGCTCAGGGGGCAGGTGAGGCTGGGGCGGCATGGCCCTTGCTTGCCCCTCCTGCCTCTCCCTCGTTGGCTCTCGTGCCCCTGCCGGTCGACTGGAGCTGGCTGGGGGGTCCTGATCAGGGGGGCCCAGGGGGAGGAGGGGTTGGTCAGAGCGACAAGCCGGCCAGCGCGGGCCAGGGCGTGCGATCTGTGCCCAGCTCTCTGGAAGAGTCTGGGCAGTCTGAGTGAGTCTCCCCTGCATGCCAAGAGGCAGCGCAGGGGGTGGATGGTTCTCGCCCCCCAGGAGGAGAGTTCAGAGAGTGGGGGGGGCGCGAGGCCCCCCTCCATGGCGACCAATCATAAGATAAGTGCTGTGGTACCGGATGAAGGCAAGCCGCCTGAAAGCGCAACATCTTTGAAAGTTGACGAAAGGTGGTGGTGGTGGTCCGCACAAGCTTGCGCGGCCTAGTGCGCGGAAAGGGCTGACACACGCGGTGGTGCGATGCTGCTACGTCTGCTACAAAAGCTCAAACACCTACGCTGATGCGCGACATAATACCAAAGCTTGCAGCGGGCTAGTCACCCACCACGTGGGGTTTCCATTGCGGCCGGCAGTAGTTGCTACCACACGCGCAGTCACCGCGAGAGATGAGCACTACGCCCGATGCGCACGATACCATAGGACCCTCTCACATCACGGCATGCAAGCTGCTCATCCTTCTGCAGTATGTATGGTCTATTTGTCCTAGTTTGGCAGCCCTTGCGATCAGGCCTTGGCAAAAGCAGCGGCTATATGATGTGGAAACCCTCAGTGTCGGAAATAGCCTTGAGGAGCTGAGCTTTTAGCTTTTCCTTTGTTTTGTACTCCGGCAGCAACAAGTGGTTGAAGCATGTGTGCGCCGATGGCAAGCGCTCCTCGTCCGTGCCATTCCGTGAAATGACAAAGTTGAGATTGCCTAGCCCCTTGATCGGAACGCGATCCGAACCCGTGGTGAAGAACAGGAACTTTTTCTTCAATTCGAGGGGTAGCTCATGGATGGCCTCCCACAGTAGCATGATGGAAGGATGCTCGCGAGAGTACCCATCATCGTACTGGGCCACACGCTCGAGTGCCTAGAAAAGGCCGCAAGGTGGAGTGGGCTGGAGGTGGGCTCCGTGTCTTGCTGGAGAGTGACGGGCGCGAACGCGTGGCTCACCTCAAAATCCAAGTCTGGCGACCCACAGATGAGCAACTCGAGCTCCTCCCATCGGAAGAGTTGCAAGCACTCACCACCGCATACCGTTTCGAAGCCGCGCAAGAAGGCGTCGAACTGTGGCGCGATGGAGTCGGTCAGCAAGTACTGGGTGTATAGCCGCACATATTCCTCCCGGTTGTGCTGTGTCACCGAAACTTCACCTCCGTTGGGCATGAGGTCATGCGTCAACTTCTGCCCGAATTCTTCGTACGTCAGCTGCATGCACAAACCAAAGGTGTCTTCCACCTGTGAGGCCGGCTCAAAGTCCAGGAGCTGCTGCAAGCTGTGGCCAATGTCTGGGAACGCCATCTTCACGTCAGCCAGTGAGAGGGTGTCCCGCATGAGCTTCTTGTAAACGACGTGGGGAAAGCGTACGTCCAGTATCACACCATTGTAGATGGCCACGCCTAGTAGTACCCCTTCACTCGAGAGGCAAGGAGTAGGGGTGAGAAGGGAGATGAGCGAGGAGGGCAAGTGCGAGCGCACGCCGCGGGGTCACACGCCATCAAGCTCACGTGGCGGACGGCGACGACGCACCGATGAGCTCAAATTCGCGGTGCGACTCGAATGAGGCGCGGTTGAACCAAAACACGCGCCGGTCCTCATCATACGTGAACATCCCGTAACTTACATCAAAGATCTGCGCCATGATGAGCTGGAAGAACTCCTTTTGCACCCCTCCTTCGTCGATGCCGTCCTCGCCAACGAACTGGACTTTGAGCGGCTTCTTTAAATCTTGATGCTGCCGCGAGACTCGTAGTAGCGTATCCTGGATGAGGTGCGATCGCCTCACCTTCAGCACCAGATATGGCGAGATGACTCCCCCAAAGAGCGAGCGCAAGATGGCCCCCTCGAATTCCTGCGTCATCTGCGCTGTGGCGTCGTACATGAGCACTCGCGACTTGGACGCCGGATCTAGTACGTACGGGTGTCGGCAGAAAGAAAATTCGTTCCTATCGGACTTCCACCGCCTGTAGTCCTCTTTTAGGTTCACCTCTTGGTTCACGGCATCGTTGTAAAACACCGTATAGTCCAGCGCTGTCGCTTCGGCGCCCTTGCGCCAGCCACCAACGAGCGCTGCCTCGTTGGCGTCATACAGCAGCCCAAGCACTCGAGTGCTGGCGATCACCGCCTCGTCGATGCGCTGCGTGTAGAAGAGGCGCACAGTGATGAACTGGTGCACGACGGCCACTAGGCGTTGGAGTACTGTCACAGGGACGTGCGACCACCAGCGCGTCAGCAGCGCGCCGCAGCTGGAGGGAATGCTCGAGAGGAGCGACAGCAGCGGCAGTAGCGTCTGTTTGTGGTACTGTGGCTCGAGTAGGAGCGGGTTGGCCAGCAGTACGAAGAACTGCTGCAACGCTGGCCCCTCCTCTATCAAGTCTGTGTGCGCAATCTGTGCAATCTGCATCTTGCAAAGCAGACTTTCCGTCGCATTCATTAACACATCCACTACCTCGCGATTCTCCAGCCCGAGAATCAGCTGGTACGCCTCCGCGAGCTCCTCTGCGTCGACGCGCCCCAGCTCCGAGACGTCTAGGCCAAGCTTCGCCGCATTCTGTGACCAAGGAGGTGCATGTTCAGACGGCTGACGTAAATCTCACGCTGTCAGGGGGGCCAAACTTGTGCGGTCGCGTATACGGCCTGCGAACCTCCTTTATCTTTGCCTCGCTCGCCAGAAAGGAGCGGTTGAGCGCGTCGGAGCGTCCGAAGACCGCGCCGATCTCCTTCTCGAGCTGCGCTGTATCTCCACTTTGCTTCGCATGCTGAACGAGTTGCCGGAGGTAGAGGTGGTGTAGGAAAGGTGGCATCTCGTCGCACAGCTCTTTCGGCCCGCGTTGTGCAAGCTCAAGGCTAAGGAGTGCAGCCTTGGTCGGCTCGAGCGCCCCTCGACCGTCAGAGCAGCTGCGGCACTCTCTGTTGGGGCAGCCTGGCCGTCCGCAGCCGCCCGTCAGCTGCTCAAAGTAGCGCTTCACGAGCGCGGAGCCGCGCCGCCGCTCCTCCTCCTCTGCGTCGCCCATCGGCGCGTCCTCTAACATGGGGGGGTGGGATGATGTGCGGTGGGGTGGGGGTAAAGAGGGGGCGTTGGGAGGGCGGAAGGAGAGGCGGGAGGGAGGGAGGGGAGAGGGCTATCGCGCGCGCGGGCTCCCTCTCTCTCTCTCTCTCTCTCTCCAGAGTCTCTCCCTTCCTACCTTTCTCTCTCCCTCCCTCCCTCTCTCTCTGTGTCTCTCTCTCTCTCCTCTCTCTCTCTCCCTTCCTCTCTCTCTATCCTCCCCCCCAGCTTCACCCCCTTCTCGCTCTCTTCGGAGCATGCATACAAAAATATACTACTAAAGTAGAAAGTAGAGGCACAGGCGCTTCTTGGACAAGACGCTTTTCGATGGATTAAAATAAAATTCGACCCTAAAACATCTGGAAGCCGTTCCCACTGGATGGAAGTTGCCCCATGTGATTCCCCTCGCCGACATGTGATTCCCATTCGAAATGCTTTAGAGGGTGATTCACAGTGACATTTTAGGTGCGCACATACGCGCAGGGCGGTCAAACATCAAACAGAGTTTTTTGTTTTTTAAGATTTAGAGGCAAGAAAATGACCGTCTCACATCTCACATCTCGGGGAGGAACCACCCACTCTCCTGGCATGCCTGATGGCTTGCCAGGAGCACACTGCCATGCTGACCCACTCTCTCCCTGACAGGTTCGCCTGATTCGCGCGTCCTGGCCCCTCGTGGCCAGCCCATCGCTCCAACCCCCCCTCCCCCCCTGTTCGACAGGCAGACAGGTGCAGAGTGGGGGCCCCTGAGGCCCAGGAGCGCCAGCGAGGGAAAGGCAGGGGAGACCAGGGCCCAGCCCCAGCCTCCTCTGCCCCCTGAGCTGGCCTCCAGGAGCCTCCAGGGGTCGCCAGGGGCAGCTGCAGGCCTGTCGCAGGCGCGCCATCGCGCGTGCCTGCAGGAGAGGGGAGAGAGAGCGCGGAGAAGGGGGTGGGCGGAGCGAGGGCTCCGCTCACCGGAAAATATGTAAGTCCCGCACCTGTTTACAGGAGAAGTCGGGACTGAGGACGCCGCCAGCCCGGTAGGCATAGGAGGAAGGGGGGAACGGATCACCGGGGGGGGGCGCGGGCCACCGACCATATCTAAGCCCTTTTCCCCTATCCCCCTAGTAGTGCACGGGGGGAGTCGCCTGATGGCGGGGGGGAAAGGGCCGGGAGAGAGGGGGTGTAGAAAGGTTTGCTGCGTGAGTAGAAAGTAGAGGGTCCACGGCCGCGTGTGCGGTGAGACTATTAAGAAGTTAATTAATTTTTCGGCAGAAAGCTCCATACACCCAACAAGCACATATCCGGGGCCCATTAGGCCAAGGTCCCCCCCTTGGGCCCCCACAACAAAACGTAACCAAATACTGACAAAAGACGCTAAAGTCGCAAAGGGCCGAAGAGCTCAACTTGTCAACTTCAAATCGAGACCGGTCCCGGTCCCGCCGCCGGATTTCAGAAGAAAGAAAGTACAAATGGCTGAAAAGCAGCGAGCGCTCCACTATCCTAGGCATGCCTCTGGGAGGACCGCAAGCTATGAAATGCTTCTGGCGGAAGTTAGCGGACAAGATAGACAAAATAGTGACGACGTACGCGTACGCACCTATTATCGTATCCTATCCCTATCCAGGCGGCTTGCCTTCATTTGGTCTCCTTTCCCTCCGGTTTCTTCCCCTCCCGCGGGAAGTCTCACCCTACCATGAGCCCCCCCGCGAGTACCCCGAAGGAGAGGCCCAGTAGCACCACGTACGCGACGAGAATGGCGTCGCGGCGTCGCCTTAGCTCGGCATGAGGGATCGTCCCGAGAAAACCTGGTAGACGCCCACGCCGAGCACGGCGTAGCCCGTCCCCTTGTGCGCGACCCCCCACACGGCGCGGCGTATTGGTGCCTAGTTGGGCTTTAAGTAGCGGGGGGGGGGGGGGGGGAGCGGGCTAGGGGGGGGGTTATTTCGCTTCGTCAGCGCCATATCGACCTTTATTTCGGTAAAAAGTTTTGATTGCGATTGGCCCCCCTCATTTCGAAAAAACATTCTCGAAACTCTGGTCGGAGCCAAACGATGATACTAACTAACTATATCTATATGAGAAGACGAAGCGTCGAAGCGTTGCACTAGTGCTAGTGTTTAAGTTGCTTTGAATTTTTAAATGTAAGTACCTCGTCTATATATTAAAATAAAAATTATAAATTAACCATGGATATTTGATGACTCAACGCTCAACCGTCAACCGAGTCTGAGTCTGTCCCATAATCATCATATATTGGAACGCGACCAAAGCCAAAGACCAAAGACCAAAGCAGCGCGCGCTCCATGCGACCTATGACCCTATCGGTTTAACGATAGCTGTGTAGGCGGGTGATGGCTGCGAAGCGCTGTAGGTTGCGTAGCGCTAGCCTCTAGACTCATGGAATACTGAGAAGGTCGGTTGCGAAGCGCTAGCGTCTACATAGACGTCTAGACTACTATTCAACATCTTACGGGCGATTGTACAAGAGAACTGACCCCTCTACAGGGAAGAGGGGGGGGGCGACGGAGCGTGGAGGCGGGAGGGGGGGGGGGGGGGGGGGTCCCCTCCCCCCCCCCCCTCGCGCCCCGGCTCTTGTGGTCCTAAATCGTCGCCGAGAGGCGCCCCGCCCCGCAGCCCCAACCCCTTCCCTCCCCTCCCCTTCCACCCACCTCTTCTAACCTTCTCACCCATCCACCCTCTCACACAGCCTTCCGTTCTCTCCTTCTCCTCCTCCTCCTGCCTCCCTCCTCCTCCTCCTCCTCCACTATCTCCTCTCCTCCCACTGTGCCAACAATGGATGGACGCGACCTGTACGCGCTGCTCGGGCTGAACAGCTCCGCCACTGCCGATGAAATTCGCAACGCTTATCGCGAGAGCGCGATGGTTCACCACCCCGACAGAGGCGGCGAGGCAGCAGTATGGGCGGCAATCCAGCACGCCTATGACACACTGAGTGAACCTCAGCGGCGCGCAGTCTACGACCGAACGAAGCAAGACGGCTCGGGCGGGGCGGAAAGGCAATTTGGTCAATCCTTCGCCGTGAAGGGCGAGGAGGCTGATAAGAAGGGCGGGCTGAGCATCTCGAAGCAAATGGCCGAAGTTAAGAATGAGGAGGGCAAGGGGGCGCTTGCTACCTCTGGATTCGACCTCTCACACGCGCAGGGTTTTGAGGCCTGGATGCGTAATCAGAAGGGCCTGGGCAAGCACCAGTTGTACAATGCAGATGACCTCCTGCGCATGGGTCGTTACGGCAACATTGAGGCGACCGAGTCGACGTCTCAGCCGCTGCCCCCCCTTCAAGCCACCGCAGTCCGCTTCGACGCCCACGGTCCCGCCGAGGAGGTGTTGTACGTTGACAAAGAATGCGCTCTGCCCGACAAACTCGGCCACGGAGAGGTGCTCGTCCATATGCTGGCCGCGTGCGTTACGGACGAGGATGTTCTGCGCGTCCAGACCCCGTTGACGGTGCTCAACAATTTCCCGCCCTTCAACCGACTGAACAATAAGTGGGAAGATGTGCCACTCCCGGCCACGGCTGGTGTTGAGGGTGTTGGCATCATCATCGCAACGGCCAAGAACGTGCCCTTGCTCAAGGAGCATGCTTTTGAAGTCAAAGATTGGGTAGTGATGCGCCCCGAGGCGCGGCGGAAGCCGGTCGGATGCTGGTCGACAATGTGCGTTGTCGACTCATCCATGCTCGTCAAAGTGCCCACACACCTGATGCCCGTCTCTTACTTGGCGTGCTCCCGCGCTCTGTGCACGGCGTACCGGCTACTCGAGGACTACGGCGGCCTTCGCCCAGGCGACACCATTATACAGAATGCTGCGGACTTACCCGTGGGGCAGGCCGTAGTGCAGCTCTGTCGAATGCTGAAGATTCGCTCAATTAATCTCGTCCCCGACGACGCGTCGTTCGACAAGGTCAAGGCGCACCTCACAGAGCTTGGCGCGTCACATGTGTTGCGCGACAACGGCAAGCTCGGCGAATTCATCGAGGCGCTCGGCCAGATGATGCCGCGGCTCGCCATTGACGCCCTAGGTGGGGAAGCGGGCAAGCGAATGTCGGTAGCACTCCGACCAGGCGGTCAGCTCGTCATGTACTCCCTGCAGAGCGGCAGCGTCCCGATCATCACACCCTCACTTCTCATGTACCAACAGATCTCACTGCATGGCTTCAGCATGGCTCAATGGGTCGATGAAAATGGCGTGGACGCGTATCGTGAAATGCTCGACATAATTAGTGAGCTCGTGAGCGGCGGCAATCTACAGCTGAGTACGCGCGAAGTCCATATCTCCAGTCTCGACTCCTCTCGGCTGATTGAGACGTTGACCTCTCACCGTTCGGCGTTGCCCGACTCTGTCCGTGCGCGCTCCGTCATTGTTCTTGGCGATGAGGCAACAGCGAACGAAGTCTACTTTGAGTTGCAGGCAAGCATTCGTTCGCTGTATGGTGGGGACGAGTCTACTGTTGCAAAGTCTCCTGCGCTACCGGCAGCCGCCGCGTTGGCAGCCTCTCGGCCGGTCGCAGCTGCGGCATTGCCGCAACGTCCACGCGCATCCGAACGATGGGGGGATGCGGCTGCCATGCTTGCCGATCTAAGCCTCTCGCAATATGCTCAAGCCTTCGAGGAAGAGGAGATGACGTCGATCGAACTGCTTGAGGACATCGTCTCACGTGCCGACGGCGAGAAGGAGCTCATGGATGCTCTTAAGGAGATGGGCATAAAGAAGATGGGTCATCGGCAGTCCATCGTGAGTGCTGTTGTTGGGAAGCTGTGAAGCTGAGCTCGGCTCACACTGAGTACGTAGAGGTACTGCATTCGACACAAATTGTGTTGGAAGCTACCGACGGCTGTCCTAGGTGTGGATGCAGCTATTGTCAATCACCGCACCGTCAAAGATATGCATAACACATCCTCTATGTTTGTGTGCACACGTGGCAAGCTCGTGATGACATGGCGGTTGTGAGTGATGCGCGACGTAGGTTGGGTTCGCCCTAACTCTCCTCCTCGCATCCTTGATCCCAACAGGCACGTTCACTTGCACCCTAGTGCATGAGGAAACGCATAGGTTCCCTGGCTCCGTAGTGCCTTCGTATAATAAAACCAATCACAATGCCTTCGTATTACAAAACCAATCACAATCGTTGATCATTGACATTTGACATTTGACTATATGGCATCAATCATTAATATTACTACTAATAAATAATGAATTCAACTTTTTCACAACTTATCATAGGGCGCGGTGCGACATGGAAACCGGGCTAGCATTCATTCAAGACAGGACTCCCTGCTGCGGCAAGTGCAAGCAGCTCGCAATGTTCGGGTGGCGGATCCGAGCCGCTTTCGCCGGGGCTTTCCGCTAACGGTCAAAAAAAAACCTTTTAATATTCTCGCCTCGCACGCGGCCACGGGTTTAACTACTGTAGCCACGCCCACTTCCCTTCCTCTCCCTCGCTACCCGCCTTGCGGCGGCATCTCCCCTCGTGCACTACTTGGGGCCCAGGTTGCTGGGGCCGTGCGCGTTGTGGTATGTCGCTTCCCCCGTTTTCCGGGTGTCTTTTTGGTTGTCTTCTACGCAGTTAAAGTCGCCCCCGATTAAGGTCGGGGTTGCGTCGTGCGTTTTTAACTCCCGCTTTAGTTTCGCGATTTGCCCTTCTCGGGGGCCGGGTGTAGCGCTAAGGTATACAGATATCACACGATATTTTATCTCGTCAATGTTTATTTCTATTGATACGCATCTACCTTTGATTATGGTCTCTAGTGTGTCCGGTCTGACGGTTATCCTCCCGGCTGCGTCTCTTATCGCCACAGCGACGCCGCTGGCAGGGTCCCTCAGCTCTCCTGGGGCGGCAAACCACGACCATCCTAATAGGGCGGCCGTTCTATGGGCCCGGAGGTGTGTCCCATCCTCGTATGCATGCAACTCTTGTAGCAGCAGTATGTCTATCTTTGCCTTTCGCGCTTGTGACAGCACTGCGGCCAACTTGCCGCCTTTAGTGCCGTTCAGGTTATAGGTCGCGATCTTGATGGGTCCTTCACCTGGGTACCCGAGTGTGGAGTCAAAGGTGAGTCGGGGGCGCGGGGGAGTCCTCCCCTTGGACGTGTGTCGCGATCGTAGTCCCTTCGCGAGTGCAGAGGGGCGTGCGAGGGCGCGGGCGCACTCTGGGTGAAGGAAGAGGCAAGCCGGGCCGTTCAAGCAAACGCCCGGAATCTTTTTGTGTGGGTGGAGTCGACAACGGATGGTGCACTTGTTGTCGATCCATGCGCCTGGAACGTCGTGGGAAAGGTTGCAGCGGATACCCCGCTTGTTCCTGAGGCACAGTCCCTGGGAGAAGCGCGAGCATTGCTTGGGCGGGCCTTTGCCAAGTGCTTCATGCGCCGTCTTGGGGCGGGGGTTGAGTTTGAAGGCCTCGGTGCGCTCGCGGCGCTTGTGGGCGGCCGACTCTGTCCCGACTTATCCTGTAAACAGGAGCGGGACTTACCGATTTTCCGGTGGGCGGAGCTCTCGCTCCGCCCCCCCCCCTTCTCCGCGCTCTCTCTCCCCTCTCCTGCGGCACGCGCGATGGCGCGCCTGCGCCAGGCCTCCAGCTGCCCTCTGGCGGCCCCTGGAGGCTCCTGGAGGCCAGCTCAGGGGGAAGAGGAGGCTGGGGCTGGGCCCTGGCCTCCCCTGCCTCCCCCTCGCTGGCGCTCCTGAGCCTCTGGAGCCCCCACGCTGCACCTGTCTGCCTGTCGACTAGGGGGGGAGGGGGGGTTGGAGCAATGGGCTGGCCACGAGGGGCCAGGATGGGCGAATGGGGCGAGCCTGTGGGGAAGGGAGTGGATCAGTCAGGGAGTGGCCTCCTGGCAAGCCATCAGGCATGCCAGGAGGATGGGTGGTTCCTCCCCCATGGCAAGGGAGGAGTGGAGAGAGGGGGGGGCTCGTGCCCCCCCATGGGTCAACCAAGTATAAACTTAGTTGTGAAGCCCTATATAAAAGAACTGAGCATAAGTACCACTACTCCCACTAGCCACTAGCCGCACTAGCCCGGTACCAACACAACAACGCTCAGTGCACCTGCCCGTACACCTTGACGCGTGCTGATGCCACTTATACATACACCTATGCACCCCTTCAAATCTCCCCCCTCAAGGCCTGAGCGAAAATATGTAGTTTTTCTTGCCCAAATATGTGGGGAAAATATGTGGAAAATATGTAAAAATTTGCCCAAATATGTGGGAAAATATGTAGCTTTGCGATAAAAAAACTCGCCTCTCCTCTCGTGTCTGCTCGTACCCAACGACTCGTTCACGGTTATCGTCTCCTAGCTGCGAGAGGATGCCGGCGATACCCAACTTGCTAGCCCCATCGGTCTTGACGATGAAGGGCCGATCATCCCTGGGTGGAGTCAAGACGGGCTCCGAAGTGATCGCTGCTTTGAGCTCTTGGATAGCTCGGCGACACTCCTCAGACTAAGACTCCTTTGCCACGTCGCAGCCCTTCCGAGTGAGAGCAGTGAGAGGAGCAGCCTTAGCGGCGAATTGGCGAATGAATCGACGATAGTAGGAGCAAAGGCCGAGGAAAGATCGAACCGCTTCCAAGGAGTTGATGGATGACGGGTCGATGTCGGCGACAGCTGCGACCTTCTTCGGGTCCATCTTGAGACCTTCCCTCGAGACAACGTGACCGAGGTACTCCGTAGAGGTGGCAAAGAAGACACACTTGGACATCTTGCAGGTCAGGGCTGCCCACTCTAGACTCTAGCCGCTCGAGAACTAGGTCTAGCCGGTACGAAGCATTTGCTCGAACGAAGCCTGTGCCCTCGCCTCTTCGGAAGGACCCACGCCCGTTGACCAGATGCCCACATCATCACGTTATCCCACTTAGTATCGTGCTCCATCAGGGTGAGATCATCAACTTCTTGGTGGCATTGTTGGAACTACTTTTATGAGTAGGAGGCCAATGGGGGCCTCGCGCCCCCCTCTCTCCATCGCAGACACCCCCTGGGTGGGCCTGCACAACCAACCTCAGCCCCTGCTTGCTGGCAGGGGCTGAGCTGACATCAAATCTGCCCAGACTCTCGCCGAGCGCGCGCCGCGAGCCGCACGCATTCGCCTGAACCGGCCCCTGATCGTACTGACCCACCCCCCCACCACTGAGCCACAGACCAACAGGGCCGCCAGGAGGGCACCCAGGGCCAGCGAGGCGAGCGAGGGAGAGGCAGGAGAGGCCAGGGGCACTGCCCCAGCCTCCACTGCCCCCTGAGCTGCCCCAGCTGGCCCTCTGGGGGGCCCCGAGGGGCCCCCCAGAAGGGGGCCATGGCGCGCGCATGCGACACACGCCCGCAGGAGAGCGAAGAGAACGACGGAAAATGAACGACGAAAAAAACGACGTGATCTGGCCCGCAAATAGGTAAGACAACCGCCCGTTTGCGATATACTAACGGGTTGACACCCCGCGCGGCGGACAGACACCGCGAAAGAGCGGCAGCAGACGAAGAAGGGCCGCAGGGCGGGGGCCGAGACCCCCCCGAGGACACGATAAGATGGTTTCAAAGGGCGTTTACGCTTGTCTTCCACAGGAACACCCAACAACAGGTCTGCCCTAGCCCACCCCTTGCGCTTGGCCCGTCGTAGTGCACGCGGCCCCCCCCCCCGATACCAAAGACAAAGGAATGAAGGGGGTAGTGTAAAGGGAGTGAGTGTTCTGGGGTATAGGCGATGGCATGAGTCGGTACCGTGAGTGCGTGGTCCTTTATAGCTAGCGGTAGTAGCCTGAATCTTCAGATTTTTTTTTTGGTGGCATTGTTGGTACAGGAGTTGGTACGCTTTGGCTCCGTCGTGTGGTGCTTGGGAGGTGAGCATCTCTCTGAGATCGGTGTTCGAGATGTGCTCCACCAAGTAAGAGAAGAGAATCCGTTTTCTTTTGATGTGATCAGTGAGTTGTTGTCGAGCGGCTGGTCTTACCGTGCCGTCAGCATTGTAGAATTGGTACATGGGCATGCCTTCGAATATCGATCGATCGGAGTTAGGGTCTTGTTCAATGTATCCCCCAACATCCAATCCCAACATACAAGTTGTGAGATCAGAATCTCCGATGTAGTCCCTTGAGAATGCATTGCCGAAGTCACGACAAAACAGTTCGAACGGACGTCCGGGGGTGCCATCGAAGGGATGACAGCGAAATTTTCGAGAGTCATAATCTTCCAGGCTGTCTTCAGCCATCATGAATGCATGGTCGATGCGAACTTGTTGGGATGATGCATCAAAAGGGTCAGAGGTGTCAGAGAGCAGTGAGGCGCCGTTTGTAACGGGCATGGCTACCATGCTGCAGCTCAAATTTGCAGCGCCTTGCTGGGTTCTTGTTCTTGGTGAAGTTTTCATGTGTCCAAAAGGTTGGAGTGTTCACCAAAAGAGTAATGTAGGTCCTCTTGCGACGATGAGATTCGATCCACATACCATCGGCGGTGCCTGCTGCTATCAGACGACGATATCAGTATGCCGCGGCTTCAGAGAATTCGTAGAACGGGTCGAAGTGGTATACATACCACTGAAATTGCTGTGGGAGATCACCGTCAACCAGAGAATGTTCTGGGATGGTGATGAGCTTCAGATGTTCAGAGATTTCGACGTGCCAGCTGCGCGTCGGCGGTGACAGTGCTCGCTGGGCCCACTGCGAGGTGTGGCACCCAGCATCCGCTCCCTTGAGCGGGTTCGGGGATTCGAACAACCCATTTGACTTGAAAAGTTGTTCGGTCTCAATGTTTGGTCCAACCTTGTGTTGGGTGAAGAGACTCAGAGGGCGTGCGCTCAGTCGCGCGAGGAAGAGGGGCGAATCCCTCTCGGCTCTCGGCGGGGGTACCATGTTTGGCCCCATACCAAGGGGGCCCAGTGATAGATAGCAACGTTGTGTAGACGAGAGGTAACATCGATCGGCTAGCGCACTCTAGCGACGGGGTAAACGACGAGGTTGCCACACCGGCAGTAGAACTGACACGTCTATAATAGAACTCAACTCAGACAGTAGGCCGCTGCTAGGGTGGGCTGCCGTTCCCCCTCCGCGCGCGGAGACTGGCGTCAGCAGACTAGGCTCCACCACTTGTGCTCGACAATATCTGACGGTGATGCCGCCGGCTCGCCGCCACCAGCGGCACCGATTCATCTCCTCCGCCTTCTTGCGACGGGCTGCCGCCGAGTTGGCCAGCGAATATGAGTCGCAGGGGTTCGTTGTGATCCCCCGCCTGCTCTCCAAGCACGCTGTACGCCGCTTGCAGGCAGCCGCGTCGCGGGTGCTGCGGCAACGATGCCGCAGGGTGCCTCCTGCGTGGATTCTTGGGCTGCACCAGAAGAACCAGCCCCGCCATGAGGCGTGGGTCATGTCGATCGCAGCGGACCCTGCTGTGTGTCGACTGTTAGCTGCCGCACTAGGCGGCACTCCGGTGCTGCTGTCGTCCCAACTGTTCGTGAAGATGCCGGCATCGGCCGTCGGATCCATTGATAACATGTCGGGCCAGGAAATTCCTTGGCATCAAGATGCCTCAGGAGCAGGGCGAACACTGACTCTTTGGATTGCTTTGGATGATATTGATCCGGCAGGCAGCAACGGAGGGCTCATGGTCCTACCCGGCCTGCATCGTCAGGGCCTCTTCCCAACCAAGATTTGCAACGCAGCCTTTGCCACATTCGATGAAATAGACATGGCGAAGGTCGACTTCCAGCCGGAGAAGGCCGTGCGGTATTCATTCTCTGCTGGTGGAGCAGGCCTCCACGGCCCGTATACACCACATTCTTCAGCTGCAAACCTGAGTGAACGGCCTCGTCGTGTGTTGGTGTTGCGTTATTGTACACCCGCTTCCTCATTGGTGAAAGGCGAGGCACTATTTGATCTTCACGGTGAAGTGATGCAAAGTGGAACGGATACTCGACATCAGATACTGTGCTGGTCGACCGGCGAGCTCATTGACCGACAAGCAGTGTTATGTAGCCAAGATTGTGACACGGGTGGTCGAGACATCTTATGTGAGGCTTAGCCCAAGCTTAAGGTCTCATCGTTGTTGATCGTTTGTTATTTCAGTGCCAAGAGGAGGCAGTGCACATTTGTTGTGAAGCGGTGGCTTGCTTGCAGTCCTACCGAGGCAAATTTCTTCGGTCGGCCTTCCCATGCTCCTCGGTATCGTGGATGCTTTTAGTGGCATCCTATGCGTGCAATGGTCACATCCTCTACCACTGCTTGTGAAATGGCAAGCGGGGCTCTTCCCACGCCCGCTCCCCATCCCCATGCACCATGCATCCATATCTGTTGCGATAAGGGGTGAGCCGTCCGAAGTTCTCCCAAAGGGGAGCGCTCCATCTTGCCCCCCTGATATTCTTTCCCCATTCCGCAACTAAGTTTATACTTTATACGTCGTTGCTAAGCGGAAGAAGGTGCAATGTGGAGGTCTAGGGATTTTTCACGCCCGCCCCCACCCATTTTGGTATGAAACTATAGGAGCACCCACGCTTTGGAGAGTAGACCGGCGACTCGCCACCCCTCATTTCAGGGACTCCTCCGAGGGGCACTCGGGCTCAGATTTTTTTTGCACACCCACTCCCACTCTACTCCCACTCCTCTCATTTTGTATAAAACAATAGCGGCACCGCAGCACCAACACTTTTGGCCAACACCGACACTTTTCGCGTTGCGCCGTTCAACGGTTGTTAAAACAATAGGGTCATGGAGCGCGCGCCGCTACTCTCCTCCTCTCCAAGGCTAGGGCTGGAACTAACTTTATAGTTGGTCGCCATGGAGCGCGCCGCCGCTCCCCACCTCTCCTTCGGGCCCCCCGCCGCGGGCGCCCCCCCAGTACCCATGGAGCTGTCGCTGGCGAAGCGACCGCGTCCGCCCGCAGAGGCCGAGCAGGTGAGCGCGACCATAGTCGCGCCGCACGGCCCGTGGCCCCGGCCACACCAGCCACAACAGCCATGCTGGTCCACCCCATGGTGGGCCACAGGCTGTGGGAGACAGAGAGACAGTACCACACAAGCCGAACCACTCCTCCACCAGGCATGCCTTATGGCAGAGGCCTCTCCCACCCTGGGGAAGGCCGCGCTGCCCCGGCAGAGCGGCCCGAGACCGGGTGGCCCTTATGGGCACAAATCCAACAACAACAACAAAGCGCACAAAGACACTGACCCACAAACAACACAGCACAACAACACACAGATGAGAGACAGTTCGGTTGCGTCTTGGGACGCACACCACACCGCTCTAACAAATGCCCACACGGACCCACACATAGCCTCACCGCTCTCGACCGCCCTTGCCACTCAGGAGCCGCCCTCAGATGAGGAGCAAGACCACATGGAGTCGGACGCAACCTTCGACTTGTCCTTTCACCAGGAGGGCGATTACACCTTCCTGGAAACCACCGTCTACGCTGCAATTGTAGAGCTCCTCTTGGAGCTCGAAGGTGTCGACCCCGAGCCGGACTTTTGGGCCCGCTCCATCCGCGGACCATGGCACATCGCCGTGAACGAAGACTGCGCGCAACAATTCAAGGAGCAATATGGCGACACCACCACACTCCGCGTCAACCAAACCCAAACCGACATTTCGGTCAGCATTAAAGTGGAAGCCATCGATGAGAAGATCAACAAAAAAGGCTCCTCGTCGCGCAAGGCGCTGTACAACGCCCTTCAAGATGTCGCGGCACATCTGGTCATCGAAGCCGAAGGCCTAGCGCAAGCGGCCCAAATCAATCTAAGCGCAATCATCCTCGCAATCGAAAAGGTGGGACTCACCTTCTTGAAGGGCAACCGCGAGCGCATGAAGCTCGAAGGCGGAGCCGGCACGTTCGTATCTAAGGCGGCCTACTCGACCCGCTGGCATCTTTATGTTTCAGCGGGCCAAGGCTCGTTCCTCGACGGAAGCTTCCGCCTATCACATTGCTACAGAGCGACTATAAAATACTAGCCAAAATACTGACGAACAGACTTGGACATGCCGGATAAACGGACTTATCACACTAGTACGACTACACCCCGAAGCACTTACATTATAAACAGGTCACTCAACGGAACAAGAGGGAGGCGAGAACATACCGTTGGGGACAGGTGCACCCCGCTCAGCTCTCAGCTCTGACCCCCCAAACGACCCGGGCCCCTAAGTAGAGCACGAGGGGAGTTGCCGCAAGGCAGGGAGTGAGGGAGAGGGAGGAGAAAGAGCGTGGCTTCGTGAGTGTCTTCCATTGCCACGGGCGAGGCGAGAATATTAAAAAGTTTTTTTTTCAAGGCTAGGGCTGACCATTCACAGGCAAGTTTTTTGGAAACCCATTAGTAGTTTTTCAAGGTCAGCACATTAACAGGTTGAGTTTCTTTCTGGTTTCTGGGTAGCGCGTGGTGCACTTCGCCTCGCGCCTCCAAGACGAAGCGAGAGAGGCCCCGCCACCCGACCCGGCCCCTACGCCGGCTCGACCCAAGACACCGAGCGACACACCATCGATTGAAGAAACACCTAGGCAGAAACCAGGGTCTCCGAAAGCGACACCTACATACATAACTAGAATGAACAATATATATATGGATATATACAAACACTAACTATCTAGGCGAAACTACGGACACAACCGAAGTAGCAAAACCGGGCGAGGAAAAACACTACCACACCCCCGCTTAATGGGGAGACGGGCTGAAAGGCCCGAAACACCTAGAATACCCCTTAGCGGACGAGTACACACTCGACGAGAAGACGCAGCTAGACGAAGCCTCCGTGTCAGACATAACGCGGGAGGTCTTACAGAACGGCCCCCGGGCCAAACCCCAGCCAGCACGCGAAGCATGGACTCGAAAATTAGAGCTAACGCACGACGAGTGGAAGCACGTGGCAAAACTCTACACTCATCCCCTGCTGAAACACACCGACAAACACCCTCACTATAAACACATTACCGCACAGATTAATCGGCACACGCAACCGATTCGCGGCGGCGACCACCGCAAAATGTAGGCTATGCGGAAAACACCGCGAAAACTCAACACACCTGGCTAGTAGCCCCTCCACACTTCAGATCTTCCAAACCATGGAGGCCGTAGCGGGCATCGAAAAGAAAGACTCTGAACAGGTTCACGGTCCTCGTGAGGGGCTTTGAACCTCAGGACGGAATCTCGACCGCTCGGACGAACAAGGCTTCCCAAGGCAGGAAACCGAAGATTAAGTCGCCGCGAGAACTCAGCACCCCCATCTTTACGAATAACGACAAAGGAGCTCTAGTCATGAATATACGAACCTGTCCCTAATAGCTCCAGCGCTCAACTAAGTTTATACTTGGTTGCCCCATGGGGGGGCACGAGCCCCCCCCTCTCTCCACTCCTCCCCTGCCATGGGGGAGGAACCACCCATGCTCCTGGCACGCCTGATGGCTTGCCAGGAGCAGAATGCCCTGCTGACCCACTCTCTCACTGGCAGGCTTGCCTGCCTCGCGCGTCCTGGCCTGTCGTGGCCAGCCCATCGCTCCAACCCCCCCTCCCCCCCTGTTCGACAGGCAGACAGGTGCAGATTGGGGACCCCTGAGGCACAGGAGCGCCAGCGAGGGAGAGGCAGGGGAGGCCAGGGCCCAGCCCCAGCCTCCTCTGCCCCCTGAGCTGGCCTCCAGAGGCCTCCAGGGGTCGCCAGGGGCAGCTGCAGGCCTGTCGCAGGCGCGCCATCGCGCGTGCCTGCAGGAGAGGGGAGAGAGAGCGCGGAGAAGGGGGAGGGCGGAGCGAGAGCTCCGCTCACCGGAAAATAGGTAAGTCCCGCACCTGTTTACAGGATAAGTCGGGACCGAGGCCGCCGCCAGCCCGGTAGGCGTAGGAGGAAGGGGGGAACGGATCGCCGGGGGGGGGCGCGGGCCACCGACCATATCTAAGCCCTTTTCCCCTATCCCCCTAGTAGTGCACGGGGGGAGTCGCCTGATGGCGGGGGGGAAAGGGCCGGCGGATTGGGGGTGTAGAAAGTTTCCTACGTGAGTAGAAAGTAGAGGCTGCACGGTCGCGTGTGCGGTGAGACTATTAAGAAATTAATAGCTCAAGCGCTCAACATAGCGGAGCGGCTAGCCTGAACTGTAAGAGGCCCGCCGAGACCCACGCCCTACCGGACAGATGCCCATAGCCACTCTGGACTGCAGGCTCCCGACACTCAACACCAAGAGGAAAACATGCAACAACCGGTCGCCCGATGGCGCAAGAAGAAGTAGCGAGGAAAGCCATCGGGTATCGGTACACAACGCCTGCCACCGGAAACCTACTGCACCCAGCCCCTAGGTAGAGCACGAGGGGACGAGCCGCAAGGCAGGTGGAGGGGGGATAAGGGAAGCGGGCGTGGCTGCATAGATGCTGTGCAGGGTCGCGCGCGCGGCGAGACTATTAAGAAGTTATTTTAAACCCCTAACAACCCCCTCCCCCTTCGCTCGAGTTCCCTCTTAAAAATGATTTCTAGGCCCGGCGAGACTCTCACTGGGATGAGAAGAGCGACACCCATACTGAGTGCTGTGAGTGTACAAGCATTGTACGGCGCTACCACTGTCACTCAAACATGTTCCTCTACAATTCCGGCAAGGGATGGGCGACATACACAAGACACGAGATGATTTTGGGCAACACGATACCTGATCATGCACTATGCATGCACGTGCATCAGCACAAGACGAGGAGGAGTGCCCACAGTCAACGAGGCGCACGCACCCAGACCCAACCCTCAAATCCACAAGCCGTCTGAGTGCAACCAACAAATCATCATGGGCTAGGAGCAACGAGCGGACTGCTGCGATTGTCCTGAAAGGCGACGGTAAAAAGAATGTTGCATGGGAACTCCGTCCGAGGCGGGTGACTATCATCGTCGTTCATGGTGACTACGCGCCGCACGACAGGCACTCCTCCGGTTCGGGCGTAGATTTGGTCCCACGCGCCGCAAGGTCCTTGGCAGTCTTTGCCTCTAAAGCCTTTTGGTCAACAGTGAACTTGATGGCATCCGCAGCGGCGCGCGTGCGGAGGTAGTACATTCCCGTCTTCAGCCCTTTCTTCCAGCCGTAGAAGTGCATCGACGAAAGCTTGGCATAGTTTGGCTCCGTCATGAAGCAATTGAAGGACTGCGACTGGCAAATGAAGGCTCCTCGGTCGGCGGCCATGTCGATGAGCGAGCGCATTTTCATCTCCCAACATGTGCGATAGATAGCCTTCATGTCGGCCGGGATCTCGTGAATGTTCTGCACGGAGCCGTTATGCGCAATGATTTGGTTGCGGATCGAGTCGGTCCAGAGGCCGCGCTCCATCAGATCTTTGAGCAAGTGTTGGTTGACCACGGCGAACTCGCCGGCGAGCACACGGCGCGTGTAGATGTTGGAGGTGTACGGCTCGAAGCACTCATTGTTGCCGAGGATCTGCGCCGTTGACGCGGTTGGCATCGGCGCAACAAGCAGCGAGTTGCGGATGCCGTGCGCGGCGATGCGCTCGCGAAGCTCAGCCCAGTTCCAGCGGTCTGTCGGTGTGACACCCCACATATCAAACTGGAGCACGCCCTTCGAGACGGGTGAGCCCTCGTACGTGCTGTACGTGCCGTCAACCTTGGCAAGATCGCATGAGCAGGAAAGTGCAGCAAAGTAGATCGTCTCAAAGATCTCGCGGTTGACCGCGCGGGCGTTCTCCGAGTCGAAGGGGAAACGCATCAGAATGAAGACATCAGCCAGGCCCTGCACGCCGAGACCGATCGGGCGATGCTTCTTGTTCGAGGTCTCGGCCTCCTTGGCCGGATAAAAATTGTTGTCAATGACGCGATTGAGATTGCGCGTGACAATGTATGTCACCTCGTATAGCCGTTGATAGTCGAAGCTCTTCTCCTCGCGGTTAACGAAAGAGGGCAGCGCGAGCGACGCCAAGTTGCACACAGCGACCTCGCCGGGCGCGGTGTACTCGATGATCTCTGTGCACAGGTTGGAGGACCGGATGGTGCCTAGATTTTGCTGGTTGGACTTGCGGTTGGCAGAGTCTTTGTACAACATGTACGGCACGCCAGTCTCGATCTGCGAGTCTAGGATGGCGAACCACAGCTGCTGCGCGGGCATCTTGTGCCGCTGACGGCCCTCTTGCTCGTACTTGTTATATAGGGTCTCAAACTCCTCTCCCCACGTGTTATACAGACCTGGCGCCTCGTTGGGGCAAAAGAGCGACCATTCTGCGTTCGCCTCCACGCGCTTCATGAACAGGTCAGGCACCCAAAGCGCGTAGAACAGGTCACGCGCACGTTGCTCCTCTTTGCCGTGGTTCTTCTTGAGATCGAGGAATGACAGGACATCGGCATGCCAAGGTTCGAGGTAGCACGCGAAGGCACCTTTGCGTTTGCCGCCGCCTTGGTCGACGTAACGCGCAGTGTTGTCGAACACACGAAGCATGGGCACGAGGCCATTGGATGTCCCGCCTGACCCCTTGATGTAGGAGCCCTGGGCGCGGATGTCGGAGATGGAGAGTCCAATTCCGCCAGCAGACTTGGATATCTGTGCGCAGAGTTTCAGTGTCTCAAAGATGCCCTCGATCGAGTCGTCCTTCATGGCGAGCAAGAAACAGGACGACATCTGGGGGCAAGGAGTGCCCGCATTGAACATGGTGGGCGTGGCATGCGTGAACCACTTCTGCGACATGAGCTCGTACGTCTCGATGGCCGCGTCGAGGTCTTCCTTGTGAATACCGATGGAGACACGCATAAGCATGTGCTGCGGACGCTCAACGACCCTGCCTTTCATGCGAAGCAGGTACGCCTTCTCGAGCGTCTTGAAGCCAAAGAAGTCGTATTCAAAGTCACGGTCATAAACAAGCAGTGGGTCAAGCCGCTCCCTGTGTTTCATGATGATGCCGTGCACCTCGTCCGAGATGAGCGGCGCAGCCTGGCCATTGCGTGGATTCACGTACGAGTGGAGGGCGTCCATGGTCGACGAGAAGGATTTGTCGGTCATCTTGTGAAGGTTGGACACCGCAATGCGCGCCGCGAGCCGCGAGTAGTCAGGGTGCTGCGTCGTCAGATAGGCGGCAGTCTCGGCGGCGAGGTCGTCGAGAGCGGTGGTGGCGACACCGTCATAGACGCCCTGGATCACCTTAATTGTGATGACTGTCGGATCGATGTACTTGGGGTCGAACCCGTAGCACAGCTTCTTGATGCGCGCAGTGATCTTGTCAAACATCACTGGCTCACGGCGGCCATCACGCTTCACGACGTGCATAGTACCCTGTTGGCGGGTGGAAAGGGTAGGCGCGTGTGGGCAAGGAGTGGCGATATGCGCCGCATGCCCTCTTACTGGGGCCCTTCGTCACTCTTTTACTCCTACTCTTCCTTTCCAACTGGCGCTCGCCGCTCGGCTCGCATGTGCGAGTGGCCTTTGTGCCTCCTAGGCCTCATCGGCACCCCTGCGGATTGAGGTAGCGCGGCCGCAGACCAGTGCATTTGCACTAACGTGGAGCGAGCAGCGGGACCGAGGGAGCGGGGCGGAGTTCGATGGGTAAGGGGTAGGCGAGGCATGGGAGGGAAGAGGTGTGCCTCACCGGCGAGGGAAGCGGAGCGCGGGGGAAATCCGCGTGAGGGGAGACGGTTGTTTGGGCGGGAAGGTGCCGGGCCGGCAGGAGTGGGGGGAGA
The DNA here is from genome assembly GCA_018136815.1 of Isochrysis galbana. NCBI lineage: Eukaryota > Haptophyta > Isochrysidales > Isochrysidaceae > Isochrysis > Isochrysis galbana. Next base: position 3,442,727 of record CM030940.1, on the reverse strand, counting down.
GAGCGAGAGGGGAGAGAATATGGGAATCTCAGAAAATAGGAGAAAATGTAGAGTGGAGTACTCCTACTCTTAGATCAAGGAATCGAGGAGGAAGGGCACGGCTGAGGAGGACACGGCGATGAGAAGGGGAAAGAGAAGGACTTTCTTCGCTGTTCGGCGGCAAAATGTTCGGCGGGAATGTGGGGGCTGGTCCGCCCTGAGAGAAGAGAAGGAGGAGAAGAAACATGAGAGTTGTTTTCTCTGAGCGAGCGGCTGAGGGGAATGGCGCGCGCGTGGGGGGGGGGGGGGGGGCAACGAGAGAGATCGAGCACGGCGAGAGGAGTGCGAGAAACGAAAGAAGAAAAACCCTTTACGTGGGGAGGCGGCCGTAAGAGTACAGGGAGGGCAAACGGGAAAAGGCAGAGAGGGGGAGAGAAGGAGTCGGTGGAGCTCCCTGCCAGAATCCATGATGGATAAGAGATGTGAATTCACACGGTCTGCCTGCCACTGGCGGACGCGACGACCCGATGATGTGCATTATTGGCATCACCGCCTCCCTCCCGCCCTGACCCTCCTCCTCACCTCCACCTTGCCAAAGGGCGCTGTCATGGACGCTGGGGGCGACGGCCGGCTGTCATTGCCACGTCGTGTACTGCTTGACACCGGCGATGGGTTGAGATTTGTCGCGCCGCAGCCAGTCAGTGAGGCAGAGTTCCTGTACCATGAGATCTTCGTGAGGCAGAGCTACCTGCAGCATGGAGTTACATTAAACTCAAAGGGTTCGCCCGTTGTGATCGACGCTGGCGCCAACATTGGCCTGTTTGGTCTTTTCTGCATGAAGCTCAACCCGCGCACTCGTGTAGTTGCATGCGAGCCGTCGCCAATCCTGTTCCCGATACTTCAGCGTAATGTTGCAGCACACGATAGCGTCAAATGCGTGCGACTTGCCCTAGGCGCGAAATATGCAACCGCTCGCATCCACTGTTTTAGCGACGCGCCAGCCGAGTCAAGTACACGCCCGGCTGAACGCGAGCAGCAAAGACGGCGTGTGGCAGCAGCTGGCGCGAGTGGAATCAGTTCTCACTTGCATGCCATCGCTTTTAATAGCTCGCATGCCCCAACATCGGCGCCACACCACGTCGCTGTGTGCGATGTTCGCACTGTCTCGTGGTTGATGCGCGAGGAAGCACTCCCCGTCATTGATCTTCTGAAGGTTGACGTGGAGGGCGATGAGCTTGAGGTGATTCGTGGCATCTCAGCTTCAGACTGGAGTCGGATTAAACAGGTTGTTGCGGAGGTGCACGACGTGAACGGACGACTAGATCGGATAGTCAAGCTGTTGAGGCGACACAGGATGACCGTAGTGGCTGTGCGACAATCTGGCGGGCTCTTCGAGGGATACCAGATGGTGATCCCACACGAATTGCGATTGTATTACGTGTATGCCACGAGGCGGCCAAGAAATCATAAGCGGCCAGCTCAAGCACCGCAAGGAGGCGGCCGCACCACGAAGCATAGCCAGAGCTAGGCCGTCGATGGTATGGTAAGTTGAAAAAATTGGAGGGCAATATTTGATGCTCTGCATCAGCGCCTGTCAAAACACAGAAGCTACACAATTGTCGTTCTTGTGAGTTTGCAACTGTGTGGCGTTAAGTGTCTGTGTGGATTTGTGGGCCTTGGCCTTGGCCTTGGCCTTGGTCTGGTGCTGTTTGTGTTTGTCAAAGGTTTCTTTATATTATTGAGCGTTAGTACCGCTACTCCCTCTAGCCTTGTACCAACACGACCGGCCACGACGCACATGACCGCACTAGATCCCATGGCACAAAGAAAACTGAGCACATGAATACCTCCCCCCTCGCCCCTCGCAAGCCCTTCAAGCCCCCGGCTCCCGATAGAACTCCCCACAAGCTGCCATTGGGGTGAAAACCCAGTAAGTCGCCAATGTAACATGTACATTGAAGACCTACATGGGCAAAGCACCGGGGGGGGGGGGGGGAGCGAGCCCTTGCAGTCGTCCGGTTGAGAGTGAAAGGCCCTTAGGGCAAGAGGGCAAGCCAGCCTGCCCGAGCAATCCTCCGCAGAATAAACGACGGCGCCCAGGGAACCTTACGGTTGCGCAAACGCGTAGTCTTAAAGACTACCGTGTAGTCTTCGGAGGGGGGGGGAAGACAACGGAAAATGTTAGCCTCATTGCCGCCTCATTATCAACGGCCAAAGCCTCGCCACGGTCCGCCCCCCTCCCCCTGACAGTCTCCCCTATCATCTCCCTGCTTTGGGTGCCCAGGTTTGCCCTGACAACCCACTTAACAGCGCCCGACAGCCGTGGGGTCAGCAAGTGCTTGGGCGCCTGGCGAGCGCGCCGAGCGATTCCCAAATTGGTATCCTTGCGGAGACCCCAAGCGATCGGGTCGCGGCGGCACCAAGCGTAGTTGCAGCGCACATTACAATCCCGCTGGTTGTGTGCCAGATTGTACGCCCTGTAATGACGTTGCGAGTGTGCGCGTGTGCGTGATCACCTTCAGCGTCTGGAGTTTGCGTTGCGCGTTGCGTGACGGCGACGGTTATCTGCCGCACTTCCGATCGATCAAAATGTTGCATCAATGGCGTCGAGCGTCACACACATGTGATGTTTGTGCGTAGCATGGCCCGTGCGATGTCATGTGAGCGACCAACGGTCATATCAAGCTTATATGACCGTGAGAATAGAGGTCAAAACAAACGTATTTTAATGATAGGATCAACGAAAATAAAACACTTGATTCTCCCGTAAACGCCCGGTTTCTTCTGTGCTCAAATCGACTGTGAAGAGGGCTTCTTCGGACTTCGGTCCACCGCGATGGCGCCTCGGAGAGGGGTGTCCGATGGGCCACCGGCCAGGGCTCCTCTGGAAGGCAGGCCAGAGGGGTCGAGATGGCCGGGCCTGTACCGGCATGGGTGCGCTGCCCACTTCCACCGCGGCCCAGGTGGGGCCCATCGCGTTGGCGATCGTCCAGGGGCCGGAAAATGCCGGCCTCTCGCTGTACGAGACGCCCTCGTCAGCACGCCAGCTGGTGTGGGGGGGCAGCTATTCGTTGTGAGGGCTCTTTTTTGGCGTCAGGCCTCGGCTCCTGGTCTAAGGTGACCGCAGGCGCCGCGGAAGCACCCGCGCGCGGGCGCCATGTCCCCCCACTGCAGGTCGCGTTGCCAGCGCTCGAAAGGGCCTCTGGGGCCCGACTTCAGTAGGCCATAGCGAGCGTGATTTCGTCGCTCGCGGGTAGATCCCTGCGGCAAAGTAGTAGGGAATGCCGAGTAGGGCCCCAATCCACTTGGTCGAGTGTCTTAGGTGCCCTGTGAGTCTGTATGTGTGAATCTGCCCGTGGGTCGTTGAACGTCAATGACCGTAGTCTTCAACATTCGTATACAAAAAATTCGCTTTTCGCGTTCGAGTTTTTCGGTTTCAAGCTGGGGATCTATTAGATAGCGACTGTTGTAGGTGTCTGGGCACAATAAAAAATTCTAGGATGCTAATATGACGTAGTTCCAACACTGCGAAGTCGTTGTCTTTAAAGCTACCGGTAGTCTTCGTTGCGCCCCTTCTACCGCTTACACCTTACCTTGAGAGGGCATCCCCGGGCGAACTTGCGCCGCTCCCTTGACGGATCGAGCATGACCACTGGCTCGATATGCGATGATTCGGAAGGGAAACGATCGGCGGGAGGCGCGGCGAAGGTGGCCGGGAGTGATGGAATGACGGGCTGGACCACCTCCTCAGCAGAGAAAGGCGGGAGGACGGGCTTGGGCGAGGGCGAGCGCGACGACGGAGCGGACATGACTGGGCGGATCGGGACGGATAGGCTGGGGCTGAGGGAGTGGAGAGGTTTGGTATTGAGGTAGTGTTGAGAACGAGGGACGAGAACGGGAACGAGAACGAGAACGAGAGCGACGAACGAAGAATGACAGGCGACAGACGGTTCGGGGCCGATGGACCGACGAGATGACACCACACTCACGTCAACACTCTACACTCTCCACACTAACGTATCCTTATCACGGAACGCACAGGAACCTGCTGACAGACCGAACAAGGAAGAGAATGCCGACAAGAGAGCGACGGGGCGACGGACGATCCGACGGGGGCGACAGTTACGCACAGGAATAAGGAGGGAATCTTTCGAAACCCCTTAAGTGAGTTGATGAAGACCGAGGTAAAATAGCGCCACGATATAATCCAACGGCCAACACCTGAGGGGGAATCAGGGTCACACAAGGGGGCGGTTCCTTGCACCGGCGATACCTGATACCTGAACGCGCGACTTAGCCTAAAAACGCGAGGAGCACGCAAGGAGGTAAGTAACAAGGCTAGGGCTGGGTTAAGCCCGTTAACAAGTTAATACCATTAATACCCAGTAATAGGCAACATTTGACCTGTTAACACCCAGCCCAAAACTAAACCTGTTAATGTGCTGAGTTTGGGCCCTCTGAGAAACTCAAAATTGCCCGTTATTGTACCATTAATGGGCACTTGTGGGAGGGGCTTCGAGCACCAGCAGTTGACCTCGCGTTCGGCGCTGGACCTAGTTGGGCTGCAAGTACTGATATTAGTACTGATGCATTAGTATTAGCTCGTGGAGCGTGTGTTCTCGGCCGCAGGGAAAATGCACGATGATCTACAAAAAGCTCTGCGAAGGATACTACTCTAGAGGCGTCTTTGCTTGCTGCTAGTCAAAACACCGAGTGATATCGACACGGCACACGGCGTGTGTGGTGTCTTGGTCTGTGGCTCTCGTCCATAGTGTAGTGTGTAGTGCTCGTAAGAGGATGAATGCTGTCTATGTACCATCTATAGTTACTATCTACATTTCGATAAGTTGGAAGTTGGTGGTGTGCGCGGAGCGCGGCCGCTCTGAACGCTCCTATGCCTCCAGCGCCCAACGCGAGGTCAACTGCTGGTGCTCGGAGCCCCTCCCACAAGTGCCCATTAATGGTACAATAACGGGCAATTTTGAGTTTCTCAGAGGGCCCAAACTCAGCACATTAACAGGTTTAGTTTTGGGCTGGGTGTTAACAGGTCAGATGTTGCCCATTACTGGGTATTAATGGTATTAACTTGTTAACGGGCTTAACCCAGCCCTAGCCTTGATCTCTACCATAGGCACGTAACACTTCTCTCGTCTTATTCGGTAGGTCTCTTGGAATCCTGCGTCGCAAGATTGCCCCTCGTTTCCGTTATGATAGTATTCCCGTTCTAGACGAGATCGCTGACAGATCGCCCTCCGATCGTCGTCCGTCGCCGTTTGACCGGAGTGTTTGGGTTTGATTTCAGTCGAGTTACGTGAGAAAGTCGTGGGGCGAGTGTCGGAGTGTTTTTCCTGGGTGTCCGTGTCCGTCGTCCTGTCGCCAGTCGTCATCCGTCGCTCTCGCTCTCGTCCTCTCGCTCTCGTCTAACGCTCATACCCTACAGTCTCGCCTCTCCTCACCAGCCCCTGCCAACACAGCCCTCCTCTCACTCGCCCTCGCCTCTCGCCGCTCGTTCGATGTCGCTCTCGCTGCCGTCCTCGCCCTCGCCCAAGCCCGCTTGCCCGCCTTCCTCTGCTGACGGGCTTCAGCTCGTCAGCACCTCCGAAGTCGTCTCCTCCGCCGCGCCTGCCGCCGGCATGCCTCCTTCCTCATTGCCCTCAGGCCCTATGGGCCATCCCAATTCATCAGTTTTCTTTCCCTCATTATAATAGCACTTGTGGGGAGTTAGAATGGGAGCCGGGGGTCTGCGAGGGGGGAGATTTGAAGGGGTGCACAGGTGTATGTATCTGTGGCATCAGCGCACGTCAAGGCGTACGGGCAGGTGCGCTGAGGGGTGTCGTGATAGTACCGGGCTAGTGCGAGTAGTGGTACTGACGCTCAGTTATTTTAAAATACAGGATTGATTGTTGTGTCAAGTGCCCGCCCCCGAGGGGTGCACTGGCGGTAGGAGTTGCCACCATGGGGGTGGCAGCAGTGCTGCCAGCCCCCATGGGGAGTCCTTGGTTGGGTGGCGAGACGAGGGAGGCCTGTGGAAGGGCATTGCCCTGGCTCTGGTCTGTACCAGGGAACAGGACTCTGCCTGTTCCCTGGCTGTGTGGCTGCTTGGGAGGCGAGGGAGGTGGCGCCATCTCGACGTCCTGATCGGGAGGGGCTGAGGGTTGCGAGCGCTTGGGCTCCGGCGGCTTGGGTCGGCCCCGTTGGGGCGTCGTGGCGGCGGGGGGCTGGGAGGTGGGAGCGGTCGGCGCGCTCTCCATCGCAAAAACTATAACAATAGTTTTTTTCTCAGTTATTTTAAAATACAACATTCGTAATTTTTGTAGGCCGCGCCCGTGCCCACCAACCATCCTGGTACTCCGCGCCCCACCTTACCGCTGGTCCACACGTGATGCCTTGGTCGCAGGGGGGGTGCCTGCCCCGCTTCATGCCCCCATGGCATCCTTCCGTGCGCGCGCGTCCCACTCCCCCACTGTGCGCCCCCCACGTACCAGCACGCCCACATCTGCAGCCCACTGACATCTGCGTTGCAACGCTTCCCCCACTGCCCGTCTGTTTGCTGCTGTGCGCTGCTGTTTCCTTGGCACAAGTTGAGGTCGTGCATACACGAGAGGGAGGGGAGGAGGGTGCACGTCTCGCGCTTGTTCGCGGCGCCGAGGCCTTTGTAGATACGTTTGTGGACTTGTGGCCGGTGTCGCCAGCCACCTCCGGGTCGTAGTGGCACGCTGATTTAGGAAGCGCGTGAGCTCGAGGGAAAGGGTTGCTCTGGCCGCCGTATGGGCAGGGCAGCTCACTGCCCGCAAAGAGAGACACCCCAAGAGGGTTGCAGTGAGGGCTCGGAGATGTGACGGCGCCACCTTCAGAGGAGACAGAAGCCTCCGAGGCGTCACTACCAGAGGGAGAGCCGAGCGCAGCCGGCCTGCCTCGACGGCGTGAGGGAAAGCCCCCTCTCCTTCCTTGCTTCTTCCCCCCAAGGAGTCTCCCACCCTGCGTAGCCCTCTTGGAGAGGTGGGGTCGGCGCCTTGAAGGGGACGGAGATGGAGAGGGCGGAAGGCTGCCAGTCTCTGAAGGCGAGGATGAGTGGGGGGAGGAGGGGGAGAGGGTGGGGGATGCTGGAGAGCTCGCTGCCCGGCTGACGGTTGCTGGAGCCCTGGAAACTCCCTTGCCCCTTGCTGCAAGCCCAGCCCTGGAGGGAGAGGGGTGGGTAGCCAGGTGCTCAGCCATCTTGCGCTCAATGAGGCCCTCCAGCCAAGCCTCGAAGCCACCATGACGGCTCGTCGAGTCAGAGGAGGCAGACTCGGGTGCAGACGAGGCTCTGGAAGACAGGGGAGTGGAGCCAGCAGAAGGCTCCTCTCCCTCCTCCTTCACCCCAGAGAGGTGGCCAGAGGATGAAGGTGGGGGAAAGGCGACCGATGGGGCTGCAGAGCCCCCAGCAGACGCAGTTGTCACGGAGCGAGTGCGCGGAGCGGCTCCGTGACGCAGCATGACGCAGCCAAGGGCGGGGCCGGCGCTGGAGAGGCGCAGGCGGGGGTGCCGTGCGAGGCCTGCCCTCCGACGAGGGGAGGGGGCTCAATCGCTGGCGGAGCTCCTCGAAAGGAGCGCGCGACAGGAAAAGAACGAAATCCAAACAAACGAGGTGCCTCCTTGCTCCTTGTGGGAACGATGGTCACAGACTGTGAAACCAAAGAGTACTGAGTACAACACTCCGCACCCCTCTCGCTGCTCCGTTGCCGTTCACCTTAAGTGAGCAAACGCTGAATAAGGTACAAAATAACTTGGATATCCGTCCGGCGTCCGCACGCACCGCGCTCTTCTCCCTCCGACGGCCCCCCCTTCCCACCTTCCCCTCCATCCCTCCCCCCTCCCCTCCCCTGACGCACCGTTCCGGTCGGCTCCCAGTGTGTGCACGATGGCGCGTGCGAGCATAGTGGCGACTGCACTCGCGTGCGCCGCAGCGCTCGTCTTGCTGCGCCGTGCGCTCCGCCGCCGGCTCCAGCGCCAGCAGCTGATCTCTGTCGGCGAGGCTCGGCTCACCGCCTTGTCTTCGCAGACGACCCGCTCTATGGGCTCAAGTTCTGACTGGCTGGAAATGGCGCCATCACCCTCGTTTCCGCTGCTACCTATGACGAAACCAGAGACGCTCGCCGCATGCGCCGCACTACGCCTCGACAAGCCGACTATCTTCATTGCCTCGTACCCCAAGTCTGGCACCACGTGGCTGCAGAATGTGGTGTATGAGCTCGCCACAAGGGGGAAGAGGCCACTCGATCACATCAGTAAGTTCTGTCCATTTTTTGAGAACGATAAGAGTTGGGTACACTCACCAGGAGGTCCTTCCGTTGTCGCGCCCTTCCATGCTAACGCTCATGAAGAGATTGGGCTCCGCATCTTCAACACCCACTTGCTCTGGCACATGATGCCCGGCGCAGGCGTGTCTGGCGGGGGGGCGGTCCTCAGAGGGTCAAGCGATGGCGACCACGCACCGCAACCCGCGAATATTGATCCGATCGCAGCCTCAAAGCTGGGCAAATACATCTATGTAGTGCGGTCGCCGAAGGATGTGTGCGCGTCGTTCTACGAGCATCTCTCTCACCAAGTGCGCCCCGCGAATGCATGCTTGAACGCGCCATTACTGGGGTGCTGGTGCTGTAGGTCGCGTGGACGGCCAGTTACAGCGAGATGACGTGGTGCTCAATGATCTCCGCACTGCGCTTACAGCTCTGTCTGCCTCGCACGCTGACCATCCCTAACCTGTATATCCCCCCATTGAAAAGGCGCCGGAGGACGGGGGCTTTGATGGAGATGCTGATGCCTTTGTGCGCGACTGGTGTTCCGGGGAGTGTCATTTTGGTCGATGGACAGATCATTTGGCCTCCTGGCTGCAGTCTGGCCCCACGTTTCACGACGTCCGCACCGCGCCTTCCACGTTGGTTGGTAGAGACTCGCGTGTGCTCGTGCTCTCCTTCGAATTCATGAAGTCTGACTTGCCTGCCGCCTGCCGCGCTATTGCGGCCCACTGCGAGCTAGAGGTATGCATGCCGTGCTAATAGCACGATGGTCTTCGCCAATTCGACAATGTCGGCTGCTGCGGCTCACCGTCGTACGGCCACGGCAACCCCTTGGCACTAGGTGAGTGAAGCTGAGCTCGACAACATCCTACCGCGTCTGACATTTGAATATATGAAAGCGAACGTGGGCCAATTCGCCCCGAAATCGGTTGCATGGGTGGATAAGGGCGATGGATTCCAGTTTGTCCGCCGCGGTCGGGTAGGCGACGGAGAAGCTATCTATCGAGGAAATGAGTGTGCTAAGCGATACTTTCGGATGCTCTTGGGCCCAAACGGGGAACACGTGCCGGCTTGTTGCCGGAATTTATTGTGAGGTGGCCGACCAATTTTTTTGAGGCCGCCGTTACAATTGACGCCCAAATATGCTTCGAGAACTTCATGCGAGAGATGGCCGACAGCTCTCTTTGACGCCATTGTTGTTGTTGGGAATGCATCCTTGGCGTTGCCTCTCTTCCCATCCGATGCGGTGACGCGTAGCTATCAATGGTAGGGCGGTCAAACAGGACTTTTTAACGCTACTAATATGGGGTGGGGTGGGGGGGCATTTTTTGACTATTCTCCAAAGCCCACAACTAACCTCCCATGGGACCCACCTGTCACCACGAAAATTTTCGCCAGAAAATGGTGCGATTCCCCTCGCCTTTTCATTGCACATGCACGCTCTAGGGCTCTACCGGCAAAGCGAACCGCTGCCGCTCCGCGGGCCGCGGGAGTGATAGAAGTATTTTTAGACGGAGTATTCATCACACCGGATCCCTCCGCTTGTCGGCCGCCCGAGATTGGTTGTCTGCCTGCTGAAGGCAAGACGTCATCTGCGCAGCCCTCAGCGCACCTCGTAGCGCGCGAGCGCGCGCATACGGCCGCCTACTACCTAGGCCACGGCGCGCAGGTCGCCGGTCCTCTTGAGTACGGCAGTAGTAGTCATGGGAATCGCAGCTGGTCAGCGGCGTCGGGCGCGCCATCATCACGTCGCAGCAAATGGCGCCCGTGAGGATTGTCGCATTCGCGAGCCTCTGCAGGCTATTTCGCTATTTTCCGCTCTACCGTTATAACCGCAATGGTAAATCATCAATCTTCGTTCTTATGTCTATCTATACGTCTACGGCGTCTCCACGCTTCTATCAACTATCAATCACTACACTTCATTCAATGTTGGTCTACCATTATATCCACGTGACCAAGCAGCTTCTACAGGCTTCTTTCTACTCGGAATATGAATATGCTCTAGCTCTAGCTCTGGACTGATCACCCAGACATGGAGATCAAGGGAGTAGTAAGCACGTGTCGATGAAGACCAAGGAAGTAGCGAGCACCTTGCTTGCTAAAGTACACCCTCAAGAACCTCAAGCGTCTAGACTCTATAAGTCTAACACCTCTGTAAGCTTCTAGACTTTTTAAGTCTACCAGCTACTCCATGGCTAAGCTACGAAAAGCTATAGGTAAAGTGCACGCCGCTGTGCTCGCGTTGAGAAGCTATTCGCCGATGAATCTTATAGGATCTTCACTAAGCATGGATGAATCCCTTTCGCGCCTTTTCTGTGTGCAATCCTTCTCTAGGACGACGAGTTCTCTTCTGGCCAATTGGTTCCTTCTTTGCTCTCTCTGTTGACCCACCGTGGCTTTCGCTCCCGTGTTTATTACGTGTTGCCCTTGTTTATGTTAGAAAGTGGTGTGGCGTGTCTTCGTACGCATCCAGCAGCCGTCGCAGCGCGCTGCGATCGAAGCCGTACCGTGACCCCTCGTACCCTTGAGCCCCTACTGCCTTGTGTGTGGTCTCTCGCTAAGAAATCACCCACTAGAGATTGATTCAATCTGTTCCTATGGACCCATCACCGCCCTCTGCACCGCCAAATCCGCCCTCGCCGCCGCGCGCGGACCCCGTCACCACTGCACCCGTGCCCAAGCCTTCCCAAGTATCTTCACCCGCTACCCAAGTTGATAGGCCGCCTACGGACGCGTGGGTTGCCAAGGATGGAGTCTCAGGAACCTTACCCGGATCCTGGGAACAGTCCATCTCCACAAGCACAAACTTCAAACCCGCGCCTTCGGCCGGAATCAAGGAAAAAGTCTGCAAAAATTCTGCCGGGGATGACCTTGAAAGCCATCTGTCTTCTCCGAACGACGACTCGCGAACCCTTGGGGCTGGCGAGACGAAACTTGCACCATCAGAACCGCCTCAAAGAGCTGGGGGAGGGATTGCTATGCGCACGCGCCGCGTCCTTGTATGTCGTGATTAGCTTTGCACTCAGCTTAGTAATAATAATACTCACTGGAGGAATTGTTGAGACCTAAAAGAAAACAAGCATTCTGAGTGAAAACAAAATATCACCTAGCCCTCTTTTGACGGAACGCGACTTTGGAGAGTCGCGTGAGTCTGTGGTGTGTGTGGGTGTTGCGGCTGGTTGCTGTGGCAATGCGTGTACAAATGTGGGTGAGGTTTGTGCCCATAAGGGCCACCCGGTCTCGGGCCGCGCTGCCGGGACAGCGCGGCGGCCGTCACTAGGGTGGGAGGGGCCTCTGCCTCCGCCATCGGGCATGCCCATTGGAGGTGTGGCCTCTTTGGCCTGCATCTGTCTGTGTGTGGTCTGCAGCTTGCTGTCCCCCATGGGGGGGGGGGGGGGCAGCATGGCTGCTGTGTGGAGTGTGGCCAGGGCCACGGGCCGTGTGGCGCGACCGGTGTTGCACGCAACTGCTCGTCCTCTGCTAGCGGACGTAGTCGCTTCGCCAGCGACTGCCCCATGGGCCATGGGGTTTGAGGAGAGGAGAGTCGAGAGTCGCGTCGGCGCGCTTCATCGCAACCAAGTATAAAGCTAGTTGCACGCGTGGCGAGAATATTAAGAATTTTTGACTGCCATACTTGCTACTTGATCTTCACAAGTCGCAAGTTGTCACAGGCGCAAGCGTGCAGCGCCAGGACACTGGGTGGACCCCTCGTACACATTAGGTCAGTAGGTCAGCGTGGCACATCGATAGACCGCTACATATAAACCAATGGCAAACGGCGGGTCATCTTCATCGGCGCTCCTCAGCGCAATACGCACCAGCACGGATCCCACATTGGGGGAGATGATAGGGACGGGGGGAGGCATTGGAATCGGAGAGGAGTGAACTCAGACTCATGCTTTCTCTATTGAGGGCAACAGATGATGTGATCATTGCGCTCAGCCCAGGCGAAGCACGGCACGCACTCCCTGAAATGTTAGGCGACGTGCTCATCTAAGACCCATTTCGTCGTTGTGTCGCCTTGGCTTGATCTTGAATCCACGGTCAACTTTGCCGTCCAAGCTGAGCACACCCTCTTCATCAAGAGTCACGTTCGGAGGCAGATTTCGGCTCCAGTGGGAATCCACCGCGGCCTGTTGCTCGCTACGCTGATTCATGCGCGACTCGAAGTATTTGATCGCGTCCTCGGCCGTTTTGAGAGAGGCGAGGGAGGCATTTGGAATGGCACATCCAAACTTGCGCTCACATGCAGAGAGTAGCTGTGAAGGGGGGAAATGTGGAGGGATGGGCTGAGCGAGGAAATAAACCAGAGAGGGGGTGGGAGGCGGGTATACGGTGTCATGTGCTGAGCATCATGGTCAACAGCAGGGCGGGCTCCGTCGATGCTCGGCAATTGGCTCACTCGGCTCTTGATAGTCAGATCGCTGAACGCTGACTGCAAGCTGGCTGTCGCGCCATGCTGCTCGCACAAGTGCAGCACGGTACGCTCGACGGACTGAGCGATGTCTGAGAGCTTAGCTGCCTGGCCCACCACCCCAACCGGTCGCAGCCAGCCGCGTTCGCCAACCGCGCGGGCCAGTCGGAGCGGCAGCACGCCGCGCGCCATTACTGCCGCGACGAGAAGAGTGGAGAGGGGTGGCGCCGGAGCGATAGAAAGGATTTGATGCTCGTAATAGAGTACTACCGAGTACTAAACATAATTGTTTGATCCACCCATATGGTGGTCCGTGAATAGATAGCAGTCGTGTGTAGACCAATGATAACATCGTGCGGCTAGCACTCGTGACGGCGACGCAAGGACTCCAGACAAGGTCGACGTTGCCACACGCATAGTAGCACTGAGGTATCTACAACAAAACAAAACACTCCCCCACAACGACGATGTCGCTGGACAATCAGCAATCAGGCATCCTCATTCAATAGGAATAGGTTACGACGATGATGCAGGAACGATGGTTTGTCCAAATATTTGGTAAAAATATCAGCTGTCATCTTTGATGTGGATATCCAATGTCCAATGTGGCACAGAGATGCGGTGAAGAAATTGTTCTCGAGCATATAGCAGCCAACGAAGATAATGACGGGTTCGAGCCGTTACACTAGGATTTTTAATGGAATCTCGAGTAGCTGAATTTTATCGGTGAAGATGCGAATCGGCAGCTGCTGTGGATTGTCAAGGAATTCGAAGAGATGAAGAGTGAATTGAAGATTTCGGCCTGAAAGAGCATTATAGATAGCGGTCTCCGCCTCAGCAATCAGCAGATGACTGTGCGACAAGTTTGAGCTTCTTGGATTGGTAGGAGATTGACACTCCCTCATACTTGATCACATATCCAGCAAAGGGTTTAGCCAGGGAACCCCAAGATGAGTCAGCGTATACCTCAAGTGTCGTGTTAGTCCCATCATACGTTAGCCCAAGCTGCTTAGTATGGCGAAGATAGCTGACAATACCAAGCAAGGGCCAAGGGCGGCATCGTAATTTTCCGGTGAAGGGTATGTATGTGTGGCGGTGCGGCGAATTCTTGCGATGCGGTGAACGACGTTGATTTACGGAACACGCTTTGCATTTGAGTTGATGGGGAATGGCATGAACATTGTGAACACCTCGAGACACCATAGCTGCCCTGATCTTTTGAACATTGAAATGACCGAGCCTCGCGTGCCAAAGATTAGGCGTGTCTTCCGCCTCGCTTTCCTCGGCGGCAAGCAATGAAGTGTCAAAGTTGAGGACATAGTGGTGACCCGAGGCACCCATGGGAGCTATCTCTCCACTTGGTAGACGTAGATAGCAATCCTTAGCTCCCTTGAGCGGGGTCCGAGGGTCGGAAGAACCTTTTGGAGAAAAAAGGTATTCGGTCTCTGGAATTTGTCCAAGCTTGTTGTGCATTGGATGAAGAGGTCCGGGGTACGCGCACTCAGTCGCGCGCGCAAGACAGGTGAGTGTCTCTCGGCGGGGGTACCATGTTTGATCCACCCATATGGTGGTCCGTGAATAGATAGCAGTGTTGTGTAGAGTGGGTGCAGCAGCAGCAGAGGTGGCAGCTATGCAGTTTGACGAAACAGTGAGGAGGCGCGGGCAATCGTTCCCCAGGGGGAAGAGATTTTCCCCATTGCAGCAATGCGGGCTTCCTTGCTCGAGCTGCCCGACTTTGCAACGCTGTTGCGCATGGTAGCAACCTCGCAGCCCGGTGCCTTCTGCCTTCCGGGGAGATTCGACGCGCCTCGTAGTGGCTGATGTGACCATCCGACACGGGTGACGACCTCGAGCGTCTCGACGCCTCGAGGGCTCTAAGAATAGATGCTGAGGGATGCATTTTGGGGTCATTCGATGTGGAATTGTGGTTTTGCCACCCTTGAACTGCCGAGTGCGGGCGGTTCTGGCTGTGGCTGTCACTGAAATTGTTGAGTGATTTGGCCATATGTGGTCCAGGTCCCACCACTTGGAGGAGCGTGTGGCGCGGTCGGCGGCCGCTGAGTCGAAGAAAAGATTTTCAACGAATTTGTCGAGTTTATTCGTTGTGGTGTTGTACCCTTGAGCGGCGCCGTCGTCGAGCGCGCTGTGGTTGTAGAAGTTGGGGTGGTCTCTCGGCGGGGGTTCCACGTTAGAAATTGTAGTCTTGTAAGAGGTCTTGTTGGCTAGCATCCCTAGCCACATACACCGGACGAGCCATGCACCAACCGCGCACACCCCCATCGCGGGGTAGGGGCTCCGTTGCCGATAAGGCGATAAGGCACGGTCCCTCAGCACTAGGATTAAACCAGGACAACAAGAAAACTCTGACATCTTCTCTCTCCCTTCCACCAGCTCCGCTCCTCCCGTCGCACCAGCGCCGATGAGGCTGCCGACGAGCATGCCGAGCCGGCGCGCGGCGATGCTCCCGCTATTGGCCGCGGCGATGCAGCCGCTAGTGCGAGAACATGCGCTTGCAGCCACTCCCCGACCTATTCAGCGCCCTGAGAAGGGCTTCATGACGCCCAGCGGGCTGCGCTACTTTGACTTTCGTGAGGGCAGCGGGCCGCAGCCCAAATACGGTCAGCTCGTCCGTTTCCACTACGTAGCTTACGTGGCCAATGAGAATGTCGACAGTTTGAGGCAGTTTGACTCTACCTATGCCATCGGAAGCCCATACCTGACCAAGCATGGCAACGGTTTCACAGCGCAAGGAATTGAAGAAGCGCTGCACACCATGCGTCCAGGGGGCCTTCGTCGTGTGATTCTCCCGCGCTCACTCAGCTTTAAGACGGACAAAGGACCCGTTCCCCAAAACAGAGGAGCGAGGGAAACGCTGTATTCGGCTTACGACCGCGGGGAGCCGCTCATATACGACTTGCAATTGGTTTCGGTACGTTGTGGAGTCGAACTACCTTGAGGCGTTGCGTGTCACAGTGGGCTCAAGCAGACTCCTTCCGATCAGTCTTCTTGTTTGGATCTAGCTTGTTTGGCGTCCCGAACGCACGGCCTCTCAAAGCCCAGGGCTGTGCTATTGCCACTTGCTCACATGGTCATATCTGCCTGTGTTGCGTATTAGGTTATCGATGATCTAGTTGACCGAGGCGACTATGAGGATGGGGACATTTCAGAGTTGGCCCAGCTAGCTGACACAGCCACTGACGAGGGCAGAAGCCCGGGGGAAGCTGCACCCAACCCCTTCGCCGCTGGAAACGCGAAGTAATGAAGGGCGCATAAAGTTTGTTAAAAGGAGTTTGCCGCATAAAAGGTGTGTGTATAAGTCTAGAGGTAATGGTGATATGGTGGTGGTCATCTGCCATTTGCCATTTGTCTCGTGAAGGCTTTGTTGTGTCATGCTTCTCACCAAATCCATCATTTTCTCTCGTTACCTCGGTCATGTGAGCTTCAATCATAACAATGAGCATTAGTACCGTTACTGCCACTAGCACTAGCCACGTACTAGCACACGACAACAGCCTCAAGCTCACTGCCGCATTCCACAGTTGGGCCTCGGGTTGCTCCTTCACAAAAATGGCACCCGGACTAGTGCGCAAAGGGAATAGTGTGGGTGCTCGGTGCGGCTGTTATTGATAAGTTATTTAACATAAAATGAGGGTGGGGGTGGGGGTGGTGGGTGGTGGGTGGGGGTGGTAAAAACGTGGGCACTTGCACTTGCATTTGGCCTTAGTGTACCCGGAATAATAGTCCTTGAAACAAGGGGTGTTGAGTTGCCGGTCCACCCTCCACTCTCCAAAGTGTGGGGGGCTCCTATTTGCATACCAAAATGGGGGGGGGGGTGGACGGGTGCGGGGATAAAAAAATAGACCTTAGACCTTAGGTTGCACTTTCAAAGTACCTTCTCAAGTGCAAGGGCGCCGGTGAAGGTGCGCATGTTGGCGTTGTGCGTTGCAAACTACGGGTTGAGAGGTGACGTACAACACTTCACGCTACGGAAACGAATGCGCTCTCGATACGACACGGTTAACCCCCCCCCCCCCCCCTCCCCGCATATAGCATAAAGGGCGAGCGCGAGGCACGCGAGTTCAACATGTATCATGGAACTCAACCGTCAACAGTTGCTCCATTGTTGCGTTGTCAGACGAACACCAGTGACTCACTGCAGATTCCAATGTGAAGAGACAAGACATGACAGCACACCATGCACAAACTGATACCCCAAATTCAATGAAGACAAATGGACAGCAGAGCATATGGCGAGCAACAAATGCAACAATGACGTGCACATTGCGTCGGCCATGACATGAAAGGTCTCCGTCCGCATGGCGGGCGCCTTTCTCGGGTTTAGACACCCTCCTCAATAGTGGCTGGCACACCACCACACATAGGGTTATGACAGCTCGGCTTTCTGCCTCGAATATCCCAGGTGCAAGCCCCCCAGCCGATCATGCAAGTTCCGTGGATCTAAGCAGCTGTGGCGGCGAGATCGACCTTGCAATTTCGATCAGCGTCCTCATCCCCACCCTGAAATTTGCGGGTGCCGCGCGACATGCGCGCATCCTTGATCTCATCCAGGGTGCTCCGCGTAGGCCACCCACTCCGCAGCAGTGTGCTGGTCCAAGTTCTCATCGGAGGTGGTCCCAGCTGGTATGCAGCTGATGCACAAATAGCGAGGATGACACCAACTAGCCGTCGCGGGGAAGGCGGCATTGCTTTGTAGCCGAATGCGCCAACGCCGTCGAAAATGAGTGATGTGCACAGCTGAGAGGAAATAAAGAGGACGGTGAATCTCGCCGCTCCAATCGCGGGTACGCCAAAGACGTGAGCGGAGACGACAAATGCCCCGCACGTACCGCCCAAATACATCCAAAACTCGCTCCCCGCTGGTCCTGGGCCTGCAGACTCCTCGTCGGGCCAGTCGGCGAGGGGTGTCGCCGAAGTAATGGCCGTGGCAATCCACATTACGGAGGCGCCACCAATGAAGGAGACGCATGAGGCGCGGAGCGGTGTCTTGACGTGCTGTGTCATCACGCCGTTGACGCACGCCTGCATTGGAAAGATGCTGCCTGCGCCAAATGACAGGATCAAGTACAGCACAACGGCCCACCACTCGCCCTCAACGCTGAGTCCCTCGATGGAGATAATTGTGGCGCAACACATGATTGCAAGCGCAAAGAGGCGCCAGGCTGTCGGCTTCCGCTTGGGCAATATGAGGAAGCCGATGGTGTCACACACGAGCGAGCTGGTCAGCTGCCCCAGAGTGGCTGCCAGCTGGAAGGTTGCAAAGCCGAGCGGCAGCGAGAGCAAGACCGCGGCAACGACGTAGCACGTGCCGAGCGGGCCGCCGAGAAAGCTGTACCAGGGCGGCGCAGCGAAGTGCCGTCTGAGAAGCAGTTTGGCTTGTGCACTGCAGCCGCAGATAGCACAGAGGCCACCCCGACCGAAAAGGAAAGAGCGGTCGTCATGAAGGGGTTGGGGAAGGCGGTGTAACGGAGGGTGGTGTTGATGCCGTTCTGTGTGACGAGCAGGCATCCGGCAAGTGAGGCCAGCATCATGCTCACCAGGGGCAAGCCCGCCGATGGAGCCGAGCATCCGCCCATCGATAGACACCACGAACGCGCAGAGCTCCGGGGTTCACTACTCTCTCTTCTCTCTATCACATCATCTCTCGGGGCCCACGCATACGACTCCCGAGAGAAAGTTAGAGTCTGAAAATTCGAGTTTCACGGTCCGGTTTTCATAGTGCCTGAACGCCGCCGTCCGCTGCTTTTCGCTGTATTGTATGGGTGTCCATTGGCCCCGGCCAGAGTTTCGAGAAACTCGATTCTAAGTTTGGGGCCACATAGAAACCAACATTTTGAACGAAATAAATCGAAATTTGGGGTCGCGGCGTGGGGCGCGATGGCGCCCGCAGGCCGGTCGGCCGCCAAGAAGCGGACACGGCAGGTGGTGGAAGATGAGGACGAGGGACGAGGGGGGCGATGGCAGCTCCGGTCTCCGGTCAGCTCCTACACCCACCCTCCCCGCGCCCTCAGGATGAACTGGAGTTGGATGCGTCATCTGAGAACGAAAAGAACTCCAGCGACGACGGAAGCGACGCCGAGGACTACGAGGGGACGAATGCTGAGGTGTGTTCTCTCTCTTGCTTGCGTGTGATGTATGGGGAGCAACAGTCTGGTGTGTTGTCAGACCACCTGCAAGTGGCAAGTGGCAGCCGACAATGAGCTTAAATTACTCGCAATTCTAATTGCCAATGTCCACTCTTTGGCGGCAATGGCCTTTCTATAAAGTTCACACAAGGAGTCTTGTCGCAGTTGCTCAGTCATGGCCTTTCTATAAAGTTCACGCAAGGAGTCTTGTCGCAGTTGCTCAGTCGCAAATTCGCCAAGGGCAACCTTGCGCTTTGGGCTGCATAAGCCTGATAACCGTAAGAAGGCTGACCTGTTTTCGCAGTTGTTCAGTGGCAAATTCTAACATTTCTTTTGCCGAATTCAGTTGCCGAACTACATGGAGTTTATCGGCTGGCGTGTTCGCAATTGTGTACATATCAGCCGACAATGAGCTTAAATTACTCGCAATTCTAATTGCCAGTGTCCACTCTTTGGCGCCAATGGCATCATTGCATTTTTTATAAAGTTCAAACAAGAAGTCTTTAGGCATCTTCATCTGATACGTTACCGGTGACATATTAAATGCTTACTACATACCGGTACAAAAAAGAAACGTGCGGACTCGTTCGGTGTTCGTTCGGCGAGACTGGCTGCGATGTCCCCTTTTCTGCGGTCAAATCTGCACCAGTGCCACTTCCAAAAATGTAATACAATAATTGGCACGAATGACAGTATACATCTGAAACCTGCAAGTTTGTACCGTAATAAGGGAGTCCTTTAAGTAGAACTTATACCGTCCACATGGGGGACATTTGGCAAAAAAACAACCAAACCTGAGGTTGCACCCTCTGATGAATGCAACACAGTACCATGTTCCATGTTCGAGTAGAGCGCGTGGGGCACAGCCGTGGGCAGGCCCATACCGAGTAGCGAGACGAGGGCTAGGTGTAGCATGGTCTTACCGACGCAAAGAGGGGGCGAGATCGGAGGACACCTAATTAAGCGTACACCAAGCACCAAGGCACATGGGGACATGGGGACTATGAGTAGGGCCTGGTAAGAGTTTTGCGAAATCCCTCCCCAAATTTCTCGCAAAAGTTTTTCAAAAATCCTACGGCGAGCCCCCAAATTTCCCCAAAGTTTCGAAAAAATTTCTTGTATTTTCAGCATCGCGCGCTGCGCGGTGAAAAAAACCACATCAATAAACATCAATCAATAGCAGCTCAGTCTATCATCTATCCCTATCCATATAAAAATAAACCGTAAATGACGAAAAGGTTGGACGATACATACTACATACATACTGCCTAACTATTGCGTATTCTGATTAAAATTACATACTACTACTAATTATAATGATGAATGATGATGATGATGATGATGATGATGACTCTGCGTTCTTAGCCAGCTACAGCTACTTCCTACTCCTACATCTAGCAGCATTAGCATAAGAGCAATGACCTCAACCTCAGTCATCAACCAAACAAACCTCAAACCTTACGCTCATTGTATCGCAACATGAGCCCAGCTTGCACTTGACCAGCAGGGCTCGTGCTCTGAAGATGCCCAAACACACACTTACATTACATTCAACAACAACAACGAGAAAACGCGCTCACACGAAGCAGAAGAAGAGAAGAAGGTGTCAAAGGAAAAGTGATGCGAGCTGCCGTCTGCCGATACCCGATTGGGAATCTAAGTTAGAGCGGTTGCAGGCCCACCAATCCAATTAAGCAGCACATGGTTGTTGAACTCCTTGACGTCCGTCCGCGCGGTCGACATTGAAACCTTGCGCTGCTGCTGCTGCCAAATGTATTGGCAGCTCTTGCTGTTGCAAGTTTGTGTGTGCGAGACGTGTGCCGTCAGTGCGCGCGCACACCTCACCTCGCCTCCGCTTCCGCGTCATGACGCGTCCGCGGCTGCAAGGAGCAAGGCGGGGTGTCGTCCGGCCGCGCCGCGCGCCGTCGCCGCACCCTCGTTTATGCTAGATCTAGTTGATCTTCGATCTTTCTTCTCACTTTGCATCGAGAAAGACATAAAAGTGGCATGTATTTGATTAAGGAGCAAAAACACGTGAGATTCGCCTTGTTTTCTTGGGGCGTGCGGGCGCGTGCCTAGCCGCGCCACGCGCCATGCGCCACCGGGCCGTGAGCCCGCAACGATAGGTGGCAATTAGAATTAGAGTTACTTTTTGGCTTTCATACTAGCGAATTTTCGCACAAGTTTTGTGAAAGTTACTTTTTTCACGGTTTCCCTCCCCCAAATTTCTCGAAATTTCTTCGCGCTGAGACGTTCCCCAAATTTCGCAAAAAGTTTCGCGAAACTCTTACCAGGCCCTAACTATGAGCCCCTTCCAGACAACCATTACGAAAGCTTAACATGATTTTGGCCGCCGACTCGCTAAGAAACTGGGGGTCGAGCCTGAGGCAAACATGGTAATTCCGTATGGTCACGATAAACCGTGTTTCCCATCTAGGTGAATCACACACTAACCACCTAAAAATGAACACCTGACCATTATTTATTACTATTACGTATACTTGTAGGAGTATGTACCCCATCCTTGGGTAGAATTGATTCAAACAAGTCGGTAGCCGCGACGCGGGGGAGGGGGGGGGAGTAGCGACTGACGGTGGAAGAGGAAGAGGAGACAGAAGAAAAAAAAAGAAGAGAAGGAAAGAGTAGTGCGCGCCCACTCTCTCTCCTTTCTGTTCTCGCTCATTGTTTTTGGTCTTGGTGGACGAGAATTTCCCTCTCCAAAATCAAGGGCGAGCTCTGCGTCAACTCGTCTGTTGTGTGTGCGCTGCAGCGATGGTAGTGGACGCGCCATCGATGGCTGAGCACGGCTACTTTTCTTCCGTGGAGGAGATCTTGCCCTGGGTCGAGGCGAGGCTCACGCACGCCAAACAGCAGTGTAGCCTCCCATCGCCAAAAATCCCAGAGCCGGAGTCCATCACCAATTGCGCTGTTACCCAGCGCCTTGAAGCGCTGCCCACACCGCCGTGGGAGCTACCGCTGGATTTTGATGGGTCTATCCTCCACGATCGGAGTCCCACCTCTGGCCAGCTCTTTTACGATATCGGGGCAGTGCAGAGCAGGGATGGCTCAACACTGCACAATCCATTGGCTGCTGGAGCACGATTTCCAGATCAGTACCTCCGGTGTGACATCAGGCCGGTGAGCACTTTATGCCCTGCAATGCTACTGGCATCACTTGTGTGCGAGGCGCTAACTCACCTTGGATTTACCCTGCGCGATTTTGCAGCTTGACAAGCTGGCAAAGGCGCGGCTATTTGAGGAAATCGTTGATTTCGAAGCTTCGCCCCATGATATGACAAAGAGATTGGCAGACGTGGTGACACTGTGCGTGGAAACATTGGCAAAGTCCGTGAATCGTCTGCTCATATGCTGAAGATGTGGCATTCCTATCTCTCGAGCTTTGACCGCCTCGACCCATACCACTCTTAGGACCATGTGTGAAGTGACGACCCGCAAGCGCTTTGATTCGCTGCTACTATGCGTTCAACAAGAATGTCTAGCAAGTGCGAAAAGAGTAAGCAGGGTGAGCAACGTCCTCGCTCAGCCCTTCATGATTTGACCAGCCAGAACATGGAGCATGCTTGATCATAGTCCTGCAAATTTATTGCCGCAGAATTGCTCATATTCATAATTTCGTGGATGCACCACAGACTAAAATGAATGAGCAAGGCGATGCATGGGATGACGACAACATTCTATACGGCCAGGCTATTGCCCAAGTGGCTCGCCCTTGCGTGCTGCCGCGGCACCTGGGGTTGTGGAGCGTGCATTCCCGTAGAAGTGGCACCGAACTTGGAGAGCGACCAAGATGGATGGAGCATTGACACTGAGAGTGGTGACATGAGCTCGAGATAAAGGCTGCAGGTTGAAAGTTGATATGGATGTAGGTGCTAGGTGCACGAGAGAAGATAGATTTAGTGCGCTGATGGCTTCCTAGAGTGAGTGCGTTGACGGTCAACTTACTTTCAAATGGGTTGCGATTAAGCTCGACGCCGCGGCCCCCTCCTCTCGTAGTCTGACCGCCAAGGGCGGCCCCCAAACCAAGCGCCAGGGCAACGTACTATATTGCAGAAAAATTCAAAATTCTTGAAGATGCCCGCTAAGCTACTAGTGAGACACACTTTCCCGCGATTCCGACGTCAACGCCTATACCCCTACCACCGCTCTCCCTTTCGCTCCCCCCCTCGCCCCTCGTTCCTTTTTCTTCGGTTTTGGGGGGTCGGCCCATGTACACTTTGGGCTTGGCGGGAGGGGAAGGGGGAGGGGTGGGGCGGTGGGGCAGGCCTCTTGTGTTTATCTGTGGTGGCCTCGGGCCAAGTTTGACCCTGTGTGGGGGCCCGGCTTTCCAGCCTTCCCCATTGGATTTCCCGGTTGGGGGCACATTGTCCCTCCCGGTCTATTGTTATCCTTGGTCGCTAAGTAAGTCCGGTGTTGCTTTTTTCTTTTTTGTTGTATTATGTGCTTTATTTATTTTTAGATTTTAGAAGCTCTAGTCTCTAGTATTGCTATGAAATTACTACTTGGAACTAGTTCGTTGTCATCGTTCGTTTCGAAGATAGGGCGGAAATCGTTGACATCTATACGTTTTTTGGGCTGGCGGCCCATGTCTGATTTGGCTTTTCTGGATGCGTCCGTGTAGTTGCCGTACAGCGTACAGCGCCGCTTTGCACTGCGTGGTGTGTCTCGTATCTCGTATCTCTCGATCATTCTTCTAATGACGTCGTCGCTGTTGAACTTGATGTTGTCGTAGTGGATCCTATAGAAGTCGGTGAGGATGTACCTCCATGCCAGTAGGTACAGGATCTCCCTTGATAGGGCGATATGGCGATATTAATCGTTACTAAGCAATTCTTTAGAAGATTCACACCTACCTAGACACGCCAACGGAGATATCCCGTCAATGTACGCCGGGGTAAGGTGGGACGACCCACAACCAACCCCAGAAGAGGAAAATATAGCTACCAATGATACCGCCATTTTGGCTTCGTTGCGGAGCTACTACGTTTGGCTATTTAGAGTGAAGACATCGCAAAACGCGGAGCCCCTCCTTCACGCGCTAGGACAGCGACAGATACCAGCGAGTCATAGATCCTTTTTGGACAAGCCTATCGGTTGCTCCGAGATCATTAGGGCGATACGACAAATGGCGAAAGGCAAGTCCACGGGGCCGGATGGCATACCGATGGAATTCTACCAAAGCTTCGAGGAGCTCGTAGCACCGCGTTTGAAGGAAATGTTCCAAGAAGCATACCGGATAGGGGCCCTACCGGAGGACACATGCTCGGGACACATAGCGCTGCTCTATAAGAACGGGGACGCTAGGGACCCGAGAAACTACAGGCCCATCACGTTGCTCCAAACGGATTACAAAAATCCTCGCCAAAGTCCTAGCCAACAGACTCAAGAAGACGATACACACGATTATCTCTAAGGAACAAGTGGGCTTTGTGCCTAGGCGGATGATAGATAGGCGAAGCCACCAATCTGTTGAAGTTAGTGCAAGCATGCCTAGATGACACGGATGAGGAAGGCCTAGCCCTGGCGATAGACTGGGAAAAAGCTTTCGATAGAGTCAGTTGGGACAATTATCATAAAGCGATACAAGCTTTGGGCTTCGGCCCCGGGTACTCTAGATGGCTAGCGTTATTAACAAACGTTGACTCACTCCCGACCCGATGGATCAAGGCTAATGGTAGGCGGAGCAACCCCTTCACGATTCACTGCGGCATGCCCCAAGGGTGCCCACTATCCACTATCGCCTCTGGCATTTCTCTTAGTGGCCGAAGGCCTAACACTAACACGCTTAGTCAACGCCGACCCCGAAATGAAGGGAATCACGATAGGACCTAGAGAGTTAAGACTTTCGCAGTTAGGTCGTTTGCCTTCATTTGGTACCCCTCGTTTCCAAATACGCGATGCGTCGGTACAAAAAAAATCTTATTGTATTTGAGAAAAGGCACCCCTCAACCATGTCTATAAATGGAATGGCGAGTTAATTCTGCGCATATAGTAATTACTATATGCGCAGAAGAGGCGACTTTCACGTAGTCAAGCTCAATGTTATGGGAGAACCCTATATCCACGAGCGGGTCAGCCCGCAGTCGGTTCCGGACGAGCTGTACACTCCGCTGAAATGGGGACGAGCATACGACGGGCCGGCTGAAACAGCGTGGCTCGCTCCGAAGATTCCGTCTGTTAGCTTATTCGTGGGTATCGTGGATACCACCGCTGCCCTGCCTAGGTTGGTTCGACAGAACCACGCGTCGAGGACTTGTTTCCAGTTGGCTTGGCGGGGGTCTAAGTAGTTTAGTATCCATTTGGCTCGTAGCGCTTTCACGTGGTTAGGCCAGTCTATCAGTCCGAGTCCCAAGGTCGGGCCGTTTGGGGTGTCACCTTCCATGAATGCCTCTGGGTGTTTGATCCATTGGATCTTGCGTTCCGTCTTGTGGTTGGTCCATAATATCAGGTCTACCTGCTTCTTGAGGTGTTGGTGGAACCATTTGGGCGGCATTAAGGTTTGTATCCAATAACGAGGGATCGAGTAGACGAGGAAGTTGGCTACTTTCGTTCTTCTATGTATTGAGAGCGAGCTGGCGACGGGCGCGTATGCTGTCGTCTTTTTTGCTATCTTGTCGGCGAGTTTCTTCCAAAAGGTGTTGATTGCCTTCTGGTCCCCAAGGGGTACCCCTAGTATGGTGGCGTATTCTTTGGATTTCAGCCATTTAAAGCGTTTGAAGTCTTCCGAGGGGGATTACCTGCGGTAGGAGCCCATTCGGAGCCCCTCATATTTGGCCTCGTTATAGGTTTACCACTAGAGGCTTTCGCGTATCGTTCCACCCATTCGAGGGAGCGGTGTAGGCTGGGGTAGTCGGAAGCCATTAGTTGGGTGTCGCGTCGGCGAATTCTCCTTCTCCTTCAGGACAGGGAGTCTTGCCTCCCATCTAACGGTCGTCCGGTGGGAGAAGTGGTACTAACGCTCAGTTGTTTTATTATTATCATTAAGATTAGTGTGCTAGGTATCCCGTGGAGGGGTGGGGCCTGACGACCTGATAGCAAAAGGCGAAAAGAGCGCCCCTCTGTGTTGTCTTCTTGCGGCGGGAAGCGGTTTTTATTTAGCGCCCATGAGGATTTCTACTATTTAGCGCCCATGAGGGTTTCTACTATATAGTCAAGTATGGGCCTTCAACATAACTATAACAATAGTTTCATAGCGACGCATATTATAAAGCCAAAGGGGTTAGCCAGGGCCCTACTGCCCACCGACAGACCTAGGCAGACCTGGGCTTCACGGTGTGGGGGCTCGCCACACCGTGGCAAGGCACAACGCGCTAGCACAGCGATTTGTGGCTAGGCCATTGCACGACCGCAGATGCAATCAATAGGTTGATCTTTGACACGTCCTTGGAACTAAAGGGTTCTGGGCGAATTCCTTGTATCGCCAAATCTCCTGCAACCCCTTGCCATCCATTCGCGTGTCTTCTTCCTCGAGTCCACGGAGCTTGTTGCAAGACTGAGCTTTCTAATGCCTCGCAGTGGTTAGGAAGGTTCAGGAGATTAACTTCAAAGACTTCACTTGCCTTTGGGAACGGCTTCATCGTTTGTACAAGATGTCAATATTCGCACCAGGTGCATCGTCCGTGCAAGCAACAAAACAGCCACGTCGATATCAATCCATCACAGCCCCACTGTGGGAATCCCGCAGCCTCAAGGGCGAGGGCGGTGTGATGATGGCAGTTTTGGCAGCATATATTGTGATGCTTAGTAGAGTATACCTCATCGGCCTTGCTGATTGCCCTGTCCCAATTCCTGTCCATCGTCGGGGTTACTACCGCGTACCGCCAAACCGTTCCCACCATGAAATCGTCGATACCAATACTGTACGTGCCCGCAAAGTCGTGGATACGACCTTGACTGTCTGCAATGCCCATGTGACCAACACACGGGCAGCAGCAGGTCAATGGGCCGAGCGGACCCCAAACAACTGCATGAGGATAGCGCTGGCGGTGGATGTCAACCTTTGCTTCACCATCGTCCGCAACGGCATCGTCATGAAGCATGGTGCTCGCAGCAAACGAGCACCTCTGCACACAGGCCATCGACACGGCAAGAGTCAGTGAGCACACGTAAAATTAGGCTATTATATGCGGACAAGTGGGATCGCAGAGCTCATCCCAGCACTTAGAAATAAGATTCACAGCAGTGATTGCGATGGTGAGATGTAATCGCCCGCAGGTGTGCAAGGTGAGGCAGGCAGGCAGGCAGAGCGTATGACTGGATGTAAAATGGATCGGTGCGTAGGAGTTGTGCGAGGTGCATAGAACGATGGGCGGCCATCTGCCTCTCCCAGCCAGCGGTGAGGAGACCACATACGGCGAGTGCAAGGCCGCCCTCCCCCCCTCTCAAACCTTACTGTTGGGTGTGAACGGAGAACCGCTCGTGCCATGGCATGACGCGCTCAAATGAAACAGGTAGAGCGGTTGGGAGGCCGAGGGTTGGGTGGGGGTGGGGAGTAACGGGCGGGGCAGGGCGACGGGGAGGGGAGAGGAGGAAGTGGGGGTGTCGCACATGGTGGGTGTGTGACCCGAGGGTCGGCGCCGTCTGGCCGGCTGGAGTGAGCAAGAAAGAGTGAAAAGAGAATGAAGGGAAGGAAGACAGAGCGATAGATAGAGAGAGGGATACTCGTACAGAGACTTACAGAGAAAAAAAGAGGAAGAGAGCGAGAGGGAAAATTGAGAGGAGGAGGGAGGGGGAGAAAGAGAGATGACGATGGAGAGAGAGAGAGAGAGAGGGAGAGAGAGAGGGAGGGAGAGAGAGGGGGGGGGGGGAGAAAGAGAGAGAGAGAGAGGGGGAGAGAGAGAGGGAGGGAGGGAGGGAGGGAGGGGGAGAGAGAGAGAGAGAGAGAGAGAGAGAGAGAGAGAGAGAGAGAGAGAGAGAGAGAGAGAGAGAGAGAGAGAGAGAGAGAGAGAGAGAGAGAGAGAGAGAGAGAGAGGGTATGAAAAATGGGAGGGAGGGCGGAGGGAGGGGGAGGAGGGAGAGCCCTCGATATTTGTCCTCCCCCCCCCCCCCCCCCAGTGGGCACGCACCGACCCCGCGCACCGCAGCGCGTCCTCTCCTCGAGTCGACCCTGGGGGAAAACCCCTTTCGGGTAATAACAACGCAGGGGGGGCGGGGCACTCGTGAGATAGGAGTCCAGAGCGCTCATCACTCTCGCCCAAGCGAGAGTGTCCGCGGCGAGCCGCGGCCCTTTCCTCCTGGCTCTGGCACCCCCTGTCTTCTTGTACCTAACAGGGCGAGAAGTCAGGTAAACGCCCGAGGGGAGAGCTGCCGCTCCCCCTCCCCTCCGTCTCTTCCCTCTTCCTCCTCTCTTCCCTGCGTCTCTGGCCCATGGCGCTAGGGCTTGGCGGATATATCCGGATATATCTCTTGGATATTTGGGCGGCTTTTGCGGGCGAAGATATCCGCGGATATTTCGTGGATATTTGGGTCAAAGCTCGCCGCCGCTCCCAGTCGCTCGCCCAAAAAACAAAACCCCTTGCGCGATCCTTCATTCGCTCATGGCCGGGTAGAGCTAGACACATTGTGGGCTCAGAGGCTCTGTACTCTCAGTTGCTTCTCCCATATTTGAAACATAGCCGATGACTTGAATGAAGAAAGAGATGCCCACCTACTTGCAAGCATGCCAAGGCACTGTTATTGTTATTGACCATGGGGATGTTGTTGTATTCGATTCGGTATTCACGCAATCAAGCCGCGTTCCGTCAAAAGAGGGCCAGGTTATTATTTTTTTTCACCCAGAGGTGCATGTTTTCTTTTTCAACCAGTCTCCATGGTATTATTATCACAAAGATGAGTACAAAGCTAATCAAGGACGTGAGCATAGCAACTCCCCCCTTCCCCAAAACACACGGTAACCCCAAAGCTACTTAGGGCCAGGTCAATACTTGCAGCCCGACTTGCCCAAACTTTAGGCCGTTCTTGCGGGGATCTTGTGCCGGACCACCCAAACTTGCGGTCAAACTTGTCGCAATTTGTCGTGGTGCGTGGTGCAGGTGTATCCGCAACACGTTCCCGTAATTAAGGAACCAAAAAAAATCGCGGCGCGCCAAAAAAAATCGCACGACTCGCGTTCGTAGGGCACCGCCCACCCCACAAGCTATATTGCGTTGTTATTGTTATGTTGCTATACGCTATACTGTAACTATACTTGCTTGCTATTGTTGTCACCTATAACCCATTCACATTCATTCACATATCAAACATCAAACATCACACAGATTCAATTAGATTTAGATTCCCCTCGGTTGTTGTTGTTGTCGTAACGCAAGGTCGTTTGCCTTCATTTGGTACCTGCCGAGCGAGTCCACCGCGGCAAGGGGGGGGGGGGGGGGGCGTACATCTCATAATAATAATCAATGTTATATCCTAGCCAACCCCACTAGCTAATTGGACATAACGTCTCCGTCCCAGAATCCCGCCATGCCTGACGGGCCAGGTGTCCGGGTGATACCGAGGGGTGGGGGCACGCCCCCTCCCCTCGATATTTGTCCTCCCCCCAGTGCACGCACCGACCCCGCGCACCCCAGCGCGTCCTCTCCTCGAGTCCACGCTGAGGGAAAACCCCTTCCGGGGGAAAACAACGCAGGGGGGGGGGGCATTCGTGAATGGAAGCCCAGAAACGCTAATCCCGCCTCGCCGGAGCGAGTGGCCGCGGCGAGCCACGGCCCTTCCTCCTGGTCCTGGTGCCCCCGTCTTCTCTTACCCAAACGGGGCGAGAAGACACGTAAATGCCGGAGGGGGAGCTGCCACTCCCCCCTCCCCTCCCTCTTCCCTCTTCCTCCTCTCTTCCCTGCGGCTCTGGCCATGGCGCGCGCCTGCGGCCCCTCTTCAGCAGGTCCCCAGGAGGCCTGCAGGGGGCCTGGGAGCACAGCTCAGGGGGCAGGTGAGGCTGGGGCATGGCCCTGGCCCCTCCTGCCTCTCCCTCGCTGGCTCCCGCGCCCCTGCAAGTCGACAGGAGCTGGCTGGGGGGTCCTGATCAGGGGGGCCCAGGGGGAGGAGGGGTTGGTCAGAGCGAGAAGCAGGCCAACGCGGGCCAGGGCGTGCGATCTGTGCCCAGCTCTCTGGGAGAGTCTGGGCAGTCTGGGTGAGTCCCCCCTGCATGCCAAGAGGCAGCGCAGGGGGGTGGATGGTTCTCGCCCCCCATGAGGGAGGCCGAGAGAGTGGGGGGGGCGCGAGGCCCCCCTCCATGGCGACCAATCATAAGATTAGTGGGGGGCGTACATCTCATGCGAGCGTCTCCACGGGGTGCTCCTCAAGCAGCGCCATCACGCGCGATTGGTCTCCCCGCTGGCGGGCACACCAAGCGGTCCTCGGCCGGAGACGACGCGCATGGTCGCTGGCGGGCCTCTGCAGAACGTCTCAGGTGTGGGAGAGCCATGGTAAAGGAGCGACAAGGCAAGGTCTCTTTTTATGAGCACGAAACGAAAAAAGCTTCCGTGAGCGCCTTTCACTTTGTTCCGTGCTAGCCAATCAGTCATCAGATCTGCAGGTACCACTACGACACGTGTATTCACCACAGCACTCCGAGTTACTTTGGCACACCGACCCTGGCTCGCGGCATGGCGTCTCACACACTCCATCGTCATTGCACTCAAGTCCTTCACAGCACTCGTCGCCATAACTGCACCCCCCCCTTTTCTCGACACACGGTGTGACGGTACGGCACTTTTGGTCGGAACACACGAGATCGTGACAACAGTCTCCATCGTTTGCACACTCTCCATCCACATCCTTGCATCTGTCTGGCTGCTTCTTCGTGAGTACCAAGGCCACGACGGTGGCGGCGACCACGGTGGCGACGACCACCGCGAGGGCAATCAAAAGTCGTTTCGACGGCATATTTACCTGTATGTCCATTTTTTTCAGTCCAACGTGGGCTA
Source organism: Isochrysis galbana (assembly GCA_018136815.1). Taxonomy (NCBI): domain Eukaryota; phylum Haptophyta; order Isochrysidales; family Isochrysidaceae; genus Isochrysis; species Isochrysis galbana. The sequence continues at coordinate 3,411,973 of CM030940.1, read as the reverse complement.
GGACAGGTAGGCCTCAACGAGCCGATGGACCCAAAGCTCATTCACCTTGCCGTAGGCAAAGGCTGGGTTGAAGGCTCGAAGCAACCCGGTGCGCCTGTGCTGCTCTTTGCAGTGAAATGGAGAGGCGCACTCATCGTTGAGACGATTTTCGAGATATGTGAATGCTTCCTGAATCTGCCCCACAAGTGACGTCCATTCAGGTAGAGCCGTTGGATCGACAGCCCGTCGCATCTCCTCCTCATCAGTCACAGCAAGTGTCTCGCCACCATCGTACTTAATCAACCAACCCCCTCGTTGCCGGGCGTCCGGCACCCGCGAGATCTCACCCTTGAACCAGCAGAAGTGGGGATCCTCGTAATACTCATTCGTTTTCGTGCCTACGTCAAGCTTTGCGCTCGCGCGTAACAAGCTGGCAACATTGGGTAAATCAGAGGCTTCCCTACGTCCCTACCCATGTTGCGACCACGTTGAAGGATACTCTCGAGGGCCTCGTACACGAGCAAGATCTCGAGACCGTCGCCTTCGAGCCGATAGGTGGTCGCGCAGAGAATCTCCAAGTCCATGGCTAGGCGTCTAGGGCTAGTTCCAACTGTAGCTGCCGCTTTTGCGTACGCATGACGTGAGTCATCGCCTTCGTCGTCGCATCTCCTATGCCACACTCCTCACTCCTCCAATTTGTTGACAAACCTTTCCAAATCGCCGAAGTTCTGTGCGAGCTGCTTCATTACCTCCCATCGAGACCACCAGCGGATCTTCGAGTACCCTTTCATCGTGACCTTCATCATCTCCAACCATAGATTGCGGGCGCCTTGGGTGTGAGAGATTAACACAAGCCAAGGTGTCAGAATCTCTTCTAGGACTCCTAGCTTCAGATGCTCACCTGTGTGTTGCAAAGTGTGTGAGACGCAAAGCATGTCGACCGCATTTGGACAAAAGTCCAAGAGCTTCTGGCATGCCACACCATTGGTAGAGCAGCTGTCACGCACGACGCCCACGATGTAATATGTAATCAGGATCTATGTCGACCTCCTTGCGCAGCGTGCTCGAGATGTGTCGAAACAAAGCCACTCCATCCATGTGCTTGTTGGCTAGCATCCCTAGCCACATACACCGGACGAGCCATGCACCAACCGCGCACACCCCCAACGCGGGGTAGGGGCTCCGTTGCCGATGAGGCACGGTGGCACGGTGGCACGGTCCCTTAGCACTAGAATTAAACTAGGACAACAAAAAAACTCTGACACTCTCAACTGACCCCCGGGGGGCCCCATGCTACTGCTCAAGGGACTGCTGCTCCTCAGCCATCATCGCAGCACTTGGCCGCTGGGTGCGCTTGTGCCGGGGCCGCCTAGTTCCTCGCGTTGCTCACTCCCTCGGCTGCTCAATGGTGGCGAGAACACGCTTGTACAGCTCTTCGACGAGTCCAGCAAGAAGTCCCTCTCCTGCTTTGTCGCAGGCACAGTCGATGTGGAAGGCACGTTGTATGGGGCGCTCTTTCCGGTGAATGCGCCCGCGACGGTCGGCACCATGAAGAATGGATCGCTCAGTCCACTTGAGCCAGGGGTGGAGGCTGCCGCGATGAGCGCGGCACAAGCAGCTTGTTTGGAGATGGGTGCGGAGCTGCTCGACACACCCGTGGTACTCACCCTGGCCGGCGAGGCCATCCAGGAGGACATGGAGTTGGACGTGCGGCGAGTGGTCTCCGGTGCCGATCACGATAGCGAAGATGACGATATGGTGGTTGTTGCAGACTTCTCATTCGAGGGGCAACAGATGTTTGTGCTTAGAATGCTGGATCCAGTGTATGTAGTGGGGCGGCAAGGATTGCATCCACAGCACTTTGTTGTGCCAACTGATGAAGAGATGGATGTTGTTGGAGGCGCCATCGAGCAACTCGTGGAGGAAATCGAAGAGGCACTCGATTTGGGGCTTGACAGCGAGACAGAGATGTCACCGTGACGATAACACGCTGCATATCTAAAAGATCTAGTAGTCGGAAACTGTCAATGAGCGCGAGAATCAACAAATGGATCATCGATAATATGATGGGTCACACATGTACAGTGAATGCACACCACGGGCGCATGTGCACAGGATGACACACATTACCAGCATACACCAAATTTTCAGCAGTTAGACTACAGAAGGGCACCGAGATCCGCCGCTGATCTGCACAATAATGAAAGGGGGGGCGGGAGTAGTCACCGAGAGCCAAGGCTAGGACTCGCTATTAATAGGCACTTTTTGAAACCCCCTATTAACGGCATATTAATTGGCTACCGATTAATAGGTTGGCTTCAAAACCCCACATTAATCGCCCTATTAATCGCTTCTCCACCGAGCTTCCAAAACACCCTATTAATAGCCTATTAATACTACTATAAGGATTATTGAGTGGCGAAAGCTTTCTTGTTACTTGTCTCTTAGGGGTCTCTACCCTTGCACGGTCCGTTGTCCGTTCAAACGACTCAACCCGTTCAAACGACTCAACCGCCGATCACGTAACCGACACAAAAACAAAACCCCAACAAGAACAAATGCTTTGCACTTTGCACACCACCTAGCCATATGCCATAGCTAGGCTAGGCCTTGGGTTCACGACACACATGAAGCCTTGCATGAAGCCTTGCGCTTCTCACCCCCCCTTGACCTGATCCCCCGGAGAAGGGCAACAAATGAGGGATTCGCAAGGCAGCAAGATCTCAGATGCGAACCATGATCAGCCCACGGAACTTGGTGAACTTGTTCGCCGCTAAGGGCTTCGTCATCATGTCGGCCACGTTGAGCTCGGTCTGAACGTGGTAGACACGTAACACATTCTTCTGCGTGAGCTCACGTACGTAGAGCTCACGACGATGGATGTGACGGGCCAAACCCTTCATGATGGGATTGTCCGCGAGTGCCTTTGCACCCTTGCCCTTGCTGTCGGACAAGAGCGGACTTGGCTCCGCTTGCTTCCAACCGAGATCCGCGAGCGTGTTACGGAAGTTCTCGATACGTTGCGAAGCGAGGGAGGCCGCCATCGTTTCCGCTTCGTTGGCCGACAAGGAGATGCTGTTTTGGCGCTTGCTGCCCCAATCGACGAGGCTGCCATTGATGAAGATGAGCCAGCCGCTCGTCGAACGTACTACGTCCCACGATGCGTCGACCATGCCGCGTACCATGTCTTTACCTTGACGGAAGAGGCCGATGATGGGGCTATCGCCATTGTTCTTGTAGTACTTGAGGCCCATCGTGCCGCGGTTCTTGAGGTAGAGAAGGCAATGCAGCGCCGCGTGCCAAAGGTTCACGGTGGGGAACGACATCGCGCGGCAAAGTTGGCCCACCGTGTACGAGAGGTCGGGGTTGCTCACCACGGCGGCGTAAAGGAGACTACCGACAAGGCCGCGGTACTTGGTGCCAAACTTGGGATCGAGCTCCGTCTTGATCCGCTCTTTCTCGTCTTGCGCCTCGATGACGTCCTTGCCGAGGTACGAGTTGCATGGCGTGTCGACGGTGTTGCGCAACGTGTCCTAAGGCTGTGAACATGATAGACAGATATCAAGATATTAGGCTATCTACCCAGCAAAAGCACTATCTCTATCTATCAAGATAGCGAAAGAGCACTATCTCTATCTATCAAGATAGCTGTGATGACAAAAGCTATTAACAACCTATTAATAGCCACCCAGCTTACAGGCTACAGGATTGCACGCGGCGCGCGGAAGACAGCTGATGGGGGCGCGCGGAGCTAAGGGCGCGCTGCGCGCGCGAACCACACACACACACACACAACAAGCCCTCACTCACAATAAATTCATTCCCGCCAGCAAGGAGTGCTCCAAAGTTGCATCTGATTACCCTGCCTTCATGTCGTCGTGCAGCCGCCCGACTTTCGAGAAGGCGCGCTCCACACCAGCTGACGAGGCCGGGCGTCCAAGGTACTGGCGGGCCATCTTGGCCAGGTTCGGCATCACAACCGGAGCACCTGGTCCCAACGGTCGATGACGATCGCGAGAGCGCCACCACTCCAGCACATTGAGGTCCATGTTCTTCTCAAGGGGGAGAGAGAGGTAGATTTCGAGCTCATCTCGGACGCTTTCAGCTTCATCTTGCGACTGCGAGGGTGCGGTTGGAATGTCAAAGAAGGTGGGCGTGAGCGGCATGGCAAACACGGAGCTCACCGTGCCCGAAAAGTCTTTGGGCACGGTCGGAATAGGGGCTGGAGCAGTGGTTGGTGCTGAGGTGGGCGGTGCTTCGATGATGGGCTTCCAATGGATGTCCCACGTGCCCTTCAGTGATCCCATGGCGCGGTCCTTCTCGGAGCTCATGTCGCCATCTTGGATGCCCGGAAACTCGTACGTCTTGAAGCGTGGGTCAAGAAGAGTTGAAATGTCCAGCTCGTCACGCTGCGCGCCCGGCATCTCATCGATCCATCGCCGTCGCAAGTCATCGTGCAGAAGGGCGCGTGCTGCCTTGACCGATGGAGTGAGCTGCGACGCCGACGTCCATTGCCGCCCGGGTGGCTTCCATACGAAAAAGATGCTCGAGCTGCTTAGACCCTCGAGGAGGCGGTAGATACTGGGCAGGATAAGGGACACGGTGACATAGTTCGTGCCCTCCAGGAGTTTGGTAACGTGCGCCGGCGCCTGAAGAATGGCCAGGGTCTCGTCGATGATGTCCCAGTCGGTGTGACCCAATCTGTTCGTCTTGTAAGCGTCATTTTTCTGGGCCTCTGCGCCGTGTTTGACGTCGTACATCTGCGTGCGCTTCAGAGGTCCTTTGCCTTTGTTTGGGCTTGGGCCGCGCAGCCTCCACTTGGCACTTGGGCCTCATCTTGAGACCGCGATTTCGGGCCGCGCCTCCCCATTACCCATTACTCCCGCTCGCACAGAGTGAGAGTGGGGAGTGGGGGGAGGGGGGTTGTCGTTATTTTTAATCGGGAAATAAGTATTGACATACAACGTAGTACAATAAATAAAGGTCTTGTGTTGAGTGTTGAATAAAATATGTAATTATATACATGTATATGTACGCTCACGACTCTTGCGAGGCGCCCGGGCTAGACCTGAAGGGGGTTGGCCCCGGCGGGCGATCCCTGGAACGGGGATCCTCCGGAGAGCCGAGAGAAAGAGGAGACGCCGGCGTCCGTGTGGGAATCATGGGGATAGCAGCCGGAGTGATGGGTGGCATTGGCGCAGCCTCAGTGGTCGTGGGATCACTCGGGAACCCCTCGGGAACAGAAGCTGCAGCGGGCAGAGAAGGTTCCCTGAGGGGTTCCTCCTCCGCGGCCGAGGACGTGAGCTTAGATTTCGTGCTTGTCGAGTCGAGCGGAGCCGGAGGGCTCTGAGCCACTCCGTCGCGAGCAGCACCGGCGGCTAGCGCGGCGCTTTGGCCCTCCTCCCCACCGGGAGTCGGGTGAATGAAATTCTGGACTGGGTCGGGCAACCCCATTTGGGTGTCTGGAGGGGAACGAACGGCGAACGAAGGGCTGTGGGGCGGCGAGGCGCTCCTAGCGGCCCTAGTGTGTTGGGTTTTAAGAGATTGTTAGACCTACAAAGAACTCTTCCCTCAGGGAGGGAGCCTAGGCTGCTTGAGTGCAGCGACGCAGCGAACAACGACGGACAACGGAGCCGAGAACAACAGGATACACCGACTCACGAACACACCGGAATCATTCACCCAAACCAAGCAAATTATCAAGCAACCGCGACCCCAAATCACCGATAACTCAAACACGTCGCGAGAGACGGAGAGAGAGAGCGAGAGAGAGAGAGACTCCGCAGCGACGGCCGGAGCGTGTCTCCGTTGTAACTTCCCACGTAGCGGAGAGTCCGAAGGGGAGCGTCATGTCGCGCGACCACGGCGATCACTTTGGATACAGATCGCAACGAGATGTCTTCACGACAGAGGAAATCTTGCCGTTGAGCGTGAACCTTCTAGACGCTTCTAACGAACAACCCTGAGTAGCAACCAAGGGGAAGAAACACCAAAGGGGCCAAGGGCTTGCATGTAACTTGCATCAAGGGGAAAGATTCCCTCACCTAGGAAGCGAACCTACACCGATCTCCAAGGGGAGATGGCAAATTAAACCTCAAATCTCGAGCGGCTAGAGCAACCGACTCGCTCGCCAAAACCTTGACCGAGAAGAAAGAAGCAAGGACCTACAAGCCAAGGGTAGCGGACCTAGGGAATGTGAGAGGAAGTTTCCGAACGCCAAGACGAACGCCAAACGCCGGAAGGCAACGAAACCCTAACCAAGCCAAGCGGAACCTACGAAGAACAGGCCTGGACGACAACGACAACGAAAGTGAAAGTGAGCAAGTCCCAAGCAAGAACCGGAACTCAACAAGAAACAACAAGCCTTGCAAGAAGCTAAACAAGCCTTCACAAGGTAACCCGAGAGCCTGAGACAAGCGCGCAGCGAGTGACAGGCGACCTGGCTCCTTTGGGTCAAGATTACCCGAAAGGAGGAAACCTGGAATCTAGACCTGACAGACAGGCTAGAAGGAACGAAACGAGAACTCGAATTCTAGATCGCTAGGGACGAACCCTACCAACCTAGAAGTACCTGAGCTTCACCGTGTGGCCGCACGGCGAAGGACCTGGAAATAAGAGCCTGGAAATCGCATCATCTAGGATGAATGCGACACCAGGGTAGCCGCGTGCGCGCGCTGTGAGGAGCTGGGTGGGCTGCGCGGGCCATGATGCCAGAGGGTCAGGGGGTGGTCGGACTGTCGGCAGCCCGACACGGCGCTGCATCGGGCGGGAATCAAATGCCGAATGTAGCTTAGATATAAAGGAATCGATCCCCCCGCGGGCGCGACCGCCCATTCTTTACGGGTAGAGCGTGAGCGCGCGTGACGGAGGGGGGGGGAGGGGGGGAGAATCGCACCATTTCCTGGCTAAGATTTTCGTGGCGGCAGGTGGCCCCCCCTGAAGGTTTTTTATTGGGCCTCGCGCCACGGTCAAAAAATGCAGCCCAACCCTTACTAATAGTTAAAAAGCCCCTGTTTGACCGCCCTACCATGGATAGACATAGAACTAGAACATCAAACCATAGTTTGATAGTTTGCTGACGCGACCAACTGACGAGATATGGGGAGGGGGAGAGAGAGAGGAGAAGAACAGGAGGGGAGACAAAGAGAGATTGTACATGGCATGAATTTGTATTACTTCTGAGCCTTGTGAGCATCGGCGAAACCTAGCTTAGTGCGCAGCAGTCCCGTCGTAGGCTGCAAGTTGAGGGGTTCGATTCCGGGGCGCACCTTGTGTGCGTCCTGGGCCTCAACTTTTTTTTGTTCGTGGGGAAAGCGCTACAACGCTACAACGCAGTAAACTTGTACTATAATCCTTATATTAATAGGCTATTAATAGGGTGTTTTGGAAGCTCAGAAGCTCGGTGGAGAAGCGATTAATAATCGATTAATAGGGCGATTAATATAATGGGGTTTTGAAGCCAACCTATTAATCGGTAGCCAATTAATATGCCGTTAATAGGGGGGTTCAAAAAGTGCCTATTAATAGCGAGCCCTAGCCTTGCAACACGCATTGATTGCGATTGACTTCAATATGTACATGAGTATCACTACTAACTGCCGCTAACGAATCGCTACCGCTACAATTGTCGTTGAGACGAGAAGCTCCAACTTTGCACCAAGACTGGGCGGCTGCCGGCGTTTTAATGTTGATCCAGTTGTACTGGGTGGCCCCACCAACCACCAACCACCAAGCATCATATTCACAAATGCCACCCTTGCAGCTACGCCAGTCGCCGCAGCCGCCCGCCGCCCGCGTGCACCGCGACGAAATCGGCCACGCCCCCGGCTTCAACGCTACCGTGCCGGTGCCGAGATACGCGCGAGTGTCCAACTTTGAGCCGGCACCGAGCGCGCTGGAGGCGCTTTGGTGTTGATCCAGCCGTACTGGGTGGCCCACCAAGCATCATATTCATATTCACAAATGCCACCTTTGCAGCTACGCCAATCGCCGCATCCGCCCGCGTGCACCGCGACGAAATCGGCCACGCCCCGGGCTTCAACGCTACCGTGCCGGTGCCGAGATAAGCGCGAGTGCCCAATAACTTTGAGCCGGCACCGAGCGCGCTGGCGGCAAAGCATACAATAAGCAGATAAGCAGGGGTACTTACCGAACACTGAGTTTTAGTGGTAGAGTCTAGAGTAGAGTAGTCGTTTCAACAGGTCACCCGTAGAAGTGGGGAGCGGTGAGAGAGGGGTGGAGCTTGCCGCTCACCACACGCTGAACGCTGGAGACCTGAGCGTCGGGTCGCCGCGGCACGAACCGCACAACACCGGCGAGCGCGAGACCGAGCACCCTTGCAAAACATTTGCGAGTATCCTCGTCGGAGGAAGGGTTTGATCCTGATCATCCATTCTCATCGCAGATCCACAAGCAGCGCAAGCCCTCTGTGCCGCTGTATCAGTCTGGATACTCACAAATGCTGCCGCTCCGAGATTCAATGTCCTCTGAAAGTCGATTGGCTCTACAGCGGCGCGCGGCTAGGGAGAAAGAGGTCCAGGCAATGGTGAAGGCAGCAGGGGCAGTCGCCAAAGCACGGGTGCGCGAGCAAAGCTGGCAATCTGGTACCTCCCGTGACGTGCTCTTTGATGAGAAACATTTCCTACGGTCTCACGAGCACAAGGATTCCATAATGAAGTCTCGCTTCAAGAGGTTGTACGCCCCGTTGACTTCTGCGTATTGGTCGCCGGAGGGCCAAGCGAGCAGAGCGCTCGAGGGGCGCAAGATAGGTCGCAGTTGCCTCGCTGAAGCCTTCCCTATTGAGCCATGGCGAGCAGCTATCCCAGCAGCACTCTCTCTTGACCACCCATCCATCCATGAGAATCTCGAAGAACTAGGCCATGGCACATCTACTGTCACGGAAACCTCCTTTGGAATTGGATGTAAATGCCGGTTCGCCACACCAGAACCGTTCGACCCAACGGCCGCTCCATCAGCTTTCTACTCGAAATTCAAACAGAAATTGGCAGGCTTGCAAATTGATGTGGCCCAGCCCCCCGCCGAGAAACGCATCGAGCAGACCCCCACCGAACAACTCTTTAAGACGCAACCAAAAGAAGCCGACTGTGTCCCTTTGCTGGTTTCTGAAGCCGAGGTGGTCGAGGAAGGTGAAGACGCGAGTGCAATCTACTTGACATCACTCAATCATCTTGCATCATGTGGCATCGAAATCCCGGATAGGGAGGAGGCCATCACCGGCCGTCTGTCTAGGTGATGAGTGAGGTCCTCTGGGCACCATCTATCCTAGTCATGCAGACTAAAACATTTTTATAATTTTCAACCTACGGAGCACGCCGTGCCCGCTCCCGATCCCCAAGCAGCCCTTGCTACCGGACAGGATGTGCATGGTGATGGTGTTCGTTGGAGAGCGCCCTAGGGCGCTTTGGGCGCGATTGGCGGGACCCAGAGTGAGAGGAGCTTCCCCCTGCTTTCGTGAACATACTTTGAACCTACATTTATAAGTGTGGGTCAATGGGGGCCTCGCGCCCCCCTCTCTCCATCGCGGACACCCCCCGGGGTGGGCCCGTACAATCAACTCCAGCCCCTGGCCCCCTGCCTTCTGGCAGGGGTTGGGCAAATATCACTCTGGCCAAGACCCCTGTGGGCGCGGGCCACGATTCGCAGTCCCACGCCCAGACTGGGCCTGCCCTCGAGCTGACTCCCCCCTCATCCCTGGCCGCCAGGCAGACAGGGGCCTCTGGGCGGCTCCCATGGGCCTAGCGAGGCGAGCGTGAAGAGGCAGCAGGGGGGCCAGGGGCTGAGCCCCAGCCTCCACTGCTCCACTGCCCCCTGACCTGAGCTGCCCTTGCTGGCTCTCTGGGAGCCCCCAAAGGACCTCTGAGAGCAGGCCATGGCGCGCCGCATGGCGACGCGCCGCAGGGAGAGCGCTGGGAGAGAATAGAGATGCAGATCGAGAGAGGGACGAGGGACGAGGGGTTTTGAACACCCCCCGATGGAGAGCGATGAGAAATGGAAATGAGCCCCGTTTGCGTGAGCAAACGGGCGGAGAGGGGCGGCTGGCGACAGGAGGAAGATGAGGAGGGAGAGGCTCAAGGCGCCTGCGGGGACCCTTGTGGCAGGTACCTCGAGGCGCAGTCTTTTATTTCTCGAGGATCGCTCGCGGCCAGAGCTGTAAGGGCCGTTCAGCTTCACGGACTAGAGGTTCCTCCTCCCCCCCCCGGTGCTTTTCCTGGTGAGTCGCCCGACGTAGGGCAGTTCGCCTCACTGGGTTTTCACCACCACCGACGACAACGAACAACGAACTTATACCAAAGCGTAAACTCACAGAACTAGCTAAACGATTAAAAATAGAGCATACATTCCGCATTCAGACAAGCAAATAGTACCGAACAGAAGCAGAAGCAAATCTTAAAAACTAGCCTCTACTTGCTACTTGCACGGCGCCTAGGGCGCAAAAGCCGCCCTTGGGTTGCTTCCCGGGGCGTCCGGCGCTCGCGCGCGGAAAAGCGCATACAATCTTGCACTTGCCGTCTTTCCATGCGCCCGGGTAGGTAGTCGTGCGAGCGATTACACAGCTCTTCCGCCCTTATGATATTTTCCGCTAGAGACGGGGCCGGCGAGAACGTACGTCTCTTATCTACTACTTTACGATTGAGTTCAGCTATGGCGTCCGGCCGGGATGCTTCGGGGATAACCGCCAACTGGGCCTTCCTAGCATCCGCTACCGCTCGAGATCGAGCGTGCGACCCACCAGGGACCTCCCACATCCCTCGCGAGGCGCTTGAGCTTGGGCTCCTCACCAGCTGGCAGCCATTGCGAGGCCGACAGCCGGCGATCGGCTGACGCGGAACCTCCGTGTTTGTTATGGGGATTCGCCCGACATTCACTGCTTTGATTCTCTCACGCGCGCGATCCTCCCATTCTCCCAAAAAAAATAGACTTCCATGGGCCGGACAAGGCGGGGGAGTCTGGGGTAGAGGGGGTTCGGGGGGGGGGGGGGTCTGGGTCTGGGGGGGCAGGTAAGGGGGGTCCCTGGGGAATCCTTGGACACCCAGGAGGGGTGGAAAATAGTGGTTTAAAAGCGTGAGTGACCAGCCTACTAATGTTATGTTCCTGATGCTCCTAGTTCGTTCGCTGCTTGCGCTAGCGCTAGCTAGGGCGTCCGAGATCTCCAAGTTGAAGTCTTTGTCGACGGTGTATAGGGGAGTGATCATCTTGCGCAAGTGCTTATTGCTCGGGGCTGTGCGCATACTATGGACTGTGTGTGGCCCGCCGACGAGAAGTTTCACCGATGAGGGTGTGTGGTAGTGGTAGGTCAAACAAACTGGAGTGGCGATTTTCGGACAGTTGAGCTTCAGATGTGTGGTCTATTGTATTTGTCTGAATACAAGATATCGATTAGATATCAATGTGTTAGCGCAACGCCTAGCCCTCGCCCATTTTGTCGGTTTGCATGTGGCGAGTGGCGGAATCATGTAATGTTTAGCGACGAGTGCAGACAGGAACTACAATTTGTAGCATTTGTAATTTGAATACTTTTACTCTATTTACTCAACTTATGTACTCATCTTCGAGCTGTCCGTTTCGAGTAAGTGACCTCCAATCTAAAACAATGTTATTCCCGATAGGCTCACCTTTTTGCGGAATGGACGAAATGCGAAGTACAAGGTGGTTGGGCGATTCACACCATTTCCTGGCGTGGATTTTGGTGGCAGCTGGTGCCCCCCCCCCGGAGGTTTTTATTGAGCATCACGCCACGGTCAAGAAATGCACCCCAACCCTCACTAAAAATTAAAAGCCCCTGTTTGACCGTCGCATTTGAGAGAAACAAGTCTATAGGAGTAGGTATATTTGTCGCAAACGCTAACAAACACGCCGACCGGCGGTGCATGCGTAGAAGCCATTAGGCCGAAGCTCGTACGAGCATAATGCGCATCCGTAAGAGCAGTCGAAAGGAAAACCGGCTGGGTTTGGTGGGAGCCTCACCGGGTCGATGTAGAATGACTCGCAGGCCTCAGCGTCCGCTTGCACGTAGGTCTCCGACAGGGTGATACCGGCGTTGTAACACCACTCCCCGCCAATGGCGCCGTTGCGGATTGTTAGGCCAGCTAGGGTGTCGGGGTTCACGCAGTCAGGGGATATGGGCGAGGGTGGGGGGGAAGGTAGTGGTGGAGGAAGCGGCCTTGGGGGAGGCGAGGGCGGCATGATGAACCACGATTGAATCCATTTCAAAACAAATAAAAGGCCGGACACTGCCAAAAACACCTTGAGCAAATTCTTGAGCGGTTGGGGAGAAGGAGGCGGCGGAGCCCCCGGCGGGGTCGATGGCGGGGGGGGGGCCGGAGGTGGCATCGGCGGCGGCGATGGCGGCGGCGGACTCGGAGGGAGGGAGGGTGGCGGAGAAGGTGGCGGGGGACTAGGTGGCGGAGAGGGTGGTGACGACGGTGGTGGCCGGGGTGGGAAGATAGACCTCGTAGTGATAACATAGTTGGTGGTGTCCAGAAGGTCTAACACGCCCAATAGCTTTTGCTCAATTGAGCGTTCAAGGGCAGCAGCAGTCTGATCGAGATTGTCGGTGTTATTGAGTACGCGCGTGCTCTCGATATTGATCACGAGGCGGTAAGCATAGGAGTAGTTAGATATGGTAAATGAGCCATCGCTTTCTGCTTGGGTTCGGTTGGCTACTGAAATCAACGGTGTCTCGCGTACTGTCTCGTTACGCTCGACAAGACCTAGAAGGGTGACGCGCGACGAGGTGGAGTTTTCGCCGAGCGCGCAGGAGGTACCGCAGTAACCTAAGAGGATGTCGGCGTCCAGATTGGTGCCATGAACCACGTCGACAAGATAAATGTCCGCCTTGGTTTCGCTGTCCTCAAGAATGTTGTAGACGGGGTCGATACTTTGACCTGCGATGGTATGAGCATCCAAGACCATTCGCGAACGCGCCCGCCGCCGACTGCCAGCGAAGCCGTCTGATGCAGTGCCGACAACCTTGACAGCAAGAGGCGCAGCGGGTGGGGGCGACGGTGGAGGACTGGGTGGAGATGGCGGCTGGGGCGGGGGGGGAGAGGGGGGAGGGGGAGAGGGCGGGGGGGGGGAGGGGGCGGCGGCGAAGGTGAGGGTGGAGGGGGTGAGGGCGGCGGCGATGGCGGGGGAGCGGATGGCGGTGGGGGGGGCCTTGCGGGAACCCCGGTAGGCACAAGTGGCGGAAAAGAAGGTGGCGGAGGCGACGGCGGCGGTGGCGATGGCGGCGGCGGCGATGGCGGCGGGGGCGATGGTGGGGGGGGAGACGGCGGTGGCGGCGATGGTGGTGGCGGCGATGGCGATGGCGGTGATGGCGGTGGCGGCGATGGCGGTGGCGGCGATGGCGGCGGCGGCGATGGCGGCGGCGGCGATGGCGGCGGTGGCGATGGCGGCGGTGGCGAGGGGGGGGGTGGCGATGGTGGCGGTGGCGATGGTGGCGGTGAGGGAGGGGGCGGCGACGGCGGCGGCGGCGAGGGTGGCGGTGGCGAGGGAGGGGGTGGCGAGGGTGGAGGTGGCGAGGGCGGAGGAGGCGAGGGCGGCGGTGGCGAGGGCGGCGGTGGCGAGGGCGGCGGTGGCGACGGTGGTGGAGGCGAGGGCGGTGGCGGCGAGGGCGGTGGCGGCGAGGGTGGTGGCGGCGAGGGCGGCGGTGGCGAAGGCGGCGGCGGGGACGGAGGCGGTGGCGACGGCGGCGGTGGCGAGGGTGGAGGTGGCGAGGGAGGCGGTGGTGATGGTGGCGGTGGCGACGGCGGTGGCGGTGAGGGGGGCGGCGGCGACGGGGGCGGCGGGGATGGTGGCGGCGGAGATGGTGGCGGTGGAGAAGGGGGCGGAGGCGAGGGTGGCGGCGGCGAGGGCGGCGGCGGCGAGGGCGGCGGCGGCGAGGGCGGCGGTGGTGATGGTGGCGGTGGCGAGGGCGGCGGCGGCGAGGGCGGCGGCGGCGAGGGAGGCGGTGGCGACGGCGGCGGTGGTGAGGGTGGAGGTGGCGAGGGAGGCGGTGGCGAGGGAGGCGGCGGCGATGGCGGGGGCGGCGACGGTGGGGGCGGCGAGGGGGGAGGGGGCGAGGGAGGGGGTGGCGAGGGGGGAGGTGGAGAGGGTGGAGGAGGCGAGGGCGGCGGTGGCGAGGGCGGCGGTGGCGAGGGCGGCGGTGGCGACGGTGGTGGAGGCGAGGGCGGTGGTGGCGAGGGAGGTGGCGGCGAGGGTGGTGGCGGCGATGGCGGCGGTGGCGACGGCGGCGGTGGGGACGGAGGCGGGGGCGACGGCGGCGGTGGCGAGGGTGGAGGTGGCGAGGGAGGCGGTGGTGATGGTGGCGGTGGCGACGGCGGTGGCGGTGAGGGTGGCGGCGGCGACGGGGGCGGCGGCGATGGTGGCGGTGGAGAAGGGGGCGGAGGCGAGGGTGGCGGCGGCGAGGGCGGCGGCGGCGAGGGCGGCGGCGGCGAGGGCGGCGGCGGCGAGGGCGGCGGCGGCGAGGGCGGCGGTGGCGAAGGCGGCGGTGGCGAGGGCGGCGGTGGCGAGGGCGGCGGGGGTGACGGCGGCGGTGGTGAGGGTGGAGGTGGCGAGGGAGGCGGTGGCGAGGGAGGCGGCGGCGATGGCGGCGGCGGCGACGGTGGGGGCGGCGAGGGGGGAGGGGGAGAGGGAGGGGTGGCGAGGGGGGGGTGGCGAGGGGGGAGGAGGCGAGGGCGGCGGCGGCGATGGCGGCGGCGGCGAGGGCGGCGGCGGCGAGGGCGGCGGCGGCGATGGCGGTGGCGGCGATGGCGGTGGCGGCGATGGCGGCGGCGGCGATGGCGGCGGCGGCGATGGCGGCGGCGGCGAGGGCGGTGGCGGCGAGGGCGGCGGCGGCGAGGGCGGCGGCGGCGAGGGCGGCGGCGATGGGGGCGGTGGCGACGGCGGCGGTGGCGAGGGCGGCGGTGGCGAGGGCGGCGGCGGCGAGGGCGGCGGCGGTGAGGGTGGCGGGGGCGAGGGAGGCGGCGGTGATGGTGGCGGCGGCGATGGCGGCGGCGGCGATGGTGGCGGCGGCGATGGTGGCGGCGGCGAGGGGGGAGGGGGCGATGGCGGCGGAGGCGAAGGAGGCGGCGGCGATGGTGGCGGCGGCGAGGGAGGCGGAGGCGACGGGGGCGGTGGCGATGGCGGCGGCGGTGACGGTGGCGGCGGTGAAGGAGGTGGCGGCGAGGGTGGCGGCGGCGACGGCGGCGGGGGCGACGGGGGCGGAGGCGAGGGTGGTGGCGACGGGGGCGGAGGCGAGGGTGGTGGGGGCGATGG
The DNA here is from genome assembly GCA_018136815.1 of Isochrysis galbana. NCBI lineage: Eukaryota > Haptophyta > Isochrysidales > Isochrysidaceae > Isochrysis > Isochrysis galbana. Next base: position 3,396,718 of record CM030940.1, on the reverse strand, counting down.
GGGTGGCGGCGATGGGGGTGGCGGCGACGGTGGCGGCGGCGACGGGGGTGGCGGCGACGGAGGTGGCGGCGACGGAGGTGGCGGCGATGGCGGCGGCGGCGATGGTGGCGGCGGCGATGGCGGCGGCGGCGATGGCGGCGGCGGCGATGGTGGCGGCGGCGAGGGAGGAGGCGGCGACGGAGGGGGGGGCGACGGTGGGGGCGGCGACGGAGGGGGCGGCGACGGTGGCGGCGGCGACGGAGGCGGGGGCGACGGCGGCGGTGGTGAGGGTGGAGGTGGCGATGGCGGCGGCGACGGCGGCGGCGGGGAGGGCGGCGGCGGCGATGGCGGCGGCGGCGACGGCGGCGGCGGCGATGGCGGCGGCGGCGATGGCGGCGGCGGTGAGGGTGGCGGGGGCGAGGGAGGCGGCGGTGATGGTGGCGGCGGCGACGGTGGCGGTGGCGAGGGAGGCGGTGGCGACGGCGGCGGTGGCGATGGTGGCGGTGGCGATGGTGGCGGTGGCGACGGTGGCGGCGATGGCGGAGGCGGCGATGGCGGAGGCGGCGAGGGGGGAGGCGGCGAGGGGGGGGGGGGCGAGGGGGGGGGAGGCGAAGGAGGCGGGGGCGAGGGAGGCGGGGGCGAGGGAGGCGGGGGGGAGGGTGGCGGCGGCGAGGGCGGCGGCGGCGAAGGCGGCGGCGGCGAGGGCGGCGGCGGCGAGGGCGGCGGCGACGGTGGCGGCGGCGACGGCGGCGGCGGCGATGGCGGCGGCGGCGATGGCGGCGGCGGCGAGGGCGGCGGCGGCGACGGCGGCGGCGGTGATGGCGGCGGCGGCGATGGCGGCGGCGGCGATGGCGGCGGCGGCGAGGGCGGCGGCGGCGAGGGCGGCGGCGGCGATGGCGGCGGCGGCGACGGCGGCGGCGGCGATGGCGGCGGCGGCGACGGCGGGGGCGGCGAGGGTGGCGGCGGCGACGGCGGGGGCGGCGACGGTGGCGGCGGCGACGGCGGCGGCGGTGACGGTGGGGGCGGCGAGGGGGGAGGGGGAGAGGGAGGGGGCGGCGAGGGCGGCGGCGGCGAGGGCGGCGGCGATGGTGGCGGCGGCGATGGTGGCGGCGGCGATGGTGGCGGCGGCGATGGTGGCGGCGGCGATGGTGGCGGCGGCGAGGGGGGCGGCGGCGATGGTGGCGGCGGCGAGGGCGGCGGCGGCGAGGGCGGCGGCGGCGAGGGCGGCGGCGGCGAGGGCGGCGGCGGCGAGGGCGGCGGCGGCGAGGGCGGCGGCGATGGGGGCGGTGGCGACGGCGGCGGTGGCGAGGGCGGCGGCGGCGAAGGCGGCGGCGGCGATGGCGGCGGCGGCGATGGTGGCGGCGGCGAGGGAGGGGGCGGTGATGGTGGCGGCGGCGAAGGCGGCGGCGGCGATGGTGGCGGCGGCGATGGCGGCGGCGGCGAGGGGGGGGGGGTGATGGCGGCGGAGGCGAAGGAGGCGGCGGCGATGGCGGCGGCGGCGAGGGGGGCGGAGGCGACGGGGGCGGTGGCGATGGCGGCGGCGGTGAAGGCGGCGGCGGTGAAGGGGGTGGCGGCGATGGGGGCGGCGGCGACGGGGGCGGGGGCGATGGGGGCGGAGGCGAGGGTGGTGGCGACGGTGGCGGTGGCGAGGGGGTGGGGGCGATGGGGGTGGCGGCGATGGTGGCGGCGGTGATGGAGGGGGTGGCGACGGAGGGGGTGGCGACGGAGGGGGTGGCGATGGAGGCGGCGGTGATGGAGGAGGGGGCGATGGTGGCGGCGGCGATGGCGGTGGCGGCGATGGCGGCGGCGGCGATGGCGGCGGCGGCGAGGGAGGGGGCGGCGACGGAGGGGGGGGCGACGGAGGGGGCGGCGAGGGGGGCGGAGGCGATGGCGGCGGCGGCGATGGCGGCGGGGGCGACGGAGGCGGTGGTGAAGGTGGAGGTGGCGATGGCGGTGGCGATGGCGGCGGCGGCGATGGCGGGGGCGGCGAGGGCGGCGGCGGCGAGGGTGGCGGCGGCGACGGCGGCGGCGGCGATGGGGGCGGCGGCGAGGGAGGCGGCGGCGAGGGCGGTGGCGGCGAGGGCGGTGGCGGCGACGGTGGCGGAGGCGACGGTGGCGGCGGCGACGGTGGCGGCGGCGACGGAGGCGGCGGCGACGGAGGCGGCGGTGACGGTGGCGGCGAGGGCGGCGGCGGAGAGGGCGGCGGCGGCGAGGGCGGCGGCGGCGAGGGCGGCGGCGGCGAGGGCGGCGGCGGCGAGGGCGGCGGCGGCGAGGGCGGCGGCGGCGAGGGCGGCGGTGGCGATGGGGGCGGCGGCGACGGAGGCGGCGGTGATGGGGGCGGTGGCGATGGGGGCGGCGGCGACGGCGGCGGCGATGGGGGCGGCGGCGACGGCGGCGGGGGCGATGGCGGCGGCGGCGACGGGGGCGGTGGCGATGGCGGCGGGGGCGAGGGTGGCGGGGGAGAAGGAGGCGGCGGTGATGGTGGCGGAGGAGATGGAGGCGGCGGCGACGGTGGTGGCGGCGACGGTGGTGGCGGCGACGGAGGCGGCGGCGATGGTGGCGGAGGCGACGGTGGCGGCGGCGACGGTGGCGGTGGCGACGGTGGCGGAGGCGAGGGTGGTGGTGGCGAAGGTGGCGGAGGCGAGGGTGGCGGCGGCGAGGGAGGCGGCGGCGAGGGCGGCGGCGGCGAGGGCGGAGGCGAGGGGGGCGGCGGCGATGGGGGGGGCGGCGACGGAGGCGGCGGTGACGGAGGCGGTGGCGAGGGCGGCGGCGGCGACGGAGGTGGTGGCGAAGGGGGCGGCGGCGAGGGCGGCGGCGAGGGGGGCGGTGGTGACGGGGGTGGTGGCGATGGGGGCGGCGGCGATGGCGGCGGCGGCGATGGCGGCGGCGGCGATGGCGGCGGAGGCGAGGGTGGCGGTGGCGATGGCGGCGGCGGTGAGGGCGGCGGAGGAGATGGAGGCGGTGGGGACGGTGGTGGCGGCGATGGAGGCGGTGGTGATGGTGGCGGAGGCGACGGTGGAGGCGGCGACGGCGGGGGCGGCGACGGCGGCGGAGGCGACGGCGGCGGCGGCGACGGCGGCGGCGGCGAGGGGGGCGGCGGTGATGGGGGCGGCGGCGATGGGGGCGGTGGCGACGGAGGTGGTGGCGACGGTGGCGGTGGTGACGGAGGCGGAGGCGACGGTGGCGGAGGCGAGGGTGGTGGCGGTGAGGGTGGTGGTGGCGAGGGTGGCGGCGGCGAGGGCGGTGGCGAGGGTGGCGGCGGCGACGGGGGCGGTGGCGACGGAGGCGGCGGTGATGGGGGCGGTGGGGATGGGGGTGGTGGCGATGGCGGCGGTGGCGATGGAGGCGGCGGTGAGGGCGGTGGCGACGGGGGCGGTGGCGAAGGAGGGGGCGGCGACGGGGGTGGCGGGGAGGGAGGCGGTGGCGATGGCGGCGGCGGAGATGGCGGCGGCGGTGAGGGGGGCGGCGGTGAGGGTGGCGGCGGCGAGGGTGGCGGTGGCGACGGTGGCGGCGGTGAGGGTGGCGGAGGAGACGGAGGTGGCGGCGAGGGTGGCGGCGGCGAGGGTGGCGGCGGCGAGGGTGGCGGCGACGGGGGCGGCGGCGACGGAGGCGGCGGCGACGGGGGCGGCGGCGAAGGAGGCGGCGGCGAAGGAGGCGGTGGCGATGGCGGCGGCGGCGATGGCGGCGGGGGCGATGGCGGCGGGGGCGATGGCGGCGGGGGCGATGGCGGCGGCGGCGAGGGCGGCGGCGGCGACGGAGGTGGTGGTGAGGGGGCGGCGGCGACGGGGGCGGCGGCGACGGGGGCGGTGGCGACGGGGGCGGTGGCGATGGCGGAGGCGGCGATGGCGGAGGCGGCGATGGCGGTGGTGGCGACGGGGGCGGGGGCGATGGCGGCGGCGGCGATGGCGGCGGAGGCGATGGCGGTGGCGGCGACGGCGGTGGCGGTGAGGGAGGCGGCGGCGACGGGGGCGGCGGCGACGGGGGAGGCGGCGAGGGAGGCGGCGGCGAAGGTGGCGGTGGTGAGGGTGGCGGAGGCGAGGGCGGCGGCGAGGGCGGCGGCGGCGAGGGCGGCGGCGGCGAGGGAGGCGGTGGCGAGGGCGGCGGCGAGGGCGGCGGCGGCGAGGGCGGCGGAGGCGATGGGGGTGGAGGCGATGGCGGCGGCGGCGATGGCGGCGGCGGTGAGGGTGGCGGGGGAGATGGAGGCGGCGGCGAGGGTGGCGGCGGAGATGGTGGAGGTGGCGAGGGTGGAGGTGGCGAGGGTGGAGGCGGCGAGGGCGGCGGCGGCGAGGGCGGCGGCGGCGAGGGCGGCGGCGGCGATGGCGGCGGCGGGGATGGCGGCGGCGGCGACGGAGGCGGCGGCGACGGAGGCGGCGGCGACGGAGGCGGCGGCGAAGGAGGCGGTGGTGAAGGTGGGGGTGGTGAAGGTGGCGGTGGCGAGGGTGGAGGTGGGGAGGGTGGAGGTGGCGAGGGCGGAGGCGGCGAGGGTGGTGGCGATGGGGGCGGTGGCGATGGGGGCGGTGGCGATGGGGGCGGCGGCGAGGGCGGCGGCGACGGGGGCGGCGGCGAGGGCGGCGGCGGCGAGGGCGGCGGCGGCGACGGGGGCGGAGGCGAGGGAGGCGGCGGTGACGGCGGCGGCGGCGACGGCGGCGGCGGCGAGGGCGGCGGCGGCGATGGCGGCGGCGGCGAGGGCGGCGGCGGCGAGGGTGGGGGGGGCGAGGGGGGAGGAGGCGAGGGCGGCGGGGGCGAGGGCGGCGGGGGCGAGGGCGGCGGGGGCGAGGGCGGCGGTGGCGAAGGCGGCGGGGGTGACGGTGGCGGAGGCGATGGTGGCGGAGGCGAGGGTGGCGGAGGCGAGGGTGGCGGCGGCGACGGTGGCGGCGGCGAGGGCGGCGGCGGCGAGGGCGGCGGCGGCGAGGGCGGCGGCGGCGAAGGCGGCGGAGGCGAGGGGGGCGGAGGCGAGGGGGGCGGCGGCGATGGTGGCGGTGGCGATGGCGGCGGCGACGGTGGGGGCGGCGACGGTGGGGGCGGCGACGGTGGGGGCGGCGATGGCGGCGGCGGCGACGGGGGCGGCGGTGACGGGGGCGGTGGCGACGGGGGCGGCGGTGATGGGGGCGGTGGCGAGGGGGGCGGTGTCAAGGGGGGCGCCGGCGGTGAGGGGGGGGGGGGTGAAGGGGGGGGGGGTGAGGGGGGCGGTGGTGAGGGGGGCGGCGGCGACGGGGGCGGCGGCGAGGGAGGGGGCGGCGAGGGAGGCGGCGGCGAGGGAGGCGGTGGCGAGGGCGGCGGCGGCGAGGGCGGCGGCGGCGAAGGGGGGGGAGGCGAGGGTGGTCCGGGCGGCGAAGGGGGCGGCGAGGGTGGTGGGGGCGAGGGGGGAGGCGGCGAAGGGGGCGGCGGCGATGGGGGCGGCGGCGAAGGGGGCGGCGGCGAAGGGGGCGGAGGCGAGGGGGGCGGGGGCGAGGGGGGCGGGGGCGACGGGGGCGGAGGCGAGGGTGGTGGCGACGGGGGCGGAGGCGAGGGGGGTGGGGGCGATGGGGGTGGCGGCGACGGTGGCGGCGGCGACGGTGGCGGCGGCGACGGGGGTGGCGGCGACGGAGGTGGCGGCGACGGGGGCGGCGGCGATGGGGGCGGTGACGGGGGCGGCGGTGACGGAGGCGGGGGCGAGGGGGGCGGGGGCGAAGGGGGCGGGGGCGAGGGCGGCGGCGGCGAGGGCGGCGGTGGCGAGGGCGGCGGCGGCGAGGGGGGCGGTGGCGAGGGATTTATGGCATCGCTCCGCGGCAGCAGCTCTAATAGTGCGATGAGTGAGAGAAGCCAGGGCCGCATAGTCTGCGCAGCACCGGCGTTGCTACGAGGGTCCGCTGTAGCTTCTCCTCCGGTCTTCTCTTCTGCAGGTGTGAGTTTTCCCTCGAATCCTTCTTGGCTCGACTGGCCCCTTCTTCCTCCCTCGACCTTTCTTTTTTCACTCCCTCGACCATTCCTCTGCCCTCGTCGATCAGCTCGAAAGTGATGAGTCACACAACCGCTGCCGCCAGTTGCACCGCCCGCGTCGATGTTCTCCGCGAACATCGGCACCCATGCTTAGGGGAAGGCCAATCGAGATGTGGCTGAGATGCAAGTGCATCAGGGCGGTATCTCACAGATGCTGTAAGATGCGGTCCCATGTCTGCCGCTCTCTCCCACCCTCCTTCCCTCTCTCTCTCTCTCTCTCCCTCCCCTCCTCTCTTCCTCTTTTCATCTCTCCCTCTCTTTTTCTCTTTCGCAACATGCATGTATCGCTTGCTTTTTTTCCTCCTCAACACGCATCGCTGTAGTTGCTCAGCGAATAAACTCCTTCCCTACATCTCTCGTAGTTACTTGCCCAACATCTCCACCTCAATGTTTCTCGGTTTGCCCTCTTTTTAAATTGCTCTGCGGAGGAGTTGAGCTGTAAAATCGACGGGCTGCCGTTTGTCATTCACCTTTTGCTACATAGCCGAAGAGCCCGCCGTCTTAGTCGGAGACTGGGAGGTTGGGAGTGAGCGGCCGGCCATTGGCGCGGGGTCCGGTACCACCACAAGCCACGGCGACCTGAAAAACAAGGGAAAAACAACAGAGGCGCGCCTCGCGGACAAGCGCGCCTCGCGGCGGACAGGACAACCACCCGCTCACTCCCAACCTCCCAGTCTCCGACTAAGACGGCGGGCTCTTCGGCTATGTAGCAAAAGGTGAATGAGAAACGGCAGCCCGTCGATTTTACAGCTCAACTCCTCCGCAGTACAATAACTCCCTTACTGCGGCGAGGGCGGCGGCGGCGAGAGCTGGGCGGCGGAGGCGACCGGAGCCACCGCCCGCGAGGGCACTTTCCCCTTCGAGTCCATTTATTTACACAACAAACAGGAGCAAAACAAAAACACGCCCCACGAACACGGCCCCGCCGCGCTCGAGCAGCGCGAGCGCGTTCGCGAAAGGCGGCCGCGACCAGCGCAGCTGCCGATCGCCCTCTCCTCTCACCCTCAAGTTTCCCCCACGCTCTTGACTGCACTAGGCCCAGGCCAGAATATTTAAAGATTTTTCTACATATTTGGGCAGATTTTTGGCCCTACAATCTGCGACATATTTGGGTGCCCAAATTGCCCTCCCCCAACATATGTACGGTTATAGACCATCTGTACTACATATTTGGGCACATATTTCATGTTATTTAGCTATTTATATTCATATTGCACTCTGCCACGCAAGTTATTTTGGCGCGAGGCATCTCTTGGCTCGAGACGCGGCGGAGGCGCGAGGCGCGCAGCGCGCAGCGTAGTGCAAAGCAAGCCGACAACAGGTGACGTATAAAAGAACGCTTTTTAAGGTGGTTCTAAAGGTTTTCTAACTCTGGCGCGAGACGGCGGGTGGCGGCCGCGCTGGCTGCCCACCTGCCCGCCTCTGCAGGCCTTCGCTCCATGTATGGGGCATGGGAGTTCGGAGATCCGTGGGGGGTGGAGGCCCAGGGAGTGGATGGGTGTGGTGGCGAGGCTGAAGCGGCACCCGGCGCTTCCCCGCCCGCGCTGCACGTGATCTGTGTGCCGCCTGTGCACGACCTGGACGACGATGAGGCGGCACAGGCGGCACAGACGGCGGCAGATGAAGGGGCGACGATGATGTGCACGGTCGACTGGCTGCGCGGGAGGCTGCTGGAGGCAGACGGGCAGGTGTGGGAGGCCTGGGAGGGCCACCCCTATACGACGGAAGCGTTCGCTGGCAAGAAGGGTAGAAGGGTGGCAGGGAGAAACGATGGTGCACGCGCACAGGATGCGTGAGGGCGCTGGTCCGGACGGAGAAAGGCCACCGAAGTAAGCTTCCCCCGTGTGTGGAGTCCCAGATTCAGGAAATGTATGGGGTGTCTGAGGTGGGCTTTCTGGAGGAGTCTGTTTGCAATCAGAAGTACCTTAATAATTAACATTGCGCAAACGAGAGTCAATGAGTGTCAATCCTCGCTCTATCTAGGTATTTTCGGCCTAGATATCTAGAAATCTAAGATATCGTACGTGAAAAGTGAAAAGCCCATTCATGTAGCCAAATACAGATAGCGGCGGCGGCGGCGGCGGGGCTATATGCAATATGCTAAATGGCTATGTATAGGTCGCTAGGTCAGGCTAGCGCGCGAGCGCGGGAGCGCTCGCGCCTCGCAAAATATTCGCAAAATTTGGGGCGCGCGCCTGCTCTCGCGCCCTCCTTCTTGGCGCACACCGAGCTCGAGCTTGGTCATGTGACGCCCAGGATGTCGAGCTCGTGTCGTCTCTGGTGTGCTCCACTCCGTTCCGCTCGCTGTCATGTCTCCCGATCCCGCTCTCACACCATGTAACAGGACCTATCAAGGCGCTTCCCCTTTCTCTCCCTCCACACACCACACAACCCAAGCCTCACAACAGCCTCACCCAGTCCACACATCCACCAACACAACCACCTCATTCTCACCTCACTCGCCACAATCTATATCTAGGTGGATAGCACCAGGGCACTATCTGTATCTGTATCTAGGTGGATAGCTCCAAGGCACTATCGACTTCTATCTAGATAGTGCTCGTCAGGGGTAATTCAACGCCTTAGGGAGCGGGAGGAGACGGCAGAGGCAGAGGGGGGCTGCGAACGCGCCAGAGGGTGGAGGGAGGGGGAGGGGGGAGGGGGAGGGGGACGCCAAGGGCAGGGGCAGGGGGACTGCCACACCTCTCATGACAGACCAGGCAAGGCTCCGTTCGGGATGAGATAGACGTCTTTATTATAGGAGCAGCTCATTTTATTACGTATCTATCGGTATCACCTCGTACTGTCTGTTTGCCGCCCCCCCAGCCCCCGAGCCCCCCCCCCCCTTCCTTCCGCTCCCTCCCCGTCCCCCCCGCGCCTCGCGCCCACAAAGTGTTTTGTTTTGGGGGTTGGGGCGCAGACCATGCCCAAATATCCACCAAATATCCAAATGATTTCCAAATGCCAAATGCCAAAAAATCCGCCCAAATATCCAAGAGATAGGGCGGTCAAACAGGGCTTTTAACTTCTAAGGGTGAAAATTCACTAAGTCAAGATTGAGGTTTTATCGCGAGATCTTAGGATATGCTACTGGAAATGGGTATATTAGGCAGAATCTAATGAGAAATATGCACATTTTCGACGCCATTCAACACACAGACCCCAAAACGTTTTCGCGCTCGTGCGAAATCGACGTCGACCACAAAAGTGCACCACAGGTCGCGCTGTGCGACGCGCGCCTGCGTTCCCCGGGCACGGTTACCCCCGGGCAGGCAGTACAAAACCCTGCGCGGGCGCACCGCGTCGCCTGCGCCCTCCACCTCGCCCCTGCTGGCATCTACTGCCAGCCCCTCGCGCGTATGCAGTGCGCGGCAGGCCGCGAAGCGTCAAAATGACGGTGCTGCGCATGATGGGCTGCCCCATCACGCGCGGCACCGCCTCAGCATGGTGGGAGCGGGTGCCTGCTGGCCTCCTGGCCGCGCAGACCCTCGCCAGAGCGGCCACAGGCCGCTTGCGAGGCCACTGGCGAGGCCAGCGACCATCGCTGCGGCCGCCATCGCGCGCCGCCGCAGGAGAAAAAGATCAACTTGATTATAGTTTTGCCAAATTATAACCTTAGTAATTCTAATTTTAGTCTTCATTTCACCAGTCCAAGACACATATGAGCACAATACATGACCATCAGCATGCCCAAATGCCAATGTTTCGGTAGCCAACCAGTCTTACCATATGAGACTGTCGAATCATCGAGAGAAAAGGAGGGGCTGTCTCTCGAAATCGAACGTGAGACGCTCGAAAACACGAGGCTGTCCGTCAATTCAGCACGTCAATGCGAAAACAAAACTACTTTTTGTGCTCCATGTTGGGATGTTGTGCTATAAAAACGGGCAAACTATTGACTGGCCCGTGCTTGGCGGGCACGACCTGTGTGTCTCCGAACGTGAATGGCCTTGGAGGTCATCCGTGTGTACAAAAAATTCCAAAAGTTGGCTCGAGATGAGCGCAAAGTAGCCGGTGTCCAATCGTGATTCACGACACGATTGCCCACAGAAATCGATCGCAACCATCACGCCTGAAGCTTTCAGGCCGGTGCTTGGCTAGATTACATATTGAATCTACTAGTAGCCAAAAGAACGGGCGGTCTAGAGCTCGAAATTCGCCCTTCTGCCCAATTTTCGAGCTCCGTGCGGAGAAAAATTCTCCCTTTAGACGTCAAACAAAAAGCTATCAATTCCACAGTACTGTTCGGCCGCGCGCGTCGCGCCGTCGCAGATCACGCTGCAGGCTAGCTTAAATAACATTTCTAGATTGCTACCAGCCCTATGATGCACGTGAAAATCCGAGGAGCCGACGAAAACATAGAGAGAACACCTGCCGCCGATGCTCTGGTTGAGCATTGGCGGCAGGTGTTCTCCCTGCCTCACAGCGTCGAAAGACGAGTCGGGAACCTGACGTTTGGGGCGGCAGAGGCATTGTAGGTACGGGCCTGGTCGACCTGCGCCAGAGCGGGCGCGATCGGCAGCGCACCTGTCCCGCCAGCGGCCAACAAACTTTTGTCGACCAGCGAGCAGCATCGAGCGCCATGACGTCCTGGTGCTCCAGCTCCTCGTCAATCGCGAGCCCGGGCGAATCTTGCGGGGCGAGGGTCGGCACAGTCAAGGAGCATCCTATGACAGCCTAATGGGCCGTGTGCGAGCTGTGTGTGGTGCGCATGTGCATGCGCGGACGTCATCGCTGGGGCACCAGGGTTTGAAATTTGCTTTATTGGCAATATGGGGCGTCGGACCCCTAATTTAAGAAGTGTGTAGGCACCTTTTAGACAAAAGAAACACATCTCTCAGTGGGAGCGACGTCTAGTTCGGCTCGTGTGAGCCGCCAGAGCGTGTGCAAGGGGGGGGGGTCCGACGGGACTTCGCACCGTCTTTTCGGACGAGGATTCTGAAAAGGCGGGGAGACCCTCCGAGCCGCTTTCGCCGGGGCTTTCCGCTCACGGTCAAAAATGTCGACCCCCCCCAATATTAGTACTTAAAAAGCCCTGTTTGACCGCCCTACAAGAGATATATCCGGATATCTTGGCCTACCCCTACTCCTCGTCCTCAACCGCCTCGACTGCGACCGCGCCCTCGCGTCGCTGCGGAGGGCGAACGACATTCTCATCCTGGGGGATGAGGCTGTCACCCTCCCCCGCGTTGGCGCGTGCAGTGGCGTTTGCCTGTGTGAGGAGGGAGGCCGGCGGTGAGATGCGCGCCAGCACGGACGAGCGCAGGCCAGCATGGAGAAGGGGCAGCGGGCATGGCTCACCTGGGCCAGCCATTGCGCGGCCGCGTGCCGCGGCGGCGGGCTTTTTTGTCGTGGATCTCAAGACGACCCCTGTTTATGCTATAAAAACGTCCAGTTTATGTATGTACAATAATGACCGTCATTTTTTTTGAACAAATCGTTGGGTATTGTACTGTAGAAAGGGGATTTCACTCTTAGATTAGGCGTTATTCTGATAGACAAGGGGCGCTGCGCCCCCAAACTTGCAGCCCACTTGTCGAGAGGGCCCAAACTTCTGACGAGCTCGAGCATCCACCCAAACTTGCACTAAAATTTGTAAAAGTTTTTACCCATCCCTAGCCCGGAAACTGCACCCCTTTGACGTTGCACACACTCCCTCTTCTTGCATACCATTTCCTTCAAGTTTCCACATGAAAACAACTTGAAGTCTTCGGCTGGGGTTTATGATCTCCGGTCTCCGGCTAAGGCTCGTTCTAAGGCTATGCGGCCACCGCGGCGAGAATATTAAAAAAGAATCAGTGGAACCGACGGAAGTGAGGAAGGGCTTGGCTGCGAGGTAGAACGCAGTGTCGCATGTGTGGCGTGAATATTAAGAAGTTTTTTGTCGAGTGGAAACCAATATCCGATAGTCTTCAAGCCCACACTGAATAATCACGGGAAACTGTCACGTCTACTCGGTCCATTTTGTACGGAATGTCGCGGATGTTACCATATAGGTAGTTCCCATTTGAATCCCACCCTCGGTCGTTGACCCACAAGGCGTCTGCGAACAACATGAGATGATCCGTGACGATTATATCAGCATTGAGGATAGGTGAAGCAACAATGGCAGACTCTTCCTGCATGGTACCTTCAAAATGGTCCCCATTCCAAAACCAAAAGACGTCGCATCCAGGGATGTACAACGAGAGCGAAAGATCGCGGTCTTCGCACCATTCCAGGAAGGAAGCGTTGCCGCCGTGCGCCAACAATTGCTCCTCTGCAAAGTCTGTTAATCGGAAAATTTGCATCTCAATTGCCGCCTCTCCAATGCCTGGCTGTTCTGAGAGCGGTCTGAGGGTATAGATGCGCTGGCGGAAGGGCTCTGGCCCGGCACCCACAAAATGATATGTGGCTAGAATTGTGACTCGTCGACTTGGTTTACTGCTTTCGCTGCGCATGTCTAGAGGCTGCAAGCAGCAGCAGATATGCTCATGCCCACCGCCTTCACGGGGAGGTGTGCCTGCCAGCCGATCTGCAAGGGCCTGCTCCCTGTTGTCGAAGCGGCCCGCAAACTGGCGAACGAATGTGTCGAATATGTGCTCAGCCTGCGTCTTCCGCCCCCGGTCTCTGGACAGATTGAAATCAACTGGCACATCCAGTGAGAGGCGTGTGCAGCTCGAGCGAGATGTTCTAGCTGGCACTCGTGTAAGGCAAGGCGGCTGTGACAGAGGGTGGTGCACGGTCCGTGGCGAAAGCTGGGCGAGAGGGCACGCGACAGCGCATGACACAGGCGTCTCGGGAGGCCTGAACGCCGCAGATGCGAGGAGGGCAGCCCAGCAGGCGCTCATGACAGCCGTCACCTCGAGGCCGTCGTGAACACCCGCTCCACATACCTCGGGATACAGAATCCCCCCCCCCGGTATGATGAGAGCCTTATATTACCTCACATAGGAATCTTGTCAAAAGCTCAAAAGCTGGATCATCAAACAGTGTGGGAGAACGCGTCCACTGGAGTACGTCACGGAGTCGTCACATCACACATCACACACGTTCCCATGTGCGATGGCTACACGCTACACGTATGCAGGAGGAGCAGTAGGCCTATGAGCAGTCATGCCGCGGGGGCCACGCTTGCAACATGCAACATAGCTCGCGGAATTCCGAACTAACTTTATAGTTGGTTGCGATGGAGCGTGCCGCCGAGCCCCTCCTCTCCTTCGGGCCCCCCGCCGAGGGCGGCCCCCCTGCCCCCACGGACCAGTCGCTGGCGAAGCGGCCACGTCCACCCTCGGAGCTCGGAGGCCGACAAGGTGCGTGCGACCCCGGTCGCGCCACACGGCCCGTGGCCCCGGCCACACCACCCACAGCAGCCATGCTGCCCTCCCACATGGGAGGGAGCTGGCTGCAGGTCTCAGGAGGACTATCTCAGGCGGACAGGACCGCCACTCCATTGGGCATGCCTTATGGCAGAGGCCCCTCTCACCCTGGTCAGGGCCGCGCCGCCTCGGCGGCGCGGCTCGTGGCCGGGTGGCCCTCATGGGCACAACTCCTTGACAAACAACATCTTACGACATGAATGCACGCCACTCTGGCCACACAGAGCGAGACCAGCAGCCACTACAACCAGACGAATCGCGCACCCAGACTCCCTCACACACCCCCACCGCCCCCTCTCAGCAACACTAACCTCCCCACCGCCTTCGACCGGCCCTCAGGAGACAGACTCAGAAGGAGAAGATCAACCAGGAGACACAGATGCCACCTATGACCTGTCGTTCCAACAAGCGGGCGACCTAATCTTTCACGACACGACGGTCTACGCGGCCATCGTAGAGCTTCTACTCGAGCTCGAAGGCGTCGACCCCGAGCCCGACTTCTGGGCCCGCTCCTCAAAGGGCCCATGGCACATCGGAGTCAATGAAGACTGCGCCCAACAATTCCAAGCTCGGTATGGACTTCAAACCACGCTTCGCATCCACCAAGTTGACGTGGCAGTTCAGGTCAAAATCGTAACCATGGAGGACAAGCTAAACAAAAAGGGCACCTCGTCGCGTAAGGCGCTCTACGAAGCCCTCCAAGATGTAGCGGCCCACATCGTGGTGGAAGCCGACGGGCTGGCGCAAGCCTCGAAAATCACTTTGAGCACCCTGGTCAAAGCAGTCGAAAAAGAAGGGCTCACATTCCTCAAAGGTAACCGCGAGCGAATGAAGCTAGAAGGTGAGTCGGGCACATTTGTGTCCAAAGTGGCTCACTCTACGCGCTGGCATCTCTACGTCGCAGCGTCCCAAGGATCGTTCCTCGTGAGCAACTTCCCGCGCAAGCTTCTCCTCGCCGTCGACAATACGATACTCCCGGTGAACTACGCCGTGCGCGCGTGCAAGGCATTGGAAATGCCTCAAGGCCTCCAAACTCCCCATAAGTTGATGATCCATGGTAGCCTCAGGGGCTGCAAAGGGTGGCGCCCCGAAGTGGCACGCAATCTTCAACCGGCCCACCGGCGCTGCATCTGTGACGCAGAGGCGGCCAAGCGCAAAGAGCGAGTCGAAGCATGGAAGTCCGCGCCACGCCCCAAATCGGTACGGGAGGCACTTGGCAAAGACCCCCCGAAAACTTGCGCGCAGTTCACGCAAGGGCTGTGCCTCCGCAACAAGCGCGGAGTGCGATGCAACCTCTCGCACGAAATCCCCGGCGCATGGATCGACAACAAGTGCACGATCCGCTGCCGCCTTCATCCCCACAAGAAGATAGCGGGGGTCTGCCTTAACGGCCCAACGTGCCTATTCCTTCACCCAGAGTGCGCGGCAGCCCTACTCGCTAAACTGAACGTCATTGACCGCGATGCGGCCCACCCGCCACGCCCTAGACTCACCTTTGACTCCACCCTCGGATACCCAGGTGAAGGACCGGTCCGAGTCGCGACCTACAACATCAACGGCACCAGAGGCGGCAAACTTGCCGCGGTGCTGTCCCAAGCGCGTAAGGCGGGAATAGACATACTCCTCCTCCAAGAGCTACACGCATACGAAGATGGCTCTCATCACCGCTCACATAGAACGGCGACCCTCCTTGGTTGGCACTGGTTTGCCTCGCCGGGAGAGCTAGGAGACCCGGCAAGCGGAGTCGCGATTGCGACGCGCGACGCGTGCGCCAGGGTAACGCCTAGAGTAGACTCTGTAGTCGAAATCATAAAAGGAAGGTGCATAAAAGTAGACGTTGAGATAGACGAAAAAATGTACCGCATTATCTCTGTGTACCTTAGCGCTAGCCCGGGACCACGAGGCGCCCAGATAGAAAAACTACGCTGTGAGACATACATCGCACAAAGCATCACCACCCCGACTCTAATGGGGGGCGACTTCAACTGCGTAGAGAATGTAGCGTCTGACACGGCAAGCACGGGGCCGACGCCATATGCCAATGTGCATGGCGACAAATGGAAGGTCCTAATGAGAAACGCCGGATTGCAAGACGCACACCGGACCATGAAGCAGGGGCCCAATACCGGCTACACGCGCCTGGCACAGACAATTCACACGAGGATAGACAGACTATACCACAGCCTAGCCACCGACAAATTTCAATGGCACAAGATGGGGCCCAGCCCGGACCTGTTCACAGGTAAGGCGGCCTCTGACCACCTACCGCTGCTAGCCGCGTTCGAGACGCCAAGCTACAACCCGGACCGCAACTACGACCTCCCCATTGACACCGCGATCATCCGCGAGGAGGGGGCCGCGAGGGTGATAGAACTCCTCTTCCGTAGAGCAAAGGAAAACGCGCTGGGAGGCGGCGACCTGGCCGACGAGTGGGCCCATGCGAAGGCGCTCGTCGCCACATTCTTAAGGGAGGAAACGCGCGCGCGAAGAAAACCCACCATCCAATCTGATCTGGAAAAGAAAATAGCACTACTCAACATAAAACTAATCAAAAAGGGCCCGGACGCGAACCTCACAAGAGAGATCGCAGAAACCAATAGGGAGCTAGCGGAAGAAAGAAGCAAAACTCCTCTGAGACGTCTCCCCCTATACGCTAAGCTCCGACACGAAGACCTTCACTCCAAGGAATTCTTCAGGAAGCTCGCACAACAAAGATGGAATGGAAACATCAAGGAGATCTACAAGACCTGCGACTGGAACAACCCTAGACACGCCGACCACAACACGACCACGACCGACGACGGTATCCGGAGAGAATTCAGAAGATACTACTCCTGGCTGTACTCTTCGAAAGAGTCGAGGCGGGAACCCGCCCTCGAAATCACATTGACCGAACGACCCCTTACCGACCTCGACAGACGCCGTCCGGGGCCGTTATATTATCCCCCCCCCCCCCGCGCGAGGTTCTTCTCCTCCGCGCGCGGTTCGTTTCCTCCGGCCGTCGTTCGTCCCCCCCCCCGCGCGCACTGTTCCCCCCCTCGCTTCGATTCCTCTCACGATTCCTTCGTCGATGATTGCCTCCATCTCGTCCGTTCTTCTTCGCGATTCTCGCGGAGGGGGCACCAACGTTTAACGTTAGTTTCGCCGCGTTTTCGGTAAAAGAAAGGAAGAACGAATGGCACGCGCCTCGCGTCTCGCGTCTTGTTTCGTCGCCCCTTGCTCGTCACTTGTCTAGAGTCTAGAAGGTCTCTCTGCACATCGCCTTCTTCCCCCCGCTCGAGTTTGGACCTCTCCTCGACCCTCCGCGTTGGCTTCAGCGGACGAGTTTCACTTTAACGATAGTTCGAACCCTTCGTTTGCGTAGTTTTGCGCTCTCTTTCCGTATTTCTTCGCGCATGACGAGCGATCGCGACCTCAGCCTTCGCCGCACGGGGAGGGTTTGTTTATCGTATGATTCCGGAGTGTTTACGTTAGTCTTCTGAGCCCAAGGACTTTGGGTTTTGGGTTTTTCGTGAGTGGTTTTGTAGCAACTTCGTCGAGTCCCACCGTGTTCCCAAGCGAGTCCCCCCGAGTTCCCGAGTCTATACCCCGAGTCAACGAGTCAATACAAGCCAAGCACGCGCCTGAGCCACCCCCAGTCGCCTGCCACCACCTCCCACAAGCCTCCTTCCACACTTCCGCGCCCTCCGTGCGTCGTGCGTCGTGCGCCGATCACCATGCCCGTAGTCACCCCCGAGGAAAGCTCCATGAGCTCCCCGCAAGAACCGCATTCCGCGCTAGCTGCCGGCGCGCCCTCGCAGGCAATCTCCAAGAGTGAGATGAGCCTTGCTCTGACAGAATACAACACACCACCGCTTCCTCACCGAGCCACGGATGTCTCAAACGAAGCGAGGAGGCCTCAAGCCGACGGGGAACTCCACTCAGGGCTACCCGGAAGCCCACGCGATCATACAACGAGACGGGCCCCGACTCGAGCAACGTCCACAACCACAAACGCCGCATCCCTAGCTCACGAGCGACACGCATCGCTTCCCGGAACAAAGTCCTCCCAACGCCTTGACCGCGCCAATCGGGGGCCACCCAAAAGTCGCACAGCTCGCCCGAGCGCCCACCCGACAGCGGGTTCACGCGCGGGATGGTCGGGGCGGGGTCTGTGGCAGCCAGGGTAGCCGCGTGCGCGCGCTGTGAGGAGCTGAGTGGGCTGCGCGGGCCATGATGCCAGAGGGTCAGGGGGTGGTCGGACTGTCGGCAGCCCGACACGGCGCTGCATCGGGCGGGAATCAAATGCCGAATGTAGCTTAGATATAAAGGAACCGATCCCCCCGCGGGCGCGACCGCCAAATCTTTACGGGTAGAGCGTGAGCGCGCGTGACGGAGGGGGGGAGAGGGGGGGAGAATCGCACCATTTCCTGGCGAAAATTTTCGTGGCGGCAGGTGGCCCCCCCTGAAGGTTTTTTATTGGGCCTTGCGCCACGGTCAAAAAATACAGCCCAACCCTTACTAATGGTTAAAAAGCCCCTGTTTGACCGCCCTACGCCCTACCTGCCCCTACCCAAATATGAAATATGTGAAATATGTAGTATGTAGTATGTAGGAGCCACCAAGCCACCAATCCCCGCCCCCCGCCCACCCAAATATGTAGCAAATATGTCGACATATTTATTTCGCGAAATCGTACCCAACTGTGTTTTTCGATGTGTTGATATTCCTGCCTACCCCTATGTCCTATGACCCCTATTGCCTATTGCTATTGCCGTCGAGGGCTCCGGACCCACCGAACTAAGGTTATACTCACACAACAAGAAAACTCTAACGCCCCACGAGCTCCCCCCGCAAGGCCGGGTGGGTCGCGCCTGGGCGGAGGGAGGGGGGGCAGGAGGGGGGGGAGGGCGCGGGTCTCCCTCCCCTCCCATCCGTGCCTTCCTCGTCCCTCTGTCTGTGGGTTCGCAGTGCAGGCACGGACAGCCATGTGGCTGCTGCTTCTCCAGCTTCTCGGACTCGGCGCGACGGTGGCGGCGCTTCACGCGCAGGGGCCGCACGCGCAGCGGCGGACCGGGCTACCCTCCATCACTATCTGTCTCCTTGCTGGCATCACGTTCCAGTTCGCATTCTCCGGGCAGCTGCTGATGATGATCTCGCCGGTGCACAGCATGGCACTCGGCATGATCACAATTGCGGCAGGCTCCGAGCTCGTGATGGCCAACCTGTGGGCGAACGCGAGGGCGATCAGCGCAATTGTCTGCTGCTTGAGCCTCGCCTCCCTCTGCACCATTGTCCCTCTTGAAGTGCCGCTGCTCGTGCCATTCTCCAGTGTGGTGGGTGCTGGCATTGTAAGACTTCCAGTCCATAGCAGAAAAGCCGGGATCAACAGCACCATCGTGACCGCGCAAGATCTCGGCACTGATCTAGCGCGGCGCCACGGTCGTCTCCTGCGAGACCAGATGTCTGATGCCAGCTCGAGCCAGCGCAAGCACTCATTTCCTGGCGCTTTGTCTAAACTGAGAGAAAGTGGGGGAGGGGTGAGTCATGTGATGAGGGCGCCGGGTGTAGCACAAACTACCGCAACGCGTTCGAGCAAAGTTGTGGGAGCCGATACGGCGCATCCGGTTGGAACAGGGCTGTCCGAGCCCAAGGAATTGCCCGTTGCAACAGAGGTCAAGCGAGTGACGGCTCAACCCAGTGACACTGGCGAGCCTCACTCTTCCTCTCTAGCATTGTCGCACTCCTCTCATCTTCCCCCATTATCATCGCAACGTGTCGCCGTTCGTACGCACAGCTACGGCTACAATTTGCGGCTCCGTGTAGTAGTCGCTCTCTTCTCAGGTACCATTGCCATCGCTCGATCTCCGGCCTCCGCAATCGCAGTGATTAAGGAGCTGAATGCTGAAGGCGTGTTCACCCAAACGGTGCTCGGTGTGACCATGGTATCAGATGTCGTCGTCTTACTTCTTTTCTCGGCAACGACTCAACTCGCACGGATCCTGCTTGATCCAGCGCCGATCTCCAGCTCTGGCACAAATGGTCATGGCTCTGCAGAGGTTGTGCGCGACATAGTGTTGGCATTCTTGCCTCGTGTGGCGAGTGAACTGTGTGCATCCTTCCTTCTCGGGATCATCTTAGCAGGACTTTGCTTGACTGCACTGCAGTTGCCACGCCGGCTGACTCGGTTAAGGCAGCTGGCTCTCTTGCTGATTTCTGGCTGTGCCTTCGCAGTGGAAAGTGCCATTAACTCGATACTGCTCCCGCTGGGTGCGACTGCTCCACGCCTAGAGCCGATGCTTGCTTGCATCGTAACGGGCTTTATCGTGTGCAATGGCGGCGAGGTCTTCACCGGTCGTGATGAGAGGCAGCAACTCGACGCTTTGCTGCATGAGGCAATGGGTCCCACGCTCACTTTCTTCTTCTTCACCACTGGCTTGACCATGCGGCTTTCCGTGTTGCTCCACACTTGGCCCCTCGCCATCTTACTTGTGGGAATGCGGCTCTTGGCAATCTACTTGGGGCACACAATTGGAGCTCGTGCAGCCGGAATGCCACGTCAGTTCCTGCGGCATGGCTGGCTCGCGTATGTGACCCAGGCCGGCATGTCCCTCGGCCTGGCCTCTGAGATTGCCCGTGAATTTGGGCAAGTGCTACCGGCGTTATCCTCAACGCTAGTCTCGGCGATTCTCCTCAACCAGTTGATCGGACCACCCTTGCTTGAGTTAGCGATCCGTCGCGCTGGCGAAGCGAGGGATGTGCAGAATGACCGCGATGCCGCAATTGAGATGGTTTGCGGGGAAGAAAGCAAGGGAGCACACGAGGACGACTCTGAGGATGAATAACCGCAAGACAACCGCAATTCAAACAGCAAGAGGATGTCGCCGCCATCCAGGTATGCAATCGTTGCCTGAATGTCCCCACCACGAATTTCCTCGTAGTTCGCCGCCCAGTTACAAGAATGGCATGCGTGCCACAGGATAGACTGTGTCGATGTTCCAATATAAGCAGTCGCAGGCCACGTCCCTCGTGTTTTCAGAAGTGCCTCCTCATGCACCATCATTTTGTGCCTATCAACTAACCATGTCAAGCAACGAGTGACGATGAAGCAGCGGTGATGCGCAGATGGTCACTGGTTTCATATTCCCATCCTTCCAAGAGACAGTGTGCTCGGTGCACAACCACAAGTTCACATCGCAGGCCACACGGGACGCCGTGCGCCTGCTCCTAGACAAGGTTTAGTAGTTAGTAGGGTTTGACACCACCTCACTTACTGTACACGAGCAAAAGTACCGCCACCGTTTCTCGGCTGCGTTTACGTTTGGCGACGGTGTGCCTGTCGCCCGCTGCGCGGATTGCTACTCTTATGGTGTCGCTTCCGGGGAAATTTCCACTAATACGTGTGTCACAACTACCTTTATAGTTGGTTGCAATGGAGCGCGCCGACGCGGCGCTCTTCTTTGGTGTGCAGGAGTGCGGTGTTGTGTGTGAGTGCAAAGGGTGGGAATGGACACATGTATGACTTGATGGAGAACTGGGGGGAGCTTAGCGTGGGCGGAACCGGGACGGGATGAGACGAGGGAGGGGTGCCAAGGTGCCAAGCCCGGCGTGGACCTCTCCCGGCATGCCAGGTCCAGGGTGCAAAGGAATAGAGAATCGAGGTTGCCTTGACCGGACGACAATCGGTCGATGGCTTCTACCGTGAGGGGAAGAGGGCTGTCTTCTGTCCTCTAGACGAAGCTTGGAGTTGACGTCGCGATAGTCTACGCAGAAACGTACGGAGCCATCCTTCTTAGTGACTAACACGACTCGAGAGGCCCACGACGAATTTGATTTCCTAATGATGCCCGCGGACTCCATCTTGCAAACTTCGTCCTCTATGATCTTCTCACCCTCTCGTCCAACTCTAGACGGTGCGTGACGGTGAGCTTCGGCTCCGGGGTTGAGCGGTAGCTCTACCTCCATCGGGCAGGCTCGCCTACCCCAAGGGCCTCTCACTCTCAACGGGACGACTGCAAAAGCTCGCTCCCCCCCCCCCCGGTGCTTTTTCCTGGTAAATCTTCAATGTACAGGTTACATTGGCGAGACTAACTGGGTTTTCACCCGTATGAGCTTGTGGGGAGTTCGTACGGGAGCCGGGGGCTTGCGAGGGGGGAGGTATAATCAGGTGCTTACTTAATTTTGTTTGTGCCTTGGGACTTGGTGCGGTCATGTGTGTCGTGGCTTGGCGTGTTAGTGCAAGTCTAGTGAGAGTAGAGGTACTAACGCTCAAGAATGTGTTTTTCAGTCCATCCTTTGCACTGTCAGAGCATGGCTCATCTCACTCTTGGAGATTGCCTGCGAGGGCGCGCCGGCAGCTAGCGCGGAACGCGGTTCTTGTGGGGAGCTCATGGAGCTTTCCTCGGGGGTGACTACGGGCATGGTGATCGACGCACGACGCACGACGCACGCACGGAGCACGGAGGGCGCGGAAGTGCGGAAGGAGGCTTGTGGGAGGTGGTGGCAGGCGACTGGGGGTGGCTCAGGCGCGTGCTTGACTTGTATTGACTCGTTGACTCGGGGTATAGACTCGGGAACTCGGGGGGACTCGCTTGGGAACACGGTGGGACTCGACGAAGTTGCTACAAAAATCACTCCCCCACGAGATATCTTGGGACCGGAGAATGTTTTGGACGAATCTTCTTGCCGTCGGCCGAGGAGAGGCGGACGGAGAGAGAGAGAGAGAGAGAGTCTCGCAGAGCGACTGCAGAACGAGAAGTCGAAGTCATGCCGGTTTATTACCTTAAACGAGCCAACAATTATAGTAACAGCAAAAACAAAATTCGAATCGCAAATTTCGAGACCAAAACCTGCAAACCTGGACTTGAGACCATGGGGAATCCGAATCTGTGTGTCTTGTGCGTCAGTGGCAACACGGGGAACTGTTCAATTGTAATTGTGAGCGCGTACCTTACACGAATATTCATGCCTACAGCCTTCAGATGGGCAGGAATACAACATGCACATGCTAACGTGGACCAAGGTTTTGTGCAGAAGCTCGCAGCCTTGCCTCTCTTCTCTCACATTTCCTGTATCGTCGATCGTCTGATCGAAGAGCTACCTGTATATCTTGTGGCATGCCAACAATCACGCATACGCATAGGAAGCCAAGCGGACGTTGAGGAATTCACAAATGAATTTGCTCGCGTGGTGGGCAACTCATCATGAGAAGTTTCCTCATTGGGCTCTCGTTGCGAGGCTGGCCTTTTGCCTCAGTCCCAATTCGGCGGCATGTGAGCGTGTGTTCTCCCTTATGAACTCTATTTTTGGTCCAAATAGGGCCAGCTCCCTAGCGGATAGCGGATCAACTGCAGGGCTGCAGGCGTCAATCATGCTGCGCTTCAATAACAACAATGCGCGCAAGAATGAGAAGGATGTGGCACTATGAGCGGTGTGTCAGATGTCAGATGGCATATGCATATGGATATGTGAATCTTTTATAGCATTTACATACATCATTCATACATACACACATCATACATCATACATCATACTCATACTCATATGTATATAGTACTTACTACTAGTATGAATAATACGTAATACGTAATACTTACATACGTATGTGTTATAGCGCATGTGCGGAACTGCGCAACCGGACATTTTACATTTTTGAGACATTTGGGTGCAAAATTGGACATTTTTGAGACATTTCCGGTGGACATTTGGGCAAGAAAAACTGGACATTTTGGCCAGGGCCAATCCCCCCACCGGTATCCGCCGGTATCTGTATTTGGCCTGTATTGCCAAATACATACTGTAACTGTATTTTCTGTATTTCTGTTGCCCGGCTCTGCATTTCCCATCTAGGTTCTAGGTTTGTCAAAAAAACCAACCAAACCGGAAACTGGAGGTTGTGCAGCCTCTTGGCTCTTGGCAAGCGACTGGGGGTGGCTCAGGCGCGTGCTTGATGCTTGACTCGTATTGACTCGTTGAGAAAGTGTATTTGTATTTAGGCCTGTTTTGCCGTTTTTGTTTTTGTTTTTGGGATACATACGCTTCACGCTTCGTTGTGGGGGTGGGGGCTCCCGGGCTCCCGGGGGGTCTGGGTCTGGGGCCCAAAGGCCCAAAGGGCTTTCAAAGGGCAAAGGGCATCGAATATCGAATATGTGTGTGCTAGATGGGTGTTTTCCGGGGTTTCTGTTTCTACCGCTTTACTTTGGTGTATTTCATCAATCCTGACTTTTTTCTCATTTTTACACCCTTAGCTAAAATAGTGTTCGACCGCCCTAGCTGTTTGGGAGCGTCTGAGTTGAGATCTATTGTAGACGAGTCTGCAGTTCTAATGCCGGTGTGGCAACGTCGCCGTTCGCCCCGTCGCTAGAGTGCGCTCGCCGATCGAAGTTACCTCTCCCGTCTTCACAACGTTGCTATCTATCATTGGGCCCCCTTGGGATGGGCTAAACACTTCGTCTCTGTTGGGGCAAATCGCTCTCTCCTCGTACTCCGCGTGCCACCGCACCACCTTGCGCACTGCGGCGATCCTCCCCATCTCTTTCCCCTCCTCTCCCTCTCTCCCCTCTCCCCCCCCCCCCCCTCTCCCCACTTCTGCTTCTCTTATGGGACGAGGAGTCTCACGTGACGACGTGGCCGAGGCGGTGGCCAAGTGCCTCTTCATCAAGCCCTCGCAACAGGATAAGCAGAAGTTCTTTGAGAACGTGGGCGCCAAACCTGACTGGGAGTCGGTCCGGCACTATACGAAGCAGGCAGTGCGCTCGCGCATGGCTGCCGCGACCCTTAGCTCGCACTTCAGCGCGCAGCTGGCTGTACTTGACTCGGTGCTCGAGCCTCAGCTCTTCCTCGGCGGCAGCTTCCCGTGTTTCGCCGACCTTGCCCTCTCTGTGGCCCTTCATGCCTGCTTTGGCGCATTTGATGATGCACACAAGTGGGCGTTCTGCAATGCCTCGCGCTGGTACGATCTATTACAACACAATGTGAGGGAGATGAAGCCGCCAGAGGATCTGCAGTGTGCGGCATTCATCAAATTCAACTACAATGCGCCTAATCCGCTGCCCACAATCGCTAGTCTGAAGCCTGTGGTATCTGCAAGGTCTGCGGCTGCTACGCCCGCTGGGAAGGAGACGCCAAGCACCTCGAAGCCTGGTTCGTCGGGAGAGGACGCCCAACGACTGCCCGTTAGCGATGCGGCTAAGGTACAAGCTAAGGCCAAAAAAGAGGCAGAGAAAAAGGACAAGGCAGCCAAGAAGGGGGCCAAGGCTGCCACCGTGGGCACTGCAGACAGTGCAGCTGGCGAGAGGGAAGTGGACATCTCGTGGTTGGATATTCGAGTGGGTCACATCACCAAGGCTGAGGCGCATCCTGAGTCGGACAAGCTTTACATTGAGACGATCGAACTCGGCGAGGATAAACCGAGGCAGGTGCTCTCCGGCCTGGCGCAGTTCTTGCCAATTGATGTGGTGGCCAATGCGCGCGTAGTGGTATTGTGTAACCTCGGTGCCAAGAAGTTGGGTGGCATCGAGTCACAAGGGATGGTCCTGTGCGCGAAGAACGACACTGGCTTGTGCTTCGTGTCGCCCCCGGACGGCGCGAAGCCAGGCTCGCGCATCACCTTCGAGGGCTTCCTTGGCGAGCCAGAGACGAACCCGAAACGCATCCAAAAGAAGAAGGTCTGGGAGACTTGCATGCCCGATCTTGCTGTGAACGCCGACGGTGTTGCGTGCTACAAGGGGGTTCCGTTCTCGCTGCCTGAGGGCAACTGTACGGCAACGGTGAAGGGTGCTCCCATTAGTTGATTGAGCACAATCAGTCGAAAAGTATCTCGAGAGACGTGTGAATGTTATCGCTTTTCTTGCATCTGAGGGCTCGCCAATTGTTGGACGATTTTTAACGATGGGCTTGCTCATTGTCGGATAATCTTTTCAACGATTGCTGGTGGTAAATTCATCGATGCGCAGGAGTAAGGAAGATAATAGGCTACACGATGGCTGCAAAGATAGTCCTACTAACTGGACCGCCATGCTTCCTATTGACCGTCTAAAGTTTTGCGGTATGCGGTATTGCTAGTGCATCATATCTAAAAAAATCTTGATGATCTATCTCTTAAGAGGCGGCTGGAAGCACCTGCAAAGGTGCTTCGAGACCCTATTTGATTCCTAGCATATTGGCGGCCCCTTGGAGCCTGGAGGACATCAAGATTGAGCTGGAGCCTTGCCATCAATATGGAGGACCAGTCTTGTGCATAAGATGGAGCCGCATCGCCCGAAATTTGCTCCCATGACCTGATTGGCGGCGATGGTGCTGACGAGCCGGCGCCGCACGCCGCACGTCGTTCACGACGCATGCTACAGGAGATGGAGAGGCGGCTTGCCTTCATTTGGTCTCCTTTCCCTTCCAGTCTCACCCTACCATGAGCCCCCCCCCGCGAGCACCCCGAAGGAGAGGCCCAGGAGCACCACGTACGCGACGAGAACGGCGTCGCCTTGGCTCGGCATGAGGGCGCGCCCCGAGAGGGCCTGGTAGACGCCCACGCCGAGCACGGCGTAGCCCGTCCCCTTGTGCGCGACCCGCCACACGGCGCGGCGTGCGGGGCGGGCGCCGGGCGTGCCGCGCACGAGCGCGTTGAGCGGCTGCAGCAGGGCGAGGGCGAAGGCGACGATCCCGAGCGTGTGATGGGGGTGCGAGAAGTGGCGCCCTCGGGGCACCCACGCGACGGCGAGCGCGACGCCGGCGGCGGCCACCGCCAGGTGTCCGAGTGATACCGGGGGGTGGGGGCACTGCCCCCTCCCCTCGATATTTGTCCTCCCCCCAGTGCATGCACCGACCCCGCGCACCCCAGCGCGTCCTCTCCTCGAGTCCACGCTGGGGGAAAACCCCTCTCGGGTAAAAGCAACGCAGGGGGGGGGGGGTCGTATTCCATACGATGACAGACTTTTACTTATAACCGGTGGGTTATTTTAAGCCTCAAGGTCTCGTCGATTGGTATTCCGCCTCTTCTCTTACTTTCTCTCGGTGTCATCAAATGTTCCATGACCGTCTTTTGTCTTCTCTCCGTGTATCGGTCATAGCTCCCCAGCGAGGTCCGCCCTCGTTGTTCCGACCCCCTCCGTCGCATGTCTGCGCGCTGCTAAGTTGCCCTGGTGCCGCCGCCTGGCCGTCCGTCCAGGTGTGGTTAGTTTTCGCCCCGTTTGGTTTAGTTTGTGTGTCTCTGTGGGCTCAGTTTTTTTGAGTCCATTCGTTGTAGTCTCCCGTGTCTATCTCGGACCTAAGAAGCTCTCCTCTCTCATTCTCTCTCTCCCTCTCTCTCACTAGCTCGCTAGCTAGCCTCGTCTTTACTTTCCGACGCCACGCGTCACGACCCTCCGACCTTCAGTCTACCTCATCGCTCATAGCGCTCGATGGCAGACACTCTCAGACCCGATTCTTACTATGATCTGTTAGACATCTTCCCGCCAACGACAATCAACGACCCTTCCACGGCCGCGTCAGCTGCCGGCTCGATCGAACGGCTCTCTGCCTATGAGCCTGTAGTCATCGCGTGTTCGACAGAGGGGCACTCGTGAGATAGGAGATAGGAGCCCAGAAGCGCTAATCTCCCTCGCTAGAGCGAGTGGCCGCGGCGAGCCGCGGCCCTTTTTCCCTGGGTACCTGTCCCGCCAGCGGGGCCAACAAACTTTATTTGTCGACCAGCGAGCAGCGTCGAGCGCCATGGCGTCCTGGTGCTCCAACTCCTTGTCAGTCGCGGGCCCGGGCGAATCCTGCGGGGCGAGGATCGGGACAGTCAAGGAGCATCTTGTGACGGCCGAACCGGCCGTGTGCGAGCTGTGTGGCTGTGTGTGGTGCGCATGTGCATGCGCGGACGTCATCGCTGGGGCACCAGGGTTTGAAATATGCTTTATAGGCAATATGGGGAGTCGGACCCCTAATTTAATAAGTGTGTAGGCACCTTTTAGGGTAAAGAAACACATCTCTCAGTGGGAGCGACGTCCAGTTCGGCTGGTGTGAGCCGCCAGAGCCAGAGCGTGTGCAAGGGGGGGGGGGGCAGACGGGACTTCGCACCGTCTTTTCGGACGAGGATTCTGAAAAGGCCGGGAGAGCCTCCGCGCCGCTTTCGCCGGGGCTTTCCGCTCACGGTCAAAAATGTCGACCCCTAATATTAGTACTTAAAAAGCCCTGTTTGCTGTTTGACCGCCCTACAAACGCACTGAAAACCCGTAGCCCGGTGGCGCAGGAGCTCCTGGCGCCTTAGAGCCAGGATAGCTCCTTTGTACATCCTAGCAGCTATAACGAACCAGTTTCGTCATTTAGCTGCTTCCAAGCCCAGCCGCCAGCCGGGTTTCGTCAACCTGTCCCTACCCTGACCCGGTTTCGGCAACCGCACCGGGTATGGGCAGTCAGCCAACGGGTCCCGCTCAGCCCGCACGCCGGAGCTTCCGGGAGTGGCACACCGCCTACGTCTCCCCCCCCTTCGGGTCTAGAGACGGGGGCTCCTTGCGCTCCTCCCCCCTCTTTGTGAGAGGAGCAACCTGACCTAGCTCAACCCCCAATCGGTGCCAAATTTAAAACGGATCCAATCACCCACGCCCAATTTGGGAGTTTAGCTTAGGCCGCCCGGCCAGCACCCGCAGCCCTCCCTTCCCCCCCCACCACCTAGGGCGAAGCTGTCGCTCCAGCGACGGGGGGGGGCCTCCCCACACCGCCCTCCTCCTGGGGCGACACCTTCGCCTCACCTCGCAGTCCCCCCTCCTCCCTGCCCCCCTCCCCCCCCGGGGGGGCTCACCGTGAGGGGGCGGGGGAGTGAGTAACCCGGCCCCCAGCAGTAAGGCGGAGATCCCTCATCTCTCGTGCTCAACTGCAGCCTCCCGCTTCCACACGCTCCTCGCGCGCGCTCTCCGCTGCCCTCTTCCCGCGTGCCAGCCCGCGCGACGCTCGGCACCGATGGCGTCAAGCTCCTCCTCCTCGCAGCCGCCGCCCGCGCCTCGTGGATGGGCCGAGTGGCTCGCTGAGGTGCAGGGCGATGGCGTGACGCTACCGATGGCCCAGGGCTCTGAGCTTGGGCCGCGGCTGCGGGTACTTCCGCCTAAGGACATGCGGTTGCCCCTTGGAATGCTGGACGCCGAGAAGCTGGCGCGCTTCGATCTGCGCCCACTGCCGGAGCTTCCCGGTCTGGGCAACACCACCCGCGCTCCCGTCTCGGTCGAGGAACGGCGCAGGCGGCAAGCCGAACGGCAGGCCGCTGAGGACGCGGCGGCGGCAGCGAGGGAGGCGCAGAACGCGCTCGTCCAGCTCGAGGAAGTTGAGGCGAATCTGTGCATGCTCGCCAAGGCCGTGTACGACTCACGCCCAACGTTGGCTGACGTCAAAAAGTGGCTGCCGCCACAGCCCAAGACACAATCGAATGGCCAGAGAGCGGCTCAGCTCCTTGACGACGCCATGCTTACTCAACTCCAGGTATGGGAGCGCGAGCACAAGTATGATAAGGCAGCGGCTCCGCTCGGAGCCTTGAGGGTTGCGCTTGTCACAGAGCTCCAGCGGCGACGCCGGGGAGACCCGCTTGCCGCAGCTGGGCTAGCAGAGCGTAAACGACGGGATGCGCTGGCCGCACGGGAGGAGGTTAGGATGAAAACTGAGGCGCTTGAGTCGAACATCTTCCGCCTAGCCGTCGCTGTCGAAGCGGCTAAGCCGCCGGAAGTGCCTCGGTCTGAATGGCTGCATGATGTGGCCCAGT
This sequence comes from Isochrysis galbana, assembly GCA_018136815.1. NCBI lineage: Eukaryota > Haptophyta > Isochrysidales > Isochrysidaceae > Isochrysis > Isochrysis galbana. Next base: position 3,367,699 of record CM030940.1, on the reverse strand, counting down.
TGCCACCTAAGCGGGTGGCCATGGTCTTGTCGAAAGCCTATAACCGCAAACGACTTAATGAATGGATCCAGCAATACGGCCCAGCCTTGTCCGCTGCGGGTATCACGTGCTTGCACGACTTGCTCCCGCCTCTGACACAGTATGCTGAAATACTCGTCGAGGGGCGAGCGCGCGCAGCGGCGCACCAAGGTGGCCAAGATCAACGAAAGCGGAGGCTTAGCGCAGCAGAGGAAGGCAGTAGTCAAATGGCTGGTCAGCAGCCTCCTGCGCGCAAAGCTCGTGTGGAGGAGTAAAATAGGGTACCTTGTGTATAGGTCAGCACGCAACCCAATGTAAGTGTGTGTCATGCCTCTATTCCGATGTGTGGCACTGTTCGTTGGGTCTAGTTACAATTCGTTGGAGCCGTGGACACGTTGCACACCGAGGACAGCACGAGGCAGTGCGGCCACCTTACGAGCTGGTTGCGCCCGCCGAGATTTGCCCGGCAGAGTGGCGGCAGCGGTGCAGGCGCCCTCATTCCATCCACTCGTCGATTTGATCTTCCGCCCTACTATTGCACGGCCACACATCTTCGCCCTGTTTGCACACGGCTTGGGCTTGGGCTTAGGTCGCGTTCCGTCGAAAGTGGGACGGACTCGATTCAGCCATCAAATGTCCATTGTTTTTTTGTATACAGTGCTGGGAAGAGGCAGTGATTGGCGCTCCATCCATCGCTTTAAACTTTAAACTTAAAAAGGGCTCTTTTTTACCGCGTCTAACGTTTTATGCTCATGTTTCAACCAAGTTTATACTTAGACGCGATGGAGCGCGCCGCCGCGACTCCCCTCTCCTTCGGGCCCCCCGCCGAGGGCGGCCCCCCAGCCCCCATGGAGCAGTCGCTGTCGAAGCGACCGCGCCCGCCATCAGAGGCCGAGCAGGTGAGCGCGACCCGCGTCGCGCCACACGGCCCGTGGCCCCGGCCACACCACACACAGCAGCCATGCTGGCCCCCCACATGGGGGGCAGCAGACTGCAGGAGCCAGAGAAGCAGCACCAGGCAGGGACCAGCCACACTCCATTGGGCATGCCTTATGGCAGAGGCCCCTCTCACCCTGGCAAGGGCCGCGCCGCCTCGGCGGCGCGGCCCGCGGCCGGGTGGCCCTTATGGGCACAACACCATGACATGCTGCCTGACGCTTGAAAGCACCTTACATCTCAGACCTCACAAAACGAGAGCACCAGCCACAACGCCCAAACTCAGACATCCTACGGAGCTAGAGCCTCTGTCTTCTCACACACGCACCCTCACGACACGACTAACCCCCACCCCGTCCGGGCACATCCCTCAGGAACCAGACTCTGAAGAAGAAAGCCAACAAACAGACACTGACGCAATCTATGACCTCTCCTTCAGCCAGGCGGGCGACCTGGTGCTCCACGAAACGACAGTCTACGCAGCCATCATTGAGCTCCTGCTCGATCTTGAGGGCGTCGACCCCGAGCCGGACTTCTGGTCACGCTCCCTGCGGGGCCCATGGCACATAGCAGTAAACGAGGACTGCGCACAACAATTTCAGGCCCGCTATGGACTTCAAACCACCATCCGAGTCCACCAAGTCGACGTCGCGGTCCAAATCAAAATCGAGTCGATTGAAAACAAGATCAGCAAGAATAGGGGTGGGGACGGGAAAAATCGACTTTTCAAAATTGCACCCAAATCTCCAAGAGAAAGCAAGGAGGGATTCTTCATGATGACATCAAAGCAACTACAAAGTTTCGCGAGTTGATTCTTTCGTGGTCACGAGTACGAACGCCCGCAATGCGGCGATTTTTTTGCAGTGGCCAAGGAGTTTTCTTTTAGGTAAACACACCCTCATTGCCATGAGCGCCATCCATGCGCAAGATGCAAGTGCAAGTGCTGCCGAGGGCTTCTCAAGCTCAGGCACTTCTCTGAAATTTGAGGCCCGACGATAGTCTTGCCCAATGTATGTGGTTCAAGGATAGTATTCGCTCTCACCGTCAGTGATGTTCATTAAGATGAGCTACTTCAAACTCGCTCTGCGGCCTGGCGCGGCCCGGCGACGAGCTGCGAGCTGCTGAATGAATTGCGTCCGCACTCCGCACAAATGCGCGCCCTACCCACCAATGCGCTCCAAAGTAGGCGCGAAGTGGCCGCCACTTCGGCAAAAGCGCAGGACGTGGTGCGCTCATCCGCTCTGCCAAAAACTACTCAACCTCAAAATATAGACTAGAAAATAGCAGTAGCAATAGCAGGCGATTGCTCAATCTCAATCTGCTCAAGGCCGCTCGCAACAAAGTTGCATCTAGATCAATAAGTTGTGGTACCCACGCACAACATGCTACTCGCATGCGGATAACGACTGCACCCATCACAACCACAACAACGCCACAATCGAGGCAAACATTTATCCCACAGATTCCTAGTAGCTAGAGCACTAAGGCCTGAGAACTTGGCCCATTCCGCAGCACCTGCCACTCTTCTTGCAGCTGTGTGGGGCCACCTTTAACGCCGGCATACGAGGTAAGGGAGTGGTGTCATGAGCACAAGCGGGGCCGCGCCCACAGCACGACTTGCATCCGCGTTAGCAGCCGAGCGGCATGGGCTCTGGCCCGCATCAGCCGCGCGGCCACGGCCATCCAGCTAGAGCCCCTTGCACCAAGCCTGGAAAGCAAAGGAGGGAACATGAGTGCCGAAGGGGGACCCTCGGTACCTACGTCTGGGGCCGAGCGCGGCGGTATTCTAGCACTATATCAAGCAAGGCAGGCTGCTAGTGAGATTGATCACTGCCGAGCCGGCAACACACCCAACCTCCGAGGCAAAAAGAGGGAATGGTGCCGTGGGCACCAATCAGTGCCCACGGCACCACTTGGAGGAGGCAATGCGGGCAACGGCTCCAGCTGCGCTATCGATCCAGCGCGGTGGTTCTGGCGCCCGCTCTCGCACCAGCCGCGCTGTCAGCACGAACTCACCAGCCCCCCTGCAACCTTGCAATCCATGCCTGTGTGACCAAGGGAGGAAATGGTGCCGTGGGTACCAAGGGGGGACCTCGGTGCCCACGGCACCACTCGTAGCAGCAGCAACGGCCCCGGCCTTGCAAGCGGTCGGGCGCGCCCCTTCGGCACGTCTGGCACGCGCACACGGCAAAATGCAAATGAAAGCGCTTTCACAGCCGCTGTGGCACAACCGCCACGACTCCCCGCCGATCACTCGTCCCGCGTGGATCAGTCTTTGGGAATCCCTCCACGCACACGTCGCGCACAACGTCTACAAGGACGACAACTTCACCGAACCCTACACCCAAGAGGAATGCGCGCGATACGTAGAACCCGCTTACTTAGGAGGGGGTATCATGGATACATCCATGATATGTGCATCATAGATGCATATCTATCATTGATACATCCATCTCATGCATCGCGGATGCTCATTCTAACCTCTATATGTTTATACCGAGGTCTCTGCTTCTCACTTCTCCCTCGCGGCCGTTTCGAGTCCGCGCGGGGCATTCTTGCGGCACAGAAATTTCCCCGCGCGCTCTTACTTTGTTACTATAAGTTTCGCGTGCGTTTGTGTGAATGTGCGTGCGCGTGAATGTAGTAAGAATCTTATCCGGCGATATACGATTGGCGATGCGATCGGCGATGGCGCTCTGTCTCGCCCAAGCCGCGATGGTTGCCTCATGGGCACCACCGCGATATCCTCTTTTTTTGGTGGGCACTCCTGATTCTGCTCACCAGAGGGGGTCCGTTTAACGTATGTTTCCGGCCTGTCACTTTTAATGTTTGAGTGCAGAGTGTTGATTTGTGTTTTTTTACCCTTTGGAACGCCTGTTGGTGACCTGCAGCCCCCTGTGTACCCCCAAGCCCCCAGCCCCCTGAGTACCCCCAAGCCCCGAGTCTTCCGAGTCATCCTTTTGAGTCTACGAGTCCCTACGAGTCCCAGTCAAGCGGTATCTGCTCGCCGCGCCCTTTCCTACGTCCTCCGTCCCTCCCTCCGATTCGCGTTCCGTGCCACTCTCCCGTCCATTTCACATGCCCGTCATTTGCCCTCCCCGTTCTCCCGATGAGCCCGTTCCGGGCTCACCGGATGAACCGTGCGCCGCGCTAGCCGCCGGTGCGCCATCGCGACTCGTTTCCGAGCTTCGCTCCGACACTCACGCCCTGCTGTGGCAATGTTGTGTGGCGAGACCAAGTGTGGCTGTCTGCTGTCAGGGCGCTCGCTGCGAGCCGTGGCTCGCGGCTCGCGGGCACCTAGCACCTAGGTGGCGGAGGCCCCTTTGCGAGGGCGCTTCGGTGGCGCGGCGTCGGCCATGGATCGATCGTCGGGCGTGGCGTGCGGGGACGGCAGGAGAGGAAGGGAGCGGCGCGCGCTCCATGACCCTTTCTCCTTTCTATCGGCTTTAACGATAGTTCGGGGCGTCAGTGCTTGGGTGAGGAGAGGGGGGCGAGGCACTCCCCCATGACCCCTACTCTAAGAGTACGTTGTGATAGAGCCATCGCTTACACCTCCACAGCCCATTCTGCCTCCCCACAGCCAACCACACAGCCAGGCATGGCTATGGCTAGAGATCTGGAGGCCTGAGAAGTTGTGTCCAATAGCTAGTGAGGTTGGCTGGGACATGACAGTACATGGTCTCACTGCATTTGTGCACAGGACAATGGACAAATCATCTCGTTGCAATATTACTGCACTTCTAAGTCATGCCTTATTGGTTGGTCGTGGTTGGTCGTAATGAGAACGGTGGGTACCTCCCACAAACGACAAGAGCGCACCCGGTACCAAGCACCTATAGCCGACTCTGCTCAATTTGTCGATGGCGTCGTTGCGATTGCAGCAGCGATGAGGCGTCTTTCCATCTCCTCCTCGTCCCAAGTCCCGGGTGCAAGCTCATCGAGGCGCACCCCATCGATAGAAGGGGAGCTTGCCGTCGCTATGCGGCTTGGCTTGGTTGAGCTTAAGTTCAAGTGCGAAGAGGGGCAACTTGCCGAGCCTAATTCCCTCATGTTACGGCCACCCCCGGCCTCACTCATTAAATTATTTTCACTGTTTACGGCGCGACTTTCACGAATCGATCTTGCTGTGTCAACGCGAGGCCTCGCGGCAGCCGCCACGTCAGTGAGAGCTGCGGCATATGAGCCTAGCGAGTGGTCAAAAAGCATACGAGGGCTGAGCCGAAGCCCGATGGACGCGAAAGGCAGCGCCCCACAAGCAAAGGCAGAGTGGGTGCTGCCATTCACAGGGTCTGCGGCCACAGTTGCAATAAATGGAGCTGTTGACGTGTCCTCGTCTGCAGTGCCGACTCCGGACCCGTTGCGGTGATTTGACTGCCCTGGCTCATTGGGTTGTACCCAGACCACAACGGAGGCAGGGACACACAACTTCGGGGCGTCGCGCGAGGGAGGCAAAGCGACCGACGCTTTGCGTATTGCTGTGCGCACGTGAATTGCTGAAGCAAGTTGGACAGGGTCGAGATCGACTCCGCCGCGAAATATCGTGTGCAACGGAGTGTTTGAACTCTTGACAGTCGCCAGCGCTGCTTCACCGTTCGCCTCGTTGTCTTCCCCCACAACTTCGCAAACAGCGCCGAGCGTCGCGTGAAGTTTCCTACTTGTGTCCAAGCAGAGATGCGGAAAGCAATCCTGACCAACCACGAACGCTGTCACGCCTTCACCGACTGCAGAGTGGAGCGCTGCATGAAAGTCGGCGTTGTCTTCAGCACTCATGCCATCGAAGGCATCATGATTTGAGCTGGTGGCGAATGATTGATCAGAGGTGCCAATCGCACCATATCGCGATGTATGCGAAAAATGTGAGGCCGTTGACATCGGATTTGGCGATGGAGTATTGCATGACATCGGATTTGGCGATGGAGGATTGCATGAGGGGGAATGCAATTGGCTAAGGTGCTGCACCGGAGTGGTTGCGGCGACCATTGTGGAAGGGGTGAGAGGTGCGAATACTGCAGGGGGACCATATACGAGGCAACGCACACGCAACGCACGGTATGGAGGGACGAGCGATTCATGACGTATGAGCAAGTACAACAGCGCTGCCACACCACCACCCACGCCGTGGCCGGTGATGATGAGTTCGGAACCTTGATGGGCACGCAAGGCGCGGAAAAGGCAAGGGGAGGAGCTATTCCAAAGCTTTCGAGCGCGGGCGGCCAGTTGTGCAGGCGCGCGCCCAGAGCAGAAGCCCGTCGCAGGTAGCAAGCATTCCGGCGGTACCCTTCCAAGGATGCTCGCATCAGAGCTGTTATCTTGGGATGTCATCCGTCGTCGAGCATCGGCCACGTTATCCACACTTCCTGCACTCACGCCATCCTCCTCACATCTGACAACCATAACAGTTGCCTGCAGGTCTCGCCGGTACAAAATGCAGTGGTCGGGCGAAGAGACGAGCACATGAGCAGGAGACCCGCCCGTGGATGGCAGAGTAAGGGCACGCAACGTTCCAGGTAGCGGTGAGACAACTGACGCCATTCCCGGCGACTGCGTCGCGCTTCCAGGTGTAAGCCCTCCATCTGGATGTGTCACGACAGCGAGACGACCTCCAAGCTGTAATCGGAACAAGTCCTTGGCCTCGGCGCCGGCATACAAACAAAGGCGAGATGAAGCCAGCTTCTCTAATGTGTTGGCTCTGGGCGTCAAAGGCGACGTTGTTCGATCACACGGTGGGGTCTGCATTGGCGGATCTAGTCTAGGAGTCTCGCCGCTCTCATATTGCATGCCCGTAGTAGCAGCAGCACGCTCCATTGCAATGATGAGAGCGAGTGTTGATGACGATTTGATCAGCCCCTCCCGTGACAACGCCTCCGCGGCCGCGGCGGCGGCCCCCGCCTTCGCTGCCCTGACTGCCGTCACCGTGTTTGCGGCCGTTCGACGCGATATGGCTCGTTGATTGGTGCCGACACCAGGCGAGGCTGCTGGGGATCGCCATTGTCCGTAATCTGACATGGCACTCATTCCCTTGTCACTAGGGCTCATTGACGGTGATGGTAATTGGGCGCTGGTGGAGCTAGTGTTGATTGGAGTCGCAGCGAGCGACTTGGGTGATGAAGTGCCTGTTGGCTGGCGGGGCACGGTGCGCCGACCAGGCGGGGGGGTTCCGCGTGGCCAGGGGATTTTGCGAGTGCTTGGAGGTACAGAAGTGGTGGCACTCGATTGGCTAGGTGGAAGCTCGGCCGGCGAGCCTCCCACTACACGCAGACGAGGGGCGCTCGAAGGCGTGATGGGTGTGCGAACAACATCTAATGCAGAAAGATGGAAGGACGCCGGCGGCGCACCGCCAGTTGCGCTTGATGCGGCCGGCGTCTGCATCTGCCCCAGAAGGACTGCTCTGCTTGAGGCTGGTGATGTCGTCCAGCTCAACACTGAGGAGGCGGTGTCCTCGCTCGAGGTGTGGGAGAGCGCGTCGGTATCGTCTGCGTCAGTGAATGGTGGAGGAGCTGCGGGCACGGCACAGGCCTCGGCCGTCGACGGCGAGCATGAGTGCACCTCGTAAAGCACAGACAACGCGAGTTCACTTACAGGCGGTGCTGGCGCGCCTGTCGGCTCGACAGCGTCCAGGAGCACGCTGGCGGCTGCACGCCGCTGGTCGGAGGGCGTAGGGTCGGACTCCACCCGCTTCCGCTGCGCCCACCTCAAGAGCATCGCTGCGAGCGCTGCCGTGCCCGCGGTTGCAAGCAGTGCGGCGGCGGGGCGTCCAACAGCTGACGCCATCGGCGCGGCGCACTCCGAATGGGCGGTATTACCATAAGCGACGTAGTATTATAAAGTTTTTCCAGGTGTGCCAGAGTGCCTTCGGGGACGGGGAGCCGTTTTTCCCAGTTGGCTGGGCCCGTAAGGTGATCTCGGCATCATCCACGTCAACGCAGTCGTCATTGGAGTCGTACGAAACCGGCTTGTTGCGAATGGAATCAGTGACTCTGAGCTAGACGCTTTCGGCTCCTTGTTTGAGGCCAAGCTGTCCTAGCTGTGAAAGACAGAAACAGTGTTTTTTTTCGGAGGCCAAAAACAATGTTTTTCACTGTTTTTCAAACGCCCTCCATTTATGCCACTGTTTTTTTGAGTGGGGCTGGGGCTGGGGGCCGCCCGTGCGCGGCGCGCGCGAGCGCGGCGTGCGCGCGTGCACGCAGGACCAGGCGCGCTCGAGCGCGGCGTGCGCGCGGGACAGCGGCCACCACCACCACACCACCACGCGCGCGGATCGCGACGCGTGCGTGGGTTTGGGGTTGTGAACACCGATAGCGGCTCGCCATCGGACGAGGGGAGGAGAGAGGGCAGCGGCGGCGGCGGCCTACGTATGCGTAGGACGCAGGACGCGGAGGAGCGAGGAGCGGAGGCGGAGGCGTTCCGCGCGGGGGAAAGGCCCCCTTGCGGTATATGTGGCCCCACTGTTTTTCGCACTGTTTTTTACTGTTTTTTTTCGATTCCCAAAAACAGCTGTTTTTAATGTTTTTCTAGCCCTCACCCGCTGTTTTTCACAGCTAAGCAAGCTGTACGACCCTGCTACATGTGAAACACAGAACACAGGAACAGTGTACAGTGTTTTTTTTCCGAGGCCCAAAACATATGTTTTTCGCTGTTTTATTTCGGGCGGCCGCCCCCCCCCCCCCGCACATCTGTTTTTCACATTGTTTTTCTTTGTTTTTTTTCGACGGCAAAAAACATACTGTTTTTGCTGTTTTATTTCTAAGTTTGACTGTGTTTCACATGCACATGTAGGTGTACGACATGCTTCGCGCGTTCAAGCCGACGACCATCAGACCATTACCTACAAGCATGGGGAAAGCGGCAGCAGACTGCAGCAGAGGCGGGTGACACGGAGCTTGTACCGTCGCTCCAACGACTTCCCCGGATGGGCCGTCAGTGCGTAAGCTTACAGTCCGTGTGGAGCTTACACTAATCTCAGTACTTACATCAGTACTTACATCAGCTTACGCTCTAAAAACAAAACCCATTATAACTTCTAACTTCTAGTCTTCTAATGAGTAATAACACATATCACGTAGCGCTACGACTACTAGTCCTCCGGCTCGTCGATGATCTCATCTCCAACTCCCACGGCAGCACCGCACTCTCCCAATCTTGAAGCACATCCTCCAACAACAAATTACTGAGCACGTACGAGTCTCTCAACGGTGAGCTGCCCCAAACGGATAAAGGTACCCAGCTTTCTAGGACCAGTCCTAGAAACTAGGACGGACTTTGCTAGGTGAGAGCATGAGCATACCATGTTATTTTGTCCCAAACCTTGGCTATTGAGTTACCACACGCATGTCCTCATTAAATGTTCCAGGTGTACCTAGGCACCATTCCCTCAGCAACACCAAGTTTTGTGACGCGTTTACGGGTCACCTGGTCGGAATTGCTGCTTGTCCTAGAAACGGGAGAAATGGCCGATACTACCCAATGGGGAGCTCTTCTACCCATGGTCCCCAGGAGATGAAATGTTGCTTTGACTACCCTCTTTGAGACCTTCAGTGACCACCAAGCTTGGTTTTGTCATCTAAGTGTCCAATCCGCTAGCCTACTGCTCCAAAAGGTCTAAAATAAAACTCCTCTGGTGCGAGCGGACGCCCGAGTGCAGCACCGCATGCTGAATGTGGTAGCAAAAGTAAGCAAAGACAAGCTCCGCAGAGTTGGTCATGGGGAGAGCTAAGGTTGAATGGGATGTGGAGATGGTTTGCTTCAAGTGATGGGATGTCTCATAAGCTCACCATAGGCTATAATGGAGGCATGATCGGCAGAGTCCTAGAAATCCAAGAATTTCCTAGGACGTGGTCCTAGTTTCTAGGACGGAATTTTTTGTCCGCAAACGGTTGCGCTTCTTTGAGTGAATCCAAGCTTCTACAGACCAAGAGCTTTCACAGCCGGAGGCGGAACAATTCATGGCGACGAGGCGCATCGCTGCCCAACACAAGTCAGGCCAACGGGATAAATAGATTCGAACCCATTTGTAAGACGGCATCTGCCGGGCCCGGGTGGAAAATGCCACCTCATCATTCAGATCATGCGATCCACTGCTTAGTGCTTCCTGAAAGTCGGCAAGTTCAGCCAACATCGCCGGATAGGTGTGCTCCGGCGTGGACATCTGCTTCAGCACTGTTTTCAAGTCGTCCATCTGTGATCAGAATCGGCATCCCTACGCCGCGCGTGTCACGTGGGCGCCGACGCGCCATGCGATGCTCCGACGCGTGGGGCGGCGGCTCGGCGACGAGCGACGCCCGGAGCGACGTCCGACTCGGTGTCCGCCCTGCGTCGCGCCAGAGTGCGCACGCCGCGCTCGCCGTCGTGCGTCGGCGCCGCAGCACCCCACGGCGCCCGGGGCGACGCAGGGCGGCCCGCACTCCGGCCCGCCGTATGCCGTATGTCACGCGGCATGTCGTATGGATACTTCCGCGACGTGCGGTATAAATGTAACTTACGATGGGGGGGTAGTCCCCCTGATGTTGGCTTGCATGCTAGCCTGCCATGGCGGTCGACCGGCCCCAAGTGCAAGAGGTGCCCGGTGCAGGCGGAAGAAGCCGTGCTCCATGCACATGACTTGAGCGTTCAGCCGACCCTTGTGACATGGCCTACTGATGCTGACCCAATAGTGGCCTCTGGTCTAGAATTTCTTGCTAGAATATGAGATTCCATCAGAATCAGAGTTGAGTTGTGAGTTATATGTTATGTGGAAGAGTAGAAGATGAATTGGAGTTGTCGTTGTTGTGGATCGTTACAGGGAATTATTGCGCGTTTTCAAATGTGAACACCTTCCTATAATCCAAATTAGCGGCCCATCCAAAGCAGATTCAAGGAACATTGCACAAGAATGAGCCGAGTTAAACCCTGCACAAATACACTACTCAGAATATATTGATGCTCAGAACCTATGCGAGACGCGCGCACAAATGCATGCCTAAATGAATGACATGCCCAGTAACATTGCTGCAACTACATGGCGCACATGGTTTGGGAGGCGGGCAGCCGAAAATCTCACGGTAGAAAATTCTGCGCCTCATCTCAAACACTGGTCGACATGAGCAACTATACCTCGTTCATCGGGACAATGACACCCCATACACCATTACGGGTTCACGCTAGGAAATTGGGCGTCGGCACGGCCGGAAGGCCCCCTAGGTCGCTGGCCAATGTGTCTGACCTCCCTCCCGACAGTCACACGGCACGCACAGCCGCCGCAGACTGCCATGTGAGCCTCACAGCTGAGCGCAGGTCCCTACGCGGAGACGTGCCAGGCAAAGCCACAAATGCCAGCAACGACAGCTGTGGAACCTGCAGGCGGGCGCCCTTACGGTGAAAGAGTCGCCTATGGCCGTCTTCGAACGGACCGACCACCCTTCTCTCCCTGGCCGCGCCCATTTCGGCCACATGCCCTTGTGATCGTCTCACACGGCCAATCTGCAGCGCCTTCCCCTGACTTCATCGCATCTCCACAAGACGGTGCGATGGTGCGCTGTGCGCGGGTGCAGCCGGGGACCACACATCCACTGGCCTCTTCACCAGCCGCTTAGCGTATCACAGCGCTCACAACAGCCACCAAGCCCAATGGCAGCTGGAGGGGCTGGGCGGCTTCGCGCGGCGCCCACCCCCCCTCGCCGTGGAGAAGCCTTTTTTTAAACTATACTCTACTCTAGAGCTCTGCCCTCCTGTATCCCATCTTACTTGGGAGTGCCACGAATACCATCGACGCGCGAGACGGGCGACGCGGCCCGGCGGGATCCTCTCCCTCACCGCGCGGCGGGCGAGAGGGAGAGCTGAGGACGAGAGAGAGAGAGAGAGAGAGAGAGAGAGAGAGAGAGAGAGAGAGAGAGAGAGAGAGAGAGAGAGAGAGCGGGAGGGGGGAGAGAGGGAGGGAGAGTGAGGGAGGGAGGGAGGGAGAGGGGGGGGGGGGGGGGCACGGAGAGGAGGCTATGGGACGCAGCAAGGATGGAGACGAGATCGACGAGCTCAGCGCGCGTGTCATCGCTGAGGCACCTGAGGCGGGCACCAACCCGCTCCTCACCGACGAGCCAGAGGTGGAGGCAGACGGCAAGGTGCGCTTCACTCGGGCGCGTAGGTTTGCTGAGCTGCCAATCTCGCGGCGCACACTCGCCGGGCTCGCAAAGGGTAAGTGGGAGAAGATGACGGATGTCCAGCGTGCCACCATCCCGCACGCCCTCGCCGGACGTGATATTCTTGGCGCCGCACGGACTGGCTCGGGCAAGACACTCGCCTTCCTCGTCCCGCTTCTTGAGCTGCTCTGGCGCAACCGGTGGGGCCCGCTCGATCGGCTCGGAGGGCTAATCATTTCGCCGACGCGCGAGCTTGCCCTCCAGATCTTTGATGTGTTGCGCAAACTTGGCCACCGGCATGAGCTGTCCGCGGGACTGGTCATTGGCGGAAAGGATCAGCACGAGGAGGCCCTGCGTATTGCTCCAATGAACATTCTGGTTGCTACTCCTGGGCGCCTGCTGCATCATATCGATCAGACTCCGGGCTTCGAAGTGAGCAATCTCAAGATCCTAGTACTTGACGAAGCGGACAGGCTCCTGGACCTGGGCTTCAAGCAGACCATCCTTGCCATCATCAACGAGCTTCCAAAGAAGCGCCAGACCCTGCTGTTCTCGGCCACACAAACGTGTGCGAGTCGCCGGCATCCCAAGCGAGTTTCCTGTGGCGCAAGCTGTTACGAAAGCGCGCCGTCCTCTCGAGCATCGCACTAACGCGTGTCAAACCAATGTGTCTGCGCACTGAAGCTGCCCTCGTCCGCCCGTAGCCGTCTAAGCCTTAAACGCTGCGTTCCTCAGGCGCCGGGTGGCCGACTTGCTGTCGCTTCGTCTCAACACTCCTCAGTACATCTCCGTGCACGCTGCATCAGCCACTGCCACGCCCGCGCGCCTATCTCAACATTACATGATCATCCCGCCTCAGAACAAGCTTGATGTGGTATGGGGTTTTGTTCGCACGCATCTACAAGCCAAGACGCTCGTCTTCCTTTCATCCTGCAAGCAGGTTGCGTTCGTACACGCGGCCTTCTCGGCTCTTCGTCCCGGCGTGCCGGTCATGTGCCTGCACGGCCGCCAGAAGCAAATGAAGCGGCTTGCCGTCTACACCGACTTTTGCGCAAAGAAACACGCTGTCCTTTTCGCGACCGATGTCGCTGCACGAGGACTGGACTTTCCGACGGTTCAATGGGTCTTGCAAGCCGACGTCCCAGAAGACGTGGCGACCTACATACACAGAACAGGAAGGACGGCGCGGCACACCTCTCACGGACGTGCACTGCTGCTGTTGAGCGAATCGGAAAAGGCATTCTTGGATATGCTCGCCAACTCTCGAATCTCTCTGCAAAAGTTGCGCCCGAATCAGCAAAAACTGCATGAGCTGGCCCCCAAGCTGCGTGCGCTGTTATCACAACGTTCGGATATCAAGTATACAGCGCAGCGGGCAGTTGTCTCTTACGTGCGTTCAGTGCGCCTCCAAACTAACAAGGAAGTGTTCGACCCTAACGCGCTGCCGCTACAGGCGTTTGCTGAAAGCTATGGCCTGGCCTCGGCACCCCGTATACGAGGCCTCTCCACAACTAGCAGCAAAAGTGATGGGCGGAATTGGGAGTGCGGGGATGCCGCCCTGAGCGAAGATAGTGGGGCAGAACAAAGCGACATCGAGGATGGGCTCCTCGACACTATGACAGCGGAGGATGAGGAAGACGACACTGCAAACCGGCATGGCGAGCCAAATCAGTCGGATAGCGACGAGATAAGTGAAGGCGAGGAAGGGCTTATCTTGAAAGCGAGGCAGAAAAAGGGCGGCTCGCGGAACAAGCTTCTTCGGCTGCTGGATCGCAACACGGCAGAACGACGCGAAATTACGGAGAAGCCCGACGGGCACGACGATGATTCCATCTCCGGAAATCCAAGGAAGCGTAGCGTGGGTATGGAGGACGACCTCTTCCATGTGAAACGCCGCATCTCTCCCGCTGATCCCGACGAGTCACTCGACTTGCCCGAGACCGACACGACCGCAGCGGAACTCGCGCCCAAGACGAAGAAGATCAAGATACGAAAGGGTGGAACTGTAGCGGGTTCGAAACGTACTGTGTTCGACGACGAGGGCCGCCCACTTGAGGAGAAATTGGAGGGTGCCTTCTCGGAAGTTATTGCCGAAAAAGGCGAATTACTCACGCCGCAAGACCCTGAGATACGTGCTGCCTCTTTGCGAGAACGGCTCCGAGAGACAGCGGCAGCCGACCGGGAACGAGAACGAGAGCGCGTTCGTGAACGACACCGGCTTCAAAAGCAAAAGCGCAAGATAGCTGAGGCAAATGCGGCAGGCCTCGACGCGCGGGGACTGCCAAAGGTATCAGCACAACCCCTTGTATTGCTTGGTGATGACCGGAACGATGATAGTGGTGACGATGCGGGTGGCAGCAGCAGCGGTATCGACTTTGACGTTGAGGGCAGCCGCGAGAAGAATGTCAAGAGCCGCGCTAAGGGCACAAAGGCTAGCAACGAGACCATTAAAGGAAGCAAGCGGGACTCCGCTACCTTTGATAACACCGAACGACGCGCAGAGGAAATGCTTGCCCGTCTGCTTCCGTCGTGAGTTCCACCACGCGTCGAGATTTGCTGGGTACACAAATAGTGCTCTTTGGAGATTTCCATCTTGTGATCTGGCCTAATAGCATAGGCGTCGAAGTGTAGCATGTTTCGGCCATCTCTTTCAAACACGGCACCGCAACGCGTGCCGATCACCTTCGGCAGATATCGTCTCTCCCTTCCCGCTCGCACCGCATGACGGTATTCTCGGCGATGCCATTGCCATGACATTCATAATCCCCAACACCTGCTTGTGGCGGATCTTCTATTCCTTCTAGCTCTAGCTCAACATACGGCTTTTGAAAAAAAACTTTTAGTATTCTCGCCTCGCGCGTGGCTATGGGGATAACTACTGTAGCCATGCCCATATCCCTTCCTCTCCCTCACTTCCCGCCTTGAGGCAACTCCCCTCGTGCTCTACTTAGGGGCCCAGGTTGCGGGGGGGGCTGGGTTGGGCGGGGTGCACCGGCCCCCAGTGGAATGTTCTCATCTTCCTCCTGTGTGAGATCACCTCGTCATACCAAGCGTGGAAAGCTTACAACCATGTGAATGAATCGGATAGATAATCCGCCACCAAATACGACTTATGCTGGATAACAAGTGGATTGTTCGACTCAAATGGGCTCTATGCATGAACGGCAAACGTTGATCCGAACGACGACGAGCTCCTTCAGTCGGATGTCCTTGCAGCAATACCATTCGTGGGTGGAGTCAATCCTTACTCTTACCACGCTCGCGTTAAGAACGAGAGCTCGTTCATGAACGCGACAGCTGTCCAATCGCTCGAGCTACGACTCACGGACCATAGGAACGAGCCTATCCAAAACATCAGCGCTTTGACCGTGTCTTGGTCCGCCGTGTTACAGGTAGAGCTCGTGATCAACCATAGTATTCAACCGGCCGGCTATGGCCAGACCCCGACCCGCGTGAACCCCAAGCTCACGGGCAATATTTATCGCCCACTTTGAAAAAAAATGTGCATCAATATTATACAAACCATGCGTCAAGGATCGCTCGCCGATGAGAATGTCCGTCGATATTGTGATAGAAAACGGGACGAGATCGGGGCAATCCTTTCTACCGACCCATTGATGCCGCTGGGTGGCCCGTCTCTTTTCCGCTGTGGCGTAGGTGCCTCGGTGTTGGTGGGTCGCCCCTTCTCTCGTGGCCGATTTGCTTGCTCGAGCGGGTTGCACGGAGGGGCTTATTATGTAGGGCGGTCAAACAGGGCTTTTAACTTCTAAGGGTGAAAATTCACTAAGTCAAGATTGAGGTTTTATCGCGAGATCTTAGGATATGCTACTGGAAATGGGTGTATTAGGCAGAATCTAATGAGAAATATGCACATTTTCGACGCCATTCAACACACAGACCCAAAAACGTTTTCGCGCTCGTGCGAAATCGACGTCGACCACAAAAGTGCACCACAGGTCGCGCTGTGCGACGCGCGCCTGCGTTCCCCGGGCACGGTTACCCCCGGGCAGGCAGTACAAAACCCTGCGCGGGCGCACCGCGTCGCCTGCGCCCTCCACCTCGCCCCTGCTGGCATCTACTGCTAGCCCCTCGCGCGCATGCAGTGCGCGGCAGGCCGCGAGGCGTCAAAATGACGGTGCTGCGCATGATGGGCTGCCCCATCACGCGCGGCACCGCCTCAGCATGGTGGGAGGGGGTGCCTGCTGGCCTCCTGGCCGCGCAGACCCTCGCCAGAGCGGCCACAGGCCGCTTGCGAGGCCACTGGCGAGGCCAGCGACCATCGCTGCGGCCGCCATCGCGCGCCGCCGCAGGAGAAAAAGATCAACTTGATTATAGTTTTGCCAAATTATAACCTTAGTAATTCTAATTTTAGGCTTCATTTCACCAGTCCAAGACACATATGAGCACAATACATGACCATCAGCATGCCCAAATGCCAATGTTTCGGTAGCCAACCAGTCTTACCATATGAGACTGTCGAATCATCGAGAGAAAAGGAGGGGTTGTCTCTCGAAATCGAACGTGAGACGCTCGAAGACACGAGGCTGTCCGTCAATTCAGCACGTCAATGCGAAAACAAAACTACTTTTTGTGCTCCATGTTGGGATGTTGTGCTATAAAAACGGGCAAACTATTGACTGGCCCGTGCTTGGCGCGCATGACTTGTGTGTCTCCGAACGTGAATGGCCTTGGAGGTCATCCGTGTGTACAAAAAATTCAAAAAGTTGGCTCGAGATGAGCGCAAAGCAGCCGGTGTCCAATCGTGATTCACGACACGATTGCCCACAGAAATCGATCGCAACCATCACGCCTGAAGCTTTCAGGCCGGTGCTTGGCTAGATTACATATTGAATCTACTAGTAGCCAAAAGAACGGGCGGTCTAGAGCTCGAAATTCGCCCTTCTGCCCAATTTTCGAGCCCTCCGTGCGGAGAAAAATTCTCCCTTTAGTTAGACGTCAAACAAAAAGCTATCAATTCCACAGTACTGTTCGGCCGCGCGCGTCGCGCCGTCGCAGATCACGCTGCAGGCTAGCTTAAATTACATTTCTAGATTGCTACCAGCCCTATGATGCACGTGAAAATCCGAGGAGCCGACGAAAACATAGAGAGAACACCTGCCGCCGATGCTCTGGTTGAGCATTGGCGGCAGGTGTTCTCCCTGCCTCACAGCGTCGAAAGACGAGTCGGGAACCTGACGTTTGGGGCGGCAAAGGCATTGTAGGTACGGGCCTGGTCGACCTGCGCCAGAGCGGGCGCGATCGGCAGCGCACCTGTCCCGCCAGCGGCCAACAAACTTTTGTCGACCAGCGAGCAGCATCGAGCGCCATGGCGTCCTGGTGCTCCAGCTCCTCGTCAATCGCGAGCCCGGGCGAATCCTGCGGGGCGAGGGTCGGGACAGTCAAGGAGCATCCTGTGACAGCCGAATGGGCCGTGTGCGAGCTGTATGTGGTGCGTATGTGCATGCGCGGACGTCATCGCTGGGGCACCAGGGTTTGAAATTTGCTTTATAGGCAATATGGGGCGTCGGACCCCTAATTTAAGAGGTGTGTAGGCACCTTTTAGACAAAAGAAACACATCTCTCAGTGGGAGCGACGTCCAGTTCGGCTCGTGTGAGCCGCCAGAGCGTGTGCAAGGGGGGGGGTCCGACGGGACTTCGCACCCTCTTTTCGGACGAGGATTCTGAAAAGGCGGGGAGACCCTCCGAGCCGCTCTCGCCGGGGCTTTCCGCTCACGGTCAAAAATGTCGACCCCCCCCCATATTAGTACTTAAAAAGCCCTGTTTGACCGCCCTATATTATGTATCTCCATGCTACTATGTAGAGAGTTTTCAAACTGTCGGGCCTATTTTTAGGAATGGACGAAAGATATGGTGCTGGCCAAGAGGCTAGAGGTGGACACAATGGAGGACACAGAAAAGGAGGCATTTCACGAGGCTTGGAGCCGAGAAAACAAAGGACAGTGGTTCGTGGTTCGGCTATTTTCCTGCCATCCCCTACCACCACACAGTCACTGACATGTTGCATCTCAATCTCAATCAGTGGAATGATGCGATCACAGAGGCGTTTCATTCGCACCTCGACACAGCAGAGTATTCTGAGTCCGATTTGAAGGATCTCGCCGAGAAGACTGCCAATCGCCTCAATGCGCGCACCAAAGAGGCTAGCCTGGGGCTGACCTTTGGCGGAAAGACGAAGGCCTTAAATGGGCCCAAGCTGAAGGAGCTCATTCGGGCGAATGAGCTCCTGATGGACTTGTACCATCGGAGCGTGCGCAAGCCCTCCGCAGCCCCCAAGATGAGAAGGCCTCAAGGTGCAGCTTGAGCTCCTCGGCAACATGTGCCGACATCGCGTCTGACATTGCATTCAAAATGATATTGCGCAAGTGGTTCACGCAGTCAAACTCGTGCACGCGAGTGACGCGCTCCTTCTCGTTGTCGGTCATCGCCTCGTAGATATCGAGGCCGATCATCTCGATCGCCTGCGCACGGATCATCTCCGTGAGTAGGCGTCGGGTCTTACGCGCAGTGTTGCATGTGTCGGAAATTATCGCGCCGCCGCCAGCCAAACGAGCCATCGAGAGGCGCGATGGTCCAGGTCCAGTCCATTTCGCGCCGGGGGTACGCTTGCGGAACAGCGCCTCCCAGTCGACGAGAAATTTTCGAAGCCGACTGAAACATTTGGAATCGATCGCAGCAGCGACCCTCTCTGCCGTGCCGCCATCCGAAATATAGCAGCAGCGCAAGATGACCGGCTCGAGCTTACCACCTGTAAACAGATAGCCGGCGGGCGACATAGGGCTGGAAAGGGCTCGGCAGCAGTGCTGGTGCAGGTGGGCCACAGTAGAGTCCACACAGGGTGTTTTCGTGCCGGCTCACCATGTGTTGGCTCGATGATGACATTGGACGTGATCCCCGCGTTACCGAACTTAGTCGTCTCGTCGAAGCCGAGCTGCCGGATGCGGTATGCGCACGCGACTCGGCGCGCAGCGAGAGCCTCCTCGATGAGACGCAGCTCGAAGCGGCATTCAGTGAGCATGCGTCTCGATGGCGCCACCGGATTTGCCCATGGCGCCATCTGCTTGACGACGGCGATGACGTTGGGCCCGATCGCAGAGAGCGGTGTTTGGTTGGCCAGCATGGAGTAGATAACCACGCGGTAGGACTGCTCATACTTAACGCCGCCTTTCGATGCACCGGATCCTCGAATAGCCTGCCACTTTGGCATCGCTGCCAACAGCTCGAGCGCCCGAGCACCCTCTTGTGCCCGCTCGTCGTTGAGGGCCCACTTCAGGTCCTCATTCTCTATGCGCAACTCCTGGAGCTGTGTCTTTTGCCGCGCGATCTTTGAGAGCCGTCGGCCTGCCAGTGCCTCCCAGTTTTCGGCGCGGCGCTTTGCCTCGCGCTTCTCTGCATTCGCCACGTTTTTCAGCCGCTTTGTGCGGCTTATCTCTTCCGCGCTCTCCTTCTGCAGCTCCTTACGCTGCTCCAGTGCGCGCGCTCGCAACTCTGCGGTCTCCTTGTTGAGCTTCTCCCTCATCTTCTCTCGCTCCTCGGCGCGCGCCCGACCAGCGGCGCCACGCGCAGCTGCCTGCGTTGCTGCCTTCCCTAGCCTCGCTTTTGATTTCAGCTTGTTAGCTGCATCCAGCCGTTTCTGCGCCTCGGCGAGCGCCGCCGCAGTGGCCTCACTTGCCGCCGCCATCTCAGCCTCGTGCTGTGCGTCACGCTCGGCCATCTCCTCATATAACTCAGCCTTCGTGAGGCTGCGAGGGTCGTAGGCGGCTCGGTTGCACGAGCTACGACCTCATGCCGCAGCCGTGGACCATGCTCTCGCAGAAATGCCGCAATAGTCGGTATGGCCGCGACGTGCCTCCCTGATGCGCTGCCGTGCCCATCGCGCTTCCGGCCGCTGAGCGTGCGCGTCTTCTTCGGCTTAGTGATGGACCTCAGATAAAAATCGATCTCTGCCGACGCGACCTGCCGCTGCTTACCTAGCCCCCTCCAGTCCGAGAGCACAATCGCAGCCGTCTCGACGATGCCGGATTTGCTGCCCATACGCACTGCCACTGCGTCCGCCAATGGCTGCAGGACAGGCCCATTGCTGAGCCACGTCTTGTTGCCTGTAGGTGGTGCCCACACCTCACCGGCGAGGCACATTCTGCCAAAGCGATCGGCGTCCGACTCGGCTGCAAGCACCCATGCTTGCACTCGCCTGATGTCGGCGTCGAGATGCGCCGTGAGCAGCAGCGCGAGGAGGAGCACCTCGTGCGATGTCGCGTCCGCTGCTCCAGGCGCGTAGAATTTTCCACGATCTACGATGCCAGCATCGCCGTCATTGCATATCTCCATGGTGTCGAAGAGACCCGGTTCGTTGTCACGCGAAGCCTGGCTCTGCGTAGCAACAAATGCCTCAAAAAGATTCCGTTGCTCTGGGGTGAAAGTTTCTGTGAGTCGTAAACATTGCTCGAGCGCCTGGACCGAGCACAGGTTGAATACTGCGCGGTTTGCACTTGCGTGGGTGAGGGGGCGCTCCACCTTGCATGCATCGGGTTCGGAGCGAGCGGCTGGGGTGATTGCGAGGCAGGGCAGCTCCGCATAAGTGCTTTCGCGCTCTTGATGCGCGTCGGAGCGCGTCGGGTCGCCGTTCATCATGTCACTGGGCAGGGGCATGAGGTGTGGGTGAGGTGGGGGCAGCGACCAGGATGCTGGCAGGTGAAAAAGGAATAACGGACTCTGAGGATGGCGGGAACGTCGAGGGACCGGTGAGAGGGCCGCTAGGACCGTCTCAACCGATTCCCTCTCGTGCGGAGGGGCGGACCGCCGCCACACTCCTTCTGGAGTGCGGCGAAGGTCTGCCTGTTAGGGTGGGCCGGGGACGTCATCGCTCCCCCCCCCGCGACGGAAAGGACGGAAAAGGGCAGGGGGGAATTCGCCCAGTTTCTCAAGAAAAAAAACAGCCCGAAGAAGCGACTCGCGGTTTTTTTTTTGTCTTCCCCTCCCCACCCCTACCTGCGGTTCGGGCCCATGGCGCGCACATGTGGGCCCTCTTCATGTCCCCAGGAGGCTTGCAGGGAGCTTGGGAGTTGGGAGCACAGCTCAGGGGGCAGGTGAGGCTGGGGGCCATGGCCATGGCCTTGGCCCCTCCTGCCTCTCTCTCGCTGGCTCTCGCGCCCTTGCCGGTCGACAGGAGCTGGCTGGGGGGTCCTGATCAGGGGGGCCCAGGGGGAGGAGGGGTTGGTCAGAGCAAGAAACAGGCCAACGCGGGCCAGGGCGCGCGTTCTGCGCCTGACCCTCGGCAGGGCGAGAGTCTGTGCAGTCTGGGTGAGTCCCCCCTGCATGCCAAGAGGCAGCGCAGGGGGGTGGATGGTTCTCGCCTCCCATGAGGTGAGTCGAGAGAGTGGGGGGGGCGCGAGGCCCCCCTCCATGACGACCAATCATAAGATTAGTGTAAATACGCCCATCGTTCACTAGTGCAACATCACGAAACAATATGTAGTACTACTATGCATTAATCGCACGCACTTGCTCAAGGCTTTCCTTCGGGAAAGGCTACCGCAGTCGCCCCGACTCGATGCACAATACGGGCCCCGGTAATTATAGTTCTTGGCGCTCGACCTCAGATATGCTGTAGTTGTTTTGTGATGTGTGCTACATTTGCACTCATTACACGTTGTGTCGTTTTGTCTGTTGCACGCTCCTGCTTGTTCTCACTCGCTCGCTGCAGAGTGAAAAGGTGCACAGGGAAAGGACAAACTCAATAAATATGCACCGCAAGTGAGGCGTACATGTAGGAACAGGACACTCGGCGTCATATGCCTGCAGGGGGGAGAACGAACGTGAGGAAGCATTTTCGAGCCCCACTGTCCAATCCAGCTAGATATTGGATGAACTCCTGGTCTGTTCATGCATAGATGCGCAGTGAGCTCGTCGATCGCTTGCGGCAAAGCGGGCAGCTGTCCAGCCTACGAGCGCAGCTGCCACATACACATCGATGACCACATGGAATGAGCGCATGCGTAGGCTCTGCGTCCATGCACACCACGCAGCATGTGTCCGCCTCAAAAAGTGTTGGTTGTGGCCCTGGCATTCGGCACACAAAGTGCAGGATATCTTGCGCCAACTCCCCCAACTTGCCGGGCACGGCCCTGCAAAGTGCTGCTAGCTCACGACCACCGTAATAAGCGGCTCCACCCACAGTACACGAAAGCAAGGTGGCAAGCTCTGACGCCACATGGAGAAGCCAATTCCACGGTGGCCGATGAGGAGCACTGTTCTCGTCAGGCGGCAAAGGTGGCATTTCCCTCGCAGACGCGGGAGCCTGGCGCGCCAATGGCGGCATAGGCGGCGGCAGGATCCTTGACGAACCCCCGCCAGCATCAACTATGGCCCGCTGATAGATGGGCTCGAGCAAGTTGAGCCCAGCGCGTCCGGAGCATGTGATGGCGTCGGCCCAAAGGTAGGCATCTGCACGGTTCTCTGCGCGAAGCGTCAGGTCGCGGTCCTGCGTATACACAACGAAAGTGCATGGATCGGATCCCATGGTGACGCGACATCCTCGACAGTCAATCGCTCCGCGCACGCGCCCAAGCATGCAATCGCCCTCCGTCTTGAAGTACTGGAGGAGCAGCCCGCCATCGCTTGCCGGCTTGAGCTGGAAGTACCTGACCGAGGAGTGGCGAGCCGAGATGATCGAGCCAGCGAGACGAACGCGCTCTCGGATGGAGTCGTGCGGGTGGCTCTTCCTCCCGCCGTGCACCTTCTCGAGGTAACCTTCCATCGCGGCGGGCGGCGGCGGGGCGGGATGTGTGGTGGGCCCTGTGGGAGAGGCACCGCACGGAAGGAGCGAACCGGAAAGACCGCCGCGATTGCTGCGCGCGACGACGAGAGACACCGTCAATAGAGAAGTATAATATTTCCTCTCCTTCTGATTCATGAGTTCTGAGAGAGGACGACGACGGACGAAGCAGCGCGGCCAGCAGGGAGCCCTTGTTCCGGACCCATCTTCTATGAGAGCAAACCAAGTCTACAAGAAAACGGTCACGCTCGCTCTGACTCTCTCTCCTCACCCATCATTCGTGCGAGAGAGGTCTCGCATCAGGATTTGCGGAGAGGTCGACCTGCACGCAACTCGTCATGTTCGCACACAAGCTGGTGATCCTCCTCGCCTTCCTCGCCTCGGTGACAGGGATGCAGCTCACTGAAGCACTCTCTCGACGTGCTCTCATCGGCAGCGCTCTTAGCGCGGTCGCCGCCATCCCCACTTGCGCCTCGGCCACCAAGGTCAAGTCCACCAAGGCTGCACGTGAGGCGGCCAAGGAGTACAAGTACGCCCCCAGGCCCATCATGGATGAGAACTACAAGATCATCAATGCAGATGTCGCTCAGGGCAGTGAGCTTGCTGATTTCTACCGGGAAAAGGGGCGCGGCTTTCGCAACGAGGCGCAGGCTGAGAAGGAGGCGTACCGGAAGCAGCAGGAGGCAATCCAGGCAGCACTCGCGGGCAAGAAGTGAGCGTGGAACAACACGAGCATCGGTCGTCGATCAATGGATTACTAATGCCGTGCATTCATTCGCGATGGGATCGGGGATTTTTCCTCTTCAGGGCACGGAACGCGGCTGTAAATGCCGTCCATATTTTGGTCCCACTTTGAGCATGAGCCTTGCTTTGTTGATTTTGATGTATGCGTGTGCTGCGCTCGCGCTTTGCATGTGCTGCCTTTATAGATAGCCATGGATGGGGGAAGCAGTGTTGGATGGCTCAATCTTCTATTGTTAACAAATTTTGATGGGTTGCGGTGCGACAAAGGTATGGGGCTAACTAGCACTCGCTGGTCGCGTTCCGTCGAATATAGGGCATAACTCATCGAGCCATCAAATGTCCATAGTATGTTTACAACAATACTCGAATATGTGTAAACATAACGATATAATAGTGGTCATTCATCAGTCATCAGGCCAGGATCATCAGGTTCAGGTTCCGGAGACAAAAATTTTCGACGAAAGTTTTGACGTAACATTAACATTAATACTCCCCAGTCTTTACCTTCTTCGTCTTCTTTTTTCCGTCATCCTCGGCGACTACCTCCGTGATGCGTGATAAGACGGCCTCCTTGGCAAGGTCCTTGGTCTGAATCGAGAATCGAGAGTTTAGCAGCTGACCGCCGCACTTCCATCATCCATCATAAGACACTTTTCATGATACGCGACCAAAAATTGATTAGTATTATGTATTCCGTATTCCATGCCAAGGTACGCGACAGCCGCCTCGTCTCCAATCTCCAATGAATTTGGTCTTTTTTTATCTTGGAGTTCTCGTCGGAGTAGTCGCCGACGAGCATGAGCTTCGCATTGCACCAACGGCCCATGTCCCATGTATCATGTATGGTTCGATGAGTGCATGAGTGCGCCCACATCGCACATCGACAAGTAGCGTTCCTTGTCCTTGGCTACCACGCGGCCTCTGTATGCCTGGCGACAAGGGAAGGGGGGGGAGTTAGCTCGAGGGCAGGCCCAACGCGGGCGTGGGAGTGCGGCTCACGACCCGCGCCCACTGGGGGGTCTGGGTCAGATTGTTGAATCCCCAGCCCCTGCGCCAGAAGGCAGGGGCTGAGGTTGAGGTTGATTGTACGGGCCCACCCCGGGGGATGTCCGCGATGAAGAGAGGGGGGCGAGAGGCCCCCATTGACCCCCACTTATGAAAGTAGGTTGAAAGTAGTAGATATCGGTAGCCGTAATCTTCACAGCTTTTTGTGACGGAACGCGACTTGAGCCGGAGCAAGCCGCTTGCCCCTACTGCTATTGCATATTGCACCCCCAGCACATCCCGGGCCCGCAAAGCGCTAAGTAGTGCACGAGGGGAGTGCGGCCGCTGCAAAGTAGGATCAGGGGATAGAGATATGGTACGGGCGTGGCTCCAATGTAGATACGGCCAGGGCCACGCGCGAGGCGAGAATCTTGAAAAGGTTTTGATGCCCCACACAGATGATGTGTACGATTGCATGTCCCTTGCTAGGTGCACATGGCAAGGTGCACGTGTATGAGTTGTGCAGCTTTTGTGGCCACGCGTTGACACATCCATGCCGAAAGCAGCCGAAAGCACGCGGAAATCTAACGTCGCCTTGCCCATGTGCTCCACGTTCTTATTGCGTCCAGGGGCAGGGTGAGCGAGCCCGTATTCTCTTAAAAATCGGTATCAATGCTTGGATTCAGAGCACTTGTCATCTGTTTACCCTAGGCGTTTTTGCAAATAGCCATGGACGTCGTTTTGCGATTTTTGCGCGTGTGATCCGTGCTCGCGTGGACCTTGCCCATGTGCAGCTTGTGCAGTGAGAGAATGTATGGCGACTGGGACGGCGCAGAATGAGCATGCTTTGCACTTGCACATGGCGCAGTGCTTGCTGCCGCGATCTGCTTTGCAAAATGGTGCGCAGCTCTTGACCTGCAAGTCTCCACTTAGGCCCGAGTTGCAGTTTTCTGGTGGAGGAGGGGGCGGAGGCGGAGGCGGTGGTGGCGGCGGCAAGCAGTGGGCGCACCCCTTACACTTGCAGAATGCGCAGTTGTGCTGCATTGTTTTGGCGGACTTCGTGCAGAAAGGAGAGCATGCAACATAGCTGAAGTCACCGGTAATCTCTGAGTGGCATGCAGCTGGCTTCGGCGCTGGTGGCGGTGGTGGAGACGGCGGTTGCGGAGATGGAGGAGGTGGAGGCGGCGGCGGCGGCCTACAATAGGAGCACTGGCGGCACTTGCAGAAGTTGCAGTGGGCACCAGCCCTCTCGGGTTTGCACATTGCCGAGCACGCCTCATGATTGAAGTCACCATGGATGTCAGAGGTACAGGGAGGACCGTCCGCGAGCGCTCTCCGGGAGCCGCTGGTGAGTGAGTAGCTCGGGGTCAAGTCAAGGCGGTCGAGCTCAACGACCGAGCTGTTCGTCCAAAGCCGCGTCTCTGCTACGAGCGCCGGAGCGCTTATGACCGCACACCCCACCATGGCAAGCATTGTGGCGAGAAAACGAGAGGAAGCGAGAACCCGCGCGAGCACAAGGGGAAGGCACGGGGATAGACAGAAGCAGAGAAAGCGAGGACGAGCGAGGGCTAAAGGTTCACCGACACCCCGCCACTAGATGCAAATGCGCCAGGCCGCCCGCACCAAGCGCCCGCCTCTGCGCCACGCTACTCCCACGAGGGTGGGGATCGTTATGAGTTAGGTTTCAGAGCCGATCGACGGAATGAATCGGTGGGGTTTACATTTAGGTCTCGACTATTCTTCTCTTCTAGTTGGGGGGTGTTGGGTCCGCGCGCGAACCCAACAACGGTCTCCGCAGCGATGACAATAAAACATCGGAGTACCACTACTCCCACTAGCCCGGTACTATCCAAGGCCTGCACTAGTTATTTATGAGGCCCTTAAAATAAGGCCTTATCCCCATAAATAAGGCCTGATCTCAATCGTCAAGAAGTGTGTATGTGGTTACCACGGCGGGGAGTTCGACCAAGGTCCAGGGTTATGACCGGTGACCAGAGCTGAGGAAGGCCCTTACTTGCAGGATACGCCCTTACGCTGTCGGGTAAAAAAAAACTTCTTAATATTCTCGCCGCGCGCGCGACCCTGCCCAGTATCTACGCAGCCTCGCCCGTTTCCCTTCCCCCCCCTCCACCTGCCTTGCGGCTCGTCCCCTCGTGCTCTACCTCTACCTAGGGGCTGGGTGGGTGCAGTGGCAGTGGGTTTCCGGGGCAGACGGTGTGTGCCGGTCCCCGATGGCTTGTTTCTCACCTTCCTCCTGTGCCATCGGGCTACCGGCTATTGCATGTTTTGCTCCTTGTGTTGGGCGTCAGGCAGTTGAGGTTCTGTGCATCTGAGGGCTGCTGTCAGCTTGTGATCGGTTCGCGGCGGGGGGCCCCTTGCTCAGGCTAGACGCTCCGCTATATTCAGGGCTTCCGCTACCAGGGATAGATTCGTGTTCATGATTAAGTCGCCTTTATCGTTGGTTGTGAAGATAGGGGTGCTGAGATCGTGTGCTGATTTAATCTTCGGCTTCCTTCCCTGGGAGGCCTTGTGCGTGCGTGCGGTTGAGCCACATTTGAAAATTGCCCATTTCAATATTTTTCGAGTGTTGTTGAGACCCCCCCCTCCTCACCCCATCAAGCCAACATGTACCAGCAACCGCCCCGTTAAAGTTGCGCTTTATTTATTCCAACTTTTGGGGAGCTACGAAAAGAAATCTGAAAAAATTAGTGTTGGAACGGGCGGTAGTATATTTATACTAGTAGTATAAAGCTTTATAAAGGGTTTTTAAAACACTTTGCATACAGTCTCGTGAAAACTACACACCCCACTACTGCTCGATCAATATGGACACATGCAAACATACGAGTGCGTGACAACAACACGAGGAAAGAGGTAAGGCAAAGAGCAAAGAGCCGTGCCTGCATTCCGAATTCCATCCACCGCATGTGGAGGAGAGGGCTTCCAATCCAACGTCGTTGTGGCCGCGTTTGGTTGCAACTTTCGAGAGTTGGGTGCAAGTCAGGCAAATACAAGATACAAGGCAGGGCAATACCATCGAGTCTATCGTCACTCGAAAGCAGGTGCGCATGATGTGCCCAATCAAAAGAGCACTATACCCCCGGGCACAATCCAGAAGAACACAACGCATCGACATGTACCAGGTGGACAACTTCACATGGTTGCAAATGAGCTCCTAGGCTGGCGACGCGAACGCGCGTCCAAATCGCGCTTCACGGCAACTCCCTCAACAGGTGAGGTGCCCAAACTCACTCACTTACAGAAGCGGTCTGCCTTCATCTTTGATCGCTTGTCGAGCATATTCTCACGTGACACGCTCGAGGACACCTTCTCAGTTACAGTTTTCCAACTAGCCCAGGGCCCAGTCCCGTTCTTGTATACCTTATAGGTGATCTCCTTCGTCTGCTCCTCCGCGTGTTTGGCCCGTTCCTTGGCCTGCGCATGTGCTGCCCGGAGCGCCTCAACATCAGGCGGTTTCCTGTGTCAAGAGAGGGGTGTGAGTAGTGCTTGGCTGTGATCGTATCGGAGCCCAGGGTTGCCGCGACTTACTTGACAAACATGAATCTACTCGGAGTGCTCACGTCACAAGTAAAAGGCTGTGCCAGGTTGAGCGACGCTTTCCCAAGGACCATGTTGACCACACGGCTCTCATCCGTTGTCGTGTTGCGGTACTTGTCGACCACCGACACCAGCAGCGAATCGCCCACCTCGAGCTCCTCATCGAAGGCAGTGCACTTACCCATGACCACCACACCCGAGGTGATCAGCTCGCCAGTCCCAGGAAGTGGTGCATCGCTCCACTCGGGGATCTCAAGCTCATCATCTATGTCTGTACGCCCCATGAGCTCGCGCTCCCTCTTCTTCTTTTTCTTCTTCTTCTCGATGCCGCCGTTGCCCTTGAGATTGAGTTTACCACCCAAGACGAGACCAAATGAGGCGGAGTGCTTACTCCCCGACGATGACGACGCCATCCCGCCCGCAGGCAGACTATCGAGGCTGAGGTGAGCGACAGGGGCCACTGAGCCGGGCTTTCCGCGCGGCGCCGTCTCGAGCCCAAATGCTAAAAATTACCAGCCCGCACAAACAAAATACTTTACTTTATAGGCTATGTCATATGTCAGGGTCATGCCTCATGCCCCCCCATGGATGAACTAAATAAACTAAGTTGAGAGTCTCATTGTGATTATTATTGAATATTATTGAGAGATGGCCACCCGCGCTTGCTAGCTGCTAGACAGGCCGCGTACCGCCTGCAACTACACAGCGCGCTCGCAAATACATAATGCTCTAGCCATATGCTCTTGTGCTTTGTCGCTTTGTCTCTAGTACTCCCTCGGGCCCCCACAACAACGTAATCAAAAACTGACAAAAGACGCCAACGCTAAAATTGCAAAAGCTTAAAAAGCACAACTTCGAACCGATGCCGGGCGTGCTGCGTGGCCGGTTTCCGGTTTCGACGATCCATCCGAATGGGGGACCGGGGGACCTCACCTCACCAGATACCAAATACGTAGGTCCCACCCGGATGATCACGCCAATCGGGCAGGCCGCGCGCCGAACCCTCGTCGAAATCACCCATGCGCCGAGCCCATTGAACGTTGAGCCGTCGCCGAGGGAGGCGCGTTCGGCCTTGCGCGTGGTGGCGTTGCGGTCGCACGCGGTGACCGTGGGCCGGAAGGCGAGGGCGGCCAAGATCTTCGCCGCGCGCTCGTCGATGGTCGATGGTACCCGCCTTGAGCATGAGGTCAGATATCTCGGCCATCGCCTCGGTGTTAGGGGCTCCGCGGTCTATGGCTCTCCTTGACTTCATGTTCATGTCAGCAAGTATTGTTAAGACCTTGGAGTGCGCCTTGGCTGCGCGAGCTCCGCGTGCCAGGAGCGCTTTCGTCGCGCCGTTGCGCGTCATTGGCAGTATGGGTTGATTCCCAATACCGCCTGCCAAGCCCACCACCCAGCGGCAGAAGATGATTTCTGCTTTGGGTAGTGGGTTCCCGCCAGATGCGCTGTGAGGCGCTCTGGCAAGATCTTGGGCTTTTTTGCTCGCCGCGGCGTAGAGAGCTACAACGTGGCCCGTCCTGAGGCCGCCCACGGGTCTTGCCTCATCGATCATCAGCGCCGAATCTGGCACTGTCAGAAAGAGGAGGGCCGCGAGGGCAGCCTCAACGCGGAGGCTCGTCAGCCACGCGTGGACGGCCGCGTTGGTGAGCTGGTCCTGGTTCTCGATGCCGAGTTCGAGTGAGGGCAAATCCTGCGAGGGGCGGGTCGGGATGGTCAGGGCGGGGTCTGTGGCAGCGTGGCAGCGCCAGGGTAGCCGCGTGCGCGCGCTGTGAGGAGCTACGGGTGGGCTGCGCGGGCCATGATGCCAGAGGGTCAGGGGGTGGTCGGACTGTCGGCAGCCCGACACGGCGCTGCATCGGGCGGGAATCAAATGCCGAATGTAGCTTAGACCAGGCCACTCGCGCGACACGCCCCAGGCGGTCCTCGCGAAGTTGGGCTGCGGCGCCTGGCAGTGCGCGCAGGCGCGGCGCGTGCGCGCGGCGGCGTAGACGGCCAGGAAGCGCGCCTTGGGCTCGCCGTCCTCGAGCAGCGCCAGCTCCTCGGGCGCGAGGCGCACGCGCGAGCAGAAGTAGCTCAGGGAAGCGGCCTTGCGGTGGCCGCCGCCGGCGTCGCGCTCGCCGTCGCGTCGGTGCCCCGAGGGCGCCACTTCTCGCACCCCCATCACACGCTCGGGACCGTCGCCTTCGCCCTCGCCCTGCTGCAGCCGCTCAACGCGCTCGTGCGCGGCCCGCCCGCCGCCCGCACCACGCGCCGCGCCGTGTGGCGGGTCGCGCACAAGGGGACGGGCTACGCGGTGCTCGGCGTGGGCGTCTACCAGGCCCTCTCGGGGCGCGCCCTCATGCCGAGCCAAGGCGACGCTGTTCTCGTCGCGTACGTGGTGCTCCTGGGCCTCTCCTTCGGGATGCTCGCGGGGGGGCTCATGGTAGGGTGAGAGTCCCCACGAAGAGGGGAAGAAACCCTGAGTGAAAGGAGACCAAATGAAGGCAAGCCGCCTGCGAATCGCACCATTTCTTGGCGAAGATTTTCGTGGCGGCAGGTGGCCCCCCCTGGAGGTTTTTTATTGGGCCTCGCGCCACGGTCAAAAAATGCAGCCCAACCCTTACTATTAGTTTAAAAGCCCCCGTTTGACCGCCCTATAGTACTAGTACTGAGTGCAGCGACGGAAAGATGTTAGGATGGTCGCTAGTATGGTCGACTTGACGGATTTGTGCGCTATTTGCAGAATCACTGTCCGTGACAGCGTCTTAGACAATGGCGCACCCGCACCACCACGCCCAGCGAGGACAACACTCGTCACAACCCCTACTACGTCACTAGTTGATGATTGATCTTCTACGATGGCTTGGATTTCTTTTGGGCCTCATAGACGGCGGAGAAGTCTTCTTCCGAATAGCCCTCATCGCGGGCGCGCTTCATAGCCACGTCAACTGTAGCAGCCACGGGCAGGCCAAGACCGAGCGAAGAGCCGAGCTCCACGGCAAGGCGCATGTCCTTTTGTGCATGCTGAAGAGGGAAGTTTGGTGTGTGGTCACCAGCGAGCATTTTCGGTGCCTTTAGCTTGAACATCCCATTGGCGAGAGGCCCGAGCTCGAGCACCTGGAGTAGCTGTTCGGGGTTCAGCCCCGCCGAATTGCACAAGGAAAGGCCCTCGCCCAGAGCACACATCATCGTACCCATGACCATATTCACGACGAGCTTCATGCGCGACCCAGCGCCCGCAGCGCCAAAGAAGAAGGCAGCCTTACCCATTGCATCAAGATCGCTGCCCTTGATCTCTTCGAACAATGCCTCGTCGCCTGCAGTAAGGAAAATAAGGTGTCCCGCCGCAGCCGGACCTTTGGATCCGGAGACAGGCGCTTCGAGAAAACGTCCGCCGCGCTCGCAGACTTGGCCGCTCAGGCGGATCATGTCCTCAGGCGCGAGGGTGGCGCAGTCGACCAACTTGGTCTTGGAGTTGACGCCTTCGAGAATTCCGTCCTTCATCTCGTAGACCGTCTTGACCACATCTGGCGTCGAGAGGATCACATAGACCAGCTCAGCCGCACGGAGCACTTCAGCGGGCGAGCTGCACACGTGCACTGCATCGGGCGCCTCGTCCTTAAGCGCGCGGCTCTTCGTCTCGGAGCGATTCCAGACGTGCAGCTTCCGCCCCGACTTGAGCAGGCATCGCGCCATCCCCTCGCCCATGTGGCCGAGCCCGATGAAGCCGACGGACGACATGGCGCGGTGCGGGGGACTGGCAGCCGGGGCGGGGAGGAGCCCCTGCCTGCCCCCTCCCCCCCCCCCCCCCCCTCCCGTTCTTCCTGTTTTCTCATTTCTCTCTCCCTCCCCACGAGGTCCAATGTCTTTTTTGCACTGAGGCGGCCGCCCCCTGCGTGCGTGGCATGGCGGGCGACTCCCAGCCGGAGCTCAACGAGGCGTACGCGCGCGCGATCCGCGATATCTTCTTCAATGCCGACTATTCGGGCTCGGCCACGCGTTACCAGAACCCGCAAGAGTGCTGG
Organism: Isochrysis galbana; assembly: GCA_018136815.1. Classification (NCBI taxonomy): domain Eukaryota; phylum Haptophyta; order Isochrysidales; family Isochrysidaceae; genus Isochrysis; species Isochrysis galbana. Next base: position 3,335,555 of record CM030940.1, on the reverse strand, counting down.
GACCGCTTCGAGAGGATGCTCGAGCAGCTCGGTCGGCCGGGCAGCCAGCTGAAGCTCATCCATGTGGCAGGCACGAATGGCAAGGGTACCACATCGGCGCTGTGCGAGCGGATGCTGCGCGAGTGCGGTGTGCGCGTTGGTCTCTTCACCAGCCCTCACCTCCACGTCTTCCGCGAGCGCATCCGCATTGATGGCGAGCTGGTGAGCCGCGAGGCAGTTGTCGGAGGCATGGCGAGAGTCACTGCAGCTTCTCATGCGGTCGGGGGCGCCTCGCCGTTCGAGAAGCTCACCGCGCTTGCTCTTGTGTGCTTCGAGGATTCAGGCGTCGAGTGGGCTGTCCTGGAAACTGGGCTCGGAGGGAAGTGGGACGCGACCAACCACTTCAGGCCAGCCGTGTGCGGCATATGCAAGATAGGGCTTGATCACATGAACGTGTTGGGCGACACGCTGGGTCAGATCGCTGGTGAGAAGGCGGGGATCATCAAGACTGGCATTCCGGCCTTCAGCGTTAAGCAAGAGCCAGAAGCTTGTGCCGTACTGCATGCCGTTGCCACGAGTGTCGGGGCAGAGCTCAGGGTGGGCGAGTTGGAGCCAGTGTCAAATCTCCCAGTTTGGCTGCAACCGGCTCACCAAGCCGAGAATGCCGCGTTGGCGAGTTCTCTCGTGCGTTCCCTTGCCGAACGTGGTCTTAAGCAGTATGATGCGGACGCTTGCGGACGCGCGTTGATCGCCGCGAGGTGGCCTGCGCGTTTCGAGGTCGTCGAACCGTCCTCATTGAAGGGTCGCCGCCTCCTCCTAGACGTAGCGCACAATCAACCTGCTATCCGGGCATTGGTTTCCTCGGTGCTGAGTACGTACCCCGCCGCCACATTCAGTGTGATCTTGGGGGCCAATAAAGACAAGGACCTGACTGCCATCCTGCAGGAGATGGGCGAGCTGGGCCAACGTCTTTTAGGATTTGTCGCTATAGCTTCATCGCACCCAAAGTCGACACCTGCAGTGAAGGTTGCTGAGTTGGGAAGATCTTGTGCAAGCGCATGCGACTTGCAAACCACATGGCTCGTCGCCGAGTCCATGCTCCACGCGCTAGAACTCGCAACAAGTCTATTTGCAAGTGGCCAGGCATATTCTAACGAGTTGGTCTTGTGTTGTGGGTCCGTCTTTGTTGCCGCAGAAATGCGAGAGGCTCTTGCACGAGCAGAGCCAGCCTTGTTTGCAGCCAGCGACTGGGTCTTTCAAGATTCAGAGCCGCCCCTTGTCATGGGCTGACCATCTCTCTGTCGAGTTGGACCCTCTCCTTTTTCTATGGGCGTGTTGGCGATTGCTTTCATCAAGTTGGAATTCTTATACTCGGCGCTCAGCGCCAATTCGCTTGAGCACGCGCTGCAACGTCTATAGCCCCCCTCGCATCCTGTGCTCTTTGGTCCCCCTCGCAGCCTCCCCTGGAGCTCAACTAAGTTAACACTTGGTTCACTCATGGGGGGCACCAGCCCCCCCCCCCCCCCCCCCACTCTTCCCCCGCTCTGGGTTTGGGGGAGGAATGGAGGAACAACCCACCCCCCCGACATGCCTCATGGCATGCAAGCCCAACACACACCACTGACCCAGACTCTCCTTGACAAGCACGCCTGGATCGCACGCCCTTACCCTCGCTTGCCAGCCCATCGCTTCAATCCCTCCTTCCCCCTTGGTGGCCCCTGGTCGACAGGCAGACAGTTGCAGCATGGAACATGGGGATGGGGATGGGGGCCCTGGGAGGTGCCTGGGCCTGGAAGGCCAGCGAGGGCGCCAGCAGACAACCCCTCTCGCCATGCTGAGGCAGTGCCGCGCATGATGGGCCAGCCCGTCATGCGCAGCACCGTCATTTTGACGGCTCGCGGCCAGCCGCGCACTGCATGCGCGCGAGAGGCTGGCAGCTGGCAGCAGATGCCAGCAGGGGCGCAGGGGCGAGGTGGAGGGCGCAGGCGACGGTGCGCCAGCGCAGGGCTCTGTTCTGCATGCCCGGGGGTAACCGTGCCCGGGCAGCGCAGGCGCGCGTCGCACAGCGCGACCTCTGGTGCTCTTTTGTGGTCGACGTCGATTTCGCACGAGGGCGAAAACGTTTTCGGGTCTGTGTGTTGAATTTGAATGGTGAATGGCGTCGAAAATGTGCATATTTCATATTTCATATTTCTCATAAGATTCTGCCTAATATGCCCATTTCCAGTAGCATACCCTAAGATCGTCCAGTAGCATACCCTAAGATCGCGTGATAAAACCTCAATCTTGACGTAGTACTTAGTGAATTTTCACCCTTGGAAGTTAAATGCCCTGTTTGATGTTTGACTGCCCTAATACATACGTGGGCCGACCCTCGCCCCGACCCCCGACCGAAACCGAGGAAACAGGAACGAGGGGGGAAGCGGGAAGGGGCAGTAGAGGTTGGGGTATAGGCGATGTCAAAGTGATCCCGGGAGGGTGTGAACGTATAGTAGCCTAGCGGACACCTTCAAGGATTTTTGTATTTTTGTAGAGTACAAGGTTTGTACTTTGTACTTTGTACTCTCTTATTCGTCCGTCTTCATCTTCGTCTGCCTCGCGCGCATTCTCTCTACTTGCTACAGGAACCCCCCCCCTCCCCCCCCCCCCCCGCCCCCGCCGCCGCCGTCGCCGCGAGGGCAGGGGTGATAGATAGCTCCCCTACTTTACAGCCGGTCGACGTCGCGCCGGCCATGCTTGCCTCCGCCGTGCTGACGGCGGTGATCGGCTTCCACGTCGCGGTGCACACGAGCGTTGGGGTGCAGCACAGTAGAGGGCCTGTACCGCTCCGCCTACAAATCGGCCGCGGGGACGCGGATGAGGTTCGGCAGGCAGCAGCTCGCGAGGCAGCCGAGCGCTCACCCTCGCAGGACTTGGTGGAGGACATCGGAGAAGACGAGGGCTGGGCTGACTGGTCGTCCGTCGATGACGTGGACGGTGTGGGTGCTCCTTCCTGGGCAACGGATGACGATTCGGGCATGCAGGACACTGCCTGGATGTCCCCAGCAGTCCCAGTGCCAGACAAGCCGCGGAAGCCCATAGAGGCTGTCAAAATTGGTAGGGTGAGTGGACCGTATACTCGTCGTAATGGTTATCACGTAGACGTGCGTGTTCAGCATCCAGGTTCTGACATCGGCGAGACAAAGCACACGCTCTGGATATCACACCAGGTGAGAGGCCATGATGGCCGGTGGTGAAGAATGCTTGATCAACCAAGCAGTCTCTAGGGCATTAGCAAGTCCTAGGTATGACGATTGTCTTTTCCCCCATGTGGAGCAGGTGTTGGACGAAACGTCCATACTTCGTGGCAAGCATGAGCATGACATTTCTGTTGCTGAATTCTCGGAGACCATCGTTGCCTTCTTGGGTGGAAGTGATGGAGGCGTTGACCTCTCTGACCCCGACTGGGAGATAGACAATGGAGACATTCCTTTCTCCTCACAGCACTTTTCTGTACGCACCCTCTTCAATTACTACCCACAGCTTAAGGAGCATTTGGCCGAAAAGCTATTCGGCCCCGACACCGGCGCAAAGAGACCACCTGCCTTCAAAAACATGGCTATGGGCTCGCATCCACTTTCCGGGTGGTGAGCCCGACGTCGTGGCGATCTAGATCGTACATGTTGCATCGTAAAATTTTCACTGCCAGAAGTGCACGTCATATGCTACGCACGCTTTGAGGGTGCGTATCGCGCGAATCGTGTCGCGATCTGCGGTACCGGTGCTGGTGTGATCGTGCTTGGGATGATTAGCTGGATTACAACAGCACAACGTAAGAAGATCAACCATCACCAACACATCTGAAACGTTACCATTACCAACTGCCAACTGTTATGATTTTGGTTCCCTACACCTAGCCGCGCTAATCTCCCTCAGACTGCGTATATGCGTCGATACCAATCAGCCAGTAGCGCTGCATTCGGCCGATGCCGCTTGCGCTGTGCGCTGTGCTCGTGAGAGGCTGCAACCTCAAGTTTCAAGTTTGGTTTTGTTTTCTTGGCAAATACCCCCATGGCGGCGGCGGTGGCGGCACCGAGGGAGGCGGCGGCAGCGGCGGAGGCGGAGCGTGAAAAATATATAGTAGAAATAAAACATCCCAGTGTTAGTACCAATACTCCCACTAGCCCGGTACTATCACGACGGCCCCCCCATCCCTTTCGTTGAGGCGAGAAGCGTTCAATCACCACTAGCTAACGTCACACCGCATCAATACACTAGCTAACGTCACACTGAGGTTGGTCAATCCGATGCTGTTAGAAAATATAATGAGCGTGTGTGAGACGTGAATTTCAACGAGATATCGACCCTGCCCCAAATCGAAGGAATGGAGTCAGACCACGTGTGGGTTTCAACATGTGAAGTGTCAAGTAACCTCCAGGTGACAACAAAAGGTGTTAGCAGGGATGGGGATAATTGAACGCTTTTGGTCTTATCTAGGCCGATATTTTACTATCTACTTGTAACTAGATAGTGCCGAGGCACTATCTACTTGTAACTAGATAGCAATCGGCCGCAAGCTAGATATTTAGTAGATAGTTACCTCCTTAATTAAGGCTTACAGACACACAGACAGGAGACAGGCGTCACGCGTACATAGTGCGGGCAAGACTGTCATGCCCGAGCCATATGGCTCGCGGCTAGATGGCAGCGCATGCCCCACATGCTCGCACCGTCGGCGGTGGGTGGCGCCGACAATGCTTTCGCCGTTTTTTCTTTCGCGCCCGCGCTCCTTCTACTTTTAGACTCTTATAGATACTACCTCCATCCCAAAACCCAAAACTGAATGGCCTCGGCATCAGGAACGCGAACAGGCTCCGCAACCCTGGTCGTCCGGTGGAAACACGGGGGACCTGTCCTACGAATGCAAGAAGCCACCAATAATCCATGATGATGAGCTCCTCCCATCATGTCTCATGTTCTGAGGAGATGGAATGTAGGTTTTATTGCCCTCGTTGAGACCTACAGTGATGCCTTAGCTTGGTTTAGAGGTCCAAGAGTCCGTTTTGCTGCCATAGTGTCTTCAAACAAAGGACTAAAATAAAACTCCTCCGACTTGGGACTTGGGCGCCCCCCGGAAGTGCTGCACCACACACGGAAGGTGAGGGCAAAAGTTGGTGAAGACTAGCTCTACAGGCTTGGCCATGGGGAGAGCTAATAATCATGTATGGGAGGGAAAGAGGAAAGATGTGAATTGGTTTAGTTGGTGGGAAGCCCAGATTCTTGAACCTAAGCAACTTACTAAGCTATCCTTGAGGCACTAACTAAAGGCCAGAATCCTACGAATGCGCATGGAAATCGTAGGACGCGGTCCTACAATGTAGGACAGAACCGGCTGACCGCTATACCACGGGCGAGCAATAGCAATAGCTGCCTTCCGGGAGGGCGGGGTGGCAGCTACATAAGTGCGCGACTAGACATTTAGGCATGTCTAATGGACATTTCAGGGGACATTTGGGTGCAAAATTTGGATGTCCCGAGACATTTTTGGGGGACATTTGGGCAGAAAAAAGGGACATAACCGCCTACCCCTAGCCCATGTACACTACTTTGGGCCTCGCGCTTGGGCGGGGGAGGGGTGGGGCAGGCCTCTTGTGTTGTTCTGTGGTGGCCCCGGGTCAAGTTCGTCCCAGTGTGGGGGCCAGGCCTTCCGGCCTTCCTCATTGGGTGGCCAAGGGGGAAGGAGGGGCTGGTCAGAGGGATGGGTTGGCGGGCTGGCCACGACAGGCCAGGGCGCGGGCGAATCAGGCGTGCTTGTGGGCGGAGAGAGAGTGGTCAACAGGGCAGTGTGCTCCTGGCAAGCCATCAGACATCAGGCATGCCAGGAGAGTGGGTGGTTCCTCCCCCATGGCAGGGGAGGAGTGGAGAGAGGGGGGGGGCTCGTGCCCCCCCATGGGCGAACTAAGTACAAACTTAGTTGAGGTATGGAAAACCAAGTCTGTAGTGGGTATTTAGCCCCGAATCTTCAGGTGTTTTTTTAACGCGTCACAGGATGCAACAAGCAACAAGAGGGCCACGAGGCCGCTAGCAGGCCGTCATGAACATCTAGATCAAAGGCTGCCAATACTTTATCCTCTTGGGCGCGTAAGCGGGCACAATCCTCATTGCCCCAACCCTTTCAGTTTCGCTATTTCAGCGCAGCACCATAGCAGTGGACTTAAAGCAGGTGCTCGGGACAACTATGGTCGATTGCTCTCTAGTCGTGGAGCGTTGTGATGCGGTGAACTCTTCTACGAGGACGTCATCCCAATGCAGTCTCATGAGGGTGCAAAAGGCGAGGAGGATACCGGCATGTGCCGACAGTCAGTACCCGTAGCAAGCGTTGAGAGCCATGCGTCTTCCAGACTACATGCAAACAGAGAAGCTTTGACTAGGGTCTTCGAAATCAGCTTGGAAGAGAACAGGATGTTGCACTTTGGGCCGCTAGGCGGACCTACTTGCAATGAAGACTCATGTGGAAGAAAGTCTAGACGTCACGCATGTAGACACAGACGTGATGAGTTCTTCATATGAGCGTGGGCTCACTCTGTGATGTTGAGCGAGTCAGTAAGCCAGGCGCCACTGTGCAATGAGAGCTGCCACGTCACGATGGTCCATGACTCCTCGTCCTTCCTCCTAACAAGTACACGCTGCGTCACAACAGACCCGTCGTCACGGATCTTCTCCACTTCCTCCTCCATCTGCATCTCATCCCATTCTGTCATGATGCTGTACCTGAGAACGACGACAACATCAAAATGCTCGGCTCCTTTCGTTTGGTTACTCCGGGCGACAGTCCAAAGGAAAACCGTCTCGTGCAAGTGCGACATTCAGGCTCCACGTAAAGATGCTTTGTGCTGCGTGTGGCGAATCACCATGGCTCTCTCAGGTAGGCCTCGAATCCTTGTGGGCTCAGCTTCGACGCAGCATTTGAAGGCGAGCAATGACGAATGGCCACCTCACATCCATGCAGGCGGTAAGGCTCGTTCGGCCTGCGCAAGGCGCGCATAACCTTCGTCACAACCTCAACAGGCCCCTCTGGCTCCGCAGCCGTGAGGTGCTCCTTCTCCCTCGCGCTCTCGGCTCCCGTCGGTCCACTGCCAGATGGAACTTGCACCGCATCGGGTTCCTGGACAAAAACTGAGCTGATGCGCCACTCACTGCCTGCATCAGTGGGCCATAGACACAAGATCCACCGCACGCTCTTCCAGGGCTGCGTCGATGCGCTCCTGATGCTGACTTGTTGGTAGCACTCATGGCCGCTATTGAGGAAGACGAGGTCTCCATCCCACCTCATATCACTCCATTCAACCAATGGGCGATACCACTCTTGCGAGAGATAGTCGGCAAACCGTGCGAGGCTGCTGCGAGCCGCAGGGCTAGTCGGAGACAAGAATCGCATGGCTACTTCGGATCCAAAGTATGCGTACGGCCTATCTAGATTCTTCTCGTGGAGGGCGCACATGGTCGTCTCGATGACCTGCGGCGAGGGCGCAGGGCTCAAGGTGAGGGACTGCTCATTGTGGGCTCGTGGGATGACAGCTGCTTCTAGGTGCCACGTCCGCACCTCGCGCGGCTGCAGGGCAGGCGACGGGCGAGCGTCTGCGAGCGAGGCACACTGCGCCTCTGTTGGGCCAGAGGTGACGCTGGCCATCCGGAGCGCAGCCGCTCCCCGCAGCAGCGCGGCCGGACGCAGCCAAGGCACTGAGAGGAGGGCACCGAGGTGGAGCAACAGCAACAGCGCCGGCATGCGCCCGCGCCGCTCGGTGGGGTTGCGCACGGCGGGGACGGCCCGGCGGCGCCGCGCGCGCTCGGCCCTCTCCGCCCGCTCTCTCTCTCTCTTCTCTCTCTCCCCCTCGCCCCCTCTCTCCCGCTTCCTTCCTCTCTTTCCTTCTCTCACACCTCCTCTCTCGTCCCGGCTATTCTTTCTCCTACTGTGAAATCCCTCTACTACTCTCTCCCTTTCTGACTTCTCCCCTCTCCCTCTCCTCTCCCCTCTCTCTTGTTCACAAGGCGGGAAGATAAGTAGCAGGAGAGGATGATGAATGAACGAGTAAGTACTCTAGAGATGGAGGGGACTGTATACTCTAGAGGCTGCCGCTTCGTGCGCGTGCCCGCATCGTGGGCGTGCCCCTGTTCCCCCCCAGGCAATCATGGCCATCGGGAAGCCCGCCAGCAAGCCCAAGCCGCCGAGGGGCCACCACACAGTCCATGCCCGCGATACGCGCGCACGATAAGCGCGCAGAACAGCGGGCGCGCGTCGCCGAAGACGTGCGCAGAGCAGCCGCGCACTACCGCTCGCACAGCGTTGGCGTCAAGGCCGCGCTTACAACAAGGCATTTCCCAGAGGCAACGCGCGGCAAAGTGGCGTGGGAGCTGAAGAGGGGCACCTCTGATGATGACTCTTCACGGGATGCCAACCAACAGCTTCTCACAAACGCTAAAAGGCTCATGTTGGCATCTTGCATCTTGCATCTTGGTGTCTGGCTCGCGCTAACGTGCTAACGTTCACGACCCCAAGAACAGGTACCCGAAATCTGCTTTAAAGGTACGCGCTGTGTTGGCAGAGCGGCACAGGTTCAACAAGACTAAATAGTACGGCAAGGGTACTAGGTACTAGGTACTATTCGTCCTCTCAACAACACGCCGGAGCCGGAGCTCTGTCGCATTCATCCTAGATGATGCGATTTCCAGGCTCTTATTTCCAGGTCCTTCGCCGTGCGGCCACACGGTGAAGCTCAGGTACTTCTAGGTTGGTAGGGTTCGTCCCTAGCGATCTAGAATTCGAGTTCTCGTTTCGTTCCTTCTAGCCTGTCTGTCAGGTCTAGATTCTAGGTTTCCTCTTTCGGGTAATCTTGACCCAAAGGAGCCAGGTCGCCTGTTGCTCGCTGCGCGCTTGTCTCAGGCTCTCAGGTCACCTTGTGAAGGCTTGTTTAGCTTCTTGCAAGGCTTGTCGTTTCTTGTTGGGTTCCGGTTCTTTCTTGGGACTTGCTAACTTTCGTTGTCGTCCAGGCCTGTTCTTCATAGGTTCTGCTTGGCCTGGTTAGGGTTTCGTGGCCTTCCCGCGTTTGGCGTTCGCGTTGGCGTCCGGAAATTTCCTCTCACATTCCCTAGGTCCGCTACCCTTGGCTTGTAGGTCCTTGCTTCTTTCTTCTCGGTCAAGGTTTTGGCGAGCGAGTCGGTTGCTCTAGCCGCTCGAGATTTGAGGTTTAATTTGCCATCTCCCCTTGGAGATCATTGTAGGTTCGCTGAGGGAATCTTTCCCCTTGATGCAAGTTACATGCAAGCCCTTGGCCCCTTTGGTGTCTCTTCCCCTTGGTTGCTACTCAGGGGTGTTCGTTAGAAGCGTCTAGAAGGTTCACGCTCAACGGCAAGATTTCCTCTGTCGTGAAGATGTCTCGTTGCGATCTGTATCCAAAGTGATCGCCGTGGTCGCGCGACATGACGCTCCCCTTCGGACTCTCCGCTACGTGGGAAGTTACAAGGGAGACACGCTCCGGCCGTCGCTGCGGAGTCTCTCTCTCTCTCGCTCTCTCTCTCCGTCTCTCGCGACGTGTTTGAGTTATCGGTGATTTGGGGTCGCGGTTGCTTGATAATTTGCTTGGTTTGGGTGAATGATTCCGGTGTGTTCGTGAGTCGGTGTATCCTGTTGTTCTCAGCTCCGTTGTCCGTCGTTGTTCGCTGCGTCGCTGCACTCAAGCAGCCTAGGCTCCCTCCCTGAGGGAAGAGTTCTTTGTAGGTCTAACAATCTCTTACAACCCATCACTCTAGGGCCACTAGGAGCGCCTCGCCGCCCCACAGCCCTTCGTTCGCCGTTCGTTCCCCCATCCAGACACAGACACCCAAATGGGGTTGCCCGACCCAGTCCAGAATTTCATTCACCCGACTCCCGGTGGGGAGGAGGGCCAAAGCGCCGCGCTAGCCGCCGGTGCTGCTCGCGACGGAGTGGCTCAGAGCCCTCCGGTAGCGCTCGACTCGACAAGCTCAATCACCTCAATTCAGAAGGTGCAACTTGAGGTTGCCTTTTTTAGTATCAAACCGCTCCCGTATTTTCTAGTCCCGTGTTTATTACGTGTTGCCCTTGTTTATGTTAGAAAGTGGTGTGGCGTGTCTTCGTACGCACCCAGCAGCCGTCGTAGCGCTCTGCGATCGAAGCCGTACCGTGACCCCTCGTACCCTTGAGCCCCTACTGCCTTGTGTGTGGTCTCTCGCTAGAAATCACCCACTAGAGATTGATTCAATCTGTTCCTATGGACCCATCACCGCCCTCTGCACCGCCAAATCCGCCCTCGCCGCCGCGCGCGGACCCCGTCACCACTGCACCCGTGCCCAAGCCTTCCCAAGTATCTTCACCCGCTACCCAAGTTGATAGGCCGCCTACGGACGCGTGGGTTGCCAAGGATGGGGTCTCAGGAGCCTTACCCGGATCCTGGGAACAGTCCATCTCCACAAAACCTACAATTTACTCTCCATTTGTTCGAATTCCTTGGAAAGCCCCAGCAACTCCCAATCCGTATCTTCACTGACAATTCAGCGACTCGTGACTCAATCAAGAACCCCGGCGTAACAGCTCGCACTCGCCACTACACTCGTTGGCTGTTATACGCTCGAGAACAATTTCTCCATCACATCTCTGTTCCTCACTGGATATCCACCTCGATGATGACCGCCGATATCTTTACTAAATGTCTCGACAAAACAACATTCCTCCGTCACCGTTCCTCCGTCCTTATTGAGAAGGCTTAATCTTGTTCAGCGATCAGCGATATCGCTGTGGGGGAGTGTTTAGTGTTAAGTGTATATCCGCAGTTGTTTTGTAGGATGGAGTTTTCTAGTCCGAGGGGTGACGTCATCGGTAGCGAACCTACGTCATTGGCTTGTCGCGCGAGCTTAGCCCTCAATGGTAACTCCGTTCTATGTTGCTCTTCTCACAGTCACTGGGCCCCATCTAGGTCGGGCCAAACATTGGGCCAAACATGTCGAGTACTCTACTCCTAGGCGTGAAATTTTGTATTCTGGCGTGAACGGCAAGCAGACCACTGCCCCGGGAGGCCGGCGCGCCGGCCGGGGATGTCGCTCGAGGCGGTCGCGCGCGAGGTATCCGACCTCGGCTTCGACGAGCTGCGAGCGCACGTTGACGGGCTCGCCGAGGACGCGCTCTGGAAGATCGTGCGGGAAATGCAGCAGATCGCCGCTGAGGACGTCGAATCCGCCAGAAGCCTGCTGCTGGAGCATCCAACTCTCGCCATGGCGGTGTGTGCAGCCCCTCTCATCCACGTGCACATCGCTCCTTAGCCGTCTCGTCTCACGCGTTGGTGCCTTTGTGCCACAGGTCCTCAGAGCACAGATACGACTCGGTCTTAATATCTCCCAGAGTATCAGAGATGCCGGACCAGCGCTGCGTGCCAAAATCCTTGCCATGTCAGCTCCTGTGCCAGCTCCAGCACCGCCACCACCTACAATAGGGGCGGTGACGTCGGGATTCCAACAACAGCGGCTCCCACACATGTCTGCACCACCTCCACTGGTGCCTGCCATGATGCCCATTCCAACGGTGCCCGCATACATGGGTGGTGCTTCTTTGGACCCAACAAATCAGCCCAACATGCGCATAGAGGCTGCGGAGCCTACAATAGATCCGCAGCATCAAGCTTTGCTTGGACAGCTCAGACTGCTCACACCAGCGCAGCTACATGCGCTTCCTGAAGCCCAACGTCAACAAATACAGACACTTCTTGCTCAACACCAACCGCAACCGCCACATTGACGTGTTTGCCTTGGGCAGTGCTTTCAATTGTACATCCACACCGGAGATGACACGTAACATCCACCACCATGAGGGGGGTGCAGGGGCGGGTCGATGGGTGGGTGGGTGAGATAGGGGTTTGAGTGCCACAGGTGGAAGGAAGGGGTGGGGGCTGGGATGGCTTCGTAAGCCGTAGGCTGTAGGTCGCAGGGTGAGGGTCGCGTGCATCGTGATAATTCCCTTCACTTAAAGCATAAAATCTATAGAAAGGCGGCACTCCTGTGAAATACTACTGAGTAAATTTTCGAAATTCTTACTTGGGCGCGGTGCGAAAATATCTGAAGATCCTGGGCTAACACCTACTACGGACTGGCCAACCTACAACCTACTTTTATAAGTGGGGTCAATGGGGGCCTCGCGCCCCCCTCACTCAGAGGATGCAACTTGAGGTTCCCTTTTTTTAGCCCCCTGCATTGCCTTTTTCTACACCTTATACAATTTACCCCCCCCAAAATATGTCCCTATATTCAAACACCTATGGGTCCAAATGTTGAAGACGAGTCGCTGCTTGTCACGGGACGAGGGAGTCGGCCGCGCGGATTAATTTCGAAAAATAAAGAAGTCATCTTTATGTTTATCATTGTAATATTATCTACGCTATTTCTAGGCGGGAAGCATTGCGTGAAGCATTACTTTGGATGTCGTCAGCGGTTTTACCCGAACCCCTACAAAGTCTTTCCGCATCTTGAGATGCTCGCAAACAACTTTGAACTCATTGAAAGAGAGTTTCTTGGCAGTGAGTACAATATTTATGATTGGCCAGAAGAATATCTTTACACAAAAGAAGAGGGTCATGATTGGAAGGTAGTTCCACTCTATGGCTTTGGAGTTTGGAACGCAGAGTACTCGACAACATTTCCAAAGACAATTGAATTAATCAGAAGCATTCCAGGGCTTCGAACTGCGATTTTTAGCAAACTCGGTCCTAGAACTGAACTTAACAAACATCGCGGATGGAGCGGATTAGCCAATGAAGCTCTTCGTTGTCACATGGGCATTGTTATTCCAGATCCCGAAACAAAAGGTAGAAGTGGGGTTGCAGTCGAGGATGAATTTCGCCAGATTACAAAGGGAGAGTGGATTGTGTTCGATGACAGCAAAGAACATATTGGCGTCAACGATACTGACGAGAATAGGGTCGTTTTCGCGGACACCCTCCCGGGTGGGCTCGCACGCAACCAACCCCAGACCCTGCCCTCTAGCAGGGGCTGGGCACCCAACAACCTGACCCAAACCCCTAGTGGGCGCGGGTCGCGACTCGCGCTCCCACGCCCGCGATGTGCCTGCCCTCGAGCTTACCTCCCCCCTATCCTTGGTCGCCAGGCATAGTGCCCAGGTACGACATTTCTGCCTCGTGCCAGGACTCTTTCCATTTTGCGCAGTATTCGCCTTATCCGTAAATTGGTTATCCGTAGTTCGGGGATCTGTGTGTGCGTATCTGTGGGTTGTTGGTTGTTGCAACTCGTCCGGGGGAGGCGTGGTTTCCGTCTCGTTTTTTCTACAGCTCTGCTACAGCCTTCGTCATCGTTGTCGAGCTGAACTTCTGGCAGCGCTCGCCAGCGCTCGCCAGCGTCCCAGGGGCCGGCCTCATGGAGGTCGGGCCGTGTCGAATTATCGTATGCCTGCGGCGCGATGGGCGGGGGTATGCCACTACCGGACTGTGCGACCCTCGAGATCGAGCGTGCGACCCACCAGGGACCTCCCACATCCCTCGCGAGGCGCTTGAGCTTGGGCTCCTCACCAGCTGGCAGCCATTGCGAGGCCGACAGCCGGCGATCGGCCGACGCGGAACCTCCGCGTTTGTTATGGGGATTCGCCCGACATTCACTGCTTTGATTCCCTCACGCGCGCAATCCTCCCATTCTCCCAACTAAGTTTATACTTGGTTGCCCCATGGGGGGGCACGAGCCCCCCCCTCTCTCCACTCCTCCCCTGCCATGGGAGAGGAACCACCCATCCTCCTGGCACGCCTGATGGCTTGCCAGGAGGCCACTGCCCTACTGACCCACTCCCTTCCCCACAGGCTCGCCCCATTCGCCCATCCTGGCCCCTCGTGGCCAGCCCATTGCTCCAACCCCCCTCCCCCCTGGTCGACAGGCAGACAGGTGCAGATTGGGGGCCCCAGAGGCTCAGGAGCGCCAGCGAGGGAGAGGCAGGGGAGGCTGGGGCTGGGCCCCAGCCTCCTCTGCCCCCAGAGCTGGCCTCCAGGAGCCTCCAGGGGTCGCCAGCAGGCAGCTGCAGGCCTGCCGCAGGCGCGCCATCGCGCGTGCCGCAGGAGAGGGGAGAGGGAGCGCGGAGAAGGGGGTGGGCGGAGCGAGAGCTCCGCTCACCGAAAAATAGGTAAGTCCCGCACCTGTTTACAGGATAAGTCGGGGCTGAGACCGCCGCCCACTCGGAGACACAGGAGGAAGGGGGGGAATGATCACCGGGGGGGGCGCGGGCCACCGGACCATATCTAAGCCCTTCACCCCTATCCCCCTAGTAGTGCACGGGGGGAGTCGCCTTATGGCGGGGGGAGAAGGGCCGGGGAAGTGGGGGTGTAGAAAGTTTCCTACGTGAGTAGAAAGTAGAGGGTCCACGGCCGCGTGTGCGGTGAGACTATTAAAAGGTTTATTATAATCCTCCCATTCTCCCAAAATAGACCTCCATGGGCCGGACAAGGCGGGGGAGTCACTCACCACTCACCGACGCCATGGATTTTCGTGGGGTAGAGGGGGTTCGCGGGGGGGGGGGGGGGGGTCTGGGGGGGCAGGTAAGGGGGGTCCCTGGGGAATCCTTGGACACCCAGGAGGGATGGAAAATAGTGGTTAAAAAGCGTGAGTGACCGGCCTACAATATAAGAAAGATCAGGAGGCGTTTTACGTTTGTCTGCCATAGGAACACCCAACAACAGGTCTGCCCCAGCCCGCCCCTTGCGCTTGGCCCGTCGTAGTGCACGCGCCCCCCCCCCCCCCCCGATACCAAAGACAAAGGAATGAAGGGGGTACAGTGTAAAGGGAGTGAGTGTTCTGGGGTATAGGCGATGGCGTGAGTCGGTACCGTGAGTGCGTGGTCTTTATAGCTAGCGGTAGTAGCCTGAATCTTCAGATGTATTTTTTTAAAGGCCGGAAGACCCTCCGACCAGCTTTCGCCCGGCCTATCCGCTCACGGTCAAAAATGTCGACCACCCCCAATATTAGTAATGACGAGTACTTAAACTTAAAAAGCCCTGTTTGAAACTGTTTGACCGCCCTACAAATAGAGCACAAAGGCTTTGTACAAAGGTAGTGGCCGCAAGGCAGAATAAGGGAGGTGAGGTAGGAAGCGGGTTTGGCTTCGTGGCTTCGAAGTAGTCACCCCAGGGCCACGCGCGAGGCGAGAATATCAAATGGTTTTTTAATCTTCCCAACAGAAATGGGGCCGTTATGAGAAGCTCAGGCCTCTTCTCAGGGACGAGAAAACAAAACGCGCATACAAGATCAGGCAAGAGCGAGTTGAGAGATAGAGACGTAAATGGAGGGGGGGGGGGGGAAGGGGGGGGGGCAAGACGAGAAGCAGAGGCTTGTGAGGACGCGCGGCCCCTGTCCGCGTGCGCCGCGCTCTCGAGTCCCTTGCGCCGATGCTGCGCTCTGTCTCGCGCGGGCTGTGGCCAGCTCGTCTGAGCGCAGTTCCCAGATCCTCTGCAGCACTTTCGCCGTTCGCCAATGACAACCGCCTCAAACCCTTCTCCCTTCAAGTGGGCGCTGTGCGGCATGGCTCGGGCGGTGTCGGAGCGCCGATCATCCGTCTGCTTGCAAACCTGGTGGTGATGGGAACTGGCGTCGTCGGGCGGGCGTTCGTCGAGGCATACCATCAGGCTCTCAAGAGTGAGTGTCGCGCAGCCCTGTCCTCCTCTGTATGCACCTGCTCACATGCGCGCTGCCCCAGCATGCGGCCTTGCTACCACACTGGCACTCAATGAAACTTCCTCGCGCTGTAGATGGAGGGGTTGCGTCGAATGCTGGGCAACGAGGAGCGGCGCGAACTACAGCGATCGAAGCAGAGGCGAGACAGATTTTGAATGTCGGCCCGAAAGCAACACGAGAGGAAGTCCTCGAGGTGTGGATGTACTGACTCTATTTGTCGCACATTTCCATACTGACCACCTTCCCACTTTCACCTGATATTTCGACAGGCGGCGGAACGGCTTCGCACAATGAACGATCCGACCAAGGGTGGCTCGAGCTACTTACAAGACAAAATCACCTTTGCGCGAGATGCACTTGCTAAACCTGAATCGAAGCCCGAAACGTCTGAAACGGGTGACAAGAATTCCTCTAAAGATGACAACCAAGCGGAACAATCCAAGAGATGATGGTGTGGCACAGAGCCGAGCCTGCACTTTTGTTGGTATGCCTCAACGTAGCCATCGTCTCTGGACCCGTAAGTGTGTGCATGAGATAGTAGTAATCGGCAGTGCCGATGACGTCGTTGGCGTACAGAATCCGTAAGAAGCACCATGATGCACTGTTGGCCATTGCCATAATGTGTTACTACCCACGATGCTTGTCGCTGGAAGGAGGGCGATGGACGACTCTTGATGAATGACCAACCGTGCCGTTAGGGAAGAGTGGAAGAAGCACTTTTGATAGTGTTCCAAAAATGACCGGAGCTGTCGCGCGTCTACACTTTGCACTCAGTTCGTATGGGTATTCGCTTTTTGGATTTTGAACTTAAAACCTATAAATCGCCTATTGTTACCATGGCTGCAGGGGCCTGGGAGCACAGCTCAGGGGGTAGGTGAGGCTGGGGCATGGCACTGGCCCCTCCTGCCTCTCCCTCGCTGGCTCTCCGCGCCCTGCAGGTCGACTGGCGCTGGCGGGGGGCTCCTGATCAGGGGGCCCCGAAAACTATTGTTATAGTTTTAGCGATGGAGCGCGCGCCGCCGGCTCCCACCTCCCAGCCCAACGCAGTCACGACGCCCCAACGGGGCCGCCCGAAGCCACCTGAGCCCAAGCGCGCGCAAGCCGCCGCACCTGCCGACGACGACGTCGACATGCTCCCACCTCCTCCTTCCGACCAGAGAGAGAGCGCGGAGAAGGAGAAGGAGGTGGGCGGAGCGAACCGATAATATGTACCTGTGTACAGGATAACTCAGGACTGAGGCTGCCGCCAGCCCAGTAGGCATAGGAGGAAGGGGGAACGGATCACCGGGAGGGGGCGCGGGCCACCGGACCATATCTAAGCATCTAAGCCCATCATCACCCCAATCCCAATCCCCCTAGTAGCTAGTAGTGCACGGGGGGAGCCGCCTGATGGCGGGGGGGGAAGGGCCGGGGGAGTGGGGGGGTAGAAAGTATGCTACGTGAAAGTAGTAGTTCCACGGCCGCATGTTCGGTAAGAATATTATACTACTAAAGTTTTATTCTTCTCACAGCACACAGCACACATAACACATGCTATCATGTACACATGCCTATCCCGTCCACAACTCTCATTCTAGACTCTACCAAGGGGGCAAATGAGTCTCCTTCATACCGTGCACGTACCTCATGCAGATGTAATCGCTGCCATATACTCCCGTATGTCCCCCAACGAGATTTTGGAAATGTCTTTGAGCTCCTCCTGTTCCTCCTCGTCCAAGGAGCCCCCCATATCAAGCACACTCAATACGGATTCCATCCGATGCCTCTCGACGGCCACGACCCCTTTGGCGGCCTGCTGCCCGCCGCAAAAATCCTGGGTTATGGCTATCAAAGTGTTTGAGAAAACGCTTTGCTCCTTGTCCGAGGATCCGCCCAGGGCGACATAAGCATTGGTCAGGAGAGTCTCGCTGTGCTCGCGCTTCAGCTGCTCCTCTCGCATCGAGATAACAGCTGTGAAATTCTGCCAAGTTATTGCGCCCACGGCACCTGGATCTGCCTGCATGACCATCTCATGCAGCTCCCTGCCGCCGACTGTGTCGCCCATCTCCGCCATTGCTCGCCGCAGCTCCGCAGCGTCCATCATTGCGTCACCGCCTGAGAGCTTGGGCGCGTCCTCCGCCAGGTGGCTGTCAATCTCCTGCAGTGCCTCTTCAGTCAAGCGATACTTTTGGAATACGAGCTCCATAGTGTACTTATCGAACCGCACCATGACGAGAGCGCCAGCGACGACACGCCCGGGGAGCTCCGATTTCCGGCTGAGATTACCAGCTCGGACGGCGCTCGGCTCTGGCGTGGGTTGGTGCTTGCAGGCCCTTTTGATACCCTATCCGCTATCGAGGCCAATTTTCTACTAGAGGCACGAGCTTCTTGGATCGATCGGCCCCATTTCTATTAGGCACTATACAATCTAACGCTTTGGTTTCTAGAAGGTGCTCAAATTCCATGAAAGCCTCCTCATGTAGAGAGCTCGGCCGACATGTGCTTATTTTTTCAGTTGAAGCTCGTTGTGACTCGCAGTTTTTTTTTGCATATGTGTGCGCCACATCGCCACATCGCGAGCCTCGTGCATCAGCCCCGACATCGAGAACTGACGGATCGAGCATGACTACTGGCTCGATATGCGATGATTCGGAAGGGAAACGATCGGCGGGAGGCGCGGCGAAGGTGGCCGGGAGTGACGGAATGACGGGCTGGACCACCTCCTCAACAGAGAAAGGCGGGAGGACGGGCTTGGGCGAGGGCGAGCGAGACGACGTGTCGCATTCGCGAGCCTCTGCAGGCTATTTTGCTATCTTTCCG
Organism: Isochrysis galbana; assembly: GCA_018136815.1. Taxonomy (NCBI): domain Eukaryota; phylum Haptophyta; order Isochrysidales; family Isochrysidaceae; genus Isochrysis; species Isochrysis galbana. The sequence continues at coordinate 3,317,072 of CM030940.1, read as the reverse complement.
CTCTACCGTTATAACCGCGATGGTAAATCATCAATCTTCGTTCTCATATCTATCTATACGTCTACGACGTCTCCACGCTTCTATCTATCAATCACTACACTTCATTCAATGTTGGTCTACCATTATATCCACGTGGCCAAGCAGCTTCTACAGGCTTCTACTTCTACTCGGAATATGCTCTAGCTCTGGACTGATCACCCAGGCATGGAGATCAAGGGAGTAGTAAGCACGTGTCGATGAAGACCAAGGAAGTAGCGAGCATCTTGCTTGCTAAAGTACACCCTCAAGAACCTCAAGCATCTAAGACTCTGTAAGTCTAACACCTCTGTAAGCTTCTAGACTTTTTAAGTCTACCAGCTACTCCATGGCTAAGCTACGAAAAGCTATAGGTAAAGTGCACGCCGCCGTGCTCGCGTTGAGACGCTATTCGCCGATGAATCTTGTAGGATCTTCACTAAGCATGGATGAATCCCTTTCGCGCCTTTTCTGTGTGCAATCCTTCTCTAGGACGACGAGTTCTCTTCTGGCCAATTGGTTCCTTCTTTGCTCTCTCTGTTGACCCACCGTGGCTTTCGCTCCCGTGTTTATTACGTGTTGCCCTTGTTTATGTTAGAAAGTGGTGTGGCGTGTCTTCGTACGCACCCATCAGCCGTCGCAGCGCTCTGCGATCGAAGCCGTACCGTGACCCCTCGTACCCTTGAGCCCCTACTGCCTTGTGTGTGGTCTCTCGCTAGAAATCACCCACTAGAGATTGGTTCAATCTGTTCCTATGGACCCATCACCACCCTCTGCACCGCAAAATTCGCCCTCGCCGCCGCGCGCGGACCCCGTCACCACTGCACCCGTGCCCAAGCCTTCCCAAGTATCTTCACCCGCTACCCAAGTCGATAGGCCGCCTACGGACGCGTGGGTTGCCAAGGATGGAGTCTCAGGAGCCTTACCCGGATCCTGGGAACAGTCCATCTCCACAAGTACAAACTTCAAACCCGCGCCTTCGGCCGGAATCAAGGAAAAAGTCTGCAAAAATTCTGCCGGGGATGACCTTGAATGCTTTCTGTCTTCTCCGAACGACGACTCGCGAACCCTTGGGGCTGGCGAGACGAGACTTGCACCATCAGAACCGCCTCAAAGTGCTCTACAAAATGCTTCCCAGGAGCGTCCTGAGACTCTCGACCGCTCGGCCGTCGTTGATTCAAACGTCGAGGCCACTCCTGTGGACGCTAGCCTTCAAGTGCCCGAGGACCCCGAATTGACCACAGCTATGTTGGGGCAAGCTGAGCTGTGGGAGGAAGACCCTCTGCCTAGCATCCGGTCCAGCCCAACCCCAAGTGCCGCAAGCGAGCCAAAATTGCCGGCTGAGGCCGCGTTTTTCGCTCTCCGGAGCCCCGCCTACAGAGACTACGCTACAGCCACTGTTCCACTCCAGGCACCCGTCACGTCACACGTCACGGTCCGAGAACACCATCAAGATCGGTCGAGGCGAGGCTGGAGCTACTAGGGCGGAGGTCAAGGAGCTCCATGAAATGGTGCATGAGCTCCATTCATCTCTTCTCAAGGCCCAGGAGCGTGAGCTAGCCCTCCGTGACGAGCTCTCCCAAGCTTTTCAGGGTCTGCGCATCCCCAGTCCAAGACCTCACGGTCTGCGAAAATCCAGCCGCCGCAGGCCAAGATATCTCGTGGGGGGTCTCTCCGCGCTCCGCGAGGGAAAGGACGCGATCTCGCTCCGAGATTGGCCTCGCGCCCTCCCACGTTGCCCCGCCGTGCCTTCGGTCCCTCGCCCCCCCCCGCGGCAGGTTCTTTCCCTCGGCGTGCCGTCCGTCGCCTCCGGCCTGTCGCATTCGCGATGTCTCAGAGGCAAAAAGAAATAACAGTAAAAGAAAAACAGTAAAACAGTAAAAAAGAACAGAGGAAGAAAGAAGAAGAAAAGTGAAAAAAGAAGAGACAAAAACCCAGAGTATATAGGGCGGTTCTCAGCCCATCCCCTCGGCCCTATGGCTACGTAAACTCTCGCGTGGCATAGTGGTTCAACCCACCGCCTCCACCAACCTTTTGCTCTGGGTCGCGAGTTCGAGTCCGGACGGAGCGCTCTGCAGTTCGAGCCCCGCTCCTTCTCCTCTCCGCTCTTCTTCTACAGTTAAACTCCACGCTCTTCTTCTACCGTTAAATTCCGCACTCCGTCTACCGTTAGAAATCCTGCCTCTTCCTACTGTTAAAATATCCTGCCTTCCTACCGTTAAAATTCTGCACTCCGCCTACTGTTAAAAATCCTGCCTCCGTCGCCTTGCCAAGACATTTCCTCTGCCTTCCTGCCGGCTTCCTTGCCAGTTCCTTCCGCCCCGGATTCCCGCTTGTCTCAAAAATCGGTTTCACCGCATTACGACCAAGCTTAGTGGGGAAACTCCTCGTCCAAGTTCCGTTACCCGAAAATCTCGTTCATCTCGTCGGGCCCTCGGGCCACTCCTCGTCCAAGTTCCGTTACCCGAAAATCTCGTTCATCTCGTCGGGCCCTCGGGCCATCTCGTTCATCTCGTCGGGCCATCAAGGCCATCTCGTTCATCTCGTCGGGCCATCAAGGCCATCTCGTTACATCTCGTCGTCGGGCCATCAGGCCATCTCGTTACATCTCGTTCATCTCGTTACAATCCAAGCTGCGGCTTTGATCTCCAAGAATTTGGAGATATTGATTTCCACACGGCCCTCTTCTCTTACTTTCTCTTGATGACATCAAATGTTCCATATGACCGTCTGTTGTCTTCTCTCATCTATCGCTCATATCTCCCCAACGAGATCTGCCCTCGTTGTGTCGGCCTCCCCTCTGTCGCATGTCTGCGCGTTGCTGAGTTGCCCTGGTGCCGACGCCTGTCCGTCCGTCTTGGTGTGGTTAGTTTTCGCCCCGTTTGGTTTAGTTTGTGTGGCTTTGTGTCCTCGAGCTTTTTGTAGCAACTTCGGCGACGCCCACCGTGTTCCCAAGCGAGTCCCCCCGAGTTCCCGAGTCTATACCCCGAGTCAACGAGTCAACACAAGTCAAGCACGCGCCTGAGCCACCCCCAGTCGCCTGCCACCACCTCCCACAAGCCTCCTTCCGCACTTCCGCGCCCTCCGTGCGTCATGCGTCGTGCGTCGATCACCATGCCCGTAGTCAACCCCGAGGAAAGCTCCATGAGCTCCCCGCAAGAACCGCATTCCGCGCTAGCTGCCGGCGCGCCCTCGCAGGCAATCTCCAAGAGTGAGATGAGCCTTGCTCTGACAAAGTGTAGTTAGTGCCCTTTGTTTAGGTTTAGGCATCTCTGGGCTCGAGGGAGGCATGATCTCGGCCGTGGGAGCCATGGGCCATGGGGAAGGTTGGAAGGTTGCGGGCCGCTTCACGAAGCGGGCCGTTCTACGTTCTACGAAGCTCATGCCTCTAGCCTGCCCGGAGGCATCCCTCATGGTGCATGGAGTGCGCTGTCCACCCACGGGGAGTTTGCTGTTTTGTTCAAGTGAAAACCGTATACTGACACTGAATGAAGGTGGCGGTCGTCGCTGTCGGCTTGCTCCAGGTAAAAAAAAATAATTAATGTTATATCCTAGCCAACCCCACTAGCTAATTGGACACAACTTTTCCGTCACGGAATCCCGCCATGCCTGACGAGCCAGGTGTCCGAGTGCTACCGGAGGGAGGGGGCACTGTCCCCTCCCCTCGATATCTGTCCTCCCCCAGTGCACGCACCGACCCCGCGCACCCCAGCACGTCCTCTCCTCAAGTCCACGCTGGGGGAAAAACCCTTTCGGGTAAAAGCAACGCGGGGGGGGGGGGGGGGGGGCACTCGTGAATAGGGGCCCAGGAGCGCTAATCTCTCCTCGCCGAAGCGAGTGGCCGCGGCGAGCCGCGGCCCTTCCCTCCTGGCTCTGGCGCCCCCGTCTTCTCTTACCCAAACGGGGCGAGAAGACACGTAAACGCCGGAGGGGAGAGGGAGAGCTGCCGCTCCCCCCTCCCCTCCCTCTTCCCTTTTCCTCCTCTCTTCCCTGCGGCGGGGGCCCATGGCGCGCGCCTGCGGCCCCTCTTCAGGTCCCCAGGAGGCCGGCAGGGGCCTTGGAGCGCAGCTCAGGGGGCAGGTGAGGCTGGGGCATGGCCCTGGCCCCTCCTGCCTCTCCCTCGCTGGCTCTCGAGCCCCTGCCAGTCGACTGGAGCTGGCTGGGGGGTCCTGGTCAGGGGGGCCCAGGGGGAGGAGGGGCTGGTCAAAGGGATGGGCAGGCCACGACGGGCCAGGGCGGGCGAGTCAGGCGGGCCTGTGGGGAGAGGAATGGGTCAACAGGGCTGTGTGCTCCTGGCAAGCCATCAGTCATCAGGCGTGCCAGGAGAGTGGGTGGTTCCTCCCCCATGGCAGGGGAGGAGTGGAGAGAGAGGGGGGCTCGTGCCCCCCCATGGGCGAACTAAGTATAAACTTAGTTGCGGCTTGCTGTAGGTATCCATGATACACATACGTCGAATATGTGTGTCCAGCACACCGTGTGCGGGTGTGGCCTGAGTCTGCGCACTCGTAAATAAAGCGTTGTGGTCTCTTTGAATTCATGTTCATGTACCTTCAATGGCCTTACGGGTTTCCCCAACACCACCGTGAGAAATTATACTCCGGACTGGGGGGTGGGGGGGGTGTCAGAGAAAAACCCAGACCAGAGGTTGTGCGGCCTCTTCGCCCGCGCGCTGCGCTGCGAGGGCCGAAAATATTCAGATGTGTTTTTCAGCCAACGGTGCAAACTTCATTGATCAGCTACACGTCCCAATAACCTGTCCGACGCTCTCCCCTGCCGCAAGTCCTGACAGAGCAGCCGCCTCGAGCGGACTGTTGCGCTCTCGCACAAAGTCTCCAGCGATGGCCAATTGCCAGGCAGGCAGAGTGATGCAGTCATGCCCATGCTGCAAGCTCCCAGTTGCAAATCCTGCGCCCCAGCGCTTCGCCGCAGCTCGTAGCGGTCGGGGAGTGTCAACTCCGCTCAGCATGTGCGGTTGAAAGAGCGAGCAGACCTCCGACGCCATTAAATTTGTTGCGGCGAGTGCCGCGCGATTGCCTAGGTCGGAGTCTCCTGGCATCGATGTACCGCTAGCGCCCTCATGCCTAAGGAGCTTTGCGGCAAAAGCCGGAGTTGAGACCGCCGTCCATAGCTCACCACCCTCCTCTAATGCAGGCCTGCCAGGCTTGGACGCATTGCGTGCCATAAACTGCACGATACGAGACCCGGGCACACTTACTGCATCGAATGGAAGCAAAGAAGATGTGCCTGGCGGGAAAAGGCCACTCCAGCTGAATACGGGGACATGCCGTTGCTCTTCTAGCGCGCTCGCAAGTTCACCCAGGTGCTTTTGCTCTTGTTCAGCAGATTCAGAGTCCGACGCGCCCTCCGTCCCAATCGTGCGCACCGCCTGCGCTGCAAGGCGTGCGTCATGAGTCGCAAGAATGAGGGCGTCGAAGGCTAGGCAATCCGGTTTTGCCGTTGAGAAGGCGGAAGGCGAGCTCTTGCTGCTTTGGCGTTGTACTAGGACCTCCCAGCCCTTGCTCAAGTGTCGGACCGAGACCACCTTTCTGCTCAATAGCACCTCAGTGCCCGCAGCAGCACAGATCTTCTCGCACACGGACGCATTGCCAGAGCGCCCAACGTAAAACGGCTCCTCGCCCCCCCCGAGTAGTCCACAGAAGTCCACTCCAGCCAAATTGCCGCCCAGGTTGGAAGCGCCCGGTATGTCCCGCCTCATCATCTGGCCGATGGCCGTGCTCGCTAGAATATCCCTCGGAAGAAAGCCACCGCCTGCACTTCCCAGCACGCCGAATCGCCCCTCCCACCTCGCCAGGACTCCTGCCTCCTCGAGCTGCGAGAGCACGTGTGTCAGCTGTGCCGCCTGTGCACTGCCTGCCGAACGCAGAAAGACAGCACCGCTGTCGGGGTGGCGTCCGCCAGCGAAGCGGCCTCCCACTCCTCGCTTGCCCGCGTCAAGCACCGTAATCGAGGCAGCAGGTGAGCGGCTGCGCAGGACGAGAGCAGCGAGGCTCCCTGCAATCCCGCCGCCCACGATCCCCACGTTTGCCGCCATCACAGACAGCAGCGTGCGGTCGGGGTTGAGAGGAAGAGAAGAGCACCACCTATACGGAAAGCGGAGTGCGGCGGGGGTGATGGTGAGCCCGCCGCGCCACGCGCGAGACGCAGCCGGGCCCGCGCAATGGAGAGAGAGCACGGCACCGAGCACTCACGAGTTGAGGCGGCACGCGCAGCAAGCCGCGGCGGCGACGGGAAGAGCGCCAAAAGTGTGTCTTTTGTCTTTTGTGAGAGTTTTTAGTCTGTAAGCTTTAGGGCCGGTCTACGCGACCGCCGATCGTGAATCGAGACCCTTATTTTCGAAAAGCAAGGTCTCGATTTTCGAAAATCGGGAGAGCCTGGATCTCGAGAAACACAAGAGAGGGTCGAAATCGAGACCCCACTAGCAACTCTTGTTTTTCAACTCCCGATTTTCTGCGGCCCGACGCGGGGGGGGGGGAGGCATGTCAACCCAGATCTCGCCCGAGGAGCCTGCGCTGCCCTCCACAATCGCCGGTGCGCGCGCAGAAGGCCCAGTTGGGGAGGCGCCCGTCTCAGGCGGGCCAGAGGACTATGATCTCACCTTTGCGGACCACTCACCGTTTGGTAGGGCATGTGATTACGAGCAAGTTTTCTTTTCCGGAGGAAGTGGATAGGTAGTGAGCAGTGAGGGCAGGTGGATAGGCAGTGAGCGCCTTCTCAGCAGACGGGCGGGTTTCTGGTTCCCTAGGACCCTAGATGTGAAAGACAGCGGGTGAGGTCTAGAAAGACAGTAAAAACAGCTGTTTTGGGGGATCGAAAAAAAACAGTAAAAAACAGTGCGAAAAACAGTGGGGCAAAATATCACAGGGGGGGCCTTTTCCCCCCGCGTGCGGAACGCCTCCGCCCGCGCCCCTCCGCACGTGTCGGCTGCTCCCTGCCCCCTCCCCTCCTGGCGATGGCGAGCCGCTCCACCTTCAACCCCAACCCCACGCGCGCGAGCCGATCCGCGCGCGTGGTGGAGAGCGACAGCAGCAGCGACGGCGACGGCGACGGCGCTGACCACGAGCTCGCGCTTGCGCGTGGTGGCGAAGCAAGGCATGCGTGGGCTGCGCTGCTCGACGGCGCAACGCAGCCGGTCCTCACTCGGCAGGAGGAGGAGGAGCCTGTGCCCGCGCCTGGGAGCATATTCAATGTGCTCCCAGCGCGTGCCACAGGTCTGAGCCAGCCGGTTTTATCCGGTCGTAAGCGCTCCCTCGTTTCGAGGCGCACTGATCCTGTGTGGAAGTGCGTTTCGATTGTGAACGAGGAAGACCCCAACAACACTCACTGGGCTTGCCTGGGGTGTGGCTGCCGGAGGAATGGAGGGGCTACGAGGATCGCGGATCACATCTTCGGCAGAAACAAGTCTGCCAAGTGTGCTTCCGTTGATCCTCAGTTCCTCTCCCTCATCGAGTCGGTGCGCGCAAGTGATACGGCGAAGGCGCCTCGCCTCCACCCAGCCTCGCAGCCACCAGCCTCGCCTGCACCCAGCCTTGCCGCCACCAGCCTCGCAGCCACCAGCCTCGCCGACACCAGCCTCGCAGCCACCAGCCTCGCAGCCACCAGCCTCGCAGCCACCAGCCTCGCCGCAACCAGCCTCGCCGCCACCAACCCCACCGCCACCCCAGCCTCGTTACCACCAGCCTCATTACGACCAGCCTCGCCGCCACCAGCCTCGTTGCGACCAGCCTCGCCTCCACCAGCCTCACCTCCACCCAGCCTCGCCGCCACCAGCCTCGCCTCCACCCAGCCTCGCAGCCCATCATCCATCGTCACTGAGAGGCATGGCCGATCGCTCGCGGTTCGGGTCGATGGCTCGTTTACTGACGTGAATTTTATTTTATTCTAAAGTTAGTAGTCATAATATCAGCCTGATATCAGGTTATCAGGTCTAGTAGGCCTGATAACCTGATATCAGAACCTGATATCAGCCTGACGGGGCATCCAGGCCAGGCCGGGCACATACATGGAGCAATCACCGCCACGGTGACTTCCCTACTGCCTCTCACCCGTGGTAGACCCAGAGCGGATGTGAACCAAATGCTCGATCCCATGGTTCCGCGGATACAGCTCCTGTTTGACCGCCCTACCCCTACCATTTTCCTCGGCAATTTTTCGTGGCGGCAGGTAAGGCGTAAGGCGCCCAGGTGTTTTTTTCTTGGGCTTTGGAGAACGGTCAAACAATGCAGCCCCCCACGCATGTAAGTAGATATGTCACTGTTTGACCGCCCTAAATATAGACGATAGACGAGAACGAGATCGGAGACACCAATTGACCTTCAGGCTTCAGGGGTTCTACCACGACATCACTACAACAAAACAATATCAAACATATACCCTTGGAGACCGGCGGGCACTTAAAAACTCTAGAGTCTATCGCCCTCTCTCTTCTCTACGAGTATCCCCTCTCACCCTCCCTCTTCTTCCTCTCCTTCCCTTCGTCCCCCTTGCATTACAAAGTCTCTCTCCTCGAAGGCTATTGTACCTTAGATTCCCCTGACCCCCCCCCACCTTCCGTCTCATCTCACTCTCTCTCCCCTTCCCTCCCCACTGCCTTCTCTTCCCCCTTCAATCTTTTCGCTCTCTCCCCCCCTTCATCTTTCTCATCTCCCTACTCTTGTAGATAGTAGGAGTGGTAGAAGTACTCCTACATGAAATCACCTAGAATACTATTGTAGTACTCTGTGGTTCGTTCCTCTCTCCTCCGCCGACCCCACATCACTCAATTCATTCTTTGAATGCGCTCCTTCTCTACACCTCGCGAGTGGTGCTCTGCCTGCCACTCGCACCCATCTCGCCGCCCGCGAAAGAAAAATTCGCATCCCCCCCCCTCCCCCGCACTCACTCTCCTCCCCCACCCCCCTCTCCACACGTGCTCCGCTGCACACACACGCCCCGCTGCCCCCCGCCCCTTCCCCCCTACCTACCCACTCTAACCTTTCTCTCCTTCTCTTTCTCTCCCTCTTCCCCTCCCTCCCTTCCCCGCTCCATGCCGCCCCCATCTCTCGAGTCGCGGTACGCCGCCGCCTCAGAGCACGCCAAGCGCCTCCCTCAGAAGCTGCTCACCAACTCGCAGCGGCTGAAGCTCTACGCGCTATTCAAACAGGCTGAAGGCCCAGCTCCTGCACAGGGACCCCCCTTCTTCCAGGCCGTCGCGCGAGCCAAGTGGGAGGCGTGGAACGACGTGCGGTCGCTCTCGGCGCAGCAGGCAATGGAGTCTTACTGCTCCATCATCGAGGGCCTCGTCGCCATCACGCAGGGCACACTTGGAGCAAACGGCGGAACGAAGGTTGGCGTAACGCAGCAAGAGGAGGCACGGGAGCACCCGCACGCTGGCGAGTCGGCCGCGCAGGTGGTGACAGCGCTCGAGGGCGGTGCACCGAGCGCAACATCAACTACGCCGGCGCGCAACACAGAGGATGAGGGGTGTGATGGCGCTGACGAGCCAGGGATCGACGCCCAGCGGTGGGCGGCGACCGCACTCTCACTTGGACCGAGCACTGTCTTTGAGGTGCCCATCGCCGTGTCCGAGCCATCGCTCTGCCGCTACTCGTTCAATGTGGCCGCGGCCGACGGGTCAGCCGTCGGTTTCTCCATCGGGCCAGCCAACGGGCCGCCGCTCGCCACGGTGCGAGCGGCCGAGCATGAAGGCCAGGTGGAGGTGCATGGTGACGGTACCACGATGCTCATCGCCAAGCTCGATAACAGCGCCGTCTTCTCCCACCTTGTCGTCGCATGCGAGGTGCGCTTCCTGTGCGGAGCGCCGTGTGCGTGCATGCTTTCGATCGGTAGGACATTGAGCTCATGCGTGCCGCGCCGTTCTCCGCCGTAGGTGATCCTCGAGCCACTCTCCCAGCTCGCTGCGCGAGCCGCTCATCGTGAACGCGCCGTGATGCGTGCCAGACTGACGGCCACGAAGGTGCGCACGCGCAAACTGGCGCCAGCCTGCGCATGGCGCTCACTGCAGCTCACGAGCTAGTGCTACGCCCTTGCAGACGGAGCTCGCGGCCGCCGAGGGCGATCTCGCCCAGCTTACTGCAGAGGCGGACGCGCTGCGCGACCAGCTTGCCAAGGTGCAGCAGCGACTAGCCGCCAACGAATCGCAGCAGCGCGACGTTGAGTCGCTGCAAGCTGCGCTGCAGGCCGAGGAGGCGCGGCTCCTTGAGGCCTTGCAATGAACCTCGGAAGGACTCGAATTGATTCGGCGACCCATTTCTGACAGCTGGGCAGCAATAACGGACATATATGACTTGAAGCACTTTGTATAGCAATTTGTTGCAGAAGCGGCGTGGACAAAAGAGTGTACTATTCTGAGGGGCAAGCCCACGACCCGGGCAAGGTCAGTCTACCTATGGCTAGCGGCAGTTTTGAGTGGCTGTTGTGGCTGTGCAAATGCAACGATACTTTAATTTCAAACACATTTTTATGGGTCGCGGCGCAACTAAGTTTATACTTGATTCACCCAACCTACTCTTAGAGTAGGGGTCATGGGGGGGTGCCTCGCGCCCCTCCCCTCAGGCACTAACGCCCCTCCGGGGGGGGCTGTCAATCATCCTCACGTCATGCCTCTTGGCATGTGCTGAGCAGTCATCACACTCAGCCAGACTCTCCCCGACAGCACACCGCGACGCGCAACCCTTCGCCCATCCCTAGTCCCTAGGGCGGTCAAACAAAAAAAAACTTCTTAATTTCCTCACCACACGCGCGGCTGTGCACAAACTTTCTCGCAGCCACGCCCGCATCCCTTTCCACTCCTCACGGCTACTCCCCTCGTGCACTACGTAGGGGCTCGGTGAACGGGGCTTCTCGGTGGCAGGCGGCGTGTCCCTGTCCCTTGTGGTCTAGTCCCCTTCTCCCTTCTCCCTCCTGCTCTTGCGCCGCCGGGCTACCGGTTTCCAATGCGTCCGTCTTCGCATGGGTCTTTTTGTCGGGTTGCGCTTGCCTTAGGTTGTGTCAAGGTGGGCGTTCTAAGGTGATGCCGGCCAGTTAGTTCACTGGCCGGCATCGGTTGCGGTTGCTGCTACCTGAGGTTTCTGGTGGCTAAGCTAGTCTGGCTTCTATGCCTAGCGCTCGCGCCACAATGGCAAGGTTATCGCTCATTAGAAGCCTGTCTTTGGCGTAGAGTTCGAAAACGGGAGCGCTGAGCTCATGCGTGCTCTAGATTTTCGGTTTTCTGCCCATGGACGCTGTGTTCGTGCGTGCCGCTGAGTGTGAGACTTGAGCCAAAACCAGTTTGTGATCGGGCGGTGTATAAGCTCCCTTCAAGGCTAGCTTCCAAATGAACTTGTACTCCTCATCCTCGGGTATGGAGAACGGGCGCTTACGTTTGCACAGCCAGCGAGCATGCGCCTTGTGAAGCTCTTTGCGCTGCGTTGCCGGGAGCGCCACCACGCTCGGAAGAGTCTCCATCTTGACGTTGATTGAGCGCCTCGGTCGGCGGCGCCATTTTGATGTACTCGCGCGGATGCTTGTGCAGAATGTGATTCTTCATGCCGGTGGGGCCACTATGGCAGACGATCATCGTGCCGCAAAGGTTGCCATTATCCTTGATGAGCACGCAGCAGGCCTTGCCGGCTTCGCAGCCTTTGTCGTCGAAGGCAGCCCATGCCCATGACGAGCGCTTCTGCCCAGCAGCGTTCTTCTTGCCGCTGCCGGTGAGCAGCTCCGCGTTCATTTGCGCGACGTCGCCTGCCCGATCGACGGCGCCCGGATCATCGCCCGCCTCCTTTGCCGCCTTCCGTGCCGCACTTCTTGCCTCAGCCGCAGCTGCAGCCATCTCCACAGCCTTCTGTGCGGCCTCCGCCTCCTTCTCCGCTCGCACCACCTCGGCCGCCGCTTCTACCTGAGCCAGGCGGGTCCTCTCGCGCTCATGGAACTCCACGATCATGTCCTCGCAACCCGCGAGGTGCTCGAGGGGCTCCCAGGTGTTGTCGCGGTTCTCGTACCCCTTCCACTTCACGAGCCATTGGGTCTCGCCCTTGGCCTGGCGCTTGGCGACAATCTTCTCCGCGGCTCGTAGGTGTCTTTGCCCGCGGCGCCGTCGAAGGCGCTGGTAGGCGTGCACTTGGTGCGCTCGCCTTGCCCCGGCAGGCGTGCAGGAGCCTCCCGCGCCTCCTCCGTGGCCTTCTTCCTCGACACTCTCGGCGCCATCGGCGTATCGGCTTCCGCCTCTTCCTGGGTAGGCTACTCACCGACCGCCGACCGCCAAGATATGTACGAGAGCAAACAATAATAAAAGGAAACTTCTAAAGTTATAGTCAGGGATGCCAGTTAATTGCCCCCTAACTGGATCCACGACCGGCAACCAGTTACCTTAACTGATCCACCTCATGACAATAACTGCCACTCTCAAAACCCTGCAGTTGCTGGCAATCCCTAGCCTTGTGCACGGGGCGAGTCGCATGATGGCAGGGGGTAGGACCGGCGGGGGGAGTGGGGGTGTAGAAAGTTTGCTGTGTGAAAGTAGTGGGTTCACGGCCGCATGTGCAGTAAGAATATGATACTACTAAAGTTTTTTCATATTCCACATACAACTCGAAACAGAACCGCTCTCATCTCTGCCTCGCAGCGTAGCACGCCTCCACAATGTCGAAAGCAGCCATCGTAGCCCGAAAAAGTAGCGTTGCCTCGTCATGGCATGCGCCGTCACGATCACGCCTTGCCTGGACATCCATGCCGCGGCGGCGCGATGGATGATGTTGCTGCTTGTCCGGATGCGATGCCAAGATCCGTGCGCGCCATAGCCTTCGGATGTCTGCATAGTGCGTGCCGTTGGCTCGCAGTGGTTCCAGCCATTCGGAGGGCGCACCCAAGACTTCCAAGGCCTCCTCCAGTGTCATGCTTGCACCGTGCCAGCAGTGCATAGACGGGGACCCGAAGGTGCCGCTCGGGGTCTCGGCCATCCCGTTCCCGCCCATGCTTGTCGGCCGAAGTCGGCTGCGCGCCCGAACCCCCACAGATTCACCCCACAAGGGCGCGCGCATGAAGCCTAGGGCCATGGCTGCGGACTCCTCATCACGAGCGTAGTCGAGGGCGGTCATGGATGCACCTGATCCAACGTGCAGACGCGAGAATTTTGGCCACACGTGTGTAATCATGCTGGAGAGCTTTGGGTTAGGGTGTCGAAACGAACCAACGGCTCGTTGTGTTAGCATCCTCACAACGACAGGGTGCAAAACACACGCGCCCACCATTCTGGATGTTTGGGTTCGCCTTGAGCTCGAGCAGCAAGCGAGCGGCCGATATATGGCCTGCTGACAGTGCAGCCATCAGCGGAGTGGTATCCCAGCAAAGCCCATCGATGTTTGCGTCCGCCTGCAAAAGGAGTGAAACTTGAGCACGGTCATCGCTCACAGCGACACAGTGTGACCTCGCATGGCACCGTATTCCTCGTCGGAAAAGTTGTCCGGAGGCGTGTGGCGGGCCGTCTTATAGCGATGCTAGCAGGCCACTTGCCTGCACTAGCAGGCGGACCACTTCACACGAGCCTGGGGCGTCATCAGCAACAGAGAGATGGAGGGGCGACATCAAGTCCAGATTGCGCTCATTGATGAGGCCAGTGCGTCCACAACCGGCCGCGAGCAAGGCGGCGACAACGACTGACCGTCCGGCGAGCGCCGCGAGGTGCAGAGGTGAATCCTGAGAACGCTCGTGAGCTGGCCATGAGAAAATGTGCAATAAGGGCAAATAGCTGTGTCGTGTTGTCAAACGCCACAATCGCCAAACGCCACAATCGCCAGACCCGTTCACGCCAATAGTGTGCGGCACCCTCTGGCTGCTCGCCCTAATGCGGCCTACTACACACCACGCGTCGCGCTGAATCCGTGCAATCCGGTGGAAGCTTCACCTTGTTATCATCTAGAGAAAGCCCATGGTACGGCATAGCCAAGTCTTGCGCGCTAGGAAGGAGGAGCTTGCGTAGCATCTCGATGTCACCATGCATGACGGCCACATGGAGTGGCGTGCGCCCTCGCGCATCGCGTGCATGGTGCAGGGCCCGCCATTCGGCAAACCCAGCCGAGGAGGCGGCTGCGATGAGTGCGTGCACAGCATCAGGATGTGCCGCAGGATTGTGGAGGGCCTTGAGCAGCTTCTGGCCGTTCTCTATGGAGACAAAGTTGGCCAACTGCGAAATGAGTATGCAGGACAAACACTCGGCAGTGCGCGTGATGGCGCGGCGGGTAGCGTAGAATGCTGGAACACATGCGATAATAGCTAGCGAGCACACCTGCCTGGAGACTAGTGCAGTACTTCCAGCGACCACCAGCTCGATCACAATGGGCAAGCTGGCTTGCGTGGTCTGTTTGGCGTGGCTGCGATCTAGGATTCTCACAATTGCATTCACGGGTGTTTCCGTCGGCACAAGGCACCACACCGGGGAAGACAGCTTGGAGATGATCGCGCTCGTCTCGGTACTGCGGCTCAGCGGTGGGAAGAGATCCTGCAAGTGCAAATGCGTGGATCAGGGGTCAAGCACCTGACACCACTATCTGGCGTTGGCGGCTTTTAAGTGGAGAGCTGCGCGCGCATTCACCGCGGCCGATTTGCGTGGTCCGTTCCAGCACTGGACATGAAGGAACTTGATAGGGATGTCTGGAGCTGCTGGCGTGGCCGGGAAGGCGGCGTCGTAGGCGGAGAGGAAGGGCGCGACAATGACCTCGTGGCAAGAGAGCTTTGTACTCTCAGGGTAAACGGTGAGCGGAGAGGCGAGCTCGTTGGGCTGGCCTCTGCGGAAGTGTACAAGGAGCGAAAGAGCCGACGCCGCGGTATGTTGCACAGAAAGGCCGGATGTCAGCCCCTCTGCATGCCACATGTGCTGCGGCTGTGAGCTTGGGTGAACAATGCGCAGCGGGTCGAGAAGAAGTACGGACTCAGTCCGCAGGAAAGGAATCGGCGCAGCACAGGCAGAGAAGGGGCACGAGGTGTGCGCCGCGAAGGGAGGCTCGCGCAGCCCCAGCAAAGCTAGGATGGTCCCACTGTTTTCTTCTCCTTCTCGATGCGAGTATAGTAGGGGAGGGGCCGCTTGGGAGGCGGAGGGGGAGGGTGGGGGGTTCGGAGACGGACGGGGAGGGGGAGGGGGAGGCGGAGGGCGGGGGAGCAGGGGCAAGGGCAGGGAAGGCTGGGGGACCGCGAGTGCGAGAGGGAGGGAAGAGGCAGGGATGGGGCGGGAAGGGAGGGAGGGAAAAAATAATATGTGCAGGGGAGGCGGCAGAAGGGAGGCGGCGGGGGTGGCGGCTCTGAGATGAGCGCCACATGTGGCGTACTCTACCCCTAAAGTAGAAAGTAGGGTACCTCTTACCTAAGTTTTGTTTTGGAAGGGCCCAAATTTTGTTGTCAAAATCCTACATGGGCGATACGGACCATCGGCCCCCCAGATACGGTAGATACGGCTGTATCTGGGTCAACTCCCAAATACGGTCAGATACGGTGCTAGATACAAATACAGTCCAAATACGGGGGGGGGGGGGTTACGCGTTACGCGGCGCGTGTAGGAGGCGCGGGGCGCGCGCAGGAGGCCGCGCGGCCGCGCAACCCCGAAGCGTGAGGCCCTGGTGAGATTGGAGATTGGGGTTGGGAGCCATGCCCAGCGGCGCTGGGGGTGTGGGGTGGGGTGGGGGCGTAGGGGTAGGGGGAGGGGGGAGGGGTACGGCACCGTGGCGCTCTGCGCAAAGGAGGGAACATAGAAACGCAAACAACTTCTAAAACAAAAAGGTCTATCGCGGATGCGACACAAGTCTCCCACAAGTTTTGTTTCTTTCCAAGTAAAAGGAAAAGGCCCCAAATTTTGAATTTTGATCAGAAAATTCGATTTCGATTAACCGCCCAAATTTGACAAAAATTTACAAAACTTATACTTCGATAGCCAAGAAGT
Organism: Isochrysis galbana; assembly: GCA_018136815.1. Lineage (NCBI taxonomy): Eukaryota > Haptophyta > Isochrysidales > Isochrysidaceae > Isochrysis > Isochrysis galbana. Next base: position 3,301,132 of record CM030940.1, on the reverse strand, counting down.
AGTAAGTAGTACTGGGTGGAGGTCAGTCAGAGGTAAGAGATGAGTTCTATGACCAGCGGGCTTTATTGTAGTTTGCGCTAGTGAACGGCGACGGAGCAGCGAGGGTTCGCGCATGACCGGAGAAAAGAAGAAAAGGGGGGAAACCCTAGGCGGGAACGGGCCCACCCAGGGGATGTCTGCGGTGGAGGGAAGGGGGCGCGAGGCCCCCATTGCCCCCAACTTATAAAAGTAGGTTGGCTACTTGGGTTGATGTGAACAGGGAGACATAGGTCATCACTCTAGGAATACTCTGTACTCTGATTATTAATTATTTCAGGATAGATACAAGTGAGAGAGCGCGTCTCTCTGGCGGTACAAAAATAATGACGAGGAGAGAGAAAAGCCCTGAGAATTGGCGAGGAGCGAGCGAGCGAGAGCTAGCAAGAGGCGTGATGAAAGGACAAGAAGAAGAAGAAGATAGCAAAAGTGCGAGCCCAGGGAACGAGAGAGCGAGATAAGAGGAGCGAGACGAGCGAGACGAGGGAAAAGAGTGAGATGCGCGGCCTTGCGCGGTCGGCATTTGCGGTGCTCGCGCTGTGCAGCGCGTGCGTGGAGGGCTTCTCAGCATGCGGTGGACGTGCACTCGCCCCTCAGCTCGCCCGTCCGCCCGCGCGCGCCACCCACGTTGCCCCTACCATGAGCAGCAGTCCAGCCACCGTCCCTTCAGCCGACTACAAGCTGGCTGTCGCGTTTATCGGCCTTGGTGCTCTTGTGCTCAAGCTCCCCTGGCTGGTGGGTGGCTTCACCACGCTTCTCGGGATCCTCTTTCTCGTCCAGACCGCCCGCGTACGCTTTGTCTTCGACGAAGAAGCCTTCGAGGTCAAGGCGAAGGAGATTGACTCACTCTTCGCGGACGACTCGCAGCTCATCTCCTCAGGCGAGAACTTCGCGGTAGGCGGCGAGAACAGGTGGAAGTACGAGTCGTTCGTCAACTGGGACTTTTTCCCGTCGGAGGACCTTCCTATCCTCGTCTACTTCAAGGAGACGCAAACCCCCAAGGACAAGTGGGACGTTGGACCCGGGAAGTGGGCCAATTCAGAGGCGGCACTTGCCAAGGGGGCAGTGCCTGGGCAGGTCCATTTCTTCCCTTGCATCGCCAACGCGAAGGAGCTCAAGGAGCAATTTGAGAAGCGCGGCTGTAAGAAGGTTGCCTGAGTCTGCAGGTGTACGGGCCGACGCAGAAGCTGGTTCATCTGTCGGACCATGCTCCGATCCGTGCCCTTAGAGTGACGCCAAGGCTCTCGAGCCTCTGCATAGCTGCAATCGGAATGACGACCTTTGGCATGAGGTCTACATTTTACGACACACACGTGCATGAACAGTGCTTCATCATCATAACATGCGTATTGAACCGAGATGATGACGTGCTGTGTCGTATACGCATGAAAATTGATACATTGCAACGAGCTTCACCACCTAAGACCGCACGTTGCAATGAGCTTGACTCTGACTCGCCCCTCAAACCATCACCCTACGCTGGCTTTCACGCGCTCAAGGTCTATCCACTACCCGATAAAAGAACCTAGTTGAAGAAGTCCTCGAGCACGGGGGAGGAGGGAGTTGGGTACGCTGCTCCTCGCGCACACGATACGCATAACAGAGCGCACCACAGGCCGCATAAGCCACGACCCCAACAAACGCATTTGCTTGAGAAGGTGCATATAATAGATGAACTTATATCCTAGCCAAACCCATTAACTAATTGGGCACACATTTTTAGCCCTAGATTCCCGCCATGCCTGACGAGCCAGGTGTCCGAGTGATATCGGGGGAAGGATTAAGATGAAGGCTTGTTCTTATGTTCTTATTAAGGCGCGTAGAGTCATCGTAGACGTAGAGACGTAAGGCCGATGTAACGGTAAACGGTAAAGGGAGTCTAGAAACCTTTTAATAGTCTCATCGCACACGCGGCCGTGGACCCTTGCTTTCTTCTCACGCAGCAAAAACTTCCTACACCCCCACTCCCCCGGCCCTCCGGCCCTTCCCCCCCCCGCCATCAGGCGACTCTCCCCCCATGCACTACTAGGGGGATAGGGTTGAAGGGCTTAGGATATGGTCCGGTGGTCCGCCCCCCCCCCCCCCCCCCCCGGCCCCCCGGTGATCGTTTCCCCCCTTCCTCCTACTCCTGTGTCTCCGGGTGGGCGGCGGCCTCGGTCCCGACGCAGTGCCTTGATGTGCTTATCCCAAGAGGGTGCAACTTGAGGTTCCCTTTTTTTTTTTACCCCCCATTGCCATTTTCTACACCTTATACAATTCTACCCCAAACCTTCACCACCCCCAAAAATCTGTCCCTAGATGCAAATGCCTATGGGTCCAATTGTTGCAGACGGTTCGCTGCTTGTCACGGGACGAGGGGGTCGGCCGCGCGGGTTGATTTCAAATAATAAATAAAGAAGTCATCTTCATGTTTATCATCGTGATATTATCTACGCTATTTCTAGGCGAGAAGCATTGCGTGAAACATTACTTTGGATCTCGTCAGAGGTTTTACCCGAACCCCTACAAAGTCTTTCCGCATCTTGAGATGCTCGCTAACAACTTTGAACTCATTGAAAGAGAGTTTCTTAGCAGTGAGTACAAAATTTATGACTGGCTAGAAGAGTATCTTTACACAAAGGAAGAGGGTCATGATTGGAAGGTAGTTCCACTCTATGGCTTTGGAGTTTGGAACGCAGAGTACTCGACAACATTTCCAAAGACAATTGAATTAATCAGAACCATTCCAAGACTTCGAACTGCAATCTTTAGCAAACTCGGTCCTAAAACTGAACTGAACAAACATCGCGGATGAAGCGGATCAGCCAATGAAGCTCTTCGTTGTCATATATGGGCGTTGTTGTTCCAGATCCTGACACGAAAGGTAGAAGTGGGGTTGCAGGTTGCAGTCGAGGATGAATTTCGCCAGATTACAAAGAAAGGGAGAGTGGATTGTGTTCGATGACAGCAAAGAACATATTGGCGTGAACGATACTGACGAGAATAGAGTCGTTTTGCTTCTTGACATAGAAAGGCCATGGTGGGTGAAGAAAGGAGAAAGAGAAAGTAAAATACAAGATACTCCGGAGTTGTTAGATTTTGTCGCCAAATTTACTAGAGTCTAGCGGACCCATGATTTTTACATGATTCAATAATTGATACGCATACTGGCCGACTTCCACACGCGCAGTTGGCCAACGCCCCGAGCCCCAACAGGTCAAGGCGTTCAAGCCAAGATCATCATGTGCCGTAGATAGTGAAACTGATTGGCCACATGAGAGGGAGCATTGGCAACTTTGGCCTTGATGCTATCCCCTTCAATTGGTAGCACATTCGTCTTGATGAAGTCAAGGAGCTCAAGCACATACGCGTTTGCACTTGCCACCTTGCGCATGAGTGTCGCATTCGCGAGCCTCTGCAGGCTATTTCGCTATTTTCCGCTCTACCGTTATAACCGCGATGGTAAATCATCAATCTTCGTTCTTATTTATGTCTATCTCTACGTCTACGACGGCTCCACGCTTCTATCAATCACTACACTTCATTCAATGTTGGTCTACCATTATACCCACGTGGCCAAGCAGCTTCTACAGGCTTCTTTCTACTCGGAATATGAATATGCTCTAGCTCTGGACTGATCACCCAGGCATGGAGATCAAGGGAGTAGTAAGCACGTGTCGATGAAGACCAAGGAAGTCGCGAGCATCTTGCTTGCTAAAGTACACCCTCAAGAACCTCCAGCGTCTAGACTCTGTAAGTCTGACACCTCTGTAAGCTTCTAGACTTTTTAAGTCTACCAGCTACTCCATGGCTAAGCTACGAAAAGCTATAGGTAAAGTGCACGCCGCTGTGCTCGCGTTGAGACGCTATTCGCCGATGAATCTTGTAGGATCTTCACTAAGCATGGATGAATCCCTTTCGCGCCTTTTCTGTGTGCAATCCTTCTCTAGGACGACGAGTTCTCTTCTAGCCAATTGGTTCCTTCTTTGCTCTCTCTGTTGACCCACCGTGGCTTTCGCTCCCGTGTTTATTACGTGTTGCCCTTGTTTATGTTAGAAAGTGGTGTGGCGTGTCTTCGTACGCACCCATCAGCCGTCGCAGCGCTCTGCGATCGAAGCCGTACCGTGACCCCTCGTACCCTTGAGCCCCTACTGCCTTGTGTGTGGTCTCTCGCTAGTAATCACCCACTAGAGATTGACTCAATCTGTTCCTATGGACCCATCACCGCCATCTGCACCGCAAAATTCGCCCTCGCCGCCGCGCGCGGACCCCGTCACCACTGCACCCGTGCCCAAGCCTTCCCAAGTATCTTCACCCGCTACCCAAGTCGATAGGCCGCCTACGGACGCGTGGGTTGCCAAGGATGGAGTCTCAGGAGCCTTACCCGGATCCTGGGAACAGTCCATCTCCACAATGAGTTCCACGACGTCTTCAAAGAGCTCCCATTCGACGCCGCCGGTTTCTCCTTCATAGCCCATCGTGCAGGCGTGCATGATGGGGAGGGCGAATGCAACGGGACTGCCTGTGTGGTGCGAGCGAAGACGGACGAGTGCAAACGGGATCGTGTGCGCCGTGTGCGGTGCGAAACGACGGGCGAGTGCAACCCTTTTGAGAATAAATTATATTTCTAGTTATAGGTCATCAAAGGCGTCGAGATGACGACCTCTTGGACACAGGACACCTCGGTCTCGCACCCCAACCTAAAAAACACCTTCGAGGCATGTCAGGCTCGTGCACGCTGTTTGCGGTGATGCGGGGGTGTGGTGTGGTGGCTCCTGTGCCTACCTGGGTGGGAGGCTCATCCTGGCGCGGTCGCTTTGGCGACAGCGGCGTGTCTATCAACTCTTCGTCCAGCGCGGCGAGGGCGGCGGCAGCGAGGGAGGGCGGCGGCGCGCGCTCAATGACCCTATTAGTTTACTGATAGTTTGAGGGGGCGAGTCGCCTAACCGGCGGGGGGGAAAGGTCGGGGACGTGGGGGTGTAGAAAACGTGGTGAGAGTAGTGGGCGCAATGCCGCGTGCGCGACGAGAACAATAGGAAATTCCTCAACGATGGGCGATGACTTTTCGGGTCGAGGAATTACATGGAGCAAAACACATTTCCTCCTCCCCCAATATGCAACATGTGACACAATTGGACGATCTCACGATACATGTTTCTGAGTATCAGCAACGTCGCGGAAGACAGCAATGCGCGTCCCCTCGCATCAACTTTTCGATCACATTTGTGGTGTCCCTGCGCATGCAAATACATCGGCCATGGAATGTACCACTTGGCTGTGAATCCTTACGGCTAGAGTTGCCATCCCCATCCATGACATCAAAGTGGACCATAACATATTATGGCAACAGCGCAACCCGATTGTTTCCCCGGCGACCGCTAAGCAGATGTCACTTCAGGCGTAATGGGCGAAGGCCTTGTTCGCGTCGGACATCGTTCACCCATGCGAAAGTGGGCGGATCTCTACTCAACAGCTTACACAATTGTGAGGATGAAACACCCAAAGTATCGGCTGCTGCGCGCATGTCTTGAGTCACCCAAAAGTGATCGAGCGCTTCGGCTAAAAGTGAAGGAAAATCAGTATGAGCTTCGTTGATGGAAAGGCGGTCGCCTGCACACCGGCTGCGCCAGAGTGCAGAAGGGTCGCCGGGATGCTCGCAGCGCAGTTGCAGGGCGAGTCGCAATCTGAGACGCTGCAGGGCAGCTTTCTGATTTTGCTGCTGCGAGCGAGATTCCGAGGCGGATGCGGAGACGCCTGTTGGAGTGTGCTTGAGCACTACAGCGGTGGAGACCTTATTCCGGTGCTGCCCGCCCGGTCCGGAGCCGCGGGTGTGCGTGACCTGGCAGTTGGTGAGCAGCAGCTCTAGTGAGAGGCTCGCAGGGTGGGGCGGCTCGCAAAAGACCGGTTGCATGACGGAGGTCTTAGACTTGGCGAGGTTCGAAGAGCAGAGCCGTGGGGCTGGATGGGCCGAGAGCGCGGCGAAGAAGAGCGAGGGGCGGCCGGCCAGCAAGAAGACGGTGTGCATCGCCGCGAAGTCGTCACGGCACTCTTCTCTCCTCGCCGACGGGGCGGTCAACCAACCAGATGAAGATCGTAGAGTACTCTACTCTAGAGAATATTTGTTGCCTCCGATGAATGAAGGGTCTCACAGTAACGCCCATTCGTTCACACGTTCACACTGCACGGGCTTCTAAATACCCCTCGTTCCCAAAAGTTTGACGTTCTATTTTTGGAAAGTGCCGGCAGGACTCCCGCTTTCATCGGGCTGTATCTTGGACCACTGCCGGACCACGGACCACTGCCGTGGCCGGTGAGCAGTTCTCGACGCCCTCGCCCACCGCCCACCATCCCTCTGCTGAGCTGCCTCTGTTCCTTCGTCTCCCACTCACTCACCCTAGGGAGCGCTCATACACTTCACGAGATGGCGCGACACGTGTGTAGCGCGGGGCGCTCGCCGCCGGTGTACATCTGCTCTCAGTATTAGGTGCGTGCCCGCTGTGCCGATTAATGTGGGACAAACTTTATGGTTGGTGGTTGGCATCATATCAACACTACACACAACCTCTCACTCCACAAAAAAAAACATCTGAAGATTCCGGGCTACACGCCTACTAGTCCTAGGTTACCCTGTCACTGACACGACACCGCCCTTACATCCCCTCTCTCCACCTCTTCCCTTTCCCCCCTTCATTCCTTTGTCTTCGGTTTCCGGGGTCCGACTCTGGTGCACTACCAAGAGCCTGGTTCGGAGTGCGGCTTTGGGGCAGGCCTGTTGAATATGATGCCATTTTTTTGCAGTCTCTGGGGAGGTTACGCTGGGTTTTTTCTTGAGGTCTGGATGCGGTGTAGCCGCGTCTTACGTCTTACGCGAGTTGGGTGCTCTCGAGTTATATTGTTCATTTGTCTAGTTCTCTGGAGCACTCTACGATGTGTGGCGCCCCCAGCTTGCAGGCGAGTGCGATAAGTTCTAAGTTATGTGCTGGGTTGTCATATTCCATACGATGGCAGGCTTTTTAATTATAACATGTGGGTTATTTAAAGCCTTAAGGTCTCGTCGATTGGTATTCCGCCTCTTCTCTTACTTTCGTTCGACGTCATCAAATGTTCCATGACCGTCTTTTGTCTTCTCTCGTATATCGGGCATAGCTCCCCAGCGAGGTCTGCCCTCGTTGTTCCGACCCCTCTATCGCATGTCTGCGAGCTGCTAAGTTGCCCTGGTGCCGATGCCTGGCCGTCCGTCCAGCTCCTCGCCCCGAGTCTGAGTCATTTGGAATCTCCGGTCACGTCCAGAATTCCAACCATACCCGAGCCCCGTTTCACGAGCCACCGCGTATCGAGTCCAAACACAAGCTGACGCCGAAGCCCTCGACGACAGCCACTGTGTCCTTGTCCAAGCCACCGTTTCGAGTCTCGCCGCAGCCGGCCTGCCACTCCAGCAAGCTGCACGCCGCCGAGCCGATCCCTTCCGTTTCCGTTCCGAGTCCGAGTCCAATCGCACAAGACAGTGCATCCCGAGCCCGCGTAATCAAGCCCTGCCGCAAGCCGTAGTGACACCGCTCCACGGTCCGGACGGCCTACCTCTTATCACGCGAGGCAAGGCTCGAATCGTTTTCTCCGTCGGTGGATTTCTCTTTCGTCATACGTTCATGGTGATTGAAGGCAACCCGATGCTGCTGCTCGGGAACGACTTCTCAGCTACGCACGCCGCTTCGATTCAGCTCGCCTCGGACAGCGCGGACGGCTCTATCACCCTCGGTGCTCCATCCACGGTGGCTCCTCTTGAGGTTAATGGCAGTCCAAGCCCCGACGCTCCGCCGATCTTTCGCGTCTCGACGTCACCGATAGCGATGGTCCCTGTCAGCATGACTTGTGCACAGGTCTGTCCGACCTCCGCGAACCCAATCACGACTGACTTCTTCCGAGGGCCGCAGGCCACCAAAAACGACAACCAGCTAGTCTCCGAGCCTCTCTTCAGCACGGCCGATGAGTTTGCCGCCAAAGCGCCGGCGTCTTGTGGCTCCGAGTACCTCCTATACACCCACGAACCTATCACGATCCCGGCCTATCATCGGGCAACGTTTCACGTCCGAATTCCGCTAGCTCTTCGAGAACACGAAGACTGCGGGTCTCTCCGCGCTCCGCGAGGGAAAGGACGCGATCTCGCTCCGAGATTGGCCTCGCGCCCTCCCACGCTGCGCCGCCGTGCCCTCGGTCCCTCGCCCCCCCCCGCGGCAGGTTCTTTCTCTCGGCGTGCCATCCGTCGCCTCCGGCCGTTATATTATCCCCCCCCCGCGCGAGGTTCTTCTCCTCCGCGCGCGGTTCGTTTCCTCCGACCGTCGTTCGTTCCCCCCCCCCCGCGCGCACTGTCCCCCCCCTTCGCTGCGATTCCTCTCACGATTCCTTCGATGATTGCCTCCATCTCGTACGTTCTTCTTCTTCGCGATTCTCGCGGAGGGGGCACCAACGTTTAACATTAGTTTCGCCGCGTTTTCGGTAAAAGAAAGGAAGAACGAATGGCACGCGCCTCGCGTCTCGCGTCTTGTTTCGTCGCCCCTTGCTCGTCGCTTGTCTAGAAGGTCTCCCTGCACATCGCCTTCTTCCCCCCGCGCGAGTTTGGACCTCTCCTCGACCCTCCGCGTTGGCTTCAGCGGACGAGTTTCACTTCAACGATAGTTCGAACCCTTCGTTTGCGTAGTTTTGCGCTCTCTTTCCGTATTTCTTCGCGTATGACGAGCGATCGCGACCTCAGCCTTCGCCGCGCGGGGAGGGTTTGTTTATCGTATGATTCCGGAGTGTTTACGTTAGTTTTCTGAGCCCCAGGACTTTAGTTTTTGGGTTTTTCGTGAGTGATTTTTGTAGCAACTTCGTCGAGTCCCACCGTGTTCCCAAGCGAGCCCTCCCGAGTTCCCGAGTCTATACCCCGAGTCAACGAGTCAATACAAGTCAAGCACGCGCCTGAGCCACCCCCAGTCGCCTGCCACCACCTCCCACAAGCCTCCTTCCACACTTCCGCGCCCTCCGTGCTCCGTGCGTGCGTCGTGCGTCGTGCGTCGATCACCATGCCCGTAGTCACCCCCGAGGAAAGCTCCATGAGCTCCCCACAAGAACCGCGTTCCGCGCTAGCTGCCGGCGCGCCCTCGCAGGCAATCTCCAAGAGTGAGATGAGCCTTGCTCTGACAAATCGGCGGCTCCTCCGAGCCTCCGCAAGACCCTTCGAACACAGCGGCGCCGTCCGCCGCTCCATCAGACGAGCCGCTGCTCGTAGATCCATTCCGCGAGCAAGCTGAGCTCACCTTCCTCAGGACCTCGGGCTACCCGGAGCCCGACCCCCATCCATGCCCACCCGCTCGAAGACGAAAGTCGCGTTCCGTCAAAAGAGGACCACAATCTGTTTTCTTTTTAGTTATGAACAATAGTGGTACAAAACAAAGCTGTGCATAGAAACTTTTTTTAGGGTGTGTGCGAAAAGTATTTTTCACATGTTGGACAGGATGTGTCATATTTTGTGGACTGGGGCGCCATGGAGGTCTCTTGGATCGGGATACAGCACGGTGCATGGCACATTCATGAAATGGAGCAGAATGGGTGTATTCGAGACCGCGTATCGAGCGCTGCTCAGGCTCGAGAGAAGACAAACGGCAAGGAGGTGCACGTTCCATTGCATTGATTCTACCTTTGTGAAAAATATATATGGAAGAGATTGCATTGGTAGAAACCCAACTGACCGAGGAAGGAAGGCTACCAAGGTATCAGCACTGGTTGACCAAGATGGTATTCCAATTTCACTTCGCTTCTTCCCCGCGAATATTTCAGACCAAGTCACAGTCAGAGAGACTTTGCAGCATGCTCCGCGGCCACGCCGAGGTACTCCACTGTATGCGGACAAAGGATATGATTCGCATAACAACCGATGCATTATGCGAACTTTCGGGTACGTCGAACGCATATCGAGAAGAAGACAGCATACTCATCGCCTCGTCAACCGACGCAGAAACGTAGTGGAGAGAACATTCTCCTGGCTTGACAAATGCAGACGTCTTCTTGTCCGATACGATTCCACAATCATCGCATATGAAGGTTGGACATGGCTAGGGTGCATTCGAATCCTGGGTCGCCGAATTCAACCCGCGTAACACACCGTACATGAAGCAGCGCGCATATTACGCAGCGCGCATATTACGCAGCGCGCAAAAGCGGTGCGCGTACTGACACATGGAACGGGTTGACATGCGCGCGCACGGCGTATCCGCGGGGGGACCGATGCACATCGCGCCGTGCCCATGCACGGCGTGCACCGATGTGATTAGCGAAGAAGCTTTGACGGCCTCTCTCTCTTATAATTTTAACAAGATCTAATGTTAAACAACTACAATACAACTGTGGACATTTGATCGCTCAATTCTACTGATGTCCCACTATTGACGGAACGACACCTGACGCGTGGGAACAAGGAACAAGTGAGCGAGGCTCCTTCCGTCGCCGACCTCTTGGCCGGTCGCCTCGCTTACATGCAGTCCGCGATCGAAGCTCAACAACTTCGAGACGAGAAACGCGACCGAGAGCACACTGCTCTCCTCAAGATGATAGCGGGCCTTAACGCCCATGTCATAGCCAGTGCGGAATGCTACTCTGAGGTAGGTTGTAGGTTGCCTGTTATAGCTTTTTATCTGCTCCTATTCGGTTCGGGCGTGAATCGAGCCGCCGCATTGAGCGTCTCGAAGATGCTGACGAGTTTCTCGGGCATTCGCCCAGATGGGTTGACGATTCGTCGGCTACTCCGCATAGACGGCATGTGCGCATGTGCTGTCTCTGTCTGGGAAGGCAGGGCGCGTGGCGTGGTGGCTCCTGTGCCCACCTGGCTGGGCGGCTCGTCCTGGCGCGGTCGCCTCGGCGCTTCAACTTCGGCGACAGCGGACAGGGGCGTGTCCATCAGTAGTTCATCCATCTCGGCAAGGGCGGCGGCGGCAGCGAGAGAGGGGAGCGGCGCGCGCTCCATGACCCTATCAGTTTACTGATAGTTTTGGCAACGGAGCCCCTACCTCGCGATGGGGTTATGCGCGATTGGTGCATCTCTCGTCCAATGTATGTGGCTAGGTGTACTAGCTAACAAGATGCTCTACAAGACTACAATTTTAAAGCTAAAGCTAATGCTCATTCGTTTAATTAAGTAGTACTACTAGAGCTAGTAGTTTTACTACTACTATATTATTTTCACGAGCCGCCCTTCCTTTCGCGGTGGAGGCGGCAGCGGCCCCAGATCTTCGATGCCCGGCGCCATCTGCGAGCGATGTGGAAAACAGCTTCGCTCTTCGTCGCAGGACGCGATTGCCGCGCACCAGCGCGACTCAAGCCACTGTGTGCCCAAGACCAAGGGTGCACTTGGAGAGGTGGCACGTCTTGAGGCCCAGCTGCAGCGATTGACTGATGAGGGCAGGCGGCTTGAGGCTGGCAAGGGCTCATATGAGGAAGTGCAGGCCAACCTGCGCCAACGTCAAGAAACCGAGGCGGCTTTGAAAGCGGCAAGAAAAAATACGAAGGACGAGAAGAAGCTCGTCAAGAATCTGGCGAAGAAGTCCATGTCAGTGGAGGGATGGACTCAGGCCTTGCTAGATGGCGACGCGCGTTTCTCGTGTGCGCAAGAGGGATTAGTTGAGGAGCGACTGACCGCTCAGACCGTCGGTCTTGTGAGCGGAGCGGCATTCAGACAGAAGCGTGAACAACTCGAGGCCGAAGCTGCGAGAAAAAGAGCGCACGAGGAGGATAAAGAGCAAGAGAAGAAGTCGGCTCTTCACATGAAGAACAAGCAAAGGAAACTCAAGCGTGAACAAGAGCAAAAACGTACTCTCTCATTCACTGATGATGACGACGGATGATCAAATTCTCATGTTGATGTGCCTTTCGTCATTTTCATGTATAGTTGTGGCCGTGGGCCAGGCCACCCAGTTAGACGAAAAATCACCTCGGTGGACCCTCACACGCACGCCATTATAAAAGTGCAGTTTTAGAGAATTATTGTTACTAAAAAACCTTTTAATATTCTCGCCCCACGCGTGGCCTAGTAGCGTGCTATGCTATCACGCCTTCACTCCTCTCCTATCCCTCAACAACCTGCCTTGCGGCGTCTCCCCTCGTGCACTACTAAGGGGCCCGGGTCTTGGGGGGTGGTTGGATGTGGCGGGCTGTCCCGGTCCTTTGCGGTGAGATCCTCACATCCGCCTCCTGTTCCGCTAAGTGGCCGGGCTGATTCCGTGTGCTGTCTTTGGTTTCCGGGTGTCTTCTAGGGCACCGTCGTCTTTTTTCCTCGGTGTTTGCTTTTGTTTGTCGGGTCTTGTGTTCTTCAGGTCAGTCTGTCGGTGATGTCCAGCGCATGTGCCACGAGCCAGAGGTTGTCTCCCAGCGTGAGTTTGCCTTTGTTGTCTTCGGTGAAAACGGGTGTGCTCAGCTCAATTGTGCTTTTGATTTTCGGCTTCCTTCCCTGAGTCGCCCTCTGGGTGCGGAATGAGCATCGTGTTCCTTTGCTGGCTGCTGGTCTCCACCCTCTCACTAGGGTCGTGAATGAATCTCGTGATGGTGGATTCTAGTATGGGTATGTAGCGGAATTTGTGTGCGTCAAATTCCACTTTGTAGAAGACTTGTATGATGTATCTCCATGAAATTATGTATAGGGCTTGCAGGCTGCCGGGGGTTGTTATCCCGGAGTATACAAAGAGTCTGTCTTTCGTTTTTTGTTGGCGCGATCTGTTGGACGGCAGTGAGAAGCCTGCCAGGCCAAAACGCTCTTCGAGGGCACCCAGCTGCTGTAGCAAACGCCGTTGACTCTGCGCGCGTCTCACCCAGCCTGGCAGCCGAGGGTTTGATCACCTGAAGCAGACAGGGAGCGAGGCCGTGAGTCTCTTTTGAAGAGTGTGTAGTGTGTAGTGGCTGTGGGGTGATGTAACCGATCTCTCCGGGATCGATTTGGAGGCAAGGCTGGATAAGCAGGCTGCAGACAGACGCGCAGTGAAATGGAGGCGGAAGAGCGCCGGCTCACCCGCGAGGTGAAGCGCAAGGGAAAGGAGGCTGAAGCTGTGAAAAGGAAAAGGCAGGCGTAGCTATAGAGGAGGCGGAGCGTCTCACCTTGGAGCAGCCTCTCGTTGACCTCCGCCAGCTCGGCTTCATGCCACTCAATGTGTTGAGAGCATGTCAACGAAAGTCTTCGGCAACTTCGTGAGGTCGAACAAAGCGGTGCTTGTTAGCCTTGGAGTTGATGTCGCGAGCGTTTCACGCAAAATTCTTGCCCCCCCCATCATCCCGAAGCTACCTGCACGCACCAGTGGAGACGAAATGGGTGTCAGCGCCGCCGCTCGCACTCATGCCACCAGTCACAACGGCCGCGATGGCTTGTTGCACTCCGGTGCAAGGCTCTGAGGGCGGGACGGCGCAAGGCACGCAAGACTCTCTTCCTGTCACCCCAGCCGAGCCACGCACACCTGTAGAGACAGCATGAGCGACCGCTTCTGCAGTTACAGTCCAAGATGATCAGGTCGAGCAACCTGAGAAGCGCGCACGCGTAGATTCGAGTAGGTGAAAGTGGTTCACAGTAGCGTGCTGCGCGCGCGATGCGGTGTGAACCGTTATGTTAAGATTGAAAGTTGATGGGGGTGCACCAGGCAGTACCCCAGGGGCCCTGCCTGACTGTGTGCTGAGGGCTGTGAGTGGCTGTGAATGGCGAGGCAGTGGTGCGCGTGCGCTGGTGCGTTGAGCCCCCATGGCCCGATAGACGTAGGTGTGGGCAGCTAACTTCAACAAGGCATAGCTTCTCACCTGGTTGGACCCAGGAGCTCATCCTAGGTGTAAATGAGAGCTCTCTTCAGCCTAGATGTTAAACACGGTGGGTTAGGTCTAGAAACACACCAAAAACAGCTGTTTTTGGCTTTTTTGGAAACACGGTGAAACACAGTACCGAAAACACCGGGTCATATATATATATAGTAGTATATTATACATATATATTTATATCCATCTCCCGTAGGCTCACAGCTCACAGCTACCGGTAGTTCCTGTGGGAGTGTAATTGTAATAGTAACTGTCAAGCATGATTGTGATTGATGATTGATTGTCTTGCATCCAACTAGGTGCTAGGTGGTAGGTGGTGGTAGCTAGTGGTGTAGTGGTGCAGGTGGGAGGCCAGGCAATAGGCAATCAAGTGGCGGGATTGATAATGCTATGGCTATGGCCTCGCTCGCACGCTCACTCACCGCGCGCGCGCAGCGCGCAACCCTCTGTTCCGGACATGGGGGTCTCCTAGAAACACGGTGAAAAACACTGTTTTTGACTTCCGTAGAAACACACTGTTCCTGTGTTTAACATCTAGGCTCTCCAGGCTGCATCCAGCTGCGCGCGCCGCGCGCCTCCATCTCCATCGGGGCGGCGCACAGAGAAGCGTTTTGTTTTTGGTGCGTTGAGCCCCCGGCCACAGGTAGAATATTCTCCGTCGTGGCCATCCTTCTCTCTCCCTGCTCTCTCTCCGCAGACTCTCTCGCGGCCAGCCCTAGAGCCGCCCGCAGAGGGATGCAGGCGGTGGGCGCCAACGCAGCAGGCCGTCGCGTGTGCTGCGTCTGCGATAAACCGTCGACCACGCGATGCGGTCGGTGCAAGCTCGCCAACTACTGCTCCCAGGCCTGCCAACGCAGAGGTGCGCCGCGGTCGCTCTTCGCACTCTCTCTCTCCCTGCCTGCCCCCCCCCCTCTCGCTCTCCCCCTCTCGCTTTCCCCCTCTCGCCCCCCCCCCTCTCCCTCCCTCCCTCCCTCCCCCTTCCCCCCCCTCTTCCTCTCCCTCCCTCCCTCCCTCTCTCCCTCCCTGCCTCTCCCTCTCCCTCTCCCTCTCTCTCTCCCTCTCCCTCTCCCTCTCCCTCTCCCTCTCCCTTTCCCTCTCCCTCTCCCTCTCCCTCTCCCTCTCCCTCTCCCTCTCCCTCTCCCTCTCCCTCTCCCTCTCCCTCTCCCTCTCCCTCTCCCTCTCCCTCTCCCTCTCCCTCTCCCTCCCTCCCTCCTTCCCTCCCTCCCTCTCCTTCTGCCTCCCCCTCTCCCTCTCCCTCTCCTTCCGCCTCCCTCCCTCCCTCCCTCCCTCCCTCTCCCTCTCCCTCTCCCTCCCTTCCCCACCCCCCACCCCCTCTCCCCGCTCTCCCTCTGCCGCAGTGCTACGCGCTCTGCCACTCCAGTTGTAGCCCTGCCACACCGCTCTACACAGTACTCTATCTTGCTAGCCCGATCACTCCACTCTGTCTCTTGCTTGCAACCTTCTGCCTCTTCGCCTCACTTTGCTCCATCTCACAGGAAGCTCTGCCACTATGGGCGTTGCCACCGAAGAGATTTCTGACAATGATGACCTGAGCATGCCCGTCTCCTCCCCATCTCAGACTGGAATGCAGGCCACAAGAGCACGTGTGGCACAACGTCCAAGCCGGCACCTAAGCTGGTTGTGCGCAAGCCGCGCCCATGGCAACCGTTCAAGCCAGATGAGGCGATCGAGAAGAATATTGACAACGACGCAGTGGCGTCCATACCCTGCACTGGTATGGCCAATATTGGCAACACCTGCTTCCTCAACTGCATCCTCCAGTGCCTATTCCATGGACCTCTATGGCATTACCTCATCGAGGGGCACCACAAACATGAGTGTCATGAATCGGCATGTGTTGTGTGTGATTTGGAAGATCTGGTGCAGCAGTACGCGCGATGCCCTAAGGGCAAGTGGATCGCTCCTAGAACCCTCGCACGTCGCATGCTAACTGAAGACGTGGGAATGGATTTTGGACACATGCATGACGCCCACGAGTTCATGGCGCTTCTCCTTGACCGCATGCTTGTGTCGAATCTCAAAGGAGCACCAGAGCACGATTCGCACGACCTACAGGATGCCCAAGAGTGCATGACGCTGCAGCATCACTTGTTCGGCTCGTTACTCGTAAACGTAGTCGAATGTGAGGGGTGCGGATACAAGACACCCGGTCGCGCGGAGCGTTCGGTGGCCTTCATGTTGCCCATGCATGCACCAAATGGGGTGAATGACGATTCAAGCTCTGGGATCCGAGCATGGGTGCGCGGGGCGGCGCAACGGGTGGGTGAGAAGGTTGGCGTGGTCGAGGGAGCGAGCGAGACTATCGAAGATTTGCTTCGCTACTTCATCTCTCCGGTGGAGATCCAAGATTACAGATGCGACCGATGCCACCGGAAGGCTGCCGACATGGGGGGCAAGCGCATTTGCATGCGTGAGGCGCTGGCTGATGCGCCGCGCGTCCTTGCGCTGGCGATCAAGCGGTTTTGCGGTGGCCACTTTGGCAAGCTTTCCAAGCCAGTCACGTTTGAGGAGACTCTCGACCTTGCCCCTTTCATTGAACCAAATTCAATGAACAGCGTTGGCAGGGGAGATGGCGAGGAAGACTCGCGTCAGATCTGGTCTGCACAGCAGCGCCCGCTTGCTGATGGACCATGCATGTATGGGCTGACTGGCGTCGTCGTTCACCGCGGGTTGATGAACTCCGTCAATGCAGGACATTACATAGCATACGTCAGGTGTGGCGATGACTGGTTTCTCATCGACGACGAAGAGGTGACAAGGACAACTTGGGAAACTGTTTCTCGAGTCAATGCGTACATGCTCTTCTACATGAAGCTTGCAAGAGAGGAGGATTCTTTTGCCGATCAGAAATCGTCGAGCCCACAGCGCGCGTCAACTCCATCTGCATCGACATCGTCAGATTCCGGCTCCACCTGCGCTGTTGTCGAGACGAGCCCTGCAATCGATGCAACATGTCCTCCCTATGATGCAGAGACGTCAACAGATGGGAAGGTGATGGTCACCAGAGGGATGAACAACCTCAAAATGGCAGAATCGCAACACGATGTGAGTGAGATGGGGACAGCAGAAACGGATGGCGCGTGCGATGCGCCCGCTGTCGGCGTGCAAACATGTGGCGGCAGTATACAGGGCAAGCTGCCGACAGCGCGCTCGCCGCCTCCAGCTCCGGGTAGTGGCATACCGGCATCCCCTTCCAGTGTTGTCTGCCCAAAGAATGAAGTTGTCGAAGATTCTGGGATTGCCAAGGTTTTCGATGGTGCTGCGCACTACAAACTGACCATCTGGCTGCCCACGGAGGAGTCCCTTGTGAGCAAGGCGAGCGACGAGGTCAAGTCCTTCGTCTCCTCAGATAGCTACGTATTCGAGTCACCGGGATACAGACTGCACGTAGATTGGCCTCGCAAGACGGATGAAAGTAGGCAACGGGCTCGTTTCATCCGCAATTCTCGGACCCTCGTTGTGCATGCAGCGATCCTTGCGTGAGGTCTAGGATTTCTCACCGCGGCGAGACGGTCGGCTGTAAATTGCTCGGCGTGCCGAAATGGGCACGTGCTCTTGGCATAATGCGGCTCCGTAAAGCATGGAACAACTTGAGGTCAATACGCCTAAAGCGGTGCACCAAGCCGCCGGGCCCATCCCTTACATTGCTGCTTATTGTTGGAGAAGATTTACGTTGTGGATTGGCCAATTAGTGCATTTTTTTGCGTGGTGGCACGAGTCGACAAGGAATAGAGTGGAGAACTGCACGGGTTTGTGCTTGCATGTAGACGAGACAAGTGGGACCATCTCAGTTCCTCGTTGCGGTATCAAGATTCTGCGTGGGTATGGTGGTGTCAGCACTGCGCATTGGCATTTTGAGCCCACTATGCTCTGCTCCATCTCATTGCTCGACCATCAGCAGCAACGCTGCGCGCGCTATCTTTGTTCATAGTCATAGTGCATCATGATGCGCACAAGTATACTCACCTAATGCTAATGCTCCTCAGCATCCTATCGAAAACAAAACAAACCACGAAACGGCGATAGTACAAAGTACGAGCACCAACTAAGGAACGAACGAAGAACGAACGGCCTCGCAATCGCAATCAAAATGATTCCGGAAGGGTCGATCGCTAGTTCGAGGGCGAGGGCGCGGGCAGTGGCGATGAGTCGAAGGCGGCGAGCTGCGAGGGTTAGGGGGGCAGTGGCAGTGGAGAGGTGGAGAAGGCGGAGGCGGGCCGAGGGCCGAGGGTGGCGGTTGCGGCAGCAGGTAGAGACGGCGGGGAGGAGGAGAGGGACGCAGCGTTCCCACCTCCTCGGTGGGCACCTGCGGCCTGCGGTGGCAGCGCAGCGCGCGAAGAGGGCTTATGGCAATGCTCGCCACGATTCCCGAGCGCGCGGGTGGCGGGTGGGTTGTCTGCGGGGTTGGGAGGAAGTGTACCAATAGCCAATCAATAGCCTGGATGGGGTGACTCTGCGCGTAGGAGCGCGTAGGCCAGCCAGCAAGCCGGTGTCATCCTCCTCGGGTTGGGGCTGGAAGTGGTGTGGGGTGGGGCTGGCGGTCATGCTGCGTGGGCAGGTAAAGCAGAAATCGGCCGAGTGCGGTGGCATGAAAAAAATTATAATATTCTTACCGCACTCGCGGCGAATGGAACCACTACCTACTACACGTAGAACGTAGCATACTTTCTTTCTACACCCCCACTCCTCCGGCCCTTCTCCCCCCGCCATCAGGCGGCTCCCCTCGAACACTACTAGGGGGATAGGGGTGTGAAGGGCTAAGATATGGTCCGGTGCCCCCCCCCCCCCCCCCCCGTGATCTTTCCCCCCCTTCCTCCTGTGTCTCCGAGTGGGCGGCCGACTCTGTCCCGACTTATCCTGTAAAGAAGAGCGGGACTTACCTATTTTTCGGTGAGCGGAGCTCTCGCTCCGCCCACCCCCTTCTCCGCGCTCTCTCTCCCCTCTCCTGCGGCACGCGCGATGGCGCGCCTGCGGCAGGCCTCCAGCTGCCCTCTGGCGCCCCCTGGAGGCTCTTGGAGGCCAACTCAGGGGGCAGAGGAGGCTCAGGCTCGGGCTGGGCCCTGGCCTCCCCTGCCTCTCCCTCGCTGGCGCTCTTGGGCCTCTGGGCCCCCACGCTGCACCTGTCTGCTTGTCGACCAAGGGGGGGAGGGGGAGTTGGAGCAATGGGCTGACCACGACTGGCCAGGATGGGCGAATGGGGCGAGCCCGTGAGTGAGAGAGTGGGTCAACAGAGCAGTGTGGGCAGTGGGCTCCTGGCAAGCGCCATCAGGCATGCCAGGAGGATGGGTGGTTCCTCCCCCATGGCAGGGGAGGAGTGGAGGGAAGGGGGGCTCGGGGCTCGTGCGCTCGTGCCCCCCCATGGGTCAACCAAGTATAAACTTCGAATTTAGTAGTACGGTGGCATGAAACACCGGTGAGACCGCCGACCGGTGTCTCCGGACCATTTAGTCCGAACACCAGCGACAAGGGGCAAGGGGGGGCTGACCACCGCCGTGCTCTCGCTGGAGCACGGCGAAGGTCTGCCTATCATGCGGGTCGGTCGCCATCGCTCTGCTTCGGATTCAGATTCGAGCGGGGAGAGAGACTAGGGGAGATCTTCCCCCGGTCCCACGATAAAAATGTGGGCCTCCGGATCAACAATCAACAAGAGTCCCCCCCCCACCTCCACCTCTGCCTCCCTCCTCACTTGCAGTCACGACCGCCCGTGTGGGTGATGTGCCCATGGACACGCCGCAAGGCATTATACCCTTTGCAAACGCAAACGCCACAAACACTACGGCTAGGAGCCCGCAAAGGTAGGCCTAGGCTCGATCCACATCCCGGGCCCCTAATCTATGTAGCGAACGAAGCGGGAGTGCGGCCGCAAGGCGCAGGATGATAAAGGGAATGATGGCGCTACAAAGTAACGGGCCCAGGGCCGCGCGCTTGGCGCGAGAATATTACGGAAGTTTTCTTTCGCCAATGGGCACGGAGACAACACCTCCGGAAGATATGCCCTGCTCAAATTACGCCAAGCCTATCGCATGTCTTGGCTAACACACCGATAGTACTTCAACTCCCACTCCAACCATCCTTCATCCACTTGTCATACGCCGGGCAACTCTCCGTCGTTCGCCCGCCGGCTTCGCATCCTCTTCGGCGATTGGTTGTGGCTACCAGAGCGCCGAGATGGCCCCACGTAAATCCCTGAGCTCGGCACGCATGCGGGCGGCGACCTGGGGTTGCGTGGCAGCACGGGACGCGAAGTCGCCACCCAATCGAATCACATGTGCGTCGATGTCTGCCACAATGGCAAGGTCACGTTGTGCGGCAATCAGCGTGCGCCTCTCTATGTTGGAGGATGAGGCTGCATGCAGCCAACTACAAAGGGCACACGTGTTGATCAGTCAAAAAGAGTGGGATAGTTGCAAACTGGTAGTGCACTGAGCAAGCCGATAAGCTGAGGCCGGCGGCGAGCAAGGCCGAGCGGGGGCGAGGGCCTGACGCTCACGCTTGCAACAAGTAGACGAGCGCCTCAAGCAGTCGCAGCTGCATAGCCTCCTCCTCCCACAGCACCTTCATGTGACGTCCTGCATGGCGCACGCCCGCGTAGCACCTGTAGAGGTCTGCCCACGCGACCGGTGGGCGGAGCGCACCACCAGTGGGTGAGAGGAGCTCGACGACGGCAATTGCTGGCTGGCCATTCTGGAGAGCGCGCCGTTCAAGCATGGCGCAGATGGAGTCCAGGTTGAACACATAGCTCGACGCGAAGGCCTTGCGCAGGGAGATGAGTGCGGCCCGCGCCTCGTCCCACGGCTGCTTTTGGGCGTCCTCCGGGAAGAGAAGCGAGGAGAGTGCCTTGTCGACATGGTCAGGATAGCGCGAATGGGGGGATGCAAAATCAAGGATGGCCAAGGCTGAGCGCCAGAGCTCCGCCTTCCACGCGAGGTTGAATATGCCTTCAAGATCAAGTTGAGAAGCGCATGCCCGCTCAGCTTCCTCGCCGAGCTGGGTACGCAGGGCAGGAACGCCAACACCACGCGAGGCGGCGAGGCGCTCGAGCCCGACTGCTGCGCCGCCCTCGGCGCGTGCTAGTGCAGCTAGCTCGGTTGCGACACCTAGCTGCAGCTGCGAGAGCTGTGCCTGATCGGATGCCTCGCGAATGAAGTCGGCACCCAGTTGCGTCGCCCCATCTGCGCCCGCAGCCTTGGCAGCGGTCACCGCATAGTTGAATGCCGAGATGCGCTCCTCAAGGCGGCGGATCGATCGCGCAAAGCTGGAGCCGGCATCAACGACCACCGCCTCGCCCTCAGTCACGCACACGGCTTGCTTTAGGAAGGCGGTGGCGGCCTCAACATATCGGCCTTGACGCAAGAAGAGACGAGGCAGCAAGAAGCCCCTTGTGATCTTGAAAATGGCCTCCTGTCCATATTGAGTGGGGGGGGGGGGTATGCACGGTGGTCTCGGAAAGGACTCCACCTAGACTGGACATAGGCGGGACACGAGGATGGGAGGGCTCGCCTGCATGCTAGAGGATTCGGGGGTTGCAGTTAGGGCTTCCCACGAGTCGAGCACGTCGGCCGCCTTAGGCGAGAGGAAAGCGGCCCATACGCGACGTGTGGCTACGGGAGGGGCGCCTGCCGCGCAGAAAGCCTCCAGATGCGGGGATGGGAGCGAGAAGAGGACGTCATCCCGACCAGTCTAAGGACACAGAGCAGGAGGATGATCACTTCTATTTTTGAACTGGCTCGAATGTATGGGCCCTTGTGTTGTTGAGTGCTGGGTAGCGCAGCATGATGCAGCACACGCCACGCTTAAGCTTTAGTGCACGGCTAGCGCCAGCATGCTTGGGTCATGATAACGCATCGTAGAGCCGTCAAAGAAGGGACAGGAAGAAAGGCCGACGAATCCCTTACTCACCTCAAGCAACCACCATGAGATGGCGTGCAAAAAGAGGGTATCGTCGGGCGCCTCGCGAAGAGCCGCACTCAAAACGGCCAACCAGCCGCCTTCAGCGCTGCCGCTGGGCTGAGAGAGCTGATTTGTTGCGTCGTCGTGGCCCGACCACTCCGTGACAGTGCCGTTGCCCGACGCGGCGACAGATACCCCATCAGCCGTGTCCGTCGCCACAGGGGCGCCAATACCGGCCGGAAGCGGCGCGCGTTGCAGGAGCGCAAGACGGTCGAGGAGTAGGCGGTAGCACTTGAGCCGCCGACAAATAGCATGGCGCTGTCTGGTTGACCAGCCGTCGATCCCGCCGACTGCACCGCTTGGCGATAGAGCAGCCGGAGCCGCATCATCAGGATCGGCGGCGCGCGCGGCGGCGAGGGGCAGCCGAGCGAGCGCGCGTTCGGCGGCGGCCGTCGCTGGCGAGCGCGTGGCGGCGGCGGCATGAACGCGATGGGCGTGTGCGTGGTGCGCAAAGAATGCAGAGAGTAGCGCGTCGAGGTCGAGAGATGCGTCAGTAGCCGCGACGGGAAGCAGCGTGTCCAGCGCATCGTTCAGCAGCACGACACGGTCGGCCTCTGCAGTCGACGTGGCAGAAGCGCGAGACAGGAGGTCCCAGCCGCGGAGTGAGGTGGCGTCGGCTGTCGAGAAAAGGTCGGGGCACTCGCGACGAAGCCGGGCGGTAGCCTGGCACGGGCAGGTTGGGTCGGGGCATGAGGTGTTGAGAGAGCCACTGTGAGCAAGTCAAGCTCGAGTTGCAAGAACCAGCCGCCGGCCCTCCTACGCTCGGGCTAAGCTCCGCACCTGGACTCCGCCTGACGCCTCGATTTGTCCAAGGCCCATGAAGAGGGCTTTTGGCAGCCTTGCCTCCACCTCAGTGTCCCATGCTGACGTCGGCTTGCCACGGGCATCTAGGCGCACAGGCACAGTCAACGCCTGCAGTGTAAGACCCTCGCGCAGTAGTGTTTGCAACTTGGGGGGCACACTGGCAATGACTCGCTCCGCGAGGGCCGGAATCCCGTCAATTGCTGCATTTTCCACCGAGGCTTGCACGGAATGCGCAATGCCGATACCACCATCGGGGTGCTGGTTCGCCTCGAACTCGGCGAGACTGGCGAGAAGTAACGCGAGCTGGGCCACACGGCGCGCGAGGCTAAGCACGGCACAGAGGGACTCGGACTCCTTGTCTGGCGCGCCCGCCATGGCGTTCCAGCGGGCGTCCGCAGCACGGTGATCAGAAAAGACCAGCCCACCGATGGATGCTCGCAGACGCGCGTGGGAGGTGTCCTCCGGCAGTGCGATGGCCCGGTTAGCACCAAATTCGCCTCTTCTGCTACTTGAGTGAGTGGTGCGCTGGGCGGGATTGGCGCCTGGCGGTGTGGCAGCACCTGGGGGAATGCCCCAATGGCGCTCGTGGGCATCGAGGTGTGCCAACATTGCAACAATCCTCATGTGTAGAGAGCTCCAGAAAGCACGAGGGCGAGCGAGCGCAAGGCGCTCACCAGTCGCAGTGTGGCGAAGGGCGCACAGCGGTTCCAACCACACCTCCTGTAGCAGCCGAGCGAGAGCACGGCAGATACCACCGTGGCGCCCGGAAAAGCGCGGGGCCTGGCCGAGGATCACCGCGCCCTGGGCTGTCGCCGACATCTCTGGGACGCCATTGACAAGGTGCTCTGACGCCATGCCGCCAAAGGCGTGCGCCCAGCCTGCGAGGCGCTCGGCGGTCGGCGAGTCCGCACCGGTTGTGAGGGCCCCGAGCAGGCACATGCATGCCGCCTCCTCTGCGCCATAAAAACTGAAAAACTCGGCGGCGGGCGAAGGCATGCCCATCGGCATCGCTGCCGACTGCTGTGGAGAGGCGGCAGCCAGGAGAGGGTCGAGCGGCCGACGCTTTACCACCCGCATGACACCTTCAGAGGTCAGGAGGACAAATGTGCGAGGGGGCGACGCGAATTGAGCGGCGAGGCCGTTGCTAATCCTCGGCGGCCCAGGGATGGGCTCTTCAGCGATGGTATACAAGGATCCATGAAGTCGGAGGCGTGTGAGCGCTGCTGCGTCCGATCGTGTTCCACCGTCATCAGAGCGTCCGGCCAATAGGTCAGATACGCAAAGGAGTTCTACCGCCGACTGCGCATCCTCCATCGACGAGGCCACGAAGAGGCAGTCGGAGGCCGACAGGGCGGCGCCACGAGCAACGTGTAGTGGGCGTCCGTCAGTGGCGCGCGGTGGGGCGACAGCGAAGAGCGGCCGGAGCTCTGCCGGCGGCGCACGGCGACCGTCGGCCGTATTTGGGCAGACCCGTAGAGCAACCCGCACACCAGAGGCAGATATGGCGATAAGCTGCATCAAGGATGAGACAGACGATGGTACAGGCGATAGGGACACGAGCGCCGGCGACAGCTCGCGTGAGGATGCGCTGGCCTGGAAGGGAGCAGGAGCGAGGCACGGTGAGGCGGATAGCATTCGGGCGCAACAGCACGGAGGAATGAATGCAGGCATTTTGGTCAAGCAACTCAGCTGCTAACTCAGCTGCTTGCGCATACGTGAGACCGTTCGAAGCGTACGCAGTGGCAACGGCCCCGTATTCTCACCTTCTCCGCAGTCTTCAGGTCTTCCTCAAGTCTCTGCAGCGTCTTTGAGTCTCCTGGGATAGCGCCGTGCTGGCGCAGGCGCAAGTGAAGCGAGCGCACATCTAGGCACGCAACGTAGTAGAGCGTATCACCATTGGGACCCAAATCATACGCGCAGATGGTGGATGAGGCCTGTACACATGTTACAAAGGAATGCGTAACTGAGAGGATGCCTCCGAGACTGGGCGCACTTGAGGACAAGAGTCGTGCTGTACGCGGTGCGAGCAGTTGCAAATCACCGTAAGCAAGTAAAGGATGTTCCTGCCCTCGTCAAAGGTAAGATCGACTATCGGGTCGGCCGAGCGGTAGAGTGCCGACATTACAAAGTGGAAGGCGCGGTCGCGCTTGCGGGAGCGATTCTGCTTGATACACGCGCGAGAAGTGCCACCCCACCACGAATCTGTGTGGCCATATGTCAGCTCGTACAAGAAGCCATCGGCCCCACCCATAAAAATGCTGCAAATCGCGGAAGACGAGAGCCGGTAGGTTAGAGACACAGAGCGCTGGCTGTGGGGTTGGCAGATTTGGCCTGAGCTTCAACGGACTCACAGTGCAAACATTTGGGGCGAGTGTTAATCTTGAGATGTCTGCCACTTACCGTCCAGTCGGCGTAGAAGTCATGGCAACGAGGTTGACCCCATCCGTAGACACAGAGAACCCAGTCTCATGGACATCGATCGAGGTGTCCTCAGCACCACAGGGGCCTGTAGCATAAACAGCGAGAACCACGACCTAATGCGGCAACATGAGCAGGGATGGGGGAGTTGAGGCAAGCCAGCTTGGGAGGGGCGCTCAGGAGACAACTTATTGAGAGCGATGGCAATCGCAAAAGGCAAGCATATGATGAGACGAGAGCAAGCGGACCTCCGACGGAGTTGACAAAAGCAAAAGGTAATCGGGAGTGGCTTCTGCAGCGAAAACGCCCTCGCGGCAACGGACCAACGTGGCGTTGATGATAGTCTGATCAAGACCGTCGTACCTATAGGCGATGGGAAGGCACGGCGTCAGGCCCGCAGGTTCCCCTGGGACAGCTAGCGTCACTCACATATTTTCAAACCTAAAGAGGGCACAGCCAGTTGCATGGCCAAGGAAGTTGGAGGCTCGCTGGGCAGCTCTATCGTCTTCATGGTTTGGAGACACAGGCCGTAAAGATCCCCGAACCTGGCCCCCATGGGTGTGACAGCTCGACGACTAACGCATACCCACCCTGCTCCACTGGGACCATGCACAGCTGTCTGTCGTATACACCACGGTTGCGTACTCACTGGTAGAAAGCGCCCCTTGGCTCGTTGTAATCCCATAGGAAGAGAATGTGGTCAATGGTC
The DNA here is from genome assembly GCA_018136815.1 of Isochrysis galbana. Classification (NCBI taxonomy): domain Eukaryota; phylum Haptophyta; order Isochrysidales; family Isochrysidaceae; genus Isochrysis; species Isochrysis galbana. The sequence goes on along the minus strand of CM030940.1, from coordinate 3,275,400 downwards.
ATCCACGCACGATGGAGCGCAGGGAAGAGTCCTACAAACATGTGGTACTCCAACTGCTCTGCAGCAGCCTGCTTCAAAGCTGCCGGCATCATTGTGAAGCCACCAGGTGCAGCGACAAACTGTGGCTGCTTGTGAATTGGGCCGTCGCTCTCGCAGGATTCATACATGCATCCTTCGTTTGTGCGCGCCTGTCCGTCAGGGGATAGGTAAGGTAGAGCCGGTAAGCAGCCACTCCAGGCTTGAGCAGCGGGGGATGGTGCGTCGGTGCAACACCCCCCTCGCCCCCCACTACACTCCCACTCCCACTGTGCAAGAGTTCGTGGCATATAGCAGTCGCGGGCGAGTAGATTACGGCAAGGGTGCGTGCGCGCGCCGCACCTGCTTGATCAACTTGTTATAAAGGTCGGAGTCGTCCTTCACCTTGCCGTCGCGCTGAATCAGCTTGCTCAGCTGCTCTCTGGCACTCTCGAGCTGCGCCTTGTCGCTTTCAGAAAGACTCATCTCCCTCCCTCTCCCTCTCACTCTCACTCTCACTCTCTCTCTCTCTCTCTCTCTCTCTCTCTCTCTCTCTCTCTCTCTCTCTCTCTCTCTCTCTCCCTCTCCCTCTCTCTCTCTCTCTCTGGTGGCCTCTACGGCGGATGTGGCTCTGCTTCCTCTGCGTGTGTATGTACGTACACAGCCGCCCTTTTCTGTCGCCTCTCGCTCGCACAGTCTCTCTTGCTCGCGCGCAGCCGAGAGAAGGGGCGCGAGCGAGGGAGAGCGAGTCCCTGTGGCGCGCGCCGAGCCCGACGGCCACCGGTGCAGCGAAGGAGAGGCTCGCTCCCCCCCCCCCCCCCCCCCCCCCCCCCCAATATCCCATAGAGGAGTACCTCCCCCGCCCTCGCCCCGTGCCCTCCTTGGGCGCGGGAGGGCGGGGATGGGGGGAACGAACGGCTCCCCCTCTCTTTACAATAAATAGAAGAAGGTGCAACCTGAGTTCCAATTTTTGTCCCCGCCCCTCCCCATTTTAAGTATAAAAGTATTAGGAGCACCCACACTTTGGAGGGTGGACCGGCGACTCGCCACCCCTCATTTCAGCAGTGATGGTGCATCAGTACTGACGTCAGTTTTTTACATCAGTGTCATCAACTATCGTTATAACGATAGGGTCATGGAGCGCGCCACGCTCCCCTCCTCCCTCTTCGCCCACTCCACCGCGCCGGCTGACCAAGAGATGGCCGACGTCACGCAACCGTACCGTCCTCTCCCAGAGCTCTCGCCCACCCAGGTGGCCGCGAGCCGCACCCCGCCACGCGCACAGAGCCACACACAACACAAGACCAGCCTCCACACAATACACCACACCCACCAGCACAGACAACCCACCAGCAAGCAGGAACAAGAGGAGCCTCAGGGCCCATCTTCCCATAGGGAAAGCCTCAGGGCTGGGCCCCTACAACGCTGCGGCACCGACCTCGTGCGCCAGCACGTGGCGCGGACCCGGCCGGTCGGCAAGACCACCATCACAAAAACAGCTGAATCCTGCAACATCAGCTGCAGGACTCAGCAATATGAACCGATGAGGCCCACACTGGAGTCAGCTGAAGCCCGAGAGACAGCACGGGACTACACCGACCAAGCCATGCACACCCCATGCGCACCCAAGGAGACACAACAGCCGCGACAGCGGCTGCGACTCCCACAAACAGCAACACACCAACATACGACAACAACAGGGCACCATGCATGAATGGTATGCCCTACCAACCCACGAGGCGGAGAGAGCCGACATGTCGCATTCGCGAATCGACACTCGTTAGGCTTCTCTTCGTCGTTCGGCATTTATCGTTATAATTCTCTGCTTTCTCTCGTTCTCGGTCAAAAGCTTCGCTTGGATGCATGGGATCGTGGGTTGTGGAGGGCCCTCTCTCTTTCTCTCGAAAGAGAAGGGAAGTTTCCCCACCTTTTTTCCTCCCAGGCGCCTCGCAAATAGGTTTAATTTGCTATCTTCCCTGCGGTTCTTTATCTGCTTCTGGGGGCAATCAGGTTTAATTTGCAATCTCATCGCATCTTCCCCTTAGGCACATCGCACTTCTCTCGTCTTATTCGGTAGGTCTCTTGGAATCCTGCGTAGCAAGATTGCCTCTCGTTTCCGTTATGGTGCGATTCCCGTTCCGGACAAGATCGCCGACAGATCGCCCTTTGGTCGTCGTCCGTCGTCGTCTGGCCGGAGTGTTTGGGTTTGATTTCAGTCGAGTTATGTGAGAAAGTCGTGGGGCGAGAGTCGGAGTGTTTTCCTGGGTGTCGTTGTCCGTCGTCCTGTCGTCAGTCGTCATTCGTCGTCGCTCTCTCGCTCTCGCTCTCGTCGCTCTCGCTCTCGTAACACTCAGACCCTACAACCTCGCCTCGCCTCGCCAGTCCCTGCCATCACAGCCCTCCTCACACTCACCCTCGCCTCTCGCCGCTCGTTCCATGTCGCTCTCGCCGCCGTCCTCGCCCTCGCTCAAGCCCGCCTGCCCGCCTTCCTGCCTTCATTCGCCCGCGGTGGAGGAGGAGCCGTTGCCGATCCTTGCTCCCTCTCCCTCCCCCTCGTCCTCATCGTCGTTCGTGCCGATGCCTCCGCTCTTGGAGGCATGTGCCTCCGTTTCCTTTCCGGACACATTTACTCCAGAGGGCTGGCATGCCACACCATGAAGGACACCGTCCAGGGTGGGCCGGCATCGCGCCTGATGCGATGTGCGCTCAAGTTGTCCGAGTATCGCTTCACCGTCGAGCACAAGCCGGGTGCTAATCACAAAGATGCAGATGGCGTGTCACGCTTGGTGGCGGCAGACGATACCGCTCCGCATTTGCGGCTGGAAGAAGCTTCCCGTTTAGCATAGCCAGTGGCGTCCCACAGGGATGCCCGCTCTCCCCGCCAACCACTTACGTATTACGTACCTATCGCCCTGGCACCATCATGGTGACCAGGGCGGCCGAGAGGAGGGAGAGCGACGCCATCGCTCGCGCTCTCTCCAGAACAGAACCGGGTAAAATTCCTCTTATAATTCTCCCACACCACTATCACACGCACATTCACAGTAACACGTAGATAACTAACGTAACGGGATACGCGAAGAAAGGGGGTTGAGCAGGAGAGAAAGAGAGGAAAGAAAAGGAAAGAAGAGAGGAGGCCCGTCGCCTCTCCTCATGTGAAGAGAGAGGAGAGAGGAGATCTCGCAGGACTTAGAAAGTAAACGTAGGAGAGGACGGAGGGGCATCCGTAACATCCCCTCCTAAACGGAGCAAGGGGTGCGACGTTTACATGTACGTCATTCAGGAAGTGGCTGTTGACGAGAAAGAATCAAGAATGTCGAGTAGGCGGAGGAATTGGTTGCGTGGACACGGTTTCGTGAGAATATCCGCAACCATGTTGTGTCCGCTGATGTGCTTAAGCGTAAGTAAGGACCCGTTTGGCGACTAAGTCACGGAGGAAAGCACCAGCACGAAGGATGTGTTTTGTTTTCTTGAAGGCGACTGGGTCGAAGGCCATGTCGACGGCGGATTTGGAGTCGGAGTAAACGATTGAGGGGCCATCATGCATGATGCCAAGGTCGGTGAGCAGGTCCCTGATAAAGATGAGGTCTTTCGCTGTCAACATGGCGCCAAAGTACTCAGCTTCATTCAGCGCTTGATAGAGACACAGAGCGTTGCATTTTTTGGAGAACCATTGGATGGGGCAACCCAGGTAAAAGAAGAAGGCACCACTACAGGAGTATTTTGCTTCCCAATTGGAGTCGACGAATGTTACGAAAGCCATGTCGGAATTAGCGGAGAAGTGCAGGGCTCGCTGCTTGGATCCTCGCAGGTGTAACAGACATCGTGTGGCTGCTTGGAAGTGAACGGGTCCTGGATTGGTCATGAATCGTGATAATTAGGACGCAGCGACGCAGCGTACGCCAGGTCGGGTCGTTGCGTCGTTGTCGTTGCGCCCACGCAGCCCATCCAGCTCCTCACAGCGCGCGCATGCGGCTACCCTGGCTACCGGAGACCTCGCCCCGTCCATCCCGACCCGCCCCTCGCAGGATTCGCCCTCACTCCTCACTCGAACTCGGCATGCGAGAACCAAGACCAGAAGACCAGCTCACCGACGCGGCCGTCCACGCGTGGCTGACGAGCCTCCGCGTTGAGGTTGCCCTCGCGGCTCGCGGCCCTCCTCTCTCTGACAGTGCTAGATTCGGCGCTGATCGATGAGGCGAGACTCGTGGGCGGCCTCAGGGCGGGCCACGTCGTAGCTCTCTACGCCGCGGCGAGGGCGGAAAAGCCCATAAGCCATAAGATAGATACAATGGAGCCGTTGACAACGGCCGTTGATTTGTTGATGTTGAAGGAAGCGATGGTGATCGGTCCTTCACCTGGATATCCAAGTGAAGCGTCGAAGGTTGTTGCGTAAAGAATGGTTGCATTGGGGCGATGGGCTGGGGTTGGGACTGCGACGTACTTGTGGAGGTATAGGCATCCTCGGGCCTCGGGACGCTACAATAGGACGCAAAACGCCGCCCTTGGGGCGTTTGGCTAGCGGGATGTCGTCGGTGCGGATTGGTATACTCCTACGATCGCCATGGATTCGCAGGATGGAATCCTACAATGTAGGATGAAACTTTCTAACCGCCTAGGGGTAAAATCCTTGTGGTGACTCTCCCCCTTACCCGCAGCACAAGGACTGGCAACAGTGTCCGCTCCAACACAGTTGTCATAGCTAGAAAGAAAAGAGCAATCGAACAAAATACGAGCACACGCGCCATAATCATCATCACATGTTCTGTGGCACGGCCACGCGGACAACATTGCGTCAGCGCCGTCTCATGGGATATCTTGCAACTAAAGCCACCACCACTAAAGGGCAGCAATCCGTCGGGAATGTTGGCGGCATGTGCCTGTGAGCTTTGCATGCCGACGCCGGGGCATTAGAGGTCCCACAGCGTGTCAGAGTGTGCCGTAATGATCTCGCCCAAAGTCGTGATGGCAAGCTCTCAATGATTAGCACGAACGGCGACGTAGGCAGTGGCACTTGCACTCTCAATCAACAGGGGGATTTGGGCACCATCATGTATACTTTTGATGCAACGGCAATCGACGCGCGTGCGATAATTTCCACTCTCAATCCTTATCCTTCTTCTTCCTTTTCTTCTTCTCGCCGTCCTCGCCCTCGGACTCGCGTTTCTTCTTCTTCTTCTCCTTCTTCTTCTCATCATCCTCACTGCTCTTCTTGTTGTCCGCCTCAGTACCATTCGTTTGCGCAGCCGGCAGTGGAGGCGGCTGGTAGCCGGGCCGCCACTCGGGCGGCGTGAGCTCGTTCGGTTTACCATGTTTGTCAAGCTTGCCCTCCGCAATGAGGGCCTTCTTCTGCTGTGCCTTAGGCCCCAAGCCCCATCGTCGTGGATAGGTGTCGCGATCCATGATCACTCGCTTGATTTTGGCCACAACGCCATGATCACAATGCGCCATGTCGGCAGTGGTCATCTGCGCGATACCTACTGCAACAGCCTCGCCCTTCGTGGTCATCAGCACAACCTCTTCGCCAACCTCGATATCATTGGCGAATCGTAGCAGACCTGGGAGCATAAGCTTCGCGCCGTAGCAGACAGCGTTCACAGAGGAGTCCTTGAGCACAAGCCGCTTGTGCCGTGTGAGGAGGAGCTCCAACGGCTTGATTACATGCCGCAGGTAGCTCTCGTCCTTTTGCTGGTCATACATGTATTGCGCGTCGAGCACGTCGTGCATCGTGACCATGTGTGCATGCTCGGAGAGGGCCCCAGAGCGCGAGCGCCGCAGCTCCTGCATGTGACCGCCCACACCCAGCATCAAGCCCAAGTGCACGCAAAGGGTACGAATGTAGGTGCCTGCCTCACAAGAAACGCGGAATATACCGAGGTGGCGATCGTTGTCGTATTCGATCAGGGTGTTCTTATACACAGTGCGCACACGGAGCTGCCGCTTGACGGCCGAGATGAGCGGCGGGCGCTGGAAGAGCGCGCCAGTGAGCTGCTCCAGAGCTCCGTCGAGGGCGCGTGCGCCTTCAATGGCAGCATGTAGGCGCACAACCGCGATGTACTCCTTCCCGGCGCCCTGCTGTGACTTGACGAGCCGTGTGGCCCGATTGAGGCAGACGATCAGACAGCCGGTCACCTTCGGGTCGAGTGTGCCCGAATGCCCTGTCTTCTCTGTACGAAGGATGCGCCGGATCCACGCGACGACCTCATGGCTTGAAGGGTTGGCTGGCTTGTCGAGGTTGATCACGCCGTACTTGAGATACTCGAGGAGCGGGCGCTTGAGCGGTGTGGCACCGCTCGGGATGGGCGTGTAATGCCCGGTGCGCACGTTGAGCTCGTCATAGTTCTTGAGAAGCAGGGGCCAGCAGGAGGTGTCGATCGGCGGCGTCGTGGTCTGCGGCTGGATCAGGAAGTCAGCCTGCTGCTGCTGCTCTGCGGAGGCAGCGGCCTTCTCTGGCTTCTTCTCCTTGCCCATGGGCGTGCTCTGCGCACAGTTTCCTCTCTAGAGAAGTGGCGGCGCGAGCGAGGGAGGAGGGGCCGGAGGGAGAAAGAGAGCGAAGGGAACGCTGGGGCAGGGGAGGGAGGGGGAGAGAAGGGGAAGCGGGGAGGAGCGCGGAGGGGGGACCGACAGGCGGTCGGAGCGTCGCCACTTGGCGAGGTAGAGTTTTGTTGTTGGCCGACGTGCGGGCCCTGCTACTACGAGTTACTTTACGAAAAAAAAAGGCCTAAATACATTGTCTCGGAGCCTCGGAGAGCCCAAATTCAAAACGGTGCCGGGCGCGATGCGTGTCCGTTCTTGTTCATCAGCCTGGTGCCCGGCCCACGCCAAGCTCAAGCCCCATATACCCGTACCCAGGAACCACCGAGCCACCGAGCCAGCGACCAGCGACCAGCGACGCCAATCGAGCGACGTAGGCCCAGGCCAAGATACCCCGGATATCTATTTGGATATTTGGGCAGAGTTGCCGGAAATAGATATCTTTTGGATATGCCTGAATTAACTTTATAGTCAGTTGCCATGGAGCGCGCCGGCTCGCCTCCCCTAGTCTCCTTCGGGCACCCCGCCGCCCGCCGAGGGCGCCCCCGTGTCGCATTCGCGAATCGACACTCGTTGGGCTTCTCTTCGTCGTTCGGTATTATCGTTATAATTCTCTGCTTTCTCTCGTTCTCGGTCAAAAGCTTCGCTTGGATGCATGGGATCGTGGGTTGTGGAGGGCCCTCTCTCTTTCTCTCGAAAGAGAAGGGAAGTTTCCCCACCTTTTTTCCTCCCAGGCGCCTCGCAAATAGGTTTAATTTGCTATCTTCCCTGCGGTTCTTTATCTGCTTCTGGGGGCAATCAGGTTTAATTTGCAATCTCATCGCATCTTCCCCTTAGGCACATCGCACTTCTCTCGTCTTATTCGGTAGGTCTCTTGGAATCCTGCGTAGCAAGATTGCCTCTCGTTTCCGTTATGGTGCGATTCCCGTTCCGGACAAGATCGCCGACAGATCGCCCTTTGGTCATCGTCCGTCGTCGTCTGGCCGGAGTGTTTGGGTTTGATTTCAGTCGAGTTATGTGAGAAAGTCGTGGGGCGAGAGTCGGGGTGTTTTCCTGGGTGTCGTTGTCCGTCGTCTTGTCGTCAGTCGTCATCCGTCGTCGCTCTCGCTCTCGTCGCTCTCGCTCTCGTAACACTCATACCTATCATGGATACATCCATGATAGATATGCATCTCCCCTCCTGCCCAAAATTTCGAGCAACGAGCGCGTTCCGCGCGCTCGGAGCGGATCTTTGGGCAGGTTCCTCGCCTTGCGTCAATGGTCGCTCATGACCGTTTGACAATGCAAGGTGAGGGGGGAGGGGAGGTGGCTCATCATGGCCCCTCCTTGAGCCTCAATGGGCCTAGTCCTCTTTGGACTGCCCCTCCCACCCAAGAGGGTGGCTTCCTTGGGCACCCCTTGGGCCGGATCGGCCTCGGTTCGTCGATTCGTTCGGCTTGTCGCGTCTTCGCTCTCTTCCCCACCTTCCCTTCCCTCTCATGGGACTGTATAGGTGTAGACCCCTCCCGATGGCCTCGTTTACGTCGACGACGCCCTTATCGTCGATAATGACCCCTCTCTACGCGAAACCTTCGTGAAAGATCTCGGCACACGTTTTCCAATTGAAGACAAGGGTGAGCTCTCATGGATTTTGAACGTTGCTATCACCCGGAATAGGGACACCCGTGAGATTACTCTCTCACAATCCCTGTATATTTCGGCTGCCCGCCTTCCTCTGCTGACGGGCTTCAGCCCGTCAGCACCTCTGAAGTCGTCTCCTCCGCCGCGCCTGCCGCCGGCATGCATCCTTCCTCATTGCCCTCAGGCCCTAAGGGCCATCCCAATTCGTCAGGTGTAGAATCTCATCCGGTGCGTCCCGCGCTGGACGTCTCAATGGGGGTCAACCCCACCTCTGCAGAGTCGGGCACCATGCACCATGCCTGCCCTGCCCCCTCTCTCCTCTCCGGACGGACATCCACCGCCACCCTCGCAGTGGGAGGTGATGCCCTCCCTTTCTTCGCCTCCTGATCGCGCTGCGGTGCCTCCACCATCATCTCCGCCATCGCCGCCGGAGTCCATGGGAGGCAGGTCCAAGCCCGAGTCTTTCCAGGGTGAGGATAATCCTCTAGTGGAAGGATTCCTCCCCTCTTCTCGCGCATGTCTCGAGGCACCGCCACCCCTGCCATCGGACTCGGAGGCAGCCTACGAGCCCTACAGCGCCTCTCTCGAACGCCTCTCGGTCGCCTCGGTCGCCCCAAGTCGACCATCTCGTGGTGAAGAGGCCCCGGGCCTGCTGCCCGACTCCCTTCTTCATCTCTCTCCTTCTCCACCGTCTGCTACCTTGCTTTCGTTGTTGCGCCGAGTCCGGACTACACTCGATGTGCAAGGAGCGCAACGGGTGGGACACATTTTTGGGGATGGTGATGCGGCCAATATGAGGCAAAGTTGAGGGGTAGAATTGTATAAGGTGTAAAAAAAGAGGTGAGGGGGGAAAAAAAAAGGGGGAACCTCAAGTTGCACCCTCTCACCTTCGCACCTACCACAACCACAACCCACAACCCCCCACCCCCCACAAGCCCGCCTTTCGCATTTCCGCGCCCTCTAAAAAAAAACTTCTTAATATTCTCGGCGCGCGCGCGACTTTGCACGGTATCTTCGCAGCCTCGCCCGTTTCCCTTCACTCCCCCTACACCTGCCTTGCGGCTCGTCCCCTCGTGCTCTACCTAGGGGCTGGGTGTCGTAGGTCTCCAGTGGCAGACGGTGTGTGCCGATTCGCGATGGCCTGTTTCGCGCCTTCCTCCTATGCCATCGGGCTACCGGCTATTGTGTGTTTGCTCCTTGTGCTGGGTGTCGGCAGCTGTGGTCAGTGTGTCTAGGGCCTACTTTAGGATGGTGGGCGGCTCGCGGCGCGGGGTCGCTTGGTTAGGCTAGTCGCTCTGCTATGTTGAGGGCTTCCGCTACCAGAGATAGATTCGTGCTCATGACTAGGGCGCCTTTGTTGTTAGTTAAGAAGACAGGGGCGCTGAGGTCGTGTGGAGATTTGATTTTCGGCTTCCTTCCCAGGGAGGCCTTGCGCGTGCGTGCGGTCAAGAAGTTGTCCGGAGGTTCCCGACCTCTGACGAGGGCCGTGAACCTGCTTAGGACTCTTTCAATAACCGGTACGTGGTGGAAGGTGTGATTTTCGAATTCCACTTTGTAGAAGTCTCTTATGATGTATCTCCATGCTATTAGGTAGAGGGCTTTAAGGCTATCCGGCGTCGGGGAATTCGGGTATGCGAATAGTCTGTCTTTGATTTTTTGAGTCGTCGATCTGTCTTTCGCCGGGGTGTACCCCGCTACGGCTTCTATGGTTTGAAATATCGGAAGCGTGGACGGGCATCTAGCTAGGTGCGTCGAGTTTTCTCTGTGTTTCCCGCAGAGTCTACATCTTGTGGTGGTCGCCGCTGCGAACCGGTTTCGCGTACCCAGCCTCCTATGGGTAACGTGCTTGAAGTGCAGGTGTTTGTCTGTGTGTTTTAGTAGGGGGTGGGTATAGAGTTTCGCCACGTGCTTCCATTCATCGTGCGTTAGGTCTAGCTTGCGGGCCCACGCCTCTCGCGCTGGCTGAGGTTTGTTGCGGGGGCCGTCCCCTTTGAGCTCTCGCGTTATATCCGACACGGTGATTTGGTCTAGTTGTGTCTTTTCGTTAAGCGTGTACTCGTCCGCAAGAGGGAATTCGAGGTGTTTCGGGCCTTTTAGTCCATTTTCCCATTTAGCTGGGGCGTAGTAGTGGTCCTCCTCGCCCGGTTTTGCTGCCTTGTGCCTCAACCGCTTTGACGAGCGAGCTCAGATTGATTTTCGATGCTTGTGCGAGGCCGTCCGCCTCGACCACGATGTGAGCCGCGACGTCTTGGAGCGCCTCGTAAAGGGCCTTGCGAGAGGAGGTGCCTTTTTTGTTGAGCTTTTCTTCGATGGAGTCCACGCTGACGCGCACGGGGATGTCTTGGCCCAAGGCGCGGATGATGGTGAGGTCGCCGTATTTGGCCTTGAACTGTTGCGCGCAGTCTTCGTTGACTGCTATGTGCCACGGGCCCCTCGCCGAGCGGGCCCAGAAGTCTGGCTCGGGGTCAACTCCCTCGAGTTCTAGGAGAAGTTCGACGATGGCGGCGTACACCGTCGTGTCCTAGATTATGATGTCTCCGGCCTGGTGGAATGAGAGCTCGAAGGTGGCGTCTGAATCTGAGATGGTGTTGTCTTCGTCGGAGTCTTGTCCCTGTGAGGCAGGGATGGGGGTGTCCGTACTCAGTGTCGTGCGGGCGCGGGCAGTGAGCGGTGTCATTCGGCTCTGGTCTCTCCCAGGGGGGTCGTACATTTGTGTCTCATGCGTGCTGCGTGCTGAGTGTGAGGGGGTGCCTCTGGAGAGTGTGTTGTGCGTTGAAGTGGAGTGGATATTGTGCCCATAAGGGCCACCCGGCCTCGGGCCGCGCTGCCGGAGCAGCGCGGCCCTTGCCAGGGCGAGAGGGGCCTCTGCCATAAGGCATGCCCAATGGAAGGGTGGCTTCATGAGCCTGGCATTGATGGGGTGCTTCCAGCAGCCTGCTGTCCCCCATGGGGGAGGCCAGCATGGCTGCCATGGGTGGTGTGGCCGGGGCCACGGGCCGTGTGGCGCGACCGGAGTCGCACGCACCTGCTCGGCCTCGGTGGGCGGACGCGGCCGCTTCGACAGCGGCTGCTCCATGGGCGCTGGTGGGGCGCCCTCGGCGGGGGGCCCGAAGGAGAGGGGAGTCGCGGCGGCGCGCTCCATCGCGTCTAAGTATAAACTTAGTTGATTTCCGCGCCCTCTATGCGTCGTTCGCAATGTTCGTCTGTCTAGTCACACCCAACATGGGGCATGGGTCCCGAGGAAAGCTCCATGGGCCATGAGCTCCCCGCCCCCGCAAGAACTGCGTGCCGCGATGAAGCTGCCGGCGCGCCCTCGCGGGCGATCTCCAAAGGTGATATCGGCCTTGCTCTAACATATTTCTGCCAACCCCAAGCCACGGGCCGTGTATCGTGTGGCGCGACAGAGTCGCGCGCACCTGCTAGGCCTCTGGAGGAGGCGGCAGTCGCTTCGACTGTGGCTGCTCCGGGTTGGCGAGGGGAGCGCCCTTGGCTCTTGGCGGGTAGGCTAGGAGAGGAGAGGGGTGCGGGGGCGCGCTCCATCGCAACCAAGTAACAAGTATAAACTTAATCACACTTCACAAGAATGTACAAGAGCGCACCCTAAGCTCATGCGCAGCTGTCGGCACTCGCTTCTTTTCACTACATCGCTCAATAGCTGCGATCAATCAGCCCTGCATAGCCCTAGATCAGCCTGATCCTAGCTGCGGCGGGCTTGAAAGTAGCTGCTTCAGCATATCCATGCCTGACCAGGAATCAGATGAGTCCGACGAGATTTCGAACCAGGCTAACTCGCCGCCCAACCCGTCGGCAGGAGGGATGTGTTCGCGCCGTCCGCTTGCAGATGTAAGAATCATTTCCAGTCGGCGGCGAATCGCACTCTCGAGTACAACCTGCCGCCTGCGCGCTTCCTCCTTGTGTGGACTGGCGCGTCCCTCGGACGCCACATGCTGGGCACAGCTCGTCCAGTGCGGAACAGCTCCCCCCATTTCCCTATGCAGCATTCCAAAATCCGAATTGGTGTCGGGGGGCAGCACCGTTATGGGAATCGACCAGCGCTCCCACACGACACGCTCCTGTAACACACGGTGTGGTGGCAACGGGGTTTGGTTATCAGGTCAATCCCACGCATGCTCTCTCACACTAGTTCTTGGGCACTTGTCGTGACGGCTGTCATGACGCGCGCCCGTTCCGGTAGGCACAGCGCAAGGTGCAGACGATAAGTCACCTCGGAACGGAAAAGGCCAAACGCCGCATGGCGTGCGCGCCGCTCAAAGAAGGAAATTTGCACCCGCGAAGAGCGCTCAATGGAATTGCTCAGCGCCTGTAGCCATCATCGGTAGCAGGCTAATGAGGCTGCAGTGCGCAAGCAACATGAACAAGCAAAGGGCCGCCCAATGGTGCGGTGCGCCAGCAGAACACATGTGTAGAATCAGCTCAGGCAGCAAGGCGCGTGCCTCTGCATTCTCTTCAACTTTTTGCTCCACTAGGCGAGAGTCGCATCGGACATATGAGATGTCGAAGAGCTCCGAGTCGATGTCGCGCATCCTGCGAGGCACGGTGAGTCTCATCAAGTGTATGCAGGCAGGCGTGAGCGGAGGGCATGGGGTCACCTGCACTCGCCCAGTGCTCGCTGGAAGATGATCGAGTGCAGCAGGATCTTGAGGACTTCCTTCACCTACGGGTGTGGGTTGGGCTCTCAGAGTGTCAAGAGTAAATGTGTAGGAAGGGCACGGAGAGAGAGGAGGACAGGCGCGTAGATCGCGTGCACCTGGAAGCGTTCGACATGCAGCTCCTCGAGCTGTATCTGCTCGCAGTTCATCGTCGTCACCAGCCAGCCCAAACTTTCCACTCCCTGGTCTCTCCTACTCCTACTCTTACTTGATCTATTTCCTCCTCCCACTCGCTCCGAGACTCCTCTCTCCGTCAGAGTTTTATTGTTGTGTTAGTATAACCTTAGTGCTGCGGGACCGTAGCACCGTAGCCCTTCGACGGCAACGGAGCCCCTACCCCGCGATGGGGGTGTGCGCGGTTGGCGCATGGCTCGTCCGGTGTATGTGGCTAGGAATGCTACCTAACAAGATGTCATACGGCGCTATAATTTCTAACGTTGTACCCCCGCCAAGAGGTCACCACAATCTCAATATCAATATCTCAATCTCACATCAATCTCCATGTCCATGACCCATGACCATGACACCAGCGCGCGCGTCGACGCTCAAGGGTGCAACACATCATCGAATGGACTCGACGAATTCGATGAAAATCTTTCCTTCGAATTTGTGGCTGCCGAGTGCGCCACGCGTTCCCACAACGGGTGGGACCTGGAAAATATGGTTAGTCTACATACACGTCTACACAAATTCAAATTCAAATTCTTCAACAACTAAATTTATACGTATAATCGCCCTGGCACTTCAATAATCTCCGGTCCCAGGGGTGCCCCGAACACGCATCCACAACCGGGCCCATGGTAGTGCACCAGGGCCGCACCCCCGACACCAAAGACAAAGGAAAGAGGGGGGAAAGGGAAAGGCGAGGAGGCGGTAGAAAGGGATGGAAGGGCGTTGTATGATATGCGGTGAAAGGTACTGTCTAGCGATAGGTGTGTAGCCCTGAATCTTCAGTTCCTTTTTTTTTTCGGCGCGCGGCCTGCCCGATTAGCGTGACTGTGCGGGTGGCCCCTGTGTATTTGGTATCTGGCGGGGCTTCCCACCAACGACAAAGGCACGCTAACGCTGGGCATGAACCTGTCCGCGGTAGCGCAAGCGCTCCGCATAATGGATAGACTCGCCTAACCGTGCACAACACAAAGCCGTGTCCCACGTCTCACCCGCCTACCTGCCCCCCGCCCTCAAAACTCCCCGCGATTTAACCGCCCACCTCACGGACTCACGGACTCAACAAGAAAACATGGAAACCGATAGCCCGATGGCGCAGGAGGAAGGAGTGGAAAACCTATCGGGGATCGGAGCACACCGCCTGCTGCAGGAAACCCCAAACACCCAGCCCCTAGGTAGTGCACGAGGGACGAGCCGCAAGGCAGGTGGAGGGGAGATGAGAGTAGCGGGGGTGGCAGCACAATAAGGGTGCGTAGTCGCGCGCGCGGCGAGAATATTAAGAAGTTTTTTTTTTATGGGCAGGCAGGACTCGACGACGCTCCTGGCCTCGTCCGACTTCGGCGTAGATTCGGCGTTTATGTGGCTGCGCCTGACGGAGAAGCAGCGCAAGCACCTGGGCAGCCGCAGGATCGTCAGGATTCCCGTCTCCCCTGCTAGCACGCACGGGATCCCCTCAGACCTCCCCTCCATCGCCATCCTGGCGCGTAGGTACCTCAAGGAGAAGCTTGCAGATACGCCGACCGAATTTCTGTTCCAGATACATATACGATCCGAGAAACCGCCCACGGCGGTACACATGTCCAAGTGGGTCGCGGCCACGTTAGCCTCTTAAAAAAAATCTTCTTAAAAAACCCCGCTACGTGTGCGGCGTGAGGCAGTGTGCTAGTGTACCTCCCTACTACCCAACCTTAACCCCTAACAACCCCCTCCCCCTTCCCCAGTTCCCTCATTAGCGGAGAAGCTGGTTCCGGGGAGGCCGCGCGCGCTGCTTCGGCCAGGAGTTGGAGAGAAGGGATAGCCCATGGCTTATCGTATCCTTTACAGCCCCCTGGGGCGCCGTGTATGGCGATGTCGCCCTCGGGTGTCACGCACTCCACCGAGGAGCGGACCGCGTAGTCCAAATTAGGTTGAAGTTTTCCCCATCGTCAAGGGTCACGTGAAAGGTCCTCGGGAAGCGGTGGCCTAGGGCCGTCGTGTCCGTGTATACGTAGAAGTGCCAGATCGGGCGTTTGCCCGCCTCGACTTTCGTGATTCCCTCGATCGTGGTTTTGACGCGCTGTTGATTGCCCCTAAGGACATGGAAGCCTTCACGTTCCAGTGCGCTAGCCAAATGTCGAGTTTTGGTTTTGTACGCCTTAATTGGGTCGAAAATGCGGAAGACGATGTACGTGGCGACCTCCTTGAGGGAGGACCGGACCGCGCTAGATTTGCGTGGTGCTGAATCGGCTAGCTCGCCGTAGGTGACTCCAAATTCGTGCGGGATTCCCGAGAGTACCGTCTTAAGTTTGTCGCCGTAGGCGGCCTTGAATTGATTGTGTGCATCGTCGTCGACGTAGAAGATCCATGGGCCCTTTCGGCCCTTGTCCATCCCGTCTGGCGTGGCATCTAGGCCTTCCAGCCTGGAGAGTAGGAATTTCATGAATGTTGCTACATCTTCACTTTTAATGTCCTTTTTGTCCTCAGCTAGCTGAGCTAGCTGGATGAAAAAAGGGGTGTCTTCGGGTTCTTCCTCCTCCTCTGGTGGAGGGGAGGCGAAAGAGGTGTTGTTGTTGGGAGTCGGCATCGGGTCTGACTGTGGGTCCGCATCACCCCCGAGCGGAACACGCCATAGACGTGCTCTTGTTGCGGAGGAAAGCCATTCGAGTGCCAAGAGACAAAAGCGCTTCGTCAGCGCAAAAATTGACATAGAATATGCGGATTGGATACTTGGGAGTAACGTTATGTGCGAAAACGCAAAACTGACTCACGCTATAGACGCCCCTTCATGGCGCCCCAGTCCACAGAATATGACACATACTGTCCAGCATCTGATTCAAATCAGCTCTTGGTCTACCACATCCATTGTATTATTACCACCTTTCGGTGAAAAAAGAACTTTTTGCACGCACCCTAAAACAATGGGCGAACCCGCCCTTGGGCGGGAGTCCCCCACACCACCCCCCATGTGACTGAGATCTAGTTGTGAATTGTCTGTAGGTGTTTCGTCATAACACGATCGCGTGCAGCAATCACAGCTCCGCCACGAAAAATTAACAAAATTACCCATCGCCCGTGCGCGCGCCGCCACTCGCCCCTGCCGGCGCGCCGCCACTCGCCCCCGCCGGCGCGCCGCCCTGTAGCTGGTGCACGAGCGCCTCAAGCCGCTGCCTCTCCTCGGCGTGTCGGCGCGCTTCGAGCCGCGAGGCCGCGAGGGTGCATGTCAGCAGCGTGCGCTGTCCATTCGCCTCGTCGACCAGCTGGGCGTAGGCGCGCACCATCACGTGCGCCTCCGCGGTTGGCCTCGCGCCACGAACGATCAGCCAGCGGGCGCACGCCGTGGTGGCGGCCACGACCATCGGCGTCTCGCCCCCCGGCGCGTGGTGGTTGACATTCGCGCCCTCCAGCACCCTCACACACCCCAGATGCCCAGCCTCGCACGCCACCATCAGCGCCGTCCACCCGGTGCGCGGCCCACGCTGCGCGACAACGTCCACCTGCGCGCGCGCGGGGGGGACTCAGCGGCGGGGGGAAGGGGGTCGAGAATAATCATACCGTCAGGGGGCCCAATCTTTTCACAAGCAGTGTGACCTTTTCACAGGAGGCGTCTGTGAAAAGCCCAGTGAAGTGTGGGGGGGGGGGGCAGTCACAATGGGGACGGTCGAAGTCCCGCGCCTTTTGGCGCGGAGGAGGGGGGGGGTATTGGAAGTCACAAGTGTCAGAGCGGGGACGGTAGAAGTCCCGCACCTTCCCCGTTGGGGTGTCGTGGCGGCGGGGGGCTGGGAGAGGGGAGCGGTCGGTGCGCGCTCCATCGCTAAAACTATAACGATAGTTTTCGGCCACGTTAGCCTCTTACACCATAGTGGCGCCGACCGGCTTCGCGTATTTAGGTCACTCACTTCACCTACTTTTATAAGTGGGGGTCAATGGGGGCCTCGCGCCCCCCTCTCTCCATCGCGGACACCCCCCGGGGTGGGCCCGTACATTCAACCTCAGCCCCTGCCCTCTGGCAGGGGCTGGGCAATCATCATCCTGGCCCAGACCCTTCGTGGGCGCGGGCCGCGACTCGCACTCCCACGCCCATACTGGGCCTGCCCTCGAGCTGACTCCCCCCCCTCCCCTGGTCGCCAGGCATACAGAGGCCGCAGGGAGGCCCCAATGGCCAGCGTGGCAAGCGTGGGAGAGGCAGGGGGGGCCAGGAGCTGAGCCCCAGCCTCCACTGCCCCCTGAGCTGCCCTTGCTGGCCCTCTGGGAGCCCCCAAAGGCCCTCTGAGAGCAGGCCGTGGCGCGCCGCATGGCGACGCGCCGCAGGGAGAGGGGTGGAGGAGAATGGAGAGAGGGAGAGGGGGGGTTTTGCACCCCCCCCGATGGAGTGCGGTAAGAAACGGGCCCCGTTTGCGTTAGCAAACGGGCGAAGGGGGGCGGCTGGCGACAGGAGGAAGAGAGGAAGGGAGTGGCTCAAGACGTCCTTGTGGCAGGTATCGGGGGGCGCAGTCATTTATTTCTTCGAGGACTGCTCGCGGCGCGAGCTGTAAGGGCCGTTCTTCTTCTCGACGAGAGGTCCCTCCCCCCCCCCCGGTGTTTTTCCCCGGAGAGTCGGCCGGCGTCGACCGGTCCGCCTCAATGGGTTTTCCCTCATTGTAACTTGTGGGGAGTTATAATGGGAGCCGGGGGTTTGCGAGGGGGGAGATTTGAAGGGATGCATATGTGTATGTGTCTGTGCCACCACTTCAAGGCGTGCGGGCAGGTGCGCTGAGGGGTGTCGTGATAGTACCGGGCTAGTGGGAGTAGTGGTACTAACGCTCAGTTGTTTTATTATTATTTAGGTCACTCACTTCGCTCCGGAGCGTCCTCGGCGGCGGAACGGCGGAAGCCATTAAAGATTAAAGTTCCGAGGGCAAGGGGAGACTGGCTAGGAGGCTGGGCGCCGGGCACGTCCACGAGGGAGAAATACTATATCGACCCCACAGTCGATCCTTCCCGGGCAGCTTACGCGATCTTTGGTTGGCTCCTCGACCACGCCTACGAGGTAGAAGACGATTAGAGCCCGCCGTCTTCCTCTTCTTCCTTCTTCTTCCGTCTACGACGAGGGGTAAGGATGGCGATTTCACCCATCCGGGATAGAAGTAGAACCCAGCTAGTACGAATGGGGGGTTTTATAGTAACCCGCGTTCGCACTACCATGGGCTTCTGGACGTTTCTCTCGGCTTTCGCTCTCCCTACCCACCCGACCCAAATTAGGCTGTGCGCGTGCCTTAGGAGAATTAAAATCTTCCTGCAAGGCAATTTCACCCATCCGGGATAGAAGTAGAACCCAGCTAGTACGAACGTTTCGTGCGCACGAGCGCCGCGAGCGAGGAGAGGCCCTCACGAGAGGAGGGCAGAGAGTGGGGAGAGAGAGGGGCGGGGGGAGAGGGAGAAGGAAAGAGGCAGGGGAGGGGTGGGTGGGGGGGCGGGGCAGGTAGGGACGCAGAGACCGCCCACAGACGGGGTGAGCAGGCAAGGCTCGCAGTATGGCGGCGCTCAGTACTGCTGATGCACTTAAGCGCATTCCGGCACCTGCGTGGGACATCGGTGAGCGGCCAACGACAGCGCAGGCGTACATCACGCTCCCGCCCTACACGTGCGAAAAGGAGGACATTGTGTGCCAGCGCTCGGCCGACGGCGCGTACATGAGCCAAGCGGGCAGGGATCGCATCCGCCATGCCACCGCTAACTCGAGGCGTGAACAGCAGCGGCGCCAGGGCAACGGCTTCTGCTCTAGCCTGCACAAGGCCACGCTTGACTACCGCACGGTGAGATTCTAGCTCGAGAGTCCGCGCGCAGGCTCGGACGGGCCTACTTGGTGCCTCCCTTCCCAGGTTCAATATCCACATACGCACCCCACCCTTTTGTCCTGCTCTCCTCACTTTAGGTGGACCACTTGGGTGTGACCCCTGATGTACTGGTAGTTGGTCGCAAGCCGTCGGCCCAGCCTCCCACTTTACAGATCGTGAGGCCGACTCACCAGGCGCAAATCATTGAGGGCCGATCGTTGCCAGCCACAACGCTCTTCCCTGGCAAGGAAGTGGCCGGTCAAGTGGTGCAGTACTCATTCAAGTATTACAAGATCATCGTCCCGCACAAGAACATTGCACTCAAGCTGACCTTGAATAGCATCAGCGGAGACCCCGACATCTTCGTCTGCAATCGGCATGCAAATCCTAACCAACAGAACTTCACGTGGAAGAGCGCAGGCATGGGCTCAGACGAGGTGTACATTCCTCCGGATGATCCGTGGGCTTTCCCTGGCGCATATTACATTGGAGTGTACGGTGCGTATGACACGGAGTTCACTATACTCGCCACATTCATTCGAATCCGAGTGCTTGTGAAGCATCCGAGTGGCTTGGATGTGGATGATGGCGTCGAGCTGATGCGTGAGGAGATCAAGGCCGCCGATCTGCGCCGTCAGCTGTGTCGCTATGGTGCTGGCTTTCTTGAACAACTTGAGGTGCCACGGGGTGGAGCACCGTCCTCGCCAAGAGCGCAATCGCCGCGCGGCGGCGATCCCTCGCGCTCAAGCACTGCTCGAGCAGCGCAGACCGCTCAGGCAGACGCAGTATCCAGCAGACTATCGCACGCTCCTTCGGCGTCAACATCCCCTTCGGACCTGCGCGCGGACGATGCACATCCCCAGGATCACCACTGTGGCGACTATGCACAAGATGAACGCTCATCTGCCTACGGCCTGCAAGACGAAAGCGAAACGTATGCTTTCGCCTCGCTGCAATCAGGGTTGCACCGCCCTGCCATAAGGCCGTCAAGATTCGTCGTACAACCGGCGTCTCCGCGTGCGACCCTGCCGCCCTCGTCAACTTCATATATGCGTGCACAGACCTCGTCCCCAGTACGTGGGGCATCGGCATCTACTCGATCACCATCATTGCGAAGGCGCACGTCTTTCTTTGGCGAAGCATCTCGCAGCGAGCCATCTCGCACAGGCGCTACGACCACCGCTCAATCCTCACCCAAGATCTCGCATATCCTGAGCATTGACGACTTCCCCAGCTCCTCCAAATCAAGGCGCGACCCGACAGTGCGCGCGCCCTCGCCATCTTTGAGAGCTTCCGTGTTGCAAAACCATATGCGACCACCGCGCGGGTGTAACGCGATACCCAGCTCGCGAAGTGTGCCCAGGGACGACGGACTAGACGTGCTTCAAACTTCTGGAGCTGCATCGCCTCGCAATTTCCGAGGAACGACGGTCGGGCCAGCACGCCACTATAGCTTCGATGGGACAGCGGCAGCGCCACCAGTGTTGCGGAGGGAGACTAGGGCATTGGACGACAAATCAACCCCACCTTTGGAGGGGGCAGGTGTTCGTATCATGAGCGGCTCTGATAGCAAGGAGGAGCATGCTTCGCAGGATATCGTCCGAGAGTGTCTTGTTCCCCCCAATGAGGTCGACGGAGCGAGGGCCAAGACCGATAGCCAAAGCACTGGATTTGTGGAGGACCCCGGTGATGTCGATTCGAAGCGGCGTCGCACTGGAAGTGGGGCCCTCCTTGTCCCTGAGGAGCAGAAGACGGCCATGCTCGAGGAGATATTGCGCGTGGCGAGCCCGCGGCGGCGATGGTCACAAGACGTGCGTGCCCCGAGCGTTGACGCGGTCGTGGCCAAAGCAGAGCGCTTGGCCAACCTGATTCGACCACAAGAGGAGCCCGTGCACGTGCGAGCGCCCGGCGACTTTGAGGAAGAATTGCGAGCGATCGTTCACCTGCCTTCGAAGGTTCGTCAAGAGCGGTTGGCAGCAGCAAAGGCTGCAGATGCTGGCGCTGCGAGCGGCATTGTAAACGAGGAGGAGCCCCTCTTAGGTGGCAAGGCTCCGGCGTCCAAGTTGAGCCAACGCTTGTCCGGCAAAGCACCAAGTCTCACGAGCATCCCTAGCACGAAGGATGAGAGGGGCAATGGCCAGCCGCAGCACGTCCAGATCCCTCCCAACACGAATCAGTCCACGGAAGAGGCGGTCAGAGCCACCAACCGCGAGATCGTGGCGGACATTTTGATGAAGGCGGCGCATCGACGACATTCGGATGCGTCTACTATCTCGAGGTGAGTGGCTAGGGGTTGCTAACGGTGTGTAACGTGTGCATCACTACCTTGCCATTCCGCATCAAGCCTCGGCAATTGACTGTCTTTGATCCTCCCTCGCCATAGGCTTCCATCTGCGAACTCGAAGGCTGCGAGCGCGGCAGTTGGCACCAACGGGCTGCTCTCGCCCAAGCTGAAGGGCGGAGCAACGCCGAGGAGGCGTGCCTCTCTACACAAGATCGCGCAAAAGGACATCGCGACCAAGTATGGGATGACCCCGTCAGAGTTTGCAGCTCGGACTGGCATTCCAGTGGGTGAGCTAGTGGAGCTTGAGCGAGGGGAGTTTCATCGGCTAAAGCAATTGATGAAAGGTGTGCTTGAGGAATCGCTTGATTTGCAAGAGGATTTGCGGCAGACCATGTATCGATTTCGATCGAAAGCGGTACAGCACTTGGATTCGACTGCACGGAGCAACATCGGGTGGAAGGAGGCTGTTGCTCCACTGGTTCGCTCCGAGGCACAGAAACTCATGAGCGCATATGAGCGTGTTGTAGTGGCTGCGCAGGCAGACTTCGAGGCGCAAGAATTTAGAGACAACGAGCACACGCTGTCGCAGCCGCCTGGCGATAAATTGTCGCAGCGGTGATCATGCCGCGGCGGGCAAGCGCAGCCCTACAGCTCACGGCCAGCACGAATATGCTACTGACGCCGCGCACGCCCTACGCCGCCTTGCCGTCCAACCATCGGAGACAGCCTTTGCATCGCTGGCAAATGGGACACATGTGAAGGGTCGATCTGCCATGGCATGTTAGCGCCCGTAGAGCTTTCCATCTTGTTGATGGACATGGCTCGTGGGCTATTATAGGTTATAGGAGAGCATGGTATCGCAACTCCCATGAATGCGGGGTGTGGCAACTAACTTCATAGTCAGTTGCCATGGAGCGCGCAGCCACTCCCCTCCTCTCCTTCGGGCTCCCCGCTGAGGGCCTAGTTGGGCTGTAAGTACTGATATTAGTACTGATGCATTAGTATTAGCTCCCCAGGAGCTGATATACTGATGTTAGTTCCTAGGCTGCCAGTTCAAAAAAAAACTGAAAACAAAACTCCGGAGCGGGAACGAGCCCCCGCGAACAAGCGCAGAGGCGCGCCAGCCCCAGCCCGCTCCCTCCCCCCGCCTATCTCTGCTGCTAGCTCCCCACCCCCCACCACCTTGGCCTCTTGGCCTCTTCACATGCACCTGCCAACTCGTGCTCTCTGTTTGTTTGCGCTGCCCTCCCGTTTGCGCGCGCGCCACGCGCTGCACGCTGAACACCCCCCCGTAAGTATATGTATAATAATAGCGATACTAGAAGTTATAATAGGGGTGTAAGCTGATATTAGTACTGATGTAAGTACTGATGTAAGTGTAAGCTCAAAACCACCGTAAGCTTACGGACTGACAGCCCAACTAGGGCTGAGGGCGGCCCCCCACCTCCCATGGAGCAGTCGCTGGCGAAGCGACCGCGTCCGCCGTCAGAGGCCGAGCAGGTGCGTGCGACACGCGTCGCGCCACACGGCCCGTGGCTCCGGCCACACCACATAGGACAGCAATGCTGACACCCCCCATGGGGGGTTGCAGACCTCAGACTGCATGTGTTTGGCCTGTGCGGCCACTACTCCACTAGGCATGCCTTATGGCAGAGGCCCCTCTCGCCCTCAGCAGCGCGGCCCGAGACCGGGTGGCCCTCATGGGCACACACTCAACAACACAGGAACAAAAAAGCGCTTCAAAGACACAGACACAGACCCTCACACAGCACTCACCAGGAATGAGGCACACTCATTCTGCTCAGTTGGTTCCCTTGCTCCAGTACGCGCTGGGTGTCCTCAGCCAGGAGCCCTCGATGCATGTGTGGGCAGCGATGCGGCTGAACGCACCTGGTGCCTCATCTGCTGGGCTACCCGCCGATTGCAGTCGCGTGGTACGGCGTGCTGCAGACCTTCCACCAAGTGCAGGTGGGCGCGCGCGCCGCCGCGTGCGAGACGCCCGTGTACCTGTACGTCGTGCTCGTGGTCGAGGCCGTCCTCTTCGAGCTCTTCGTCGCGCCGCCGGCGTCGCCCGTGGCGCTCTCCCAGGAAGTAGAACTCACATCGCAGCCAAGGACCAAGGACTAAGGCTAGTAACCGGATAGCTGGGTATCTCGATACCCAGCTACTCACCACCCATTTCCACTACCCACCTCCATGCGGGTAGGGGCGTCTCTCCTACCCGCTGGGTCTAGGTAGTGAAAAGTCACTATTCAGGATACTCATGCGAGTAGGGCGTAGCGGCTCTCATTGCACCCTCTCCCCCCGAAGCGCCCAGAGCCAGAGCGCTTCGCGCGACCCCCCACAACCAAATAACTACCCCTTGAAAACACCGACCCCCCCCCCCTCCGAATAGAAAGCGACACCCTAAAATCGGCCAAAAGCCGACCCCCCCCCCCATTTTTAAATCGCGGACTCGTAATATGCAGTGTGGCAAGCTGAGCCGAAAGCAGCGCTGCTAACCGCCGAGCTATCCATATGCACAGGAAACGTGTCGTTTCGCGACCTCCATCAAAGCACATCTCGATGTACACTACGGTCCCCGATCAACAGCGTAGGTGTGGCAGCGTGGCGGCTGTTCGGAACGCCTCATGGAGCACACGACACGACTCGATCGATTCACGGGGCCGCTCGGGAACGCCTTATTGCACATGCGGCACACAAGTAGATTTGGGGTGGGGTCGGGAAGGCAAGGAGCGCTGGCGCGATCGATTGAAGACGGGCTGATGGTTGGTACGCGTTGCATGGTGAACATAGCGTGTAAGCAAATCAAAGCCTCCTTCGTTCGCCTCCGAGCAAGAGGGGCGCTGCATCAAAGAAATCGTGCCGTTCGCCGAGGATGGCAGTCTAGTGGGTCGAACAAAAGAGATGGGCGACAGTAGAATGAGGGGAGAGCGTGTTTGCATCTCCGTCGTAAGAAGTAGTTTCTTGGCTCATCGTCGCAATGCAGTCGGCGGAATGAAGAGATGGCGCTTGAGGCGAGGATACAATACGCCGGTGTCCAGATGTGAGATGTGTGCCATGAGCGGAGGTGGATCGGTGAACCCACTTAACGCAGTTCGCCCATGGCTGATAGACACAGCCAAAAGATTAGGAGAATCTTGTCATTCAAGCTTGTGAGAAGACGTCAATGTAGAGCTTGCCGAGAGGGAACTGTTTTGACGACCGCAACCATCCTTAGTGAGTGACGTCCACCTCGCCCATGCCCCCGCGCGACGCAATATCCTCGATAGGCCGTCATGCTCGTAACTGAAGCTCAGCGATCTATTTTGCGAATGACACGGATGTTGCGCTTGCTCGAAGTCGTGCCCGAAACGTCGATAGTGCTGGTTCCTTTGGTCACAGCCCCGAGACTAGAAGATCGCAAGGCGCAATTGGATCGAGATCTGCCCCCCGAGAGCTGCGCGCAAGGAGAGGAGCCTCGTGATCGCTGTCCACTAGAATGCATTGCCTGTGCCGCCGCGCACATGGATCCCCGACGCCGTCGGAACCGTTTGGCTGTGTCATCAAGGTTGGCGCCAGTGGCGGGCTCGAGGTTTACTGCAATTGAAGCAACCCTCGGCATACTGACGGAATCGGTGGCGTCGATGGGCACATGCATCACACAGCCACTATTTGACTCGTGCATGAAAGTGTTCTGCTTGCTGGCATGACTAGGTCTGGTCTCTATAGGTGCGCGCGACTTGGCGTCAGTGTCGCTGGATTTACCGAGAGCTTTCCGGAGTGTGAGCCAATCCCCCATACCCTCGCGCCATACAAACGAGTGGTCAACCAAGAGCCCCTCGCGATACATTCTACGGATGTCGCGGCTTGTCACGGGTCCTGAAGACATGGCACATAGGGGCAAGTTCAGACCGTGGAAGGCGGCGTATGCGTGCGCCTCGAATCCAATGGAACAGTACGGCGAGAACCAACTACTACTACTACATGGTAGGAGAGAAGCGAGCGGTGCGCTGCTGCCCTGCCACCCGGCGTTGCGCCGCATTGTGCGCTTTGGTTGCTGCCCACCAATCGCTTGGTTTTTCCGGTTGAGGTACCACCAGACGGCTGGCCGAGGATGGCTCTGCTGTCGGCTGGGCGTGGGCGACGAGACGAAGCTCACGCTGCTGATGGTCGATACGAGGCTACCTCCGCTGCCTCCAGTCTGCGCAAGCATGTCCGGCTGCCGCGAGAAGACCTTGTTGATGCGCTCCTGGTCGTACGAACCAAAGCGCGCGCGGAGCATCTCGCGCGCCTTCTCGCGCTTCGCCTCGAGCGAGTCGCGGCGCGCGTCGTGGTTCGCCTCGCGCAGCGTGGCCGAGCGAACTGGCAGATTGCCAGCCAGCCCCTCGCCATCGGCATCCCGTTTGTTCTGCCGCAGCCGATGGCCGAAGGCGAGGCCGAGGAGCGACAGCGCGAGCGCGCCTGCGCCGAGAAGGCTTGCGACAAGGGCCGCGCTCTGAGGCTCGTTCGGATTGCCAGCCCCGTCGGAAGGAGAAGAAGGGAGGGAGTCGGAGGTCGGAGGAAGCCGATGGGAGGAGGGGGACACGAGAGTGGGAGAGGAAGAGGGAGAGGGAGGAGGTGAGGAGGCGGCTGCGCTTCGCGCAAGCGATGACGACATTGCACGGACAAGCGCGAGCGGCGAGGGCCCTGCTCCTCTCGCTCTGCTGATCTCTCTCGCTCCCTGTCTCTCCATCCCTGCCTCAATGGAGAGCAGCATGGGTGGGGTGTAGTCCATTGTATCTTGTGGGCGGCAGGGAGAGGGACAGACGGAGAACGCACCGCGCGCGCTCTCCCGTAGAAATTGCAGATCCTTCCTTCTAAATAATGGAAGGGCAGAAGAATCTCTTCTCTCTCCTCCTCCCTGCTTTCCTCTCTCCTCGCTCCCGCTCGCTCGTCTTCTCTCTCTCTTCTCGTATTCCTACGTCTTCCTCGCTGTCCTCCCTCGCCTCTCAGCCTCTCTCTCTACTCTCGCTCTCTCCGTCAGAAGATCTCGGCTCGGCATTGTGCTCGCCGCGCCCTTCTCATCCTTCTATCGCGTCCCTTTTTCAAGCATTCTGTGGATGGCTCATGCTCGCTTCTTGTCGTCTCTCGTCTCTCTCTCGCCCAGAGAGAGGAGAAGGAAGACACCGGCTCTCTCCCCCACTACTCACCCTCCCTCTCGGTGCCGGATCGCTTCTTCCATTAAACGGCCGTCTTTACTTTACTCCCTTTCATCGTCGTCGGAGGGATTCGCCACCTACCTCTCTATCTGTGCCGCGCTTCTCTCTACGCCTCGCTCGGCTTGTTCCGACAACGGGAAAGAAGCCGCGCGCTCCTGGATGACTCCCCCTCTCTCGCCTGAGCTGCCGTCTCTCTCTCATTGCAACTGCCAATCTCTTGGGAAGAAATACTGCAACACCTCGGCTCTCATCCATCCGCGCTATCGAGAATTCGCGCCTCGCGGAAAGGCGATCCGAGTCCGCAGGAGACGCGCCAAACATACTCCTCTCGTAATCACAGCTCTCGGTCCATCTCCGGAGCGAAGCGTGGTTTTCGATCTCACGGCCACAACGCGAGCGCCGCTCTCGCAGCCCGGCCGTAAAGAATAAGGAGGCAGTACAATAGTTCCTAGACCGTCGTAGGTGTTTCACTCCCTTCTACCTGAGCACCGAATCAGGTGCTTCGGCTCGGTTTCTTGAGTCTCTCTTCTCGCAGCTTCCCCCGCAGGCGATGAGCCGCGGGGGGGCCGCAGGGGGCATGCAGAGACACAATGTGATGACCCGACCATCCACAGATTACCTCTTACCTAAGTTTTGTTTTGGAGGGCCCAAATTTTGTTGTCAAAATTTGAGGGTCCACCAAGCTGGCGGTGTGCGTGGCGTGCTTGTTGCCATGCACCTCACCATCATCGTCTGGCCCGGTGCGCAAGATGCGCTCAGTGCGAGCGCGGCGCTGCCCGTCGCCGCCATGCGTTTTGTCCTCGAGCTTCGTCTCATCGAATGAGACGATGCGCCACTCCTCTCCGATATTGTATAGTATCTCTGGCTCACGTGGCACCCCCTCGTCGTCCAGGTCGTTAGGTCGTTGGCGTCGAAGACTTCGTTCCTCCGCCCGATGCCGGTCTCGATGACGGCGGCGCCCACATTGTCGTAGTGCTGCCTGTAATTGCCTTGCTTGTCCCACACTGCCCTATTCGAATCTAGTAGTCTTTGGTTTCCGGTGCGGCACCCGTGGTCTTTGAGGACGTGTCGATAGTACCAGTGAAGCCACTTTGTCTCGTCCCACGCAGGTCGACCCGTAGCGTCACAAACGGCCTTGCCGTCCTGGTACTTGAATGAAGAAAGAACTCGGCGGCGACGACGTGGCCGGTGAGCAGCCGCTTCCCGTAGTCAAGCACGGTCTCGCGATAGACCGGGACTTGGCATCGCCGCAAGTTTTTGATTTTTGATGAACAGCATCACCTCCTCCTCGAGGTCTGGCGGGTAGCTGACCGGCCGCCCCCATCGTTGCAGGCACGTCGCGCTTGTTCTTCAGCGCCGCTTTGATTGAGTTGCGCGAGAACGCGAACTTCTCGTCGCAGATGCGCTTCGCCGACTCCAAGATCTCATCCATTCCACGTACGCGCTTCTGGCCCTTTGCCCGCTCCACGCACCCTTGCCACGCACGAAGCTGGAATGTGAAGGCCGAGGAGAGGGAAGACCACCTGCTTCTCGCTCGCCATACCCGCAAATCGATAGGAGTACGGAGTCGAGCCGCAACAATGTTTTAGTGAATAAAGTGGCACTTTAAAGTGGCGGATCTACAGGGATATATCGAGGCCGACCTTCTCACTAACATCGACAAGCTTCCCGTTACGGAGTCGAGCAGGACCCTCTGCTTACGTGAATGAAGGTGGCGATCAGAGAAATACATCGAGCCGAGACGGCCGCGACGGCGAGATGCAATCCAGATGGAAGGCTTTGGGAAATGTGAAATGTGTGTTGACCGCGTGGTGGTCGTTGGCATGGCCAAAATTAGTTCCGCCCCCCCCCCCGGTATGGCGCAGGGGGAATTCGGCGGCGGCGGGGGGGAAATTCGGCGGCGGCGGGGGGGAAATTCAGCGGCGGAGTAAGAGAGAAAAGGAGGCGATCTACGCCAACAAACCGCAATGACAGCAAAGAACAAAAGAGAGGATTTTACAATGCAGCTGTTTTCCTGTTTCCTGTCACTCCAGACGTACTCTTTACCATTTTCGAATGTCCCCCTCACAGACGTGGAGCACGATGGCCATCTTGCTCGACCAGGACCTCTCCAGCGCGCCCGCCCACGACTCGCACAGGTGAGGCCCCCACACCCCGACACTAGCACATACCCTCACAATCCTCGAACTAAGTTTATACTTAGTTCGCCCATGGGGGGGTAGGAAACCAGATCGATTCCCCCCTTTTAAGAGAATCATGGATGGTGTCTACGTATAGCGTTCTTGCAGAACTGGAACTCTTTTACCAGAAAGGGCGATCGGCTCCGCAAGCCGCAAGAGAGCGTGATCCCATCTCGATTCAGCGCCCGGCGGGCCCCGACGAGGGTCGGTGGTTGGTGGACCCCCCTTTTTTGCCACTGTGGCGCCGACCCTGCCGCCCTCTTCCAATGAAAGCCGGCGCTCCACCTCTGTGCGGTGCTGGCGCGCCGTACCGACCGCCCTCCCTCTTCATTCCCAGCCCCACCACCTTTGGCTCTCACCGACGCTTGCCGCTCCTCCAGCCGCCAGAGGGAGGGAGAGGGAGGGAGGGACGGGGGGGGGAGGGGGGGAGAGCGAGGGAGGGAGGGAGGGAGCGAGAGAGAGAGAGAGAGAGAGAGAGAGAGAGAGAGAGAGAGAGAGAGAGAGAGAGAGAGAACCCCCCGTTTGCCCCGGATGGGCCGTCAGCCTTATATTAGGTCCTGATATCATGACATTAGGTCCTCTGGACCTGATACCTGATACTAAGGGCCGCAGGCTACGTGACTATGCATTACAAGGGTAAACGCTAACATTAAAATTGACTTAAATTCGACGTAGGAATAAATGGGTTGAACTAGGTTCAGAGGTTGAGGGCTGCTCGAAGACCTAGGGTTGCAAGACCGTGGGAGTTTGAGTCTACATAACCGTGTTGCCTTGATGGGCGAGCTTGCAGCTTGGGATAGTTGGGTGGAGATGGTCGTCGATGAGCCTTGCTTGAGGACGAGCTGGTTTCTGGTTTGTACGTTTTCGTTAGTGTCTGGTGTAGTGTAATACTACTAGTATAACATATTATAGTCTTAGTGCCTACCTGATATTAGGCTGATGTCTAAGGTCTCCGATACGTGACGGCCTTTGACCTGACGGCCCATCCGGGCCGTTTGCTCTCGGGGGATTTTTTCTCCCCCCGATAGCTACTGGGGGATCCGCTTACGGCACCTTCCATGAGCAATCTCCCGATAGCTCTCGGGGGATTTTCTCGGTCCCCCGATAGCTCTCGGTGGGGCTGTGTTGGCGATCGGGAGAAAATTTCCCCCCGATAGCTCCTGGGGGCCCCCGAGAGCTCCTGGGGGGCGTTGGCTCCTGGGGGGTAACATACATACGATATAACTCAATATCAATACAGTATACACGAGGGCTCTTCGCTGGAATCGCGTTCGGGCGACAAGCTCGCGGCATTCACTTAAACAGCACGATTTATCTAATATCGCGGGGTTTGCACAACGTGTCGAGATGAAGCGGAGCGGAGGGGACGGGAAGGGCGATCTCGCCCTCGCCAGGGGGAGGGGGGCTGAGAGTCCCGGAGGGGCGGGGAAGAGAGCGGAACGCCAAACTTTACCAATGTCATATTTTTGGCGACGAGGGGTATGATTTCCAACGAGAGCTCCTCTAGTTCATGGTCGTTTCAAGGTTGAAGGTATGGGAGGCGGCGAGACCAGCGAACCGGAGCGCTGCAGCTACCTCTCGGCACACTCGCTCTCGCAGCCAGCGGCGGCGATGCTGCCCGCAGCGGGGACGGACGGGCGGGGCGTTCTCTCAACCGTCCGCCCCTGGGTTCGCCGCGAGGGCTGGCTGCTGAAGGAGGGTGGCATTGCAAACAGCTACCACCCGCGCTATTTCGCGGTTGCTGCGGACTTCATGCTCTACTTCAAGGAGGAATCATTGAAGCTGCGATTGGAAGAAGAGTACGCCGCCGCACCGCACACCCCGCCGCACCAGCTCACGCGCAGGGTGCACGCGCGGTGCGCGTGCGCAGCAGCGCGGCATGCACATACCCTTGTGCTGGACTGATCCTGGCATGCCATGTCTGCTTGCTGTCTCTCGTCAGCACAGCCCTCAGATGCTGGACGTCGAGCTCGATGGTTCCAATATCGTTGTCCACGTACCACATGCCGGTACTATTCCTGCCTTGCGTCTGCTCTGTGAAGGGGATGTGATAGTCGGTGTGAACTTGCAGCTACTGCTTCCGGTTGCGCTCTCTTGCTCCTGGCCTCACACGACACATCATGTGGTGCCACAAAGCAACGAGCAGACGAGTCCTAGGTGGAGCATCCAGGAAGTACTAGCAAATGCTGGCGTTGATAATGGCGCAGCATCCGTCCTCACCATCATGCGGCCAAAAGCGCGCGTGCCGCTGCGAGGCGCTTCCATTTCTGTTGGTGGCCCAAGGAAAGGTGGCGGCCACTATCTTACCGTCGCCCCGAGCGAGGGGGCAGCAAAGCGCGCCCGCTACGTGCTCGTGGCAGGCAGTGAAGCGGAGGCGAAGGATTGGGTCGCAGCGATGCACGAGGCGGCGGCAGCAGGCGCCGTGGCTAAGGTGAAGCTGGCCATCCAAGATGCCCTCGTCGGGGTGCGTGATGCGCCTGAGAAGATAGCAAGCACAAATGATGGTGGTGGTATTGTCGACGTGTTGTGGCGCGATGAGAAATAGCGAGTGTGGGATGATCTGCAATGTCCCGTTTGACGCCGGAAGCCAGCTCAGCTCATGCTGGCATGTGCGTATGGCAGCCATTCGCGCTGTATGTGCTTGGTACATTTTTGCTCGTTGGAGCGTTGGCGCATGATGGGAAAGCTTCAGGGGCACAATAATGAAATGACTGAGTATCAGTGCTGCTACAGCGAACTGAGTTTATACTTTTGGTTCAGCCTGGTGGGGCGCCTCGCGCCCTCCCTCTCGGGTCCCAACTCCCCTCCGGGGGGACGTGTCGGTCAGCTCCCCACGCTCTGCCACTTGGCATTAGCGGTGGGCACTCATCAACACCACCCAACCCTCCAGTGGGCGCGGGTCGCGAGCCGCACTTCCACGCCCGAGCGGTGCCGCGATACCTGCCCTCGAGCTGACTCCACGCCTTGTTAGAGCAAGCGCTGATCTCACCCGCAAGGCCCACAAACCAAATTCCAAAAGGAGCGCTCCCCCCTCAAACGCGGCGAAGTCCTTGGGAGCCGGGGACTTGGCCGCTGGCGGCCGCTGCCCCTCCCCATGCACCCACGCAACTAACTTCATAGTTGGTTGCGATGGAGCGCGCCGGCGAGGCTCCCCTCTCCATTCGGGCCCTCCGCCGAGGGCGGCCCCCCAGCCCCCACTAGCCACATCCACCAGCCACATTATCCACATCCACCAACCCCACTAGCCATCCGTCCAATCCAATACCCAATACAAGTGTGGGGCTCGGGAAAGGTGTGGAGCTCGGGAAAAGTGGCGGGTCAGTGAGCCACGCGTCATCTGGCTGACAAGGTAGGGTGGCAGGATGCCATGGAGTACCCACGCTGCGCACCACCAACCACTCCCTCCCTCACACCTCACACCTTTGGTTTCTTGCTTGAAAAAGTGCGTCGCTCATTGATACAGAAAAGAAAAAAAACTTTTGATATTCTCGCTTCGCGCGCCCGCCCCGGGACACCTGGGGCGGCGAGGTGCCGACTTGGAGGAGTGCGGCGGTAGGGGGGTGGAGAGGACAATTGATGACACGGAAGGTGAAAATTATACCGGCATGGCGGCGTGTTTGTCAGAGTAAGGCTGATCTCACTCTTGGAGATTGCCTGCGAGGGCGCGCCGGCAGCTAGCGCGGAACGCGGTTCTTGCGGGGAGCTCATGGAGGTTTCCTCGGGACCCATGTTGGAAGTGACTACGGGCATAATGGCGAACGACGCACGTGGCACGGAGGGCGCGGAAGTGCGGAAGGAGGCTTGTGGGGGGTGGTGGCAGGCGACTGGGGGTGGCTCATGAAAAGAATCTCGCATCTCGCGCGGGGGGCGGGGGGGGGGGGGGAGAATATGACGGCTGGAGGCGACGGACTGCACGCCGAGGGAAAGAACCTCGCCGCGGGGGGGCGAGGGACCGAGGGCACGGCGGGGCTGCGTGGGAGGGCGCGTGGCCGATCTCGGAGCGCAGATCGCGTCCTTTCCCTCGTGGAGCGCGGAGAGACCCTTCAGAGCCCTCCGGCAACGCTCGACTCTACACCTCCACAGGATATCATGGGACCGGAGAACATTTTGGGCGAATGAATCTTCCCTCCGTCGGCCAATAGGCTCGCCTGAGGTCGAGGCACACCCTCCCCTCCCCCCCCCCTCCCTGAAAGAACCACCCACGAAGAAGAACAACTCACGAGCATGAGGCACCTCAGCAACGGCGCGACACCAACAACACAGCAGCAAGAAACCGGCCACCCAGAGGCACAGGAGGAAGGCGAGGACAGACCACTGAGGGCCGATGCACCCCGCCCGACCCAGCCCCCCCCCACGACCCGGGCCCCTATGTAGAGCACGAGGGGAGTTGCCGCAAGGCGGGAAGTGAGAGGAGAGGAAGGGACCTGGGCGTGGCTACAATAGACAACCCCGTAGCCGCGCGCGTGGCGAGAACATTAAAAGGTTTTTTTTTTCCTCCGTCGGCCAAGTATAGACAGGTCACTCAACAGAACAAGAGGAAGGAGATAACATACTGTTGGGGACAGGTGCACCCCGCTTAGCTCGGACCCCCCGCACGACCCGGGCCCCTAAGTAGAGCACGAGGGGAGTTGCCGCAAGGCAGGGAGTGAGGGAGTGGCAAGAGAAAGGGCGTGGCTAGAGAAAGGGCGTGGCTTCGTGAGCGTCTTCCAGTGCCACGTGTGAGGCGAGAATATTAAAAGTTTTTTTTTCCAACTAAGTTTATACTTGGTTGACCCATGGGGGGGCACGAGCCCCCCCCTCTCTCCACTCCTCCCCTGCCATGGGGGAGGAACCACCCATCCTCCTGGCATGCCTGATGGCTTGCCAGGAGGCCACTGCCCTGCTGACCCACTCTCTCACTCACAGGCACGCCTGATTCGCTCGTCCTGGCCAGTCGTGGCCAGCCCATTGCTCCAACCCCCCCTCCCCCCCTGGTCGACAGGCAGACAGGTGCAGCGTGGGGGCCCCTGAGGCTCGAGAGCGCCAGCGAGGGAGAGGCAGGGGAGGCCAGGGCCCAGCCCCAGCCTCCTCTGCCCCCTGAGCTGGCCTCCAGGAGCCTCCAGGGGTCGCCAGAGGGCAGCTGGAGGCCTGCCGCAGGCGCGCCATCGCGCGTGCCGCAGGAGAGGGGAGAGAGGGCGCGGAGAAGGGGGTGGGCGGAGCGAGAGCTCCGCTCACCGAAAAATTGGTAAGTCCCGCTCCTGTTTACAGGATAAGTCGGGACTGAAGCCGCCGCCCACTCGGAGACACAGGAGGAAGGGGGGGAAAGATCACCGGGGGGTGGCGCGGGCCACCGGACCATATCTAAGCCCTTCACCCCTATCCCCCTAGTAGTGCACGGGGGGAGCCGCCTGATGGCGGGGGGAGAAGGGCCGGGGAGTGGGGGTGTAGAAAGTATGCTACGTACTATGTGTAGTAGGTAGTGGTTCCATTCGCCGCGAGTGCGGTAAGAATATTAGAAGGTTTAAAAGTTTTTTTCCCCTCCGTCGGCCAAGGAGAGGAGGGCGGAGAGAGAGAGAGAGAGAGAGAGAGAGAGAGAGAGAGAGAGAGAGAGAGAGAGAGAGAGAGAGAGAGAGTCTCGCAGAGCGACTGCAGAGCGAGAAGTCGAAGTCGTGTCTGTTTATTAATCTCAAACGAGCCAACAATTATAGTGACAGCAAAAAAAAAATCGAATCGCAAATTTCGAGACCAAAATCTGCAAACCTGGGCTTGAGACCATGGGGAATCCGAATCTGTGTGTATTGTGCGTCAGTAACAACACGGGGGACTGTTCAATTGTGAGTGTGGGCGCGTACCTCACACGAATATTCATGCCTACAGCCTTCAGATGGGCAGGAATACAACAGACAACAGTGTTGGGCCATAGAAATAAGCGGGTGCTTGCGGCGGGTGCGCGCTTTCATCGCGCCATGATACACATACACAACGCAGCGCCACCCGCTGCGTGCGAAAGGCCGCCGGCAGTGCGTATGCGTCTTTAAACAAAAAGTGCGGGTACGTGAATATTGCGAGCCGGGCAGCCAGGCATTAACGTGCTTTCGCGTGTGCAATGGCGCCGCGTGCAGTACGCTGGGTGTGGAGTGCATTGTTCATTTGCGCATAGGCAGTGTGCATCGGCAATGCAATGGCAGTTGGGATATTATTTTGTTTGTGCAACGTTGCAACACATGCATCCACCCCTGACAAGAGCCGTATGGAGAAGGAGCTCGTGGTGTGGCCTTGCGCAAAAACGTGACATTGCAGGACGGCCTTTCACGCGCGAAACGACCGGACTCTCGAGTAAAGATGCACCCCTTGCGGAGTACATCGGAGCAAATCCATTTTTGAGCTCCTCAAAGTCTAGAATCTCCGACCTGCTTCTCTTCTCGTATCCATCTGCAACTTGTGCAGCGCGTGCCCATTGAACCTTTTACAAAGGCGGTACGACGAACGACGGCGGACCAATGGCGATGACAATCATAGTATGTGTGGACCGGACAGTCCCAAGTTGCAGCATGCGCACAATTGCACGCTCGAATTCTATCCAAAAGCGAGCCCAAGTTGCAGGGCAGCGTGTGCTAGTCGGTGACGAGAGCAATGGGGCGACGAGGGAATACCAAGAGGCATGAGGTATTGAGCATTGAGGACACCCAAGCAGGCCCCCGTGCGGAGAGAAGTTACGTGGAAAACCAACACAGAGTCTGAGCATGCTACGATCCCATCTGTGCAGCCATCTTTCGAATCGAGCGCAGATCACAACGTGCGGGTGTGGTGGTGGGGACGGACAAGGCGCAAGGAGAGCCATTTGATGCTTTACGTTGAAGATCATCACTGACCGAGAGAGTAGGCAGTTGTCCATAGCATATGACCTAGCATAAGTGCTGCGATGCGCGGCAGGGCGAATCGAGCCTTTGCAACGCTTCGCCGCCAAAAATAACGGCAGAATACTGGAATAAAACTCGCGAAACGTTGGCCTCACACAAACCCTAGGTATCTGCCTTCACTGAAGACAGCTTCATGGGTCCATCAGGCTCATCGACGGAGAGCTTTCCTGGTCCATGGACAACTAGGAGGAGGAGAGCCCCGACGGTAGACATGCTTTGGAAGAAAAAGTAACGTTGGTGATCTGCCATCGTGAAAGCACTCACTTTGATCCCCTCCATCCCCGCAACGCCCTCCATGACATACTCGCGGTCCGAAAGTAGATAGATCCAAAACGGGTGCATGTAAAAGGCAGTGAGTGCCATAATGCAGGCGAGGAGCAGTGCAATCGAGCGGGACTGAGGGGCACACAAGGTGGACAGGGGCAGGGTGAAAGTGGGGGCTGAACGCCAGCACTCCTAAGAACATAGGATGCGCCGCCTCGTCGTAGGAAGCGCGTGATTGTCTGTGTTCCCGAAGCCCTCGGGGCTTCGCACATCCCAGTCCCTTCACTCACATGGCGCAGGACGACCGCCCCCCCAGCCTGCTGCATGACGCACCTTCATGCCTATCACGACGAGAGAGCACAGATACAGGAGAGCAAGAGAAATTCCGAGCTCAAGCAGACGAGTGCCCCAACCCCACACGCCTGGACCGTCGTTGGGGCCGAATGAGCGCTGCACAGCCCATGAATGAGCCTGAAGAAAGACAGCCAGAGTCATATGAGATGGCACGCTCGAAAGTTGTTTGTGCGGTCGATCCGTCGGCGATGATGGGTGCGGGGCTTGGCAACTACTGGTGTGCGCCCACCTTATCCCCCGCGATGTAGACGAAGATCGAGACAATCAGCACGCGGCCAAACGCCTGAAGCTTTGCAGCCCTCTGCTGCACTTGGGCAACAAGGCTTGAGGCGTTGTTGGCGCGCGGCAGCAGCCCGCCCGTGCAAGCGACGCCGGGGCGCAGCAGCATAAAGTGGGAGAGGAGGATGAGAAGGCCTCCCATGATGGTAGCGGTCTCCATCACGAACTCCCAGTTTCCCTGCTGCCCATACATGAGGGGGTGCCATGAGCACCAGCCGAGAAGCAAGTAGCACCCGACTTCAGGCCTCCTTGTCTTGGAGGGAAGGACGACAAGAAGTGTGGCGGCAGGCTGGAGGAAGAGCGAGAGAAGTGGGAGGAGTGTGTGCAGCGCTTGGCTCTTCCAGCCTGCGATTTCCATCGACCGCTGCTGTACAGCAAAGGTGGTGAGGACGCGAAGTGCGTCCTCGACAAATGTCGCCACGATCAGCAGCTTGGCCAGCGACTGGAGGCGGCGGTGGACGCGCTTGAGGTTGACGCGCTCCTCGACTGCGAGGTGCAGCCACTCCAGATGCGCAAACATCCTACACACCGCGAAGAGGATGTAGGGAGAGAGGGAGAAGAAAGGAAGGGGTGGAGGGGGAGGAGCGTCGGCGCCGCCCGCGATTAGAGGGGGTGATGAAGATGGTTCTCTACTCCTAGAGTATGTACTTAAGGTGGTTAGAAAGGATTCATAGAAGGGGTGGCCACCGGCGGGTGAGCGGCGGGCGCGCGCGGCGCCAGCGAGGAGCTCTCCGCGTGCGAGAGAGGCTGGGGCCCATATATGACATGTCTGCATTCGAAGACACGCTGGACTACGTCCCAGGGCCGCTTGGGTGGATCCCTGTCGGCGGCACTGCTACGCCTGAGGCCGTCGCAGAGCCTATGTACGTCCTGTAGGTGCGCGGCAGGAAGGCCACATCGTCAGCGTTGATGTGCCCTTTGTGCGGCCCAGAGGATGAGGAGGAAGCCGCTCACGGCGTCGTGCAGGCAGTGGCCCATGGTATGACGCCAGTGTGCACGACATAGTGGCTTACTGGCGTTCTGCTGGATGCAGAGCGCCAGCAGTGCAACTGCTGCCTGATGCACCCGTACGTAGGACGTAGGACGTAGGGCCCGAATACGCGCACAATCGAAGCTCGAATTCTCGCTTCTGCACGCGCTTGGGCTGCACGAGGGCGCTGCCTCGCACCAAGTCTGGCCACCGGCTGGAGCTCACGAGTTGCGTGGAAGAGAAGATCACGACATCACGACTAAGTCGCAGGCCGATACACCGAGTGAGTGGGAGGTGCTGGAGGAGGCTAGCTTACGGCAAAAATGGGCTGGGCTGTGAGTGCTTCCGAGGATAGTGAGTGTCACACATGGGTGTCATGAGACTATGTGCCAATAATGACCGTCTCAGACGTAGAAAAAAAGGCAATTTTTGGCCTTATCCTCGGTTGTGAAGCCCCAAGAGAGAGGCGCTCAATTTTTCTGGTGGTTGGGTCATATAACGCACGGATGAGGTGATGAAATTGACATTCTGAGACGGTAGAAGTCCCGCTATAGTCTCATAAGATGGTTGTATGCACGGCATTGCTGCACCAAGGGCTCTGAACGACCCCTATTTAGCGGAGCATCCAACGCACTTACTACGTGTAAATAGTAAATAAGCGTAAGTAAGCAATGCCATAGGAATGTATAGCAGCATTCAAACCAGTTCATCCGGCATACAACTGTACACAGATCCTTCCAGAGACGCACACTCAGACGCACTTCTCTCGTTCCCCCCCGAATTCTCCGGTTGCCGGTCGTCCGGTCGTTCAACAAGTTGTTGCCGCCAACAGCCAACAGGACATCGCACGCAATTTGGAGCCGCTTGGCCGCCATGGCACGCGAGTGTGCATGGCACTTGGGCACGAACGCAAGGACAAGCACGGTTGGAACACGCGGCGTTTCTTCCACACGAACAGCTACCCGGCTGACCCTTTCCTGTCCCAGAGGCTGGCCCTGCATCTTCCTTGTACTTGTGCTCTTTGGAGGCCGTCTTGCGTTCGCTGTTTCGTCGCTCCTTTTGCTTCCGCCGCATCACCGCACGCCTCTTCTTGTAGTCGTCGGTTCGGCGCCGCATGCTCCGCCCCGCGCGGCGCTCCATGTCCCGCAGCCACGCATGCTCTTGTGTCTCGGAAAAGGGAAAAGGGTAGACCCAACTTCTTGTGCACATCCGCCTGCCACGTCCCATAAATCTCTATGCGGTCGTCCGTCACACCAGCAGCGGCGAGCATTGCACGGACTACTCCAATAACGGTGCCATTGACGTGGAGCAAGCCGCAGTCCGTTGCGGCCGCGTACTGCACTCCATCCATGTTGAGGCCTTTTCCGCGATAAAGCAGGCAAACACTCCCAACTCGCTCAGAGCTGTTTTGAGTAACCGCTCCCTTTGCGGTGAAGATGGACTCGCGTCGGTCGTAGATCGACTTCTTCACATACGCCACGAGAGCGGCCTGCAAGTCTGGGCACGAAATGTAATGTGAGGACCCGACGAAAAGCCGGAGAACAAGCCGACCCGGGAGAACCGCCCCCCGAGATACGCATAACGCAAGACGGGGAATACTACATACTACGACGCGAGAATCAAAGGTGAATGGTACGACATGGAACTCTCATACCTAGGCACACCAATGATCGGGGAAAGGACGAGGGGCACTCCCTCGAATCTAGACACATCCCCCCCGGCACAATGGGGTGAGGGATACAAGTCCAACAAAAGAATCGAATACCCGCTAGCAGATGAGTACTCCATAGACGGAGAAACGCCGCTAGACGAAACGGGAGTCGAACACATACGACATACATAACAAGAGCTCTTCAGCAAACGGGCCACAAAAACAAACTCCTAGCCGGACCTAGTAAATGGGAGGAGAAACTTCACCTACCCAAAGACACATGGGCACACCTAGCCAAAATCTACACGTCACCGATGGTGACGGCACGCGATATGCACCTACACTATAAACATATTGCGCACAGACGGGTGGGTACGTACAACCGTTTCCCCGGCAGAGACAGCACATGCCGCATCTGTGGAGAGGCGGACGAAGCCTCGACGCACCTAGGCGAGTGCCCAGGCATAACCAGTGTCCTAGACGCGATCAACGAAATTGCACAATTCTCACCTAAAGCGGGTAGAAACAGAGAGGAAACTATAATCGACAATCTGTTTATTTTCCCGAATGGGGACGCCCCGAAAGCGATATATACATTCTGTATCTAGTAGCATGGAGGTTTATCATTACTGATTTTTATAGAATACACTACGACGGAATTGTTTTCTCAGAAGAATCAATACTGATAAGAACAATAGAACGATTCACCACGCTAAGTAAAGCTCTACTCTTCGCAAACGAGACCGACGCGGCAAGAACCGCCCAAGCGGGCATGGGTAGACAACCCAAAAAACGGATAGACATAAGCGACTTGAGGCCCGTTTTCAGTATGAACGACAACGGCGGGCTCAAACCCAGCAAGGAACTAGTGAATCTAGCCACAAAGCTGAGGATAGCACACGCTGTCGAGGAACCCAAGGACAAGGAGCAACAAAACAAGGACGAATAAGCCAACAAAACATGGAGCAAAGCCAATACCAGAGACGCAGCTGACCCGGCGCCACTGTCACACTAGGCGCGAACGAAGGCAGACGCGAACACCAAAAGAGAAGACACAACAGGCCTGCCCGACCCCCGCACTCCGAACCAGGCCTTAGGTAGCGCACCAAGGCCGGACCCCGGAAACCGAAGAAAAAGGAAAGACGGGGGCAGGGGAAGAGGTGGAGGGAGGGAAGTAAGGGCGATGCAAGTAGAGAAGGGAGACCAGTCCCAGTCAGTAGTAGGTGTGTAGCCCAGAATCTTCAGATGTTTTTTTTTCACCCATGCCCGCTTCAGAGGTCGCTCGGAGATGGAGATGGGAGATGGGCGCCGACGGGAAGCCATACCGGGGGGGGGGGTCATGCGTCACGCGCGATGATGATGATGCAGGATTCTTTCACAATACCGAGGGGGAACTTGCTCTGCCTCCCCACCCACCCCCCTGCCGCTCGCTCGCTCGCTCGCTCGCTGCGCTTGCCGCCCGCTTGCTCTCCCCGCAACTGGTGGGGCCCCTCGCTCGACCACACGCACGAGCACGCACACTGACCGCTTTCGCTCCTCCTCACACACCCTTCCCCGCGCGAGCTTACGCTAAGCGCGCGCCTCTCGTGCCGCACACGCGTAGCCCTCACTGCCCCCCCTCCCCTTTGCGCATGCAGAGTGTGCTGTGATGCAGACAGACAAGGCGAAGCAGCTAGAGTACAATCTCGCCGTGCTCAAGCGGCGCGATGCGGAAATCTCGGAGGTGATTAATATGGCCGGACACGTCGTCCTGTACCAGTACAATGAAACCACACAGGCGTGGGACCTCAAGAAGGTTGAGGGCTCGCTGTTTGTTGTTGCACGTGTCTCTGAGCCGCGCCACATGTTTGTGGTGCTCAACCGGCTCTCGAGCCAAAACGTAGTGGAGGCCATCACTGCAGACTTTCAGATGGAACTCACTGATCAGTTTCTTCTTTACCGCAATGAGAAGGCGGAGATCATCGGCATCTGGTGCGTGCCATGCTCAGATGAGGGGCTCGTGTGCTTGGAGGGGCTTGTCTCCTTGGAGTGATGCGGGCTGCCACTGGCCTCCCGTCCACCCCCCACCCCCTCGCTGCGCAGGTTCTACTCGACGCCGGAGCGTACGGAGATAGCTGATCTCCTTCAATCGATCATCGCGGGGCAAGAGCCAGACACATCGGCGACGGTCAACGAACCAGCCGCCAATGCTGCCTCTAGTATGGTTGACACGTCTGCCGAGTCTACGCCGGCATCTGTTCCCCCACCTGCTGCGTCCACCTCCGACCCCGTGTCGGGCGAGGTGGCTACAGCCTCGAACAACGTGGCCGCCTTCTTCACCATGATGCAGGGCCAGCTCCCCGCAGCCGGCGCGGCCGTGCCACCCACCCCGACGGGCACCACAGATGCCTCTTCCACCACGCAGCGTGCTTCGGAACCAGGGCAATCTCAGACGGCAACCAACGGCGGCGTGTCGAGTGGCGATGTTATTGCGCTCAAGGTTGAACTGCGCGGCCGGCTGCTGTCCCTTCTTGATGATGATGCGTTCCTGGAAACTCTTGCGCGTGAGTTCCTCTCGCAGCAACAGTCCGCAGCGCAGGCGCAAACAAGCGGCGGTACTGGGAGGAATCGCAGTCGTGGCAAGGCAAATCAGACGCCGGCCACCCGTGCACCACTGGCCCCTGCCGCGGAAGCGTCTTCCTCCTCCGACGTGCCAGCACATCTGCTTGCACTCCTACAGCAGCAGCAGCTCAGCTCGTGATTGTACGGTGCTAGTCAACAGGTGCACAACCTTTTCCATTGAGACATGCCTACTAACAGAGTCTATGAGCCCTAACCCTACCGTGATCCGCCTTTTCCGAACACTGTCGTGGTATTGTATGCGTGCGGAGCCTCAAACGCTATCAGACCTATGCCTCTGGTGGCGACACCTGCGTGCTTGAGTGCCATTGTATCTCGTCGACAGCGTTGTTGGGCGTGTGGTTGGTGCTAGAGGACAGAGGCATACTTGAGGACAGCAGTTTGCGGTTTCGGCATCGACGGCTCTGAATATTCCTTTGTTTGTAACCTCAGCATTCAGGCTATCTGTGCCCGCACGGGCATCGCCGTACGCCGCCGGATCCATCTCTTTTGGTGTTGGTGCGACTGCCGAGGGCGTACTACTACCATATCTAGCAAAGCAACGCGGAGGATTTCGTCGCTGGCAAACTCTATTTCTATTTGGGCGGTGTGTCGCTTGAGGCAGAACGGAAAGAGGCGATGAGGGAGAGGAGCTGTGAGCGACCGGCTAAAGTGCGGCAGGCTGTCACACTACGTCATCATGTGTGATGTCTGCACTTAAATTACACGCTATGTCGCATTTCCGTGCCGCTTCACAACCGCCAAGAATCAGCTACAAGTACGTGTGGCTCGCCGGAGCTCTCGCAATTTGGCCCGCGTCTTGCACTCACCACCCTTCTTCATAAAAAAGAGATCTGAAGATTCAGGGCTAACACCCTGAACCTACTTTTATCTGTTTACTGCCGGAGCATGCAAATGGATGCTTCAAACGACATATTTCGTCCCTGTGACGGATCGGAGGTTACGGATGGAACAGGAGGGACCGAACGGGACGGAAGGTAGGCGGCGGCAGGCACGGCATTTTGGCCATTGGCGGCCGGGACGGGCAGACCATCTTCCATGGTTGGAGGATGGATGGCGGGCTGTGGCGAGCGCGAAGACGGAGCGGACATGGCTGATAGCAAGGGTGAGTGAGTGAGTGAGTGGATTTGGTTGGTGTTGTAAGATTGCTTGTTACGACTGAGCGAGAGCGAGAACGAGAACGAGGGAGCGAGGAGCGACTGGGGCGAGGGACGAAGGCGACAGAGGCCGACAGGATACCAATTCGACGAGTCCGACAACAATCCGAGACACGCACACTCGACTTTCACCCAACATTCCTCCACACTAACGTATTTTTCCCACCTGGGCGGGGAAGACACAGAAGGAAGGAAACAAGGAAGAGAAAGCCGACAAGAGAGCGACGATGCGACGGAAGAGCCGACGGCGAACGGCGGTTACCGCGAACGAATAGGTAGAAAGTAAGGAGGGAATCTACGTGCGTAAACCGGAAGGGGCGAGAGGATAGGCGTCGCGCGGGGGAAAGGTCCGCAGCGACGAACACCTACGACGAGAGCGAGAACGAGCGCGGGGGAACGACAGCAAGGAGGGACCAAAGGCAGAGCAAGGCCCAAGGTGCAAAGGAGCGAAACAGGGGCGAGACAGGCCACAAAGGGCGCAACGGCAAGG
Source organism: Isochrysis galbana (assembly GCA_018136815.1). Lineage (NCBI taxonomy): Eukaryota > Haptophyta > Isochrysidales > Isochrysidaceae > Isochrysis > Isochrysis galbana. The sequence goes on along the minus strand of CM030940.1, from coordinate 3,232,274 downwards.
AGCGAGGGGCGAGTTACGAATGAATAAACCTTTTAATAGTCTCACCGCACACGCGGCCGTGGACCCTCTACTTTCTACTCACGTAGGAAACTTTCTACACCCCCACTCCCCCGGCCCTTCTCCTCCCGCCATCAGGCGGCTCCCCCCGTGCACTACTAGGGGGATAGGGGTGAAGGGCTTAGATATGGTCCGGTGGCCCACGCCCCCCCCCGGTGATCATTCCCCCCCTTCCTCCTGTGTCTCCGAGTGGGCGGCGTCCTCAGCCCCGACTTATCCTGTAAACAGGTGCGGGACTTACCTATTTTTATTTTTCGGTGAGCGGAGCTCACGCTCCGCCCACCCCCTTCTCCGCGCTCTCTCTCCCCTCTCCTGCGGCACGCGCGATGGCGCGCCTGCGGCAGGCCTGCAGCTGCCCCTGGCGACCCCTGGAGGCTCCTGGAGGCCAGCTCTGGGGGCAGAGGAGGCTGGGGCTGGGCCCTGGCCTCCCCTGCCTCTCCCTCGCTGGCGCTCCCGAGCCTCTGGGGCCGCCAATCTGCACCTGTCTGCCTGTCGACCAGGGGGGGAGGGGGGTTGGAGCGATGGGCTGGCCACGAGGGGCTAGGACGAGCGAGACAGGCGTGCCTGTCAGTGGGAGAGTGGGTCAGCAGGGCAGTGGCCTCCTGGCAAGCCATCAGGCATGCCAGGAGGATGGGTGGTTCCTCCCCCACGGCAGGGGAGGAGTGGAGAGAGAGGGGGGCTCGTGCCCCCCCCTGGGCGAACCAAGTATAAACTTAGTTCGGCGAGTTACGAATGAAGAGTTCTACAATTTACGAGTAAAACTCCGCGGCAATAAGAACGACTTGGCTCGAAGACGCCTAAGGTCAGAAGTCGATCGCGGATGCGACACCCTGCTCGCCAACGCCGTGACTCACGGCCGTGACGGGTGCCCATGAGGTGCTGGGGGAGCCTCAGGGACATCCTTCCCCACACTCCCACCCATTCACAACACAATAGGTCGAGATTGTAGTATGGAATTATGGAGAAAATAGGCCCAGGGGCGAAGCAACCATTTGGATGCTTCAGCTTCAGTTTACCAAATAACAAATAATCGCCACGTGTGCACGTGGTGTGTGGTGTCGGAGTGCAGTGTGGGTGTCGGAGCGCAGTGTCAATTGCGCGACTAGGGCGTCGGACAAGAGGGTTGCTTAAAATTTGGGGTCAACATCCAAGTTCAAGTAAACTCCGTCACGAAACACAAACACACACAAACACACACGTGACAGGGGGAGTTGCTTCGTTTGTGTTTCGTGACGGGGCGTGTAGCGGACAATCGCCACTTGGCACTCTAGAGACGTAAAAACAATCAGTCTTAAACCTTAAACCTCAATCAACTCTCTAAACCAACTCTCTCTTCTTGCCCCAAACGAAACAAAAGACGTCTTCCGCTTGATGCGTCCCCATGTTTATGTTTGTTTGCGCGCGGTCAACCCCCGAGTTAGGGGCGAAGTTAGGGGTCAGTAGAAATTATATACATAAAAAGCCGGGAGGGGCCTGACAAAAAAAGGGAACCTCGAGTTGCACCCTCTCAGCGATGAGTCGGACGACGGAAACGAAAACACGGAGAGCGAACGGAAGAGCGGCGCCAATCGAGGAAAGGCTATCGAGCGAAGAAGAGTTCAGTTCGAGCGTAGACGATCTTACGAGGAACGGTAGCGACGAGGAACGAGACGGGGAACGACACGATGGAAAGCGGTGCGATGAATCGAAGTTAGGTTGGAAGGGCTGGCGTACAAGGGGTGGCCTAGAGACTGGTTGAAAAAGAAAACATGCACATGTGGGTGAAAAAAAACAATCACCTGGCCCTCTTTTGACGGAACGCGACTTTCCGGCAGCCGGCAGCCGGCAGGGTTATTGGGCACTCATCATCCTGACCCAGACCCCTAGTGGGCGCGGGTCGCGAATCACACTCCCACTCCTGCGTTGGGCCTACCCTCGAGCTGACTCCCCCCCCATCCCTAGTCGCCAGGCATAGACAGAGGCCTCTGGGCGGCACCCATGGCCAACGAGGCGAGCGTGGGTTGGCCATCTCCCTGTCGACCAAGGGGGGAGGGGAGGTTGGAGCGATGGGCTGGCCACGATGGACGATGGGCCAGGACGAGCGAACCGGAACCAGGCGAGCCTATGGGGAAAAGAGTGGGTCAGCAGGGCAGTCCCCTCCTGGCAAGCCATCAAGCATGCCAGGAGGATGGGTGGTTCCTCCCCCGCGGCAGGGGAGGAGTGGAGAGAGGGGGGGGCTCGTGCCCCCCCATGGGCGAACCAAGTATAAATTTAGTTGATGAATTATTCAAAAGAAAATGTTTTCGCTATACCATATTAAATCTTGGGCTAGAGGACATTCGACATTCGGTGGTATAGCGAAAATGCTTTGCATGTTGCTAGCCACAATGCGTCCCTTCTCGAGGGCCAACGACTTATAAGAAACTGGACAACTTGCTGCATTCAACTTTAGAAGCATGCCATACCGAGGGGTATACCATGCCACGCAGCCGCCGCAAAGCATGCGCGCCCACCGCCCTCGCTCGCCCGCCCAGCTGTGCGCTCGCTCGCTGTCAGCCGTCGCTCCGGTCGATGCAGAAGCAGCGTGAAAAGTGGACGAGTCGGTGGCCACGGTCCTTGATGTATTTCTCCATCATTGGCTCAGACGAGGCGTATCCGAGCTGCCGAGTGTATTCCTCGTAGTGGTCGGCAAGCGCGCACATGCTCGTCATGGTCGTGTCGTCGCCTGCGCCGCCGGGCCGGGCAGGAGACAGGGAGCCGGGATGGAGCGCCAAAGAGGCGGGCCAGGGCTCCGCGCGCTGTGCTCGCGCACGTCAGCCGCGCACCATAGAAGAAGGCGTCTGAGCCCCATAGGTAGTCCTGCATTGCGAGGTATGGCACCCCGCATGTTTCGAGCGGCCGAGGGATGCACGCAGCGCGCAGGTCGGGTCGGCCGCGGATAACGAAGTCGGGCCGCTCGTCGGCGAGCGAGCGACGCATCAGCGCGTGGCAGCGCGCCAGCATCGCCCATTGGTTGTAGAAGCGCCCGTCGAACCCCTCGGCGTCCTCACGCACCCACTCCGCCATGTCAGCAAGCTCGATGACAGTGCCCTCCTGTGACGGCGTGGTGGGTGAGTCTTGTTACGGGCGAGGCAGCGGCGCAGGGGCAGCGCGCCAGCGCGCCGCACCGGGTATGACTCCTCGAGCCGGTGCACATCGAGCGGCTCGCCGGCCGCGCGGTCCGCCTCTTGGCTAAAGTTGTTCGCAACAGCGCCGCGGATGGGCCACACGTACAAAAAGGCGCGCAGATCGTAGGCTTCGGCATAGCGCGCAAAGAAGGCGCGCCAGTGGGCGCCGTGTGCGTAGGAGCGCACGAGACCAGGCAGGAGCACCGCCACGAGCGGCCGTCGGCCCGCTGAACGTGGCGCGGCGCACGGGTTGTCAAAGAGGAACGTCTCGCGTGGCACGCGCTCCCACACGGGCGCCTCCTCGAGACTATTCGAGTTGAGCCGCAGAATCTCGAGGTGCGGCGGTAGTGAGTGCGGCACCGCGTGCAGCAGGTTGGCTGAGAGCCCTAGCTCGACGCACGCGCGCAGTGCGTGCAGTCCGTCGGGAAGGCTAGCGAGCCGGTTGTCATCGAGAAGTAGCCGCTCGAGCCGTGCGCATGCGCAAAGCTCAACTGGCAGCGCTACGAGCCGGTTGGAGGTGAGACTGAGCACGGCGAGTTCGCCCAGCTCGCCAATGGACGGCGGCAGCGCGACAAGCGTGTTGCCGCCCGCCCACAACTCGCCCAGGCGGCACAGCCCGCCGAGCGAGTCAGGAAGTTCGCCGAGGGCATTACCATCAACACGCAGCACCTGCAGCGCGCTCAGCGCGCCGAGGGCATCGGGCAGCGCGGCGAGGCGGCAATCAGAGGCACGGAGCGAGCGGAGCGCGCGGAGACCGCACACCTCGGGCGGCAGTGCCTCGAGCTTGGAGCCCGAGAGTTCGAGCTGCTGCAGCGTCGCGAGCCGCGCTATGTCGGCTGGTAGGCGCACAAGACGCGCCTGCGCAAGCACGAGCGCACGAAGCGCGGTCAGCTTGCCGAGTGAGTCTGGCAGGCTGCAGAGCGCATTCTGGGCGAGCCCCAAGTCCTCAAGCGCGATGCACGCGCCAAGGCTCTCGGGAAGCTCGGTCAGCCGATTCTCGCCCAGCTGGAGCGTACGGAGAGCGCCCAGCCCGCCGAGCTCAGCGGGTAGAGCCTGCAACCGGTTGGCGCCCAGCCCGAGTGTCACAAGCGCAACGAGCTTACCAAACGAATGAGGCAGCGCGCGTAGCCTGTTGCCGCTCAGGTTAAGCGTCTCGAGCGCGCGCAGGTCGCCAAACGTCGTGGGCAGCTCGGTGAGCCGATTGTCGGCGAGCTGGAGCGTACGAAGGCTGACGGGCAGCGCCTTGGGCAGCCACACGAGCGCGTTGGCTGACACATTAAGCGCGACGAGTGGGCATTGCGCTAGCGCGTCGGGCAGCGCATGCAGCCGATTGCGCGCGACCGAAAGCTCCGCCAGCGCGCCACACCCGCCGATAGCGGCCGGAAGTTCGGTGAGCGCGTTGTCTGAAAGCCGGAGCGTGCGCAATGCAGCCAGCTCGCCAAGCGATGCCGGCAGCGCTGTTAGTTGGTTGGACGCCAGACCAAGCACCTCGAGCGCACGCGCATCGCCGAGCGAATCGGGCAGCACACCCAGTTCATTATCTGCTGCATACAGCTCGATCAGCCCGCTGGCAGCGGTGAAGAGCTCTGGTGGCAGCGTGTCTAGCGCATTGCGCGAGAGGCGGAGCTGTCGGAGCGAGAGGCCCAGCCTGCCGTCAAGGAGGAAGTCGGGAAGAGAGCGCAGCCCGCGACCGCGCGCGTCGAGAGCAAACACCCGGCCATCTTGATCGAGCTCCATGGTGGGAGGCGGACGGGGACGGGGGAAATGGAGGAAAGCTGGAGGAAGTGTGGAGAAATAATAGGAGCGGGAGGTGGGGTGGGGTGTGGCAAAGCGATGGAAGCGGGTGGACTGGAAGGCGGGGGTGGAGTGGGGCTAGAGGTGGAAGTGAAAGGGGGGGGGGCGACGGGGTGTTCGAGAAGCGCAGAGCGAATGATGGAGAGTGTAGGGAGTGTGCGGAGGGTTTGGGATGGGGAAGATACCGGGGGGGAGAGTGTGGACGGGTGCGCCGCCAGCGAGCGAGGAGGGGGGGGGGGGGGCGCGGTGCTCTACTAGTAAAAGCGCCTGACTGGGCGTCCCCCCCGTCAGAGTTTTCTTGTTGTCCTAGTTTAATCCTAGTGCTGAGGGACCGTGCCTTATCGGCAACGGAGCCCCTACCCCGCGATGGGGGTGTGCGCGGTTGGTGCATGGCTCGTCCGGTGTATGTGGCTAGGGATGCTAGCCAACAAGACCTCTTACAAGACTACAATTTCTAACGTGGTACCCCCGCCGAGAGTACCACCCCAACTTCTACACTTCTACAACCATAGCGCGCTCGACGACGCCGCTCAAGGGTACAACACCACAACGAATAAACTCGACAAATTCGTTGAAAATCTTTTCTTCGACTCAGCGGCCGCCGACCGCGCCACACGCTCCTCCAAGTGGTGGGACCTGGACCATATGGCCAAATCACACTCAACAACTTCAGTGACGACAGCCACAGCGCCACAGCCAGAACCGCCCGCACTCGACAGTTCAAGGGTGGCAAAACAACAAATCCACATCGAATGACTCCAAAATCCATCCCTCAGCTTCTATTCTTAGAGCCCTCGAGGCGTCGGGACGCTCGAGGTCGTCACCCGTGTCGGATGGTCACATCATCCACTACAAGGCGCGTCGAATCTCGAATCTCCCCGGAAGGCACCGGGCTGCGAGGTTGCTACCAGGCGCAACAGCGTTGCAAAGTCGGGCAGCTCGAGCAAGGAAGCCCCCATTGCTGCAATGGGGAAAATCTCTTCCCCCTGGGGAACGATTGCCCGCGCCTCCTCACTGTTTCGTCAAACTGCATAGCTGCCACCTCTGCTCTCTGCTGCACCCCCCCCCCTTGGGAGACGGACTCGCAGAGGGCGCAGGCGAAAGGTCTAAGATTCCCCCCCCGCGCGGAAAACACGCCGACCGCACCTCCGGAGGGGGAACAGGAATTCCCCCCCGCGCGCAGAATACGCTGACAGGAGCTCCGGAGGGAGGAGGGCAAGAACCCCACACGCGCGCCCCCCCGCGCGCAGACAACGCCGACCGGACCTCCGAAGGGGGAACAGGAATTCCCCCCCGCGCGCAGCAGACGCTGACAGGAACTCCGGAGGGAGGAGGGGAAGAACCCTCCCCGCACGCGCACCGCGGGGGAGCCTCACCCCGCAAGGAAGCGTCCGCAGGGGAACCCCCCCGCGCGGAACTGGCCACCGAGCAGCTGGCAAACTCTACATGGAGAACAAGATGGCCGTCCTCGCACGCGTCACGGACCTCGCCACCCAAGACCAGCCAAGCGACATCGTCGCCTGCCAGCAGAACGACATCGAAACTAGGATCGAGGAGGAGGGGTGTGAGAAAAAGACGAAAAAGATGAAAACTCAGCCTGCGTAGCTGGGTGTGTGTGTGGGGAGGGGGGGGGAGTTGCTATGCGCTATGCGCACGCGCCGCGTCCTTGTATGTCGTGGATTAGCTTTGTCATCTTAATAATAATAATACTCACGTGGCATTCCCACCTAAAAAGAAAACAAGCATTCTGAGAGAAAACAAAATTATCACCTGGCCCTCTTTTGATTGACGGAACGCGACTTTCTCGCCGCTCGCTCGATGTCGCTCTCGCCGCCGTCCTCGCCCTCGCCCAAGCCCGCCTGCCCGCCTTCCTCTGCTGACGGGCCTCAGCCCGTCAGCGTCTCCGAAGTCGTCTCCTCCGCCGCGCCTGCCGCCGGTCTGCCTCCTTCCTCATTAATTACCCTCAGGCCCTATGGGCCATTCCAATTCGTCAAAGGGCGGTGTCGTGGCAGTGACAGGGTAACCTAGGATTAGTAGGCGTGTAGCCCGGAAACTTCAGATGTTTTTTTGTAGCGGAGAGGATGAGAGGGAGGCGCTCCCCCGGCGGAATGGCTCAGGCGCCGCTGCCGCACCCTCGATCAAAGTTGTGCACCCCATAGGCGATCTCTGCCCACAGCCGTGGTCTCACCGACATTTCCCAGTGCATTCTCGAGCTACAGCCCCATGCCCGTGGCAGAGTGCGAGCGCGGCCGCCGCCAAGGGAGCGGCCGTAAAAGCCCCGCCGATAGTTAATCTTGTTCAGCGATATCGCTGTGGTGGAGTGTTCAGTGTTAGTGCTTAACCGCAGTTGTTTTGTAGGATGGAGTTTTCTAGTCCAAGGGATGACGTCATCGGTAGCGAAGCGGAGTACGTCATTGGCTTGTCGCGCGAGCTAGCCCTCAATGGTAACTCTGAGCTATGTTGCTCTTCTCACAGTCAACAATTGTAGGTTGGGGCGAACACTGGACAGAGCAGAGCGTCTCTTTGAGTGGAACGCCGTTTGCCTCACGGCCTAGAGGGGCTTTGGGTTCTGCCCGATGGTGCCGCCCGCGCCGCCGGCGCCGTGGTGCCCTCTCTTCAAGTGGGGCCAGCGCGGTCGGACAGTATACCTCACCATCTTCGTGCCATGTCTCAAGGGCGACGACGACTTTACCCTCAACCTGACCGACACCACACTCACCTTCACCGCCCATCGCAAGGCGCGCTTCGCAGGCGGGATGGAGGCGGAGAGGAGCTACCTCCTCTCTCTTCTCCTGCATGCCCCCGTGGAGCCGGCGCGGTGCGCGCACTTCGTGCGGCACGACCACGTGCGCGTTGAACTAGCCAAGCGCGAGCTCTGTCACTGGCGCACACTCCAGGCCGCTGGCGTGCCGCGCAATCCGAATGAGCGGCCAGACTTTGACCACTACGACGGAGATTCCGACTCCTCCGCTGAGGAGCAGCGGTCGCCCGCACGGCCGGCGCGGATGACGCCGGCGCCTACCCCGTCAGCGGTGCATCAGCACGCATCACGTCACACGGCTGGTACCAGCTGGCTGCCCGAGCCATCCGAGGCGGTACTGCCCCTGCTTGTGCTCATGTACGCGGTTGCATGCCCATACACCAAGGTTGAGGAGTCCTTCAACATGCAGGCGGTGCACGATATGCTGTACCTCGGGACGGAGCTCGAGCGATATGACCACCTTGAGTTCCCTGGCGTCGTGCCACGCACTTTCGCCGGCGCGCTTGCGCTCGCCGCTGCTGCCGCGCCCGTGGCGCTGCCACTCGGCGCGGCGGGTGTATTGCTCAAAGCGCATGCGCAGTTGCTTGTGCGCGCCGTGCTCGGACTGGCGTCGGCGTCGGCGAGTCTCGCGCTCCACCGCGCGGTGCGGGCACGCTTTGGCCATACTTCCGGGCGTGCTTTTCTCCTCCTCTCCGCCGTCCAGTTTCACCCACTCTTCTACGGCTCGCGCACGCTCCCCAACACGTATGGTGCCATAGCAGCCGCCCTTGCGACCGCCGCGTGGCTTCGCTCCGACGAGCAACGGGCGGTTGCCATCCTGACCGCCGCGACTGTGATCTTCCGCGCCGACCTGCTCTTGTTGCTTGCGCCACTCGCGCTCCTAGCCCTACTCCGCCGCCGGATCGGGCTACTCGCGCTCGTGCGCACGGGCGCCGCGATCGGCGCGCTCGCACTTGCAATCACTGTACCACTCGACTCGCTATTGTGGCGGCGGCCGCTCTGGCCGGAGGGTGAGGTCTTCTTCGCCAACACCGTGGGAAACATGAGTGCCAATTACGGCGCCTCTCCTTGGCACTGGTATTTCACGTCGGCGATGCCCCGTGCGCTAGCTCTCGGCTATCCGCTGGCGATCGGTGCAATCACGCTCGCCCCGACTGCGCGTGAGTTCGTCCTGGTGCCGCTCGCCGCTATCGCACTCTACTCGCTGCTGCCACACAAAGAGCTGCGTTTCGTCCTCTATGCCGTGCCACCGCTCAATGTCGCCGCCGCTGCCGCGCTTGCTGAGCTCAGCACGCGCGTACCGCACGCACCGCGCACAACACGCCGTCGCGCGGTGGCAGCTACCGCGTGGCTCATGCTTGCGCTCGCGCTCGGCACGAGCGCCGGTTTGGCGCTCATCTCACTCGCCGCCGCACGGCTCAATTACCCTGGCGCCCATGCCCTCCTCGCTCTCCATGCCGCTACGTCGGCACGGCCGCCGCCGCGCGTCCACATCGGTGCGCGCTCGCAGCGTTAACACCTCTCCCTCTCCGCACGGCTGTCCTGCCGCCCGGGGTGCTCATCACCCGCCACCCCGCCACCACTACCACCAGGCGTCGAGGCAGCGATGACAGGGGTGACACGGTTCCTCGAGATGCCCCCGCCCTGGCGCTACTCAAAGCGCGAGGGCCTGGCGACCACCGACCTGCGCGGTTTCTCTCACCTGCTCACCGGGGCTAGCGCCACCGACGTGCCCGGCTTCGAGGTGATCCATGAGCAGGCCGGCTTCGCGCGAGTGTCGCTCACACCACCCTTCTTGCACACCGAGCCCATGGTGCGCGTGTTCCGGCGGCAGCGCGAGCCTATCGCGCGCCGCGTGGGTGAGCCCGTCGGCGACGGCGGCGACTTCTTCTTGTGACGGCGTGGCCGGGCTGTCGCCGGCCCACCCCTTGGGCGTGGCGGGGGGGAGGGGAGCGGCGCTCGCCCCACGAGGGCGATGGCTCTTCCTTGCATCCCAAGCGGATGTCTCGCACCACTCCTGTCGGACACGGCCTAACCATCATGGGGGCATGGGTGGGGTGGGTGGTATAGCCCTCGACCGAAAAATGCAAGGCAGGCCCCGCACACCGACCCGGTTGCGAGCGGCTTCCTCGCAGGGCTGTGGCCGACGTCCACTCCGTTTATAGTCGAGGGATCCACAAATCTCAGGGCTCGGCGAGCGGCGGTGTGGCCGCACAAGATGGCGATCAAAGGGCCACGCGTAGTCGCATCCTTGTGCATCATTAGCCATGGAGGTTCACGAGCGTGGAAGGGTGATGTGATGACGTGCAGAACGCGAATTCGCTCTGTTTTGTTGGGTTGGTACTGTGCATGCATTCGACGTTTGCCATGACAACTTACTTTATAGTCAGTTGCCATGGAGCGCGCCGCCGCTCCCCACCTCTCCCTCGGGACCCCCGCGAGGGCGGCCCCCCAGCCCCCATCCATGGAGCAGTCGATAGTTTAAGTATTAGTATTAATTAAGATGTGAGATATCTATTACCTATTACTACATCTACATAACTACATACATGACTCTGATTCAGTAATTTACGCTCTGATAAACAAACTACAAGCCACGAGTCAGACCTCACTTGTCATCATTCAGCACGTGTCACGTTGGTTGTACCAGAGCATCAATGCGCACACTGGAGCTGATCGGACAACGAATTCATTTGCACTTGCACGCCTCCAAACATGGACTTCAATAACAAAAACACGCGCTCACACGACGCGGAAGTTAGGTGTTAGGTGACAAAGCAAAAGAAATACGGGCACCTCGCGACCAAGCTGGAAGGTGAGAGTGGTTTGCCCTCCACTAGCCACCAACTCCAACTCATCAATCAACTCATGATGGAGGATACGTGAAAAGCCGCGGTTTTGTCGCGCGTCACGCGTCGGGAATTTCGCGCCAGTCATTCCCGACCCCCCCCCCCAAATAGTAGTATATTTATTGCCCATCGACCCCCGTCCCCCCCTTTGGATGGCCTATTGTGTCCACGTCCCTTAGACGGCCCAAATTTCGCGAAATTTCGAACGAAACCGACGCTCGGAAATGAGCCCAATTTTCGAAAAAAATTTCCGCAAATCCTGGCCCGTCCCTACTTACTTACTTACAGTTCCCCCCGCGCATGTTACGGTTCCGCGGTTCCCCTTCGCGCATCTCGCCCACGAAAGGGTTTTGTTTTTGGGTTGGGGCGCAGTCCGTGCCCAAATATCCACGAAATATCCAAATAACAAAAAATCCGCCCAAATATCCAAGAGATATATCCAGATATCTTGGCCTACCCCTATTCATGAGGGCCTTGAGGAATCTCCAAAAATCTCAATCTCTCGGACAATTGCATCGGCAACGAGGGGATGAAGGCCTTTACGGAGGCCCTTCCCAAGGGGACCAATCTCAAACAACTCGATCTCTCGTACAACAAGATTGGCTACGAAGGAATGAAGACATTTCCTTAGGCCATCTCCATCTCCATGGGAGCCTTGAATACTCTCGCAAATCTCAATCTTGCGGTCAATGAGATTGGCCCTGAAAGTCGCGTTCCGTCAAAAGAGGGCCAGGTTATTGTTTTTTTTTTCACCCAGAGGTGCATGTTTTCTTTTTCAACCAGTCTCCATTGTATTATTGTGAGAGCAAGGCTCATCTCACTCTTGGTGATGGCCTGCGAGGGCGCGCCGGCAGCTAGCGCGGAATGCGGTTCTTGCGGGGAGCTCATGGAGCTTTCCTCGGGGGTGACTACGGGCATGGTGATCGACGCACGACGCACGACGCACGGAGGGCGCGGAAGTGTGGAAGGAGGCTTGTGGGAGGTGGTGGCAGGCGACTGGGGGTGGCTCAGGCGCGTGCTTGGCTTGTATTGACTCGTTGACTCGTGGTATAGACTCGGGAACTCGGGGGCGTTGACTCGTGGTATAGACTCGGGAACTCGGGGGGACTCGCTTGGGAACACGGTGGGACTCGACGAAGTTGCTACAAAAATCACTCACACAAGAAACCAAAAACCAAAGTCCTTGGGCTCAGAAAACTAACGTAAACACTCCGGAATCATACGATAAACAAACCCCTCCCCGCGCGGCGAAGGCTGAAGTCGCGATCGCTCGTCATGCGCGAAGATATACGGAAAGAGAGCGCATAACTACGCCACCGAAGGGTTCGAACTATCGTTAAAGTGAAACTCGTCCGCTGAAGCCAACGCGGAGGGTCGAGGAGAGATCCAAACTCGCGCGGGGGAGAAGGCGATGTGCGAAGAGACCTTCTAGACAAGCGACGAGCAAGGGGCGACGAAACAAGACGCGAGACGCGAGGCGCGTGCCATTCGTTCTTCCTTTCTTTCATCGAAACCGCGACGAAACTAACATTAAACGTCGGTGCCCCCCTCCGCGAGGATCGCGAAGAAGAACGGACGAGATGGAGGCAATCATCGAAGGAACCGCGAGAGGAATCGAAGCGAGGGGGGGAACAACGACGGCCGGAGGAAACGAACCGCGCGCGGGGGAGAAGAGAACCTCGCGCGGGGGGGGATTAATATAACGGCCGGAGGCGACGGACGGCACGCCGAGGGAAAGAACCTGCCGCGGGGGGGCGAGGGACCGAGGGCACGGCGGGGCAGCGTGGGAGGGCGCGAGGCCAATCTCGGAGCGAGATCGCGTCCTTTCCCTCGCGGAGCGCGGAGCGCGGAGAGACCCCCCACGAGATATCTTGGGACCGGAGAATGTTTTGGACGAATCTTCCTGCCGTCGGCCGAGGAGAGGCGGACGGAGAGAGAGAGAGAGAGAGTCTCGCAGAGCGATTGCAGAACGAGAAGTCGAAGTCATGCCGGTTTATTACCTTAAACGAGCCAACAATTATAGCAACAGCAAAAACAAAATTCGAATCGCAAATTTCGAGACCAAAATCTGCGAACCTGGACTTGAGACCATGGGGAATCCGAATCTGTGTGTCTTGTGCGTCAGTGGTAACACGGGGAACTGTTCAATTGTAATTGTGAGCGCGTACCTTACACGAATATTCATGCCTACAGCCTTCAGATGGGCAGGAATACAACAATTATTTGAGTACCAAGCTAATCAATGAATCTAACCCAAAACACACGGTAACCCCAAAGCTACTGAGTTTTCATCCTTTTCGTCTTTTTCTTGCACACCTCCTCCTCGATCTTATTCTCGATGTCGTTCTTCTGGCAGGCGACGATGTCGCTCGGCTGATCTTGGGTGGCGAGATCCGTGATGCGTGCGAGGACGGCCTCCTTGTTCTGCATGAAGAGTTTGCCAGCTGCTCGGCGCACTTGCACCATGGGATCCGCTTCAGCGTACGCGACCGCCGTGATGTATTCCATGCAGAGATACGCGACGGCGGCTTGCTCTCCAATGTATCTGGTCTTGGGGATTGGGATCTTGTCGTACTCGTCAGAGTAGTCGCCGACGAGCATGAGGGTTGCCTTGCACCAACGGCCCATGTATGGCTTGATCAGTGCCCACATCGACGGGTAGCGTTCCTTGGCCAGGTCCACGCGGAAGTCTCCACACCCACGGCCCATGCCAGAGGCTGTGACGAGCAGCATCGCCAGGATGGCGGCCTCAGAGGAAAAGCGTTTAAAACCCGTCACGAAACACCTAGGCGTCCCACAACAAGATTTCAGTCCTACTGGGGGGAGTTGATCCATCCGAAGAGGTCCCCCCGTGAAAGTCACTTGTACACACACACACACACATGATTGAGACGATGGGGCTCCTCTGCTACACGTCTAACTGCGCAAGTCTCTGCTACACGTCTAACTGCGCAAGCATCTGCGGAGACACCCTGGTCCAGAAGACCTTGCCGACCCTCCTCCCTCTGTCTGAGGTATGGCACCGAGCACATGGGTCGATTGCAAGCATTTTTCGCCCAATCAGCGTGACCCATTGCCAATGTCGAAGGTGGTCGGGTTGGGATAACCCCCAAACCTCGTCTGTGGTACCACTGTTTTGATTCAACCAGCATACATCCCCATCGATGCCCTAGTTCTGCCGCTCCGATCGCACACCCCCCTTTGAATCTGAGCGATAACTGTGGACATTTGATCGCTCAATTCGACTGATGTCCCACAATTGACGGAACGACACCTGAGGGGACCTAGCAAAGGAGGAGAGAGTGCGACGCAGGCTGCGTTGAGGACACTTTTCCACAGAAAGAAGGTTGTCCGTGCAATTGCGTAGCACGGGGGTGATGGCGATTGAACGCTTTTCCATGTGTAGGCTAATTAATGGTGATTGAACGCTTTTCCCCATCTGTGGGGGTGATATGATGATGATGGCGATTGACGATTGAACGCTTTTCCATCTGTGGCGGTGATGGCGATTGAACGCTTTGACATGTGTAGGCTGATGGTGATTGAACGCTTTTTCATCTGTGGGTGATGGTGATTGAACGCTTTTCCATCTGTGGGTGATGGTGATAGAACGCTTCTCGCCTCAGCGCTCAGTCGTCAGTCGTCAGTCGTCAGTCGCGCGAGGAAGAGGAAGAGGGGCGAATCCCTCCAGGCGGGGGTACCATATTTGGCCCCATACCAAGGGGGCCCAGTGATAGATAGCAATGTTGTGTAGACGAGAGGTAACATCGATCGGCTAGCGCACTCTAGCGACGTGGTAAACGACGACGTTGCCACACCGGCAGTAGAACTTACACGTCTACAATAGAACTCAACTCAGACAATAGAGAACTCTCTAGAGGGTAAACTGGTAGAAGAGACTCCTTCTCGCTCTGGCGGAGGGAGGGATGGACGGCTTCAGCGCGCCGGCGTCCTCCAGCTCGTCCGGCGCTCGCGCGGCGGTGGAGCGTGCTCGGGCGGCGCGCGAGGCGCGTGCGCGCACGGCGGCAGCTGCCGCCAACGCCGCCGCCGAGTCAGCCCGTCACGCCGCCGCACATACGCTGCAGAGGGCGGCGGTGCGGATGACGCGAGAGTCAGCGGCGGCCGCTGCTCTCCTCCGCTCACGCTGGGCATGCCCAGCAGAGCCTCCGGCGGCGGGCGCGCAGGTAGCGCTGCTCGGCTGGTTCCTGCGATTCTACGACGCTGAGCGCGACGCGTCCAGCCTGTCCGAGCTCTGCACGCTGCTTCTGAAAGGGATGGGGGGCGAAGCAAGGGAAGCGTCGCTGCCTTATGCCGCTCTCCTGCGTGGCCTCACGCGCCGTTGGGTAGAAGTGCTGCGCGGGCTAGTGCTTGCGTGCGCGCGTCAGCTTGGCCGCCCCACGGCGCGCGCACAGGAGCTCGGCGCGCCCCTTCGTCTTCTCCTGTGCCTGGCCGAGCCAGCAAGGTGGAGGGTGGTGAGGCAGATGGAGACCGAAGAGGGTGGGGCTCAGCTCGCAGCGGCACTTCGGCTGATGGGTGAGGCGACGCTCGCGTCGGCAGCGGCCGAATTGGTCGGCGCTCTCGGTGCACTTCTACGCCGCCCAGCCAGCGCGCCGCCGCTTGAGCGACCGGTGCGCGCGGCCGTTGTTGGGCTTGGCGCGCTCATCGCATGCCCCGGACCAACAGCCCCGGCTGGTCCGCCTACGCCGCCTCCGACGCTCGAGGCGGCGAGCGCACTTCTAGCGGGCGTGCTTACCGTACCTGCGCTCTGCGCGCCGGGCTCCTTGTCGTCGTCGTCCACCCCTGAGCCGGCGCTCGAGCGCATCCGGCGTGGACTGTGGCGCGCGCTTGAGGCTCATGGCGGCGCACTCGCCATAGGCGTTGGTGAGGCTGTGCGGCGCGAGCATGGTGCCGAGATGGCGGCGAGTGCGGCGCTCGCGCTTGCGGGAAACATGCTTTCGCTTACGCCGCAGGCCGGCCCTGACTTACCCTCGCCCGCCGCGCGGCGCGCGCACGCACGGCTTCTGCGCGCGCTGGTCGAGCTGGCGGGCGCGGGCGGCTCGTCGGGCACAGGCGCAGTGGGCGCGAGCATCTACCATCCGTTGCTCGGCTGGTCAGGCGGCGCGCCATCGCCCGCGCTTGCCGCCTCGGTCGATGCTGTCCGTCAGCAGCTCGAAGCACTGTGGTCGGCGCCGCTTCTAACTCTCCACTTTGGGGGTGCGTTGCACGCACCACTCGCGCAGCGGCCAGCGGCCCGCGCAGTGCTGGAGCTCGCTGAGCAGGAGCTTGGTGTGCTACGCGACGAAGCTGCCGACGCCGCCGAGCTCCACCTCGCCGCGCTCCACGCGCTGGAGCCGCTCCGTAGGTGCGCGCGCGCACGCCGCAACCGAGCCGCTCCTGCCGGTCTACAGCCACCGATCCCGCACGGCCTCCGACCCCCCTTCCCCCTCCTGCCCCTTGCTAGCTATGGACGTGCGCGCCTCGCATATGGCTCGCTCCTTGTGCCCTCGCTCTGGGCGCTATTGCGCAGGCTGGCGGCGCCCATGGGGCGCGGCGAGGAGTGGCTCGCGCGTGCGTGCCTCGTTCCCGACGGCGCCGAGGCGGCACTGCTCGAGCTGCTCGTCGACGGCGCCTTGCACTTGCTGCCGACGGTCGACGAGGCGGAGCTCTTCGCGCAACGCCACCCATTTGCGCCCTTTGAGCTCGACGGACTTGCTGCGCTGCTCAACCGGCTCGCATACATTATGTTGTGGGCTGAGCCGGCGACGCAGACTGGCCGGCCGCGCCTCGCGCTCGCCGCCACGCGGCTGCTCGCGCTCCTGGTCGAGCGTGACGCGCGCCGGCCCTTCCGAACTCCCTCCGCTTGGCGGCTGCCCATCGAGCCCACCGAGCTGGAGGCCGAGCTGCTCGGTGGCCGGCCAGCTCCGCGTGCCGGAGCTACCGCCTGCCGCGCGCGCACCGTGCTCGAGCGCATCCCATGGGCCGTCCCATTTGACGCGCGCGTGCGCATCTTCCGCGCCCTCGTGGCGCGCGAGAAGGCGGCGCTGCCCGACGAGGCGCTACCCGAGCATGTCAAGGGTGCGCCGCGGCCGCAGCGCGCGCCACCCGCCCGTGATCGCATACATGTGCGTTGACATGCCCGCGCCCGCCTCGGCTCCACTGAATGCAGGCCACCGCGTTAAAGTCCGGCGCGAGCAGTTGCTCGAAGACGGCTACGTGCAGCTCGCCGCACTGCCGCCGAATAAGCTTAAGGCGCGCTGCCACCGCCGCCGCCACCATACGCGAATGACGCACACGCCCACCTCCTCCTTTCCGCTACGCTGCGCCAGGGCACCATCCGGATCGAGTTCGTCTCAGGCCTCGGACTTGCCGAGGCGGGCATCGACCGGACGGGGGTTTTCAAGGAATTTCTCGAGGAAGCGATGAAGGCAGCAACTGACGAGCAGCGCGGCCTCTTCCGCCGCACGGCGCAGCGACGGCTCTACCCGTCGCCCAGCTCGGGCGTCGCCGAAGCCTTGCACACACGCCTTTTCGAGTTCACTGGCCGCCTGCTCGGCAAGGCCATCTACGAGGGCATCGTCCTCGATGCGGCGCTCGCGGATTTCTTCGCCGCCAAGCTCCTCGGCAAGCCTAATTCCATTGACGAGCTCCCATCGCTCGACCCCGAGCTGCACGCATCGTTGCAGGTGGTCAAGACGTACGAGGGCGACGTCGAAAATGACCTTTGCCTTTCGTTTGTGCTTGAAGATGATGTCTTTGGCGTGCGCACCGACGTTGAGCTACGCGACGGCGGCGCCGCCGTGCCTGTCACGGCTGCCAACCGCATCGAGTGCGCCATTCAGCCACCCGACGCCACCAACCGCGCGCCGCCGCCGCCGTTGCCTAGCGCACGCCGCCCACCACGCGCCGCGCCTACCTGCCGCCCGTATGCTAGGTACGTCCACCTCGTCGCTGACTATCGGCTCAACCGCCAGATCGAGGAGCAAAGCCGCGCGTTTGTCGCGGGCGTCCACTCAGTCGTGCCCCTCGGCTGGCTCCGGCTTTTTAGCACGCAGGTGAGAGTGCGCAGGCGCGACGTGCGCTCGCTCGGTGGTGCGACCCAAAGAGCCTCCCTCGCTTTTTCGGTGTCGCGTGTGAAGCCCCGCCGCTGCTCCGCGCCCTCACGCAGGAGCTGCAACGCCTCATCAACGGCGACGACGCGCCCATCGATATTGCCGACTTGCGGCGCCATACGCGCTATGCGGGCGGCTACACCGAGCTCACGCCGACGGTGCGCGACCTGTGGCGAGTGCTTAGCGACTTCTCCGCCGAGGACAAGGCGCTCTTCCTCAAGTTTGTCACCGCGTGCTCGCGCCCGCCGCTGCTGGGCTTCAAGCATCTACAACCCCCTTTCACGGTTCAGTGTGTATCGGGCGATGGCGGCGACACGCCGTCGGTCCTGGCCTTCTTCGGCCTTGGGCGGCACGAGACGCAGCGACTGCCCACTGCCTCCACCTGCTTTAACTTACTCAAGCTGCCCAACTTCAAGTCGCGCGCTGTGCTGCGCGAACGGCTCCTCTACGCCATCCGCTCCGCCTCGGGTTTTGAGCTATCATGACGCAGGGTGCGTGCCAGGCCGCGCGCAAGGAGGCCGGCTGTGCAGCCTGGGCTTGCAAACCCTCGTCGCCCCGTGGATGTGGCGTACCGACAGCGAGATAGCGCGTGCCGCTCTTTGTCACCTCATCGTCTCTTTGCCACCTCTATAAATTAGAAAATCATGTAATTGGGAATATGGGGAAAGTATTGTTATAGTTTGTCCTATGGAGCGTGCCGCGACCGCTCCCGAGCCACTCAAGAAGCGCAAGGTCACTCTCAGGTCTTTGCTCGGAGCGAAGGGCAAATCCAAGGAAGACGTCTCAACTACGGTCGCCCAACCCGTGAAGGACGAGCTCGAGCAATACCTCGATGATCCTGAGGAGCCCGACATAGATATCGACTTGCTCGCATGGTGACAGCACAAGGAGTCGAAGTGGCCCTCGCTGGCAAAGATGGCCAAGCAGTACCTGGCAGCTCCTTGCTCATCGGCAGGGGTGGAAAGGGTATTCTCCGCGGCTAGCAAGATGCACGGCGATCTGCAGAAATCAGTGAAGGACTCCACGCTGCAGCACAGCCTGTTTGCCTCGTTCGATACGGATTGACGTGAGTGGTGCGTGGTGCGCGGTGCGCGGTGTGCGGTGTGAGAACGTGCGGCGGTGCAGCAGTGCAGCAGTACAACAAGTCATTATGTCATACATACTTTAACTAGTAACTAGATATGTCACTATGTCACTATCTATGATCTATGCCCTATCTATGCATCCAAGTAAGGGAGAGGGCAGGCAGAACTTTTCCGTCTGCCGGGGCCCGCGGGCCCGCCGGCCGCCGGCCCGGCCCCTGGCCGTCTGGCCTCGTAGCCGTGGGCGCCTCTGTCGGTAGGCACTTCGGGGCAAACCCCCCCCCCTATTAATCGATTAACGCCGGCAGTTTCTCCGAAACTGCCTAGTAGTTCCTTGGCTGGCGCCAAAACCCCAGATTACTTGGGTGAGTACCGATTAATCATTAATTGGTTCTGCCGAGCCCTAGCCTTGCGCCGAGATGGACGATCTGCTGATGGACACGCCGCTGTCGCGGCCGAAGCGACCGCGCCTAGACGACACGCCCAGCCAGGTGGGCACAGGAGCCGCCTCACCACACCCCCGCACCACCGCGAACAGCGTACGCACAGACCGCATGCATGGAGGCAACCATGCTGGACCACTGGACCCACATCACCCTCCACAGCCACATCCACCACCACCACACTCCACCAGCTGGACGATCCAATAGGGAAGGCCTCCGGGCCTGGCCCCTACACTGCTGCGGTACCGCCCCCGTGCTCGTGCACGAGGGGCCGGCCCGGCGCCATCAAAAGCCCAGCCCCTTTGGGGGCTGGCACCTCATCTGCAATGCGTATTGCACTGACCACTACTAGACCCAGAATTTTGGAGCCGGAACCGACACCAACTGGCCACGGGTGGGGACACCCAAGCAAGAGACAGAGAGTCGCGGCGAGAGCCGCCACGGGAGCGAACGCGGGACAAACCCGCCCCGTGCTTCAATGCTCGCACAGTCCAACACACCTCACGAAGAAGAGAAACAGACAGAAACACAAACAACTTCACATCACCTACCTACACCTACACCGCGCTCCTCGTGAATGAGAGAGAGGCGCATGCAACAAGCCAACACAATGCTCGCCTAATAGCAAACCCCACCGCGCATCCAATTCACCTTCCTCCGCGCACGTCCACTCAGGTGGAGCTCCAAAACGCAGAAGACCAAGACATACAATGGTTCTCAAAGATGCAACGATCCGTTTCTCTCTCAAGTGCCGAGGCTGACTATTTTGGCGCGATGCTTACCGCCAAAGATCTCATCTTTATTCGGGACCTCATCACGGATCTCGGCATTCTTCTTAATGGCCCTTCGATCGTTTACTCGGATTCCAAGTCCGCCGTAGACATGGCTTTTGATCCGGTGGCTTTCAAGAAGACTAAGCATATCTTGCGTGCAGGAGCCTTTTTGCGCGACCTCGTACCTTCCTCCTTACGACGGAAGCTCTCACCCGCGCCATAAACAGTGACCCCGACATACAAGGGGTTAACCTCAACGGATACGACCTGAAGATTAGCCAGTTCGCCGACGACACGGCGCTCAGCGCTCATCACGAGCGACTACACAAGCCTGAAGCGGGCCCTAATGTGGGTGCGGGCGCACGAACGGGCCACGGGGGGCAAAACAAACGAAGCCAAATTTCAAGGAATCCGAATGGGCTCGCAAAGGCTACGCAAGCCGCCGTGGGACATGCGTAAATACAACTGGATAGAGAACGATCAATACCTCACCATACTAGGCGTCCCGCTAGGAGCCCCGGAAGCCCTCAAGCCCTTCTGGAAGGCAAACTCGCAGACAAAGTGGACAACAAAGCAGCCAGACTGGCGCCGATAACGATAACGCGACACATGACCATATTCGGTAGGACCAACATAGCGAACTTTATAATATACGGCACACCACGCTACTGGGTGCAAACGTTGGCAGCCCCTACTTGGTTCCACGGGAGAATCCAAAAAGCGGCGCACAAAATTCTATGGGAGAGCCCTTACACAGGCAAAATCACGAAGTGGGTGAGGCACCCGCAATACCCCGTACACGACGCGGAGTGCGCATCACGAACAATGGGGATCGGCCTCCTCCACTGGACGACGCACGTGAGAGCTCTACAAACAAAATGGATACTAAACTACCTCAACGCGAGGAAGGCTATTTGGAAGCATGCGCTCGACGCGTGGTTCTGCCGGACTGGACTCGGCCGCGGGGCAGTCCTATCCTCGATTCCTACAAAGACGCTCACCCGTAGTATCAGGGGAAACCCGGCACTGCCAGCATTCTGGAAGGACGCCTTGGTGTACTTCAGGACCCTAAACATACGTCGCACGAGACTCACAAGAGAAGGAGCACTGTCACAGCCAATATGGCACAATCCTCACGACCCACCACCGCTCAAGCGCGGGGCGTGGATCAGCCTATGGGAATCCCTTCAAACGCATGTTGCACATAACATCTATAAAAACGAGGACCTCACGGAACCTTACACGCGAGAGGATTGCGCTCAATACCTTGAACACCTCCCCGAAGTATTCGATCACAAGGGGAGCAGAATAAACAAAACGGAATTCCTGGACTCGTGGGAACGGGTGGTGCAACACGTCTCGCACCTCCTAGAAAAAGCAAGAGAGACCCCGCCCCCTGACCCGGCCCCCACCGAGTTGAGCACGGGATCGCCGAGCGCGTCAGCATTGCCGCTAGAAGTATCTAGAGAAACCAAAGTCTCCGAGAGCGATACGTACATAACTAGAATGAATAACATATGGATTTATACTAACACCAACTATCTAGGCGAGACTACAGACACCACCGAGGTAGCAAAACCGGGCGAAGAGGATCACTACTACGCCCCCGCTAAATGGGAAAATGGACTAAAAGGCCCGAAACATCTCGAATTCCCTCTTGCGGACGAGTACACGCTTAACGAAAAGACACAACTAGACCAAATCACCGTGTCGGATATAACGCGAGAGTTCAAAGGAGACGGCCCCCGCAACAAACCTCAGCCAGCGCGAGAAGCGTGGGCCCGCAAGCTAGACCTAACGCACGATGAATGGAAGCACGTGGCGAAACTCTACACCCACCCCCTACTCAAACACACAGACAAACACCTACACTTCAAGCACGTTACCCATAGGAGGCTGGGTACGCGAAACCGATTCGCAGCGGCGACCACCACAAAATGTAGACTCTGCGGGAAACACAGAGAAAACTCGACGCACCTAGCTAGATGCCCGTCCACGCTTCCGGTATTTCAAACCATAGAAGCCGTAGCGGAGTACACCCCGGCGAAAGACGGATCGACGACTCAAAAAATCAAAGACAGACTATTTGCATACCCGAACTCCCCGACGCCGGATAGCCTCAAAGCCCTCTACCTAATAGCATGGAGATACATCATAAGCGACTTCTACAAAGTGGAATTCGAAAACCACACCTTCCACCACGTACCGGTTATCGAAAGAGTCCTAAGCAGGTTCACGGCCCTCGTCAGAGGTCGGGAACCTCCGGACAACTTCTTAACCGCACGCACGCGCAAGGCCTCCCTGGGAAGGAAGCCGAAAATCAAATCTCCTCACGATCACAGCGCCCCTGTCTTCTTAGATAACAACAAAGGCGCCCTAGTCATGAGCACGAATCTATCTCTGGTAGCGGAAGCCCTCAACATAGCAGAGCGACTAGCCTAACCAAGCGACCCCGCGCCGCGAGCCGCCCACCATCCGATAGTAGGCCCTAGACACACTGACCACAGCTGCCTGACACCCAGCACAAGGAGAAAACACACAACAGCCGGTAGCCCGATGGCATAGGAGGAAGGCGCGAAACAGGCCATCGTGAATCGGTACACACCGTCTGCCACTGGAGACCCACGGCACCCAGCCCCTAGGTAGAGCACGAGGGGACGAGCCGCAAGGCAGGTGTAGGGGGAGTGAAGGGAAGCGGGCGAGGCTGCGAAGATACTGTGCAGGGTCGCGCGCGCGGCGAGAGTATTAAGAAGTTTTTTTTTTCGACACATCTGGGCGAATGCCCGAGAATAACCAACACCTTGGAAACGCTGAACAAAGCCGCCCGCTTTTCACCCAAGGCGGATAGGTGCAGGTGCTTCGGCGACAGCAGCGTGTCCATCAAAACTTCGTCCAGCGCAGCGAGGGCAGCGGCAGCGGGGAAGGGAGGCGGCGCGCGCTCCATGACCCCATCAGTTTACTGATAGTTGCTCAAAAGGTGTCTACCACGTTTGCGCTTCTCTAGGCCAAATAGCTTCGCCGCAAAAAGCAAAAAGTCCAGCGCCACGGACAATAGACCACAGCAGCCACACCATGCTCCATGCATACATACACAACATTCACACAGGTCCACATGTTCACTCACTGACGACAGCTTCACGAGGCAGACGCCAGACGCAAACTAAGGTGGTGCAGCTGTGCACGTGCGCGCCGCTCAAGAACGAGCCATCAAGCACTATTATCCCGGCAATAA
The DNA here is from genome assembly GCA_018136815.1 of Isochrysis galbana. Classification (NCBI taxonomy): domain Eukaryota; phylum Haptophyta; order Isochrysidales; family Isochrysidaceae; genus Isochrysis; species Isochrysis galbana. Next base: position 3,209,028 of record CM030940.1, on the reverse strand, counting down.
AGACGCACCTTGTATGATTGGACAAAGAGGAGAGAGGTACACGGCGGCCGCTCAAGACGAGTGCGGCGGAGAGAACTTCCGCACCGGGAATGGGGCGTGCGGCCCCGCTCGAGGCGCTGCCTAGGACGGGCGGGACACTAATCCACACTGCCCGGCATCCCTATGTCGTCCGCCTCGGCCATCCTCCCTTCCTCACGCCGGGGGGACCGCGGCACCGCCCTCATCTTCTTCGTCAACCTCATACCGAACCTCGCCGTCACGGTAGAGCCAATGCCCGTCCTCGAGCACATACTCAGAAGTCTCGACGGCACGGAACATACGGATCGACCCCTTCTCAACGAGCGAGACGGCAAACGTCGCGGTGGCCGTCTCGCCAACCAACTCAGGCTCGCGCAACACACGCAACCGTTCGAAGACGAAGCGATCGCACTGTTCGAGCAGCTCGCGTGTCCACTTCGCCTCATCGGCGCGCCATTCGGGGCTGTCATGAGCGGTGGTAGCAATAAGGAAAGCCGGCTGGCGGTACCGGTACGCTGTGTACCGCGCTCTCAACAGGCCGAGCGCGTCATCTGCTGCGCCCGCCGCATGGAGCTCGGCGCAGCACCTACCGTAGCTCTGTCCCGAGCCGCAGCCGCAAGGCGCGTCGGGCGCGGGCTGGCGCGTGTATTTGAGGCCACCTATGTCTTTCCCGAAGCCCCGCCCCGCCGCCGGTACCTTGCGCTCTGTTCGCTTTGCCTTGCCCCGCCGCTTGGGCAGCGCTCGGCGGAAGGTGCCTGCATCGCCCGGCGTCCAGCGATCAGCGCCACCTTGCTGCATGAGAGGTGATGGCGAGCGGAAGAGCGCCGACGCGCCCGCCACGAGCAAGAGCGCCGCGAGCGCCATCGCACGAACCATCGAGTGCCGTATAGAGGCAGCGAGAAAGGGAGAGCAGAGCGAGGGGGCGGGCGCCAAGGCGACGGGGCGACGCGAGGCACGCGTGGCCTCGCCTTCCACCAACAGATCATCATAAGCTTTTCTCCTTTCTCTTTTCTTACCTCCCCCGCCGACAGTCGCGCGCGCTACCGAGAAAACGGCCACCAAGTTTTACATAATTTTTGGCGCCCCGAAAGGAAAATTCAACGCTCTGGATGAGCCGCGCATCGGCCGAAAACTCGCCTCGCGGGTTACCTTTGAATGTACTACTAGTCGTAGTATTTACTGAGAAAGTCGTGGGACGAGAGTCGGAGTGTTTTCCTGGGTGTCCGTGTGTCCGTCGTCCTGTCGTCAGTCGTCATCCGTCGTTCTCGCTCTCGTCTAACACTCATAGAGTACCCTACAATCCCTCCTATCCTCACCAGCCCCTGCCATCCCAGTCCTCCTCTCGCTCGCCCTCGCCTATCGCCGCTCGCTCGATGTCGCTTTCACCGCCGTCATCGCCCTCGATCAATCAAGCCCGCCTGCCCGCCTTCCTCTGCTGACGGGCTGAACAGGCATCAGCCCATCAGCGTCTCCGAAGTCGTCTCATCCGCCGCGCCTGCCGCCGGCTTGCCTCCCTCCTCATTGCCCTCAGACCCCAGGCATGGGTCTTCCCAATTCGTCACATGTGTGATGTGTTTAAAATGTAGGTGCGATCCCTCGCTGTTAGCACAGCCAAGGTGTATATGTATATGTTACCCCCCAGGAGCCAACGCCCCCCAGGAGCTCTCGGGGGCCCCCAGGAGCTATCGGGGGGGAATTTTCTCCCGATCGCCAACAGCCCCACCGAGAGCTATCGGGGGACCGAGAAAATCCCCCGAGAGCTATCGGGAGATTTTACGTCCCCCGGGGAGCTATCGCGTTTTAAGGTCGGCCCCCAATAGCTATCGGCTATCGGGGGCGAAAGGCGTCCCCTGATAGCTATTGGGGGGGAAACGACGGGCGCCAATAGCTATTGGGGGAAAACGACCCTCGTCTCTCTGCTCGATACACCCTCTGCGTTCTTTTGACAGTCGCGACTGTCTGACGGTCCCATTTCGCTGGCAGTCACCTCGTACTCTGTCTCTGTTCATACCTCAATCTTACGGTGCTGTTACGATGAATCTTATGGTCGTTCTTATGGCGGTGCCTTGCGACTTGCGACTTTTCGACACTACAACGAAACTCTCGTCGGTGAGAGTATGGAGGTAAGGGTGTTTATGGAAGAAAACGCTGGCGGCAACTCACCCAGGAAATCCTTTCTTCTTCTTCATATCGCACTCTCTCGCTCCCACACCGCATGTCACAGATGACGCCCTCACCCCTTCTCAATGCCCCTTCCGCCTTCCGCTGCTCATAATGAACTTCACCTCCACGGACCGTGGGATCAAGATCAAAGACGAGGAACGGGAACGAGGAAGCAACCAGCACCTAAATAGGGCGAGAAGACATGATAACGCCGGAGGGGAGAGCTGCCACTCCCCCCTCCCCTCTCTCTTCCCTCTTCCTCCTTTCTTCCCTGCGGCTCTGGCCATGGCGCGCGCCTGCGGGCCCCTCTTCAGGTCCCCAGGAGGCCTGCAGGGGGCCTGAGAGCACAGCTCAAGGGGCAGGTGAGGCTGGGGCATGGCCCTGGCCCCTCCTGCCTCTCCTTCGCTGGCTCTCGCGCCCATGCCGGTCGACTGAAGCTGGCTGGGGGCTCCTAATCAGGCGGGGGGCCCAGGCCCAGGGGGAGGGGGGAGGAGAGGGTGGTCAGAGCGACAAGCTGGCCAACGCAGGCAAGCGCGTGCGATCTGTGCCCAGCGGCCTCTGGGAGAGTCTGGGCAGTCTGAGTGAGTCCCCCCCGCATGCTAAGAGGCAGCGCAGGGGGGTGCATGGTTCTCGCCCCCCATGAGGAGAGTCGAGAGAGTGGGGGGGGGCGCGAGGCCCCCCTCCATGGCGACCAATCATAAGATTAGTGACCCGGACCCCTTAGTAGTTAGTGCACGAGGGGAGGCGCCGCAAGGCAAGTTGTTGAGGGATAGGAGGGGAGTAAAGGCGTGGTAGCATAGCACGTTACTAAGCCACGAGTGGGGCGAGAATATTTTGAAAGTTTCTTTTTACTTAGGCCCTCGTTTGCCCATTACCGATGGTGCCCTCCGCACCCCCCTAGTGAGTGACCGGGCTACTATGCATGATCTTGGCGAGGCCAACAGCCTGCAGCCCAAACATCCACTTCTCCCCCGTTCCGGAGCGGCCGAGCCCGTAGCGCATCTTGCCCATAGCGGGGCAGTACAAAATGTAGCACGGCGCAAAAGAATAGGTCGATCGCTCATACAAATTGGCAGCAAGCCACCACCAGAAGAGATCGAGCCTTTGGTCCGAGCAGGTAGCGAGGCTGTGGCCCGCCCTCCAGCCTCTCGCCATAAATGAGGTGCTGCAGGGGCCCCGCATCACAAAGGCCAACCACGCTGCTCATCGTGCGCCTCTTCATCCTCACCACCAGCAGACGCTCATGCACCGACCGCGCCATCTACGGAAGCCTGTCCGAGCGTTGCATGTCGCAGTACGGGGGCGCATGCCGCCCTTACGGCGTCTAGCCCGAACAAGCCTGGCGGCGGGCCGTCGATGACATGGAAGGCGCCTGAGGCAGAATCGCACGCGGTCCAGCGCGTCGGCGCCTCCGTGCGGTGCTCAAAGAGGAGCGCGTCGCCTGCAGCGCCGACAAGCCGAGGCGCGCTACTGTTGGCAATCCATGGCGCGCGAAGGCGCAAAGGCTCGAAGCAGCTCAAGCCACCGCCGTCGGCCACCTCGCCTCGCACGAGAGTATACTCGGGCATCCTAGCGCGTGGGCCGGCTGGCAGCGAGCTGCTGAGCAATAGGGCGAATCGGCTGCTGTTCCCGGCATCGGGCACGAGGGCTGCGTGCAGGCGGTGCGCGAGCGTGCACTCATGCGCTGTGATGGGCAGCTCGAGCTTGTGCACGCTCGCCGCTCGATGCGCGGCGGTCTGTGGACGGAATGGCGTGGCTGCGGCAGCAAGGCAGTGGAGTGTGTTGCCGCGCAAGAGGAGGAGCTGACGGCCAATGATAGCCGCGGCCGCTGGAAGAGATGATGTAATCCACGACTCCCACACAGGCGGCGCGTCTGGCTCTCGTAGCACGCTCTCGTCGAGCCCCCTCGCCTCGAGCGTTGGGAGGTCGCCCAGCTGGGCAACGCCGGCTGACAAGAGCGCCACACTCTTGTCGCCGAGCACGATGAGCGGGGCGTCCTGGAGGTCGTCTGCGTCCTCGCTCCCGCTGCCATCCGTTTGCCCGCTCTCCAGCCACTGACGGAGAACGGCAGCGCTGTCCCTAGGTACCGCCACCGCTCTCATGTCAAAGCACAGCTGCAGCCCGTCCTTGTGATTGGCGCCACCGACCCGTAGCCAGCCTGCCTCGAGCAGTTCTTTGGGCGAGTAAGCTCTCGGTAAGAGCCGGGCCGCGCTCGTGCCGTCCTCCCCAGGACGGTGCCGACCGCGCGGTGACAGCCACGGCCACAATGTGGCACAATGCAGCCCTCCGTCGCATTCTAGCCAGCAAGCTACCTCCCACACCTCAGCGGATGCGCGCTTCGCCGAGCCCTCGCCGTCGGCTTCAACATCCTCGGCCCTTCCTTGTGCCAACGCCAGCGGCGCGATGCACAGCCCACGCACCTCGTTGGCATGTGCCTGGCCCACCCGGGCTGGGAGCCGCGGCGGCGGCGAGCCATTCATACCAGGTAGACCGCGAAACGCAAGGCGGTGGCTTTTGGAGGGTGCAGCTTCAGACGCCCTCACCCCCGGAGATGCTAATAGCAGGGCGCGTGCATGCGGCGCGCGGCACGCCGCGACGAGTGCGGGCGCTGGGTCAGGTGGTGGGAAGCAGACTCTGTCGATGCTGCTCGCTGGCTCATGCACTGCCATCAAGCGCCAGTTCTGCAGTGTGTACGCGGTGATCTCAGTACCGAGCGGCCCGTGCACATCGCTTGGCTGCAGCGGGTGGGTGGCGGATGGCGGAGACGCGGACGTCGTACAGTCGAGTATGGCCACGTGGCCTAGCCAGCCGCCGACCGCTACCCGCTCTGGGGCGCAAGGACCAACTTCATCCCCTGTATATCCAGCTGTGAAGGCGAGGGTACATGGTCGCTCCACTTGTGGCGGCAAGCGTGCAAGCCACATCGGGCGCAGCAAGCTGCCGTAGTTCCCGCCAGCCGACGGTGCCCCACGCCCGGCGATCTGTGCGCAGAAGACCGCGCCATCAAGCGTCGCCGTCACGAGCAGTCCTGACGCCGCATCCATGGCCACTGTGCACACAGGCAGGCCACGAAGGAGGAGCTGTTTGACAATAGGTCGCGAGCCAACGCAGCCAGCTGTCCCGACCGCGCTGCCGCCGCCCCGCCCATCGGTTGCATCCCCGGCGCCAAGCGCGCGGACTGCACCACATGCGTATGAAACCTTGGGCTCCGCACATGCGTCACTCTCGCTCAGCAGCAGCAGCCCCATGCTCGAGCCGACAGCGACGACCACTGAAGTGGCTACCCCTGTTCCGCCAAGCTCGCACACTGCCACCGCGCGCGGCACGGCGTTGAAGGGGACACGCCAGAGGAGTGAAGCGCTGAGGCGGGCCTCAACCGTATAGACCGACACGTGCTCCCGCCCCGCCGCCACCAGCACGCTCCCCTCGCGAGAGCAGCTGGCTGCGCAAGCGGAGGCTGCGAGTGGCTCGCCGACGGCTGCTGCCGGTTCAGTGAGTGAGCCGCCACGCGCGGCTAGCCGCGGAGGCGAGAGGAGGCGGAGCGAGCCATCAGCCCCGAGCACCCATAGGTAGCGCAGCCTGTCCTCGGGCGCCCCCATGCACGCGCCCACCCCCGCGGGCGGACGAGGCAGACGCACCGACATCGCCGCCGCGCCCGACGGTTCGTGGGAAGGCGAGAGGGCGGGACTAGGGAAGTGTCAGAGTCAGAGTTTCTCTTGTTGTCCTAGTTTAATCCTAGTGCTGAGGGACCGTGCCTCATCGGCAACGGAGCCCAGGTGGAGGGGTCAACCGCGCCACCGCGCCACCGAGGGCGATGTTGCGCATTGTGAGGAACGAGAGGTCGCCGCATAGTCCGATCGGAGGCTGTGGCGGTGGAGAGGGAGGTGGTGGCGGGGTAGGGACGGGTACAAGTTTCGCGCTCGACTCCCCCAAATTTTGTGCTTGATTTTGTGACTTGTTTTGCTCCTCCCCCCCCAAATTTTGCGCTAGATTTTGTTTAAACAACTACTATAACTAAAGCTAGCTACTAGCTATAGCTATACCATAGTAATGTAACTTATAACTTATAACACACAAGCATCGCCATACCGTCATGTTGTATCGGCACGCCCTAGAGGCCTAGGCCTACCTACGCCCAACAAGACCATGTAGGGCCTTTATATCTTCACATCATCACATCATGCCTAATGCTATCCATAATCATCATGAGAATGCTTTGCAGAATCATTTTCATTTATTCCAATCCTCCCCGGTTGACACGCAGCAGCAAAGCGGCTTGAAGCTGATCTGACAAGGAATTCATTTGCACGTCCCCAAACATCAAACATGCGCACTCAAGCAGAGAAAACACACGCTGCCGCCGCCGACGACGAACTTGATTGACATCCTCCTAAGTCTTGACGCCCTGGACCTAGACGAGGCCCGCGCCGATGCAGTTGTTGAATGTTCCACCTCCCCGTCGTCGTCGTCCTCGCCCCCATCCTCGTCCTCGAACTCGACCTCATCCTTGAGCTCGACCTCCTCCTGCTCCTCCTCCTCGGTCACCTCGGTACCCATGCGGCCATGGGAGCGGCGGGGCGAGACCATGCCGAGCGCGCGCTCCCGCGCGCCCCCCCCTTCCTTCTCCCCCCCCCCCCCCCCGTCCCCGGTCCCCTTTTCCGCCCCCCCGGTATAGCCCCCTTGTGGATCCCTTTTGCCACCTAAATTTCGCGAAATTTCGCGCGAAATGGCGCGCGGCATAAGGGCCCCAAATTTTGAAAAAAAATTCCGAAATCTGTACCCGTCCCTATGGCGGGGACGGAGGAGGAGGAGATGTAGGCCCAGGCCAATACTTGTAGTAAAACTCGCCCAAACTTGCGGGCCAAACTTGCGGGATTCTTGCAACAGCCCGCCCAAACTTGTAGCCATTCTTGTAGCAATTCTTGCCCAAACTTGTAGCCATTCTTGTAGTTGTAGCAATTAGGGGTAAGGCAGAGTTTCGGAAATAACGAAATAACTCGTAAATTTGGACACATAACACATAACACATAACACACACTCACATGGCCTCCTGCTCCCTTTTGTTGTTGTTGTAACGTAACAGTAATGACGCCTGTATCTGATCAGCGAGTGACGATGAACGATTCGGACCAAACATAATGGCCAATAAAGAAAAGACGCGCTCACACGAAGCCGAGTTTGGAGTCATGCAAAAGGCGATCCTTGCCGCCTCTGCCCACGCGGGGAACTTGGTGTGGTTCCTTGCCCACCAACACAACACCTCCTTCGTAAATGTCAGCACCTCGGAGTGATCAATGCGAGTCGCGCGGCATGTGCTCAAGTACGTGGGAAGCTCATCAAGGAGCCTCTGCGTGATTGAAGGCAAATGACTGAATGAAGGAATGTCTGCGAGCTGATGAACCCAAAGTGCGTCAACCTTGCCATGGGCAAAGGCTGGATTGAAGGCGCGCAGCAACCCCGTTTGCCGGTGTTGCTCTTGGCAATGGTACGGCGAGGCGCAACTATCAGTAAGACGATCTCGCAAGTAACTAAAGGCTCCCCTAACTTTGGCGACAAGGGCCGCCCATTCAGGCAGGGTGGAGACGTCCACGGCCCGACGGATCTCCTCTTCATCAGTCACAACCAGTGTATCACCACCAGCATATCGAATCGTCCAACCTCCGCGGTTCCTAGCGTCGGGAACTGATGCGATCACACCTTTGAACCAGGTGTGGTATGGACTCTCGTAGTACTCCTTGGTCTTAGTCCCGACGCCCAGCTTCGCGCTCGCACGCAACAAGCTCGCAACATTGGGCAGGTGAGAGGGCTCCTCACCCATGGTACCCAGCTTTATAGGACGAGTCCTACAATGTAGGACGACGTTGTGAACTATGAAGACACGGTTCAATCTAGGAATGGGGAGCTAGGATTTGGTTTCTGTGTTCATCTCATTGCCCTCATTGAGTCCTCCTAGAGGCTCAAGACACCATTCTCGAAGCATAATGAGTTATTTGCCACTCGCGGAAGCCTTCCAGGCAAAAAACGGCGTTGTCCTACAGTAAGGGTGCACCATTAAGAAAACAGAGATTTTTGCCTTCTACATTTTCTACCTAAGCCGACTCCCACACCTTGATAGTTTCTTAGAAGCCGCGGGGTCTTTACTTTTACTATTACTATTTACTATGTTTTGTGTATACATAATCAAGCAGCCGAGAGCAGAAGGAAGACGCACAAGTTTAAGTGCGAAGTGCCCCCGCGGCCCACGGCCCACGGCCAACGAACCAACGAATGGCCACTATTGACCACAACAATCGGCTGACGGCCCGCTACACGGCGACAACGACAACTTGCTTGGCCCGCCGGCCGCCGGCGAGGCCCGCAGCGCATAGAAGATAGAAATGATTTCTTGTGCTGAGTTTCTTATCCTCAGGTGGAGGCCTCTCAGTTCAGCTCCATTTCTTATCGCTAGATGGCCAATTTGCTTCTAGGTTTTCTTAATGGGGGGGTTTCTTAATGGTGCACCCTTACTGTACGAATTGCCGCAAACACCTGAGGACACGATTTGAGGCTCATGATGAGCTCCCTAGAACTTGCTCCCACGAGATGAAATGCTCTTTGGCATGGGTTCTTTTCGACCTTCAGTGGAGACCAAGCTTGATTTTGAAGCCCAATGAGAGTTTTGGCTGCTTTTGCCTCTTGCGGGGCAAAAATAAAACTCTCGACGCACCCGGTGGCCTCCGATGGCCGAAGTACTCAGTTCACGCTGGAGCCGAAAGCTCGGTTAAGACGAAGTCTACAGCCTTGGCCATAGTGGAAGCTAAGGATCTCAAGACTGAGTTGGGTCTATCCTTCAGTTGGTGGGAAGTCCCAATCCTTCACTCTCGAAAGTTGTATGGCTTGCAAGCTCAGGGTCCTACAAATACACCGAAATCGTAGGACGCGGTCCTATAATGTAGGACGGAACTTTTTAGCCGCTTTCCCCTTGCTTGATGCATGTTGCATGCAAGCCCTTGGCCCCTTTGGGGTTTCTTCCCTTTGGTTGCTACTCAGGGTGGTTCTTTAGAAGCGTCTAGAAGGGTCACGCTCAACGGCAAGATTTCTTTGGTCGCATGTATATCGTATATCTCGTTGCGATCTGTATCCGAAGTGATCGCCGTCGCGCGACATGACGCTCCTCTTCGGACTCTCCGCCACGTGGGAAAGTTACAAGGGAGACACGCTCCGGTCGTCGCTGCGGAGTCTCTCTCTCTCTCTCTCTCTCTCTCTCTCTCCGTCTCTCGCGACGTGTTTGGGTTATGGGCGCTTTGGGGTCTCTGTTACTTGATTTTTTTTTGCTTGGTTGGTTTAGGTGAATGTTTCTGGTGTGTCCGTGAGTCGGTGTATCCTGTTGTTCTCAGCATCGTAGCATCGTTGTCCGTCGTTGTTCGCTGCGTCGCTGCACTCTAGCACTCTAGCAGCCTAGGCTCCCTCCCTGAGGGAAAGGTTCTTTGTAAGTCTAACAATCTCTTACATCCCAACACACTAGGGCCGCTAGGAGCGCCTCGCCGCCCCATCATCGCCCTTCGTTCGCCGTTCGTCCCCAGTCCAATACCCAAATGGAGTTCCCCGACACCACCCCAAGAATTTCATTCGCCCAACTCCCGGCTGGGAGGAGGGCCAAAGCGCCGCGCTAGCCGCCGGTGCCGCTCACGACGGAGTGGCTCAAGCAGCCCTCCGGCTACGCTCGACTCGACAGGTTGGTTGTGCAGGCCCACCCAAGAGGGTGTCCGCGTATGGAATGAGGGGGGCACGAGGCCCCCATTGAATCCCACTTATAAAAGTAGGTTGCATCAAGCTGTCGGAGAACGCAGGAGGGAGCTGTAGGGAGCGGGGCACGCTCAATGACCTTATTGTTTGCGCCAACCCCAATTCCGCAGGCCATAGCACGCCGTACGGCGTCGCCAGCACTATGCGCGCTATGTGCACAACAACTATCCTCCCACGCCTCGCATTCGATGCGATATTCGGTACGCTACATACTACGATGCTCCTTCTTCCTCCGCCGGCCGGGGCAGGTGCACCTCTCCACAGCTGGTAAATAGGTGCTCGCTCCCTAGTAAGCCATGCGGTCTCCGCAGTTGCAGGCCGCATCATTCGGGAATCCTACGCCTCAATCACAGCCTGCCACCGTGCGCTCGTGCTCGTCGATCAGGCGCAGCAGCGCGTCAGCCGTGCCGGCACGCGCCGGCGCGATGAGAGGGTCGAGCTCCCAGTATGGGATCGACACGAGCCGCCAACCAGCCTCGCGTAGTTGGCGCCGCTTGAGCTTGGTGGCGCCGGTCGGCGCGGCCCCCGGCTGCAGAAAGTGCGTGGGTCCATCCACCTCGAGGGCGAGAGGCACGCCGTGCCACTCGACGACGAAGTCGAGTAGGTAGCCCTCGCGCGTGCGCACCTCGTGGCGCAGCTCGAGACCGCACGAGTGGAGGAGGGCGCCAACCTACAGCAGTGACGGGGAGGGGACTGAGCGTGCACGGTCCGAAGGCGCGCACGGGCGCGGAGCAGCGGGGCGACGTGTGGGCGCGGGCGGATGGGCGCGCCTGCCGCTGGAGCATCGACGGCTCGGGCGCCCTCCGCGCGAGCGCATCGCGGCAGCGCTCGGCAAAGGCGCCGCCGATTGGCGGCGTGTCGGCCGCCCCAAAGGCGATCACATGCCAGAGGTGCCATTGATGCAACTGTGCTAGTGCCGCGTCGGCAAATCGCGCCTCGAGCTCCGCGGCGCGCGGTACGAGCGCCGTGCTGAAGCGGCGCGCAGCTGGTGCGCGTATATCGGCGGCTGCGAGCGCCCAGGCGGTGTTGGCTAGTGCCTCTGGTCCCATGCTGTCGACGCGCCTAGCCGCCTCATCGGCGACCTCGCGAAGGAGCGTGGGCGCGGCAGCGTGGTCAAGCACCGCAAACGCCCACGCCGTGGCCGCCAGCTCTGCCTCGCCAAACTCGGCGAGGCGGAGGACGGTCACAGCAGCGAGCGCGTCAAAGAGTGCGGGTGCCGGCTGGCGCGCGCAGCCGTAGGCATGCGCTAGGCTGGCGATGCTGCGGGCAGAGGCGCTGCCGAGCCGCCCCGTCGCCTCCGCGCCGACAGCGGCAAGGGCACCGCGCCGCGCCTTATCGTCGGCCGCGCTAGTCGCAGCGGGCGCGAGCGCCAGGGAACGCGCCACGGCGGCCAGCCCGACTAGGCTCAGGTCGGCCGGACGCGCTGCCACCTCGTCTGCCGCCGCGCGGAAGAGGCTCGGCGCCGCGCGACCAGCTGCGGAGAATCCCCATAGCAGGTGGGCTAGATCTTGCCCATTAAAGCGGCGCAGTCGCGCGGGTGCGGTGGCGGCGACGCCGTCGAGCAGCGCGGCGAGAGGCGCTGGTATCGGCCGCTGGCCGCGCGCTGCGACGCCGGCCGCCCGCGCCAGTGTAGCGAGCTCGCGCGGCGCACATGCGCCGAGCTGGTGTGCAGCCGCCGGCGCGAGCGCCTCGGCTAGTGCCGGCTGGGCCGCCGCAAGCTGCACCAGTTCGCGCGCAGCGAGCTCGTCGGCACGCGCAACGGCGGCGGCAGCGAGCGCGTCAAGTGCACGCTCTTCCCCGCCCGCGCGAGCAAGCGAGTCGGCCAGGCTGGCGAGCACGCGCGGCTCAAGGCCGGGCAGCCGGCGAACTGCCTCGGAGGCCACGAGCGCCAGAAGCGCGCGCGCGCTCTCGCGTGCCGCGTCCGGCGCACCCGCCGCCGCCGCGCCGAGCGCAGCCAGCTGCGCAGCCCTCATGGCACGCAGCTGCGGCGCCGCGGCATGCACGAGCGACTCGTAGAATTGGGGCGCGCCACCGCCGAGCCGGCCCACCGCCCACGCAAGCCGCGCCAGCTCACGTGCCGGCAGCCCGTCGAGCCGCGCAGTCCCGGCCGCCGCTGCGAGCGACGCGCCGCCACCGCCGGGCGGGCGACCTGCGGCAGCGAGCGCGCCCGCGAGCGCGGTGAGTGTGCGTGGCGCCAGCCGCGACGCGAGCTCGCTCGTGCGTGCCTCGACCGCGCACCAGAGTGGCTCCCATGCGAGCGCGCCGGGGCTCCGGCCGCCAGTCGCTGCCGCTGCACCCGCCGCGACCGCCGCGAGCGCGCGCCCACTCAGCTCGGGCACAGCGCGCGCGCTCGCCTCGCGCAGCGCCGTGAGGCGTAGCCCGCCCGCCGCGCGCAGCGCTGCGCGCTCTGTCGGCGGTGCGCTGGCCACGGCCGCCCACTGCGCCACCAGCCTCGCGCCCGCAGCTGAGTAGAGCGAGCGGGCCATGCGGCAGGGGGCTGAGTAGGGCGTGAAAGAGCGGTAGATGGGTGAGGATTGGGAGACGAGGAGGGGGGGGGGTGCGCGGAAGGGCGGGGGGCAAGGCGGAATGGCGTGGTAGCGCGGGGGGCTCCCTCCTCCCCGCCGCGCCGCGTCGGCCAATAGACCACACGCACAGGAACAAGGGAAACGAAATTCACGGAAGGTGGCATGCACTCGCAATCTCTCCCTACATCTTCTATTCGGGTGGGTAGAATACCTTGGAGCTACAATACCCTAAAGGAGAAAATTAATTCTACAACACTAGTACTAAGGCACGCGTACATCGTAGCAATGGGTAGGGTAGGATGGGAGAGCAATGTCTGTAAAGGAGAGTGCAGAGTGAAAGAGGGTGTGAACGGTGTAGGGTGGCATAGGAGAGCGAAGTCCGACGAGAAGAGCCCAGTGTGAAATAGGGAGTGAGTGTGAACGCATTCGCACTATTTATCTCCCTATCTTCTATCGTCGCTCGCGACGGGAATGAAGAAAACAGGAAGGAAGACAAAAAAGAAGGCCGCTTAGAGAGACGGTCCTCGTTATGAACGGCGTATGAGTGGTCGAGGAGCCACCCGAAAAGCGCGTACGCCGCTGGAGACGGGCCTACGGTGGGATCGATATAATGCTTCTCTCGCGTGGAGGTAGCCGGCGCCCATCCGCCGAACCAATCAGCACGCGCACGGGAAAAACCCGAATAGTCTCGATAGCCGAAGAGGCACACGACCTAAGGGGGTGGCCTAGGTACGCGAAGCCCGGAGGGGCTCCAATGCTATGGAGGCTGAGCGTGCCGGCCACCCAACACATGCGGCCAAGGAGGGTGGTCTGGAGTTGTCGAGCCGGAGCTGTCGTAAGAGTCTGAGGGAGGAGCAGAGCTAGACTCCTCCTCCCCATGCCCCTCTCCTGCACTCGAGGCAGGAGTGCAATCCTCATCGGCAGGCTGACCATCTTCTTCTTCTGGTTCAGCTGTAGATTCTGGAGGAGGGGAGCGGGTCCTGGGGCGAGCTACGTGAGCTTCCCAACCACCCCTCGACATGTCGCTGCCGGAAGCGGAGCCGGCGCTTGTAGGGTGCTGGCGGTGCGGCCATGAGCGGTCTGGTCTCCGTTCGGAGAGGGCTCAGTCACTGGCGATGAGGGCCGACCGAGCGGCGGCGCTGACGCTAGCAATAGAGCGAAGTCCGACGAGAAGAGTCCACAGTGAAAGATAGTGTGAACGGGGGCTACTGTGAAACCCCGCACTTCTCTTTTTCGAAGCCCTCTGCCGACCATGCTTATCTTCATCTAGTCAACAGCAGGCCCGCGAGATGTTGCACACCATGCACGGGGATGTCTGCGCCTGAGAATTAAGTTAGTGGGTGCACCACCCTCGCCCATGACCCCCGATGCTGATACCCGTTGCAATGCCATAGACCTTGCTATCGCACGACTCACTGCCATTATACAGGGGCAATGGGAGAGGATATGCGACATCGCCTTTGCGGCCGTGAACACCTGCGACGTCCACCACCTGCGACCTGTGCTGGCGTGGCGAGTGCCCGTTTCTACGCCGCCTAGGCTTGCTCGGACCCAGGACGCCTGGCGGCGCCGACATCGGCGCAGAGCGGCTCGTAGGCTGCCCCGTTTCGGTCTACGTGGCGGCCGTCATTCGCTTTGAGACGCCATGGCGCATATGGCAGGCCTAGTGTCGGCGCATGGGTACTATGCATTATGCGAAACCGGCCACTGGCGGCAGCGCTCTAAAAAGCGAAAGACCGCCGACCGACAGTATGGTTCATTGCGTGACCTGCTCCACGAAGAGGCAAAACTGTGGGGCCATCGGATGGCTGGCGACGGGACGAGGCAGGGCATGCCGAGCGGTGCTGCTCGGCTGCTCGGCTATGGAGCTCTGACTTGGGCGTGTTGTAGTAGCGACTCTCTGCAGCGAATCGAGCGCGCTCGCGGGGACCGTGCGTGTAAACGACGATCGCTGCCACAACTCGCGAGCTGCAACGCGTAGCGCAGGCAATGCCACCAGAGGAACCTGACGGCGAGCATCAGCGCAGGCCGGAGGCGCTTGCCGAACGTGAGTGTGCGAGCCCATCGCATGAGCCGGCCGATGGCGACAGCACGCGACCTGAGAAGTGATCGAGGGTGCGTCGCGAGACAATGTCGCGCATCAACGCAGCCAGCGAGCGCCCAGTGATAAAGCCCGTCAGCGGGGAGCAAGGAGTCCAGCCACGAGCGAGTGGGAGAACGAGCTCGATCGCCATCCACGACGAACAAGAGCGCGTAAATTAGCAGCAGGCGCACGCGCATGCCAGAGAGAAGCAAGTATCGCGAGCCTGTGGTGGGCTGAGCACATGTGAGTCAGCTGATCGCTTGTGCGGGAGTGCAAACCAGCAGCGAGCGAGAACAGACGGGCGAACAGCATGCTGGAATGCTAGCCGACGATAAGGAGAGAGATCAATTGCGCGGTTCGCCGCGAGCGCGAGCAAGAAGCCAGAGCATTTGGGCGGCGAGCTGTTGGCGCAGCCGCTGATGGTGGGCGAGGCGGCGCGCCCTAGGGGAGTTGAGAGAAGGCGCTGGTGGTCCCGACGCTGGCAGAGCAGTCGATGTCAGCCGAGTGCAGGCCCGCCACTCACGGTTCATGTCAAATATGTCCGGGCAGTCAAAAAGAACAACACGAAGAGGTGGTTCGTTGGTTGAAAACAAAGCAAGTCGTTCCCGGAAATGTTTCAGCTGAACAGCCAGAAGTCTGATCTAATGCGATGGAGTCTGGCTCCCCAGTCGGGTGCGGCCCTCCCTGCTGCGCAACGCATTGAGGCCCACAAGCCGGCGCCCGTGGTCTTTCTGCTCAAACCTTATAGCCGTAGCTCAGCTCACCTGTTGGTCTAGCTCTGCTAGCAACCGTTAAACTTGGAACGATACAGAGAAGATTAGCATGGCCCCAGCGCATGGATGACACGCATAACTCGAGAAGACAAACTTTTTTTTCTTTTCCTACTATGAAGGACCAAATTCAGGGGCCGGCTTGAAGCGCTCATTTTGGCGCTTCGGTTTCACACTTAGAAGCAGCGTGTAGAGGATGAGGTGCGTGTGAGAGATAAGTGAGATGCCGTGGGCAAAACGTAGCGCAACGTATTTTTCTTCTCGGGTCCCCAAGAGAGCCATCGTGCCCCCCCCCCCCCCGAGATAGGGCGGTCAAACAGGGGCTTTTTAACTATTAGTAAGGGTTGGGCTGCATTTTTTGACCGTGGCGCGAGGCCCAATAAAAAACCTTCAGGGGGGGCCACCTGCCGCAACGAAAATCTTAGCCAGGAAATGGTGCGATTCTCCCCCCCTCCCCCCCCCTCCGTCACGCGCGCTCACGCTCTACCCTCTACCCGTAAAGAATTGGCGGTCGCGCCCGCGGGGGGATCGATTCCTTTATATCTAAGCTACATTCGGCATTTGATTCCCGCCCGATGCAGCGCCGTGTCGGGCTGCCGACAGTCCGACCACCCCTTGACCCTCTGGAATCATGGCCCGCGCAGCCCACCCAGCTCCTCACAGCGCGCGCACGCGGCTACCCTGGCTGCCGCAGACCCCGCCCTGACCATCCCGACCCGCCCCTCGCAGGATTTGCCCTCACTCGAACTCGGCATCGAGAACCAGGACCAGCTCACCGACGCGGCCGTCCACGCGTGGCTGACAAGCCTCCGCGTTGAGGCTGCCCTCGCGGCCCTCCTCTCTCTGACAGTGCCAGATTCGGCGCTGATCGATGAGGCAAGACCCGTGGGTGGCCTCAGGACGGGCCACGTCGTAGCTCTCTACGCCGCGGCGAGCAAAAAAGTCCAAGATCTTGCCAGAGCGCCTCACAACGCATCTGGCGGGAACCCACCACCCAGAGCAGAACTCATCTTTCTTCTGCCGCTGGGTGGTGGGCTTGGCAGCTTGGCAGGCGGTATTGGGAATCAACCCATACTGCCAATGACGCGCGACGGCGCGACAAAAGCGCTCCTGGCACGCGGAGCTCGCGCAGCCAAGGCGCACTCCAAGGTCTTGGCAATACTTGACATGAAGTCAAGGAGAGCCATAGACCGCGGAGCCGACGAAAGTCGCGTTCCGTCAAAAGAGGACCACAATCTGTTTTCTTTTTAGTTATGAACAATAGTGGTACAAAACAAAGCTAATCGCCGTATACGAGATGTGCATAGAAACTTTTTTTAACATAAAGTCGCCGTATACGAGATGTTTCGTTTACGCAGCACATGTGATTACTTGCAATCATTGAGCACGCCGTGCGTATGCGCATCGACTTCCCCCTCGCGAGGGCGCCGTGCGTGCGCATAGAAACTTTTTCCCCTAAGGCCCACATTAACGTAAAGTAGCCATATACGAGATGTTTCGTTTGCGCAGCACGTGTGATTGCTTGCAATCATTGTGCACGCCGTGCGTATGCACATCGACTTCCCCCCCCCGCGGGGCGCCGTGCGTGCGCATAGCAACTTCCAGGAAGGTGCACGCCGTGCGTTCACTCTTTC
Source organism: Isochrysis galbana (assembly GCA_018136815.1). Classification (NCBI taxonomy): domain Eukaryota; phylum Haptophyta; order Isochrysidales; family Isochrysidaceae; genus Isochrysis; species Isochrysis galbana. Next base: position 3,192,050 of record CM030940.1, on the reverse strand, counting down.
CGCGGGGGACTCTGGACGCAGAGGCGGTCGGGAACCGCGGGGGCACCCCTGGGACCGGGGAAAATATTACCGTATATTGCGAAAACACTAACGTAAACAATCGAGGTCTTGGGGTCTCTCCGCTCCCCCGGGGCCCCCTCCCCCGGGTCCCCTCCTCCCCCTCTCATCGACCTACCAGAGAGAGACGGCTCCTACTGCCTGCCTCCCTCCTCCCTCCTCGCTCACCCTCCAGCTCTCTCCTCGCCCTCGTCTTCCTCACGATGGTGGCGACTCGGCGCGCATCGGTACGGTCCTCCGTCCTCTCGTCTCGTGCTCCTGCTCGCTGGTTTCGTTCGACTCGCTCGACACCGCCACCTGTCGACTGGACGCCGAGCGCAAGCGCTGCTCGCACGACTCGTTCCTCTTCCTGCTCCAAGGGCGCGGCGGAGGAGGCGGATCCTGTTCGCGTTCCTGATGCCGAGGAGGAGGCCCTTTCCCCGACCGATGAGGCCACCACCACCACCACCGACGAGGACTCCGGGCCTGTGGGAGGAGAAGAGGAGAACGAGGACTGTGCGTCGGACGCTCGCGAAAAGAGTGAACGCACGGCGTGCACCTTCCTGGAAGTTGCTATGCGCACGCACGGCGCCCCCGCGGGGGGTGCGCCGGTGCACATCGCGCCGTGCCCACGCACGGCGTGCACATGTGATTGCAAGTCATCACAGGCGCTGTGTAACGAAACATCTCTTATATGGCCAGTTTACGTAGTTGTGGGCCGCAGGGGCTACATATATGGAACGGGTTGACATGCGCACGCACGGCGTATCCGCGGGGGGACCGATGCACATCGCGCCGTGCCCATGCACGGCGTGCACCGATGTGATTAGCGAAGAAGCTTTGACGGCGTCTCTCTCTTATAATTTTAACAAGATCTAATGTTAAACAACTACAATACAACTGTGGACATTTGATCGCTCAATTCTACTGATGTCCCACTATTGACGGAACGACACCTGAGCCGACGCGGCGTCCGTCGATCTCCGGTGGGCAGCAGAGGCAGAGGGCCTTTGGCGGTCCGCCGCCAAACCTTTCAACATTGGCAAAAGCGACAGCGGCGACGGGCCAGAGAGTGGGGGAGGCGGCGGTGGTGGTGGTGGTGGCGGCGGCGGTGGCGGCGGCGGCAGCGGTGGCAATGAGCCTACCCCACCGATCCAAGCGGCGGCGCCATTCAGTCCGCGGATAGTCCGCTGGCTGATCGCATGCGGCACGGCATCACCAGGCTCGCCATTGCGAGCTCTTGCGGGGGCCATACTGCCACTCACAGTCATAAGTGAGTTCGTTGGCTGTGGCTCCCGCTCACATTGGGTCCCACGCCGGCAATAACAAGCTCTGAAGTCGCGTTCCGTCACAAGAGGGCTAGGTGATTATTTTTTTTACCCAGAGGTGCATGTTTTCTTTTTCAACCAGTCTCCATGGTATTATTATCACAAAGATGAGTACAAAGCTAATCAAGGACGTGAGCATAGCAACTCCCCCCCCCCTTTCCCCAAAACACACGGTAACCCCAAAGCTACTGAGTTTTCATCCTTTTCGTCTTTTTCTCACACACCTCCTCTTCGATCCTATTGTCGATGTCGTTCTTCTGGCAGGCGACGATGTCGCTTGGCTGATCTTGGGTGGCGAGGTCCGTGACGCGTGCGAGGACGGCCTTCTTGTTCTCCATGTAGAGTTTGCCAGCTACTTGGTGCACTTGCACCATGGGATTCGTCTCAGCGTACGCGACCGCCGTGATGTATTCCATGCGACCGATGCACACCGCGCCGTGCCCAATGCGCACGGCGTGCACAATGTGATTGGTAGGTCGTGCGTGCACACGACCAAGCGTTCGTCGTGTTGGCATCACCTTCTCGCTGCAAAAGTTTTTTGGAGGCGAATCGGCGGTGCACGCGCGCACGGCGCCCGGCGGTGCAAGCGGCGGTGCCCGTCGCAAATTCGCCAAGGGCAACCTTGCGTTTGCGCTGCATAAGCCTGATAACCGCAAGAAGGATGACCTCTTTTCGCAGTTGTTCAGTGGCAAATTCTAGCATTTGTTTTGCCGAATTCAATTGCAGAACTACGTGGAGTTTATCGACTGGCGTGTTCGCAATTGTGTACATATCAGCTGACAATGAGCTTAAATTACTCGCAATTCTAATTGCCAGTGTCCACTCTTTGGCGGCAATGGCATCATTGCATTTTTTATAAAGTTCAAACAAGAAGTCTTTAGGCATCTCCATCTGATATGTTACCGGTGACATCTGGAATGCTTACTACATACCGATACAAAAAAACTAACTTCACAACGGGGGTGTCATCAAAAGTGGTGCTGCTCTGAAACCTGCACGTTTGTACTTTAATAAGGGGGTCCTTCAAGTAGAACTTATACCGTGCACATGGGGGGCACTTGCCGAAAATACAACCAAACCTGAGGTTGCACCCTCTTGGGCGCGGCTCGCGCTGTGGCTCGCGTGTACTTGAATAGGCAAGGTCTCTGATGGAGGGTGGTGTGGTTGCGTGGCGTCCGTCTTGACTTGGTCACCCGCCGCAGCGGGGTGGGCGGGGAGAGAAGAGGGGAGCGACGCGCGCTCCATGACCCTACCGTTATAACTTATAACGATAGTTTTGAGGGCTGTTAGTGTTAGCCCTCAAAACTAAGCAGTAGCAGCGCTTGAAGCTTTGATTGAGAGGTTTTGTTGCAATGTTCATGGCCCGGGTATTTCCCCAGAGCAGACACATTATCGGTAAAGACCGATACTGTCGGCTATCGAAAAAAATCGATGGCCAAGGGGCTGTACTGCCATACTGGCAAATGGTGTCACTCAAGGACAGTGCGCCCACGGCTCACAACATGCTCAACACTCAAAAGGGTCTCGGCTCATCATCATCATGGCTTAGTCCCATCCTTACACAGTCCAGCCACACACGCTGCGCCACGCACTCTCAAACACGAAATAAGCAAGCCGATGGGGTGCGCGACCCGAGCCCGCCGAGCCTACATCCGCCAAGCGACATGTGAAACTAGGCTTGATGGTAGGAGCCGTCCGGCGCTACATCCGCTCGGCCGGCTCCTCCTTCTCTTCCTCAGCATCGCACTCATCGGTGTCGCCGCCGACGGGCGCATCCGAGTCGCGACTCGAGCTGGTGAGCTCGTCCTCGGTGGTCCTCGCGGCGTCTTGCGCGCCCTCGTGGCTGCCAAGCAACAGACTCTTGGCCTTGAGCACCGTCAGGGTGACGCCGAGTCGTTCGCCCACCGCGCCGGCAATATCATCGTCGTCCACCGAGACAGCACAAAAATTGGTTGGCATGGGGAAGCGGCCGCCGTCAGTGACCCACGGGTCGCGGAAGAGCTCCTCCATTGTGGCGCGGCTGCCGACGTCCTTGGCGAGCATGCGTGTCAATACGTGGCGTAGGCCGGGCGAAGCGTCGGGCGGGAGATCGGGTTCGCTGTGCCGGATCCGGTCAAACATGGCGGGCATGTGCGGCGCCACAAAAGGATTGGCGCCTGTTAGCATACAGAGCGTCACGCCCGCCGCCCAGATGTCAGCCGGCCGGCCGAGATAGCCGCCCTTTGTGCACATCTCAGGTGCGTAGAAGGCAGGCGTGCCCGTCGCCTTTTCAAGCCAATCGTCGGCGCTGTGCTCGCCGTGCGACAAGGCGGTCCCGTTTGCGCTGCTCAGCACGGAGATGCCAAAGTCGAGTAGCTTGACCTGTGGAGGACGCGCGGGAAGGGGGGGGGGGGGGTCAGCGGGTTTGGACGGTCGGGCCGGCGGTGCAACGCATCTGCTTGCGCCCCTCACTGTGCGGCGCACGTTTGCCATGAGCTCCGGTCGGTGAGCATACGAGAGGCGCTCAGCCTCGATGCGGTCCTCCTCCTCGGAACGCGTCGATTCGCGTCCACATAGGCATGCGGGAAGTGGCGGTGACTCGTTTGGCCGTGGCGCGGCCTCGCACGGCGCTCCCCCGCTCTTGCTGCTTCCAAAAGAGGGCATAAGCGGCGTAAGGCGCGTTTCCACGGCCCAGCCCTGCACACGGCTGGCAGACGTGGGCGGCTGCGTGGACGGTCCAGCACCGTCCCCAGTAGCTGCCGGCTCGCGCATGCGGCGCTGAAGCGGCGGCGAGCGGGAGCGCTCGGTGAGGGGCGAGTGCGACCGCTGCTCGGGCTGGCCGACCGAGCCGGAGTACTCAACGAGCGGCGAGGCAGCGCCGCCGTCGAGCGGAAGCGGCGAGGCGGCGGGGCTGGGCGCCTCAGACGGCAAGGCGGAGCGCGACCAGCGGCGCGGCGGAGGTGAGCGGCTCGAGTCAAGGAAGCGCGAGCTCGAGCGCACCCACACTGGCGAGGCGAGCCGCGAGCTCGAGCGCGACCAGCGGTGCGCCTCGTCGACCGTCTCCTGCTGAGCCTCAAGGGTCTTGGTCGCCGTCTCCTCTGCGAGGTCGCTTGGCGCGAGCTGCATGGAAGCAGAGAGCGAGCGCGAGAGCGCGAGGTCGCGCGTAGCGTTGGCGAAGCGTCGGCGCGAGCTCGTAGCGCTCCGACCCCATGGTGGCCGCTGCGAATGGCCAATGTTGTCGGGCTTGATGTCACGGTGCATCACACCATTACAGTGTAAGTACTGGAGCCTGCGGCGGCAGCGGCGGCGGCAGTTAAGAGTGGGGAGGGACCGGCGGCCAAGTGGCTCGCGAGCTCTTTTTGCGAGTAGCGCCGCACCCCTGAAGCAACTCGCGGAAGACTACACGAGCGCACGCCTCTGGGAGGTGCGTCATGCCAGCCGGCAGATTTTCGCGCTCGAGCACAGTTCCGCCCTGCAGCAGCCTGCGTGCAGGAGGGGGGAGAGTCTTCGGGCTGGACGGGGTCGACGTGCGACCGGGTGCGACAAGTTCAGCGCCCGGGATCGGCGCGTACTCCATCACTAGGAAGGTCCGGTTGTGCACCGGGTCATCGATAACCTCAAAGAGCTGGACACAGTGCGGATGTGTCAGATTTTTCATGACGGCAATTTCGCGTTTCTCGGCGAGCTCTGCCGGATCGCCCGGGCAGAGCAGCTTGGCCCGCCGCGTAACTGATCCCTCGATCACTTTGATCGCCACCTTGAGCCCGTCGCGACCCGTCCCCTGTGCGGCAGCAGTACCAGCAGTGAGGCACGCGTCGAGCCCGGCCCACCACTACGCTCGCACAGCGCTCACCTCATAGACGGTGCCGTATGAGCCGGTGCCAAGGACATGGCCAATCCGGTACCCATTGACCTGCTTCAGCTCGCCCTCGTTGCTCGCACTCTTGACCTTCTGCGCGAACGTCTCCACAACCTATGCGGAATCGGCGCGGACAGGCGCACGCATGAGCGTCGGTGTGTGATACATTCTGCCCACGCTCGCAGCGGCCGCCTTGTGGCAGTCGTGCTCGGCATGGGGGGGGGATGAGACCGGGGAAGAGAGCACCAGGAGGGAGTCCAGTGACGGCGGGTGGAGAGCGAACGGCAGGCCTGGCAAGGGAGGTGTGTCACCCCTCTTTCTCTCCCCTCGGCCGCCCTTCTACAGAGCGGGCTGAGAGAGCTAGGGCAATGGCGTCGCGAGGTGGGGTCGGCACACCTCGTGCGGTTTGGCTGAGTCGTCAAACTCAAACGTCGCGCGGCGCGCGCGCCCTCTCGAGGTGCACGCGCCCATGGCAAAGGGATGGGGTGGGGGTGAGGGGGGGGGAGGGGGCTCCAGCGGTGGCGAGAAGTCCCCTCTCTCTTTCCCTCTCCCTTCGCTGTCTCTCTCTCTCTCTCGGCTTCCGCGGTCGAGCAAGAGAGAAGGAGAAAGTGGAGAGAGAAAGAGATAGGGAGAGAGTTCGCTCATATATTAGTACCGGCAACTTACCCAGGTCGACTGCAGGCACAATGAAACGCCGCGAGTACATAGGAAGCAGTACATATGATGTTGTGCATTCCCACGCGACGCCCAGCGTCCCGTCACAAAGTCGGTTACGCGCTCTTCTATATCATCCTTCTCTCACCTACGAGAGAGAAGGCGGGTGGGGGGTGGGACCTCTCGCTCGAATTCTCATATTGTATGCAATATTCACAGACTGCTCATCTCTTGGTGCGAGCGGGGCGTCCTCTCTCACTCTCTCACCGACTCCCGCAGCCCCCCGGGGCCCCACGGCGCGCCTCCCATGACGGAGCCGCCGCTGCGACTGCCACTGCCGGCGGCGTCTCACACCCGCGCAGCAGGGAGGGGAGAGATGCACTTGGACGAACATCGATGTTCAACATCACACAGTCACACAACACTTACAGCTATGATCTATTCACAGGCTATAGAGAGTGTCAGTGAACGGTGCCCTACCTCAAAGTTTGAGGAGACGTCGAGGCTTCAAGAGAGAGAGAGAAAGAGAGAGAGAGAGAGAGAGAGAGAGAGAGAGAGAGAGAGAGAGAGAGAGAGAGAGAGAGAGAGAGAGAGAGAGAGAGGGAGCGAGAGAGCGAGGGAGCGAGGGAGCGAGAGAGCGAGAGAGCGAGGGAGCGAGAGAGCGAGAGAGCGAGAGAGCGAGAGAGCGAGAGAGCGAGAGAGCGAGAGCGAGAGAGCGAGAGAGCGAGAGAGCGAGAGAGCGAGAGAGCGAGAGCGAGAGCGAGAGCGAGAGCGAGAGCGAGAGCGAGAGCGAGAGGGCCAGGTCAATACTTTTACAATTTTTTTTGAAAGTTTGGGGGGCCCTGGAATGCGTGACAAGTTTGGGCCCATTCGTCTGCAAGTGGGCTGCAAGTTTGGGGGCGCGGTGGCAGCCCATCTATGATTATAATAGTATAATCGCCCTACCTACAGTATAGGCACTTTCCAAGGCACTTTCCCCACCGACTTTTCCAAAAAAATATTCGACGTACACTTAATACATAAACATGGTGTTGGCTCGTCGTGGGGGTCTGATCCGTCGCTGTTGTCACTGCGTCATCGCCACCTCTGATCTGTCCTCGTACCTGAATCTAAGAACTCGATACGCCTGCAACCTCCACCCTCCATCTCACTCACACTTTTCCTCCTCAACACCTATCCTCGCCCTCTGCGCTCTCGCTACTCGCTCGCTCGGCTCGCAACAACCTGAGCTTGCCCGACCCAATGTCTGAGCCCCCCGCCTTCTGCAATCCCGACCTGACTGAAGTGGCTGACGAGAGTGCGTCAGCCGCCGGTGCGTCTCCGCTCGGCGCGCCATCTACGGACGAGGCTCCCCTCGTTTCGACAACGTGGGAAGTTTTTTTATGAGGGGGTCCCCCCGCTCGAACCCCCCGCACGACCCGGGCCCCTAAGTAGAGCACGAGGGGAGTTGCCGCAAGGCAGGGAGTGAGGGAGTGGAAAGAGAAAGGGCGTGGCTTTGTGAGCATCTTTCAGTGCCACGTGTGAGGCGAGAATATTAAAAGTTTTTTTATGAGGGGGTCGAACTTATACCGTCCACATGGGGGTAGTTGCCCCAAAAAAACCAAACCCGAGGTTGCACCCTCTGATGCGGTCTCGCCCCCTTCTTCAAGCATGGCAGCCACCTGTATTCTCCCCCTGCCCATAGCACACCCAAAGAAAGCGCGATTATGATGTGCTTGTCATCCTCCATTTTCCCTCGCAGTTCCCCCACGACCATGAACAAACACTAATTGGGGGAAGAAGGAGAAGAGATGGCTCCTCACCATAGAGGTCATGCACACATGGAAGGAGCATGGATGCACGGTCGATCGGGGCAGTAGGCGCGCATGCCGGCAAGGAGGAGGGGGCTGGAAAGGGAACCTGACTCGACGAAGAGGCACCTATGGGATGACGCTAGCGACGCTACCCCTGCATGCCGGCTGGACACCCCGCCTCCGTCCGATCGCAAGGGGCGCCCAATCCCACCCCTTGTAACAACGACCCCTTGTCGTAACAACGGCCCGCATCATTCTCTGTCGGGCCCAAGGGTTGCGACCCATGACAAGAGGCGGCTTCTCAGCCAATGGTAGGGCGGGTGCACATGAGGGCAAGGCGACAGTAGTGAGAGAGCCCCAAGGCTGACACGGCACGTGCGCCGCGTGATTGCCCTAGTGGCACGACCGAAAATCTCTCGTCACGCATTTCCCTCCTCCGTGCTCCTACTTGCGCGGGCTCGTGCTCCCTTACGCCAAAGGAAGCGGCCCGACCAGGGTGGTGCGACGTGCATGCCGCCGGGGGCCAATGCCGGCGCGAGCAAGGAGAGCTCCGAGCCATGTTCCCGGCGAGCGACCCGAGAGCTAGCGCTACATCGTGTACCTCACTCACACGTAACGGCACCTTTAGCTCGCGCAGCACTCCGGGGCTTTAGGCTGATGAGTGATGACCCAGTCCTTGATGACGCGTGCAAGGCTCATGATGTGGCACCGCGGCTCTTCATCCTGCGGGCGCTTGGCCAGGTCCTCCCGCAGCCAAGCGATCGTCTGCGCGACTGAATCGGTGCAGTAGAATTCATCTAAGCTGCGCTCGCCCGTGTTGTCGTAGAGCGAGGACACAAACTTGGACACGGTCGGGCGGTCATACTTGCCCACAAAGTGGGAAACATATGCTGCCACGTGGACGCTTGGCTCTGCGTGCTTCCGGATGACTTTCGCGCCGCCAAACAGCGTTGAGCCCGAATTTGTGAAATCATCAGCGAGCAGCACGTACGACGACCCTGGGATCGGATCGGCGCGTAGGCGCTCCGCGCCCGCCTCATCCAGGTACATGAGGCCGTTAGTCTGTGCAGGGGCGGCAAAATGTGGCTTGGACCCATGCGATGACGGGAAACGGGGGGGGGGGCGGATCTATCGGGTGGGCGGGTGGGCAGCAAGCGGAGCGCGCGCGCCTGTTTAATGTCAGCCCCAATGCGCGACTTTGGGATCCACAGAATTTGCGTCTGGCCAATTTGGCACGCGCGCATGACCATCCGATGGAAACGGCGGTGCGCGCCCGCATCAGGGAAGACGACAAAACAGCCTGACTTGTCGCCCGTGAACTTAGCCTGCAGGATGTACTGTAGGAAGTAGTCAAAGGCGGAGGCGAAATAGGTGCCTGTCCCGTGGACATAGTCGTACGGGACTTGCGGGTTAGCCCACGCCCCCGAGGCATTGAGAGCGAGCTCGAGGTCTTCGTACTCGTGGATGTCAAGGAGCATTAGTCGCTTCTTAGGCGGTGGCGGCAGCGGTGGCTTGGGCCAGGGGCCTCCGCCGCGCGGCCCGGCGACGATGGGCGGGGCGGAGAGTAGGGCCGCATATTGCAGCGCGGTGGGCACGTCGACGAAATTGCCCTCGGGCTTCGAGTTCACCCACTTGCCGTCGGCGATGGCCCAGCGCGAAGTGCGCTCCATCTGGCAATGACGATACCATGGGATCACGACAGTGATGAAGGCGGCGGAGGCGATCTCGTACCTGCGCCCGCGGCGAGAGGCGAGAGTCAGGGCACGCGGGCAGGGTAAGCGGGAGACGACAAGCCAAGCGGGTATGGGCAGAGTGGGTATGGCAGAGCGGGTATGGCGCGAGGCGTACTTGCTGTCGGCGAGCGAGCGCTTCCACTTGTCCTTGGCGTACTCCTCTAGCGGAAGAGGCACGTGAAACCGCTGCAGGAAGAGTAGCACCGACAGCTGCTCGAAGATCATTTCCTTGTCCGAGCTCATGAGGAAGATGACGTGCCGACCACGCACTGCATCTATCCGCAGCTTGATGTCGGGGTCGCCCGAGGGGAAGGTCTCCCAGCATGCGGCGGGCGCCGGACCAAGCTCGGCAATCTCAGAAGTGCAGAGGACGCGTGCATCGACCCCTAACTCTGGAGCGAGCTCGTCCGCGAGCAAGGCCATGTCGGGAGGGTAGAGCACAGTCACCGGGATGTCTGACATAGTGGTGCCTCACTGCCACTGCACTGCGCAAGCGGGTGGGCAAAAGGCGGGGAGGACGTCGGGGCATACGCCATCAGCCCGCATCGGGCTGCGGCTTCCACGCCCATCCCATAAGGGAGCATGCGAATTCTGCTCCACTTTGGCTTGCTACTCTCCCCCTCCCTGTAGCCGAATCATGCTCGAGCCCCCCCTCCCGCATCAACCACGCTCGATGCCTCACTCTCCACCTCTCGATCCTCTCCGTCCCTCCTCATCTCTTCTCCCTCCTCTCTCTAACTGAACCCCCTTTCGGCCACGAACCCAAACGAAGTGCGGTGGAGGCGTGATGTGAGCGGATGAGGCGGTAGCTTGCCCTCGTTCGAGCTCTAGCGTCATCCCCCCTATCACCACGCCTGCCATCTTCTCCCTCGCCCTCTCCCTCTCCTTCTCCTTCTTCTCTCCCTCCCTCTTCTCTTCATTTTCCCTCACTGCAAGGAGCACCCAGTTACGTGCTCCGTCTCTCCCGCTGCTTCCCCCCACCCTGTGCCTGCTCCCAGTCGCTCTCGCTGCCCACAGCCTCACGCCCCGCCTCCGTCTTCCCCTCCCTTCCCCCTCCACCCCCTCCCGCCCCCCAACCCCCAGCCACCCACCCCATCCCACCACCCACACGCAACCCACCCCCGCTCCCTCGCCCTTCGTCTCTCGCTCCTCCTCCATCTCCGTCTCCTTCCCCCTCCTCCCCCAACCCGGCGGCGCGCTCACCCGCCTCTCTCCCCTCCGCCTGCGACAGTCCCAACGCCTCCCAAAACTCCTAACCCTCTTCTCTCATATCCGGGGCCCCGCTTCCTCCTCGTGGTGGGCCGGGCCTGCTCCCTGTAGAGACTTGATCTCCTCTGCTGATCTCCCTCCCCGTTAGAACTTATAGCGTCATATGACATCTTGTTAATGTTATAGCATTCCTAGCCACATACACCGGACGACTTCATGAAAAGGTTTCCGGCTTGTTTAGTTCCCTCGAGAGGGCGTGTTAGCTTGCAAGCAGTTGTTGGACAAAGCCATGGGGTTGTTCGACGTATAAGTCCATGTTGGGGTTGGGATTCATGTCGCCTTGAGTAAACGCTAAACGCCTTGGTAACGTCTATTTCTATTTCTATTTCGAGCCATGCTTAGCTACCTAGATGGGAAATACGTATTTACCCGCATTTGGCCAGAGGCCAAATATATATGTATTTGGCTGTATTTGATATTTGCAGCGCGTCCTGGGTTGTAGGCCTCGAATGTCGAATGTAATTGAAATGTTGTCGCATTCGGGCATTCGCGAATCGACACTCGTTAGGCTTCGTCGCTCTTCTCTTATCTCTTCGTCGTTCGGCTTTTATCGTTATAATTCTCTGCTTTTTCTCGTTTTTCGGCCAAAAGCTTCGCATGAATCGCATGGGATCTTGGGTTGTGGAGCGCCCTTGTCGTATTCCATACGATGACAGACTTTTACTTCTAACCGGTGGTTTATTTTAAGCCTCAAGGTCTCGTCGGCGACATTCTACCCCTTCTCTTACTTTCTTTCGATGTCATCAAACGTTCCACGACTGTCTTCCGTCTTCTCTTCATGCATCGGTTGTAGTCTTCCGTCTTCTCTTCGTATATCGGCGGTAGCTCCACCGCGAGGTCTGCTCTCGTTGTTCCGACTTCTCTGTTTCGCATGTCTGTGCGCCGATGAGTTGCCTTGGTGCCGACGCTTGACAGTCCGCCCTGAGTGTGGTTAGTTTTCGCCCTGTTTGGTTTAGTTCGTGTGTGTCTGTGTGACGAGGGGTCTTTTTGAGTCCCTGCGTTGTAGTCTCTCGTGTCTACCTTGGACCTAAGAAGCTCTCATTCTCCTTCTCTCTCTTCCTCTAGCTCGCTAGCTAGCCTCAGCCCTACCCTCCAACGCCGCGCGTTGTGGGCCTCCGAACCTCCGTCTCTCTTCTCGTCCCTCGCACTCGATGGTAGAAGCTGTCAGACCCGACTTCTACTATGACCTCCAGTAGGTCGCCGGCGGGGCCCACGTCCGCGCTGTCACCCCGCTACCAGTCCAGGGTAGTGGGCCTGAACGCCACCCACCAAAAGATCGTATTATGCTACGGCCGAGTACTTCTACGGCCTCCAACCAGTACCCTAAGATTCCGCAAGTTCCAGACAAGCCCTTCCACCTCCACCCCCCTCTTTCTCCTGCCTCCTCGCCGATTACCCCTATTTCTCCCAATGCCGATAATTCCATCCTGGTTCTCGATATCACGCACGAGTCCTCCAAACCAAGTCAACCGTCCCCGCCTCTCTATCAACTCAAGCCGCTGAACCGCTACCCCACGCCACTCCCCAAGCATCAACAGTCCAAGACCTCACGGTCTGCGAAAATCCAGCCGCCGCAGGCCCAATCCAACCTTCAATCTCTCAAATCAAATTTCGCATGTCCGAGCCACAAAACGTCTCCCGAGTACGAGTCCGAGTCCAAGTCACGTTCAGAATTGCCCTCTTCGTCTTACGCCACCGCGCGCCCATCTACGAGTCTGAGCCCAGTCCAGTCATCACCGGTATCACCAGTCTCCATCGCTACGACGATGGAGGCGCAGTTCTCCGGTTCTTCCCCACTTTCTTTCGAGTCCGAGTCCAAGCCTGTTTTGAGCAAACCCCGTTCTGAGCCATCCGAGTCCGAGTCCGAGTCCGAGTTTACAATGTCACCGAGCCCTACCACGCGGTCGACCGCAGGATTAACGGAGCTCCAGCCACCCACTCACGTCCCTTCTTTCGCCGGCGCCGACCCCGCCGACGACAGATTGCAACGAAGTCGATGCCTGGCCCGATTCCTCTCCCGACGTGACCATGGAGAGTGACCACAACTCCCTTGCACGTCGAGGAACGGCCGCCTCCCAAACCGAGCTTCTACGCCCATTGAGCCAGCCCAACCGAGTCTCTAAGCCATGTCCTTCATGTCTCTCACCGGTGGTCTCGCGGCCGCGGCGTCCGTGACCCAGGGTACGCCCCGGACGGCGAGCGTGACATCATCAACGCCGAGTGGATGCGCTCACTCGTTCCGGCGTCAACGTTGCCGTCGAGTCGTCGCATTCGCGAGTCGACACTCGTAAGGCTTCTCTTCGTCGTTCGGTATTATCGTTATAATTCTCTCGTTCTCGGTCAAAAGCTTCGCTTGGACGCATAGGATCTTGAGTTGTGGAGCGCCCTCTCTCTTTCTCTCGAAGAGAAGGGAAGTTTCCCCACCTTTCTTCCTCCTAGGCGCCTCGCAAATAGGTTTAATTCGCTATCTTCCCTGCCCCACCTCCCGAGTTACCTCAGGAAATTTGCTTGTACGGGCTACCCTTTGAGCCCAAGACATACGTGCCCACGATCAAAAGCTACTGCTTGATTTTGATGCGACGGCTCCAAGGCACGTCAGAGTGCAAAGATCGAAATGCTCGCCCAAGGCCTAGTCAGACTATCGCTGCGCGCAGCATTGAGGCCATCCCACGAAATGAACCGCCCCTGCCTTGACCGGCCCAACGCAAGGAGGAAGTGTCAGATCTGGCAGGGAGGAGGCCCGGGCTTGAATCCTTATATCGGCCTCAGGCCCCGGGCACGCACCCTCAGCAATGCCCCACGCGCGAGCATCATGCACCGCAAATGTCGCAAGGCTCCCTTAGCTGGCTGAACGGAGGGAGGTGTCAAATCGGGCGACGGAGAAAGCCCGGTCTTGACTTCTTCGACCGGCCCTCGACACGCGCCCACCACTACCAACGCCCCACGCCAGCGCATCGCCGAGAGCGGATGTCGCGAGGCCAGGCACGCCCGCCACCCACACGCCGTCGTCACGCTGGCATTGGCTGAGCAATAGCTTACCCATAAGACTTGGGCGCGTGTTCGTGCCGATACTTCCGTCGCGGTCGCCACTCACCTGACGCTCCTCCCCGCTTTGCCCAGCCCCTACACTCTGCGCGAGCGCTACTCCGCGCCGCGGGCCGCTAGCTGCCCGCACGCGGCTGCATCGGCATCGCCGCGCGTGGTGCGCACGGTGCATATAGTGCCAGAGTCCATGATGCGCCGCTGAAACGCGGCCACAGTCTTGGCGTGCGCCGGCCGGAAAGTGCGGCCGTACGCGCCGAGTCCTTTGTTAGGGTTGTACGGGATCAGGTTGACGCGTGTGCGGCCGGGCAGTGGCGCAAGCAGCTCAGCAAGCTCGTCAGCAGCTTCGGGCGTGTCGTTCACGCCATCGATGAGCGTGCACTCGACCATCAGGTGGTCGGTGGTACCGCGCGCCGCAAGCGTCTCGCCAAAGGCGTCGCGCAGCTCCGTCATCGTGTGTCGCGTCGTTGGCACTAGTCGGCGGCGAAGTACGTCGTTGGCCGCGTGCACTGACCAAGCGAGCCGCGCGGGCAACGGCTTGAGCGCACGAATCGTGCTGGGCGAGGTGCCAACAGTCGAGACACACACGTGCCGCTTAAAGAGGCCAAAGCCGCGTGGGTTCACGAGGGCGCTCAGCGCTTCGGAGACACCGCCTAGGTTGTCGCCCGGCTCGCCCATCCCCATAAAGACCACGTTGCGCACGGGTGGCAAGCCACACTCGCGTGCAACACGCACGGCTGCATGCACCTGCAGCAGGATCTCATCGGCCGAGAGCGAGCGGAGTAGGCCCATGGTGCCGGTGGCGCAGAAGGCGCATGCGCGGCCGCACCCCACCTGCGACGAGACACACAGCGTCGAGAAGGCACGCGCCTTGGCGGCTGGCGCGCCTTGCGGGTGCCGGTCCTGCGGGATGAGCACCGCCTCAACGGCATGACCATCAGCGAGGCGCAGCAGCAGCTTGGTCGTGCCGCAGCGCGACGAGACGGTGAGCGCCAGTTCGCCCACTGGTGGTGCCAGCCGCTCGTGGAGCAGCGTGGCCGTGCGCGCCGAGAGCGGCGCGCCCTCTGCAAATGGGTCGCCACCCTCGCGCAGCACGCTCCAGACTGCATCCGCCCGCCCTGCGCCGCCCAGGCTCTCTGCGAGTGCCGCGGGCGGTGAGAGCACCGGCCGCAGCGGCGAGAGGACCATTCGGATAGGGGAGGGAGGGGGAAGGGAAGGGGGAAGGGAAGGGGGACAGGGCGGGGAGGGGGGGGGGAGCAGAAGGCCCCGGCTCGGCTCCCTCCGCTCGTGAGCGCGCGTTGGCTCGTTGAAGCAAAGCAGGTTGTCGACCGACGGGCGGCCGGTTCTGGTTCTGGTGGAGTTTACAAGAGAGAGCTGGGCTCGTCTCTCGCATGCTCTCGAGCCGGCGTTTGCCGTGCCTCTTTGCTCTGGGTGTGGGGAATCTCTCCCCGTCGTTGTGTGTAAAGGTTCGGTGGGGCTTTGTGCAGAGCTTTCTGAGCTTTCTGTAGTACTCCGTATGTTCCTGACAGCACCTCTTGAAGCCAGTCGGGGGGGCTGGCAGCGGATCGTGCACTTCTTGTCGATCCACGCGCCTGGCACGTCGTGCGAGAGGTTGCACCGCACGCCGCGTTTGTTCCTGAGGCACAGGCCTTGAGTGAAGCGCGCACATTATTAACTAATAATAATCAATGTTATATCCTAGCCAACCCCACTAGCTAATTGGACATAACTTTTCCGTCCCGGAATCCCGCCATGCGCCATGCCTGACGGGCTTCTAGTTCGCATTCGCATACGCGAATCGAGCTCAGGAGGCCCTTAACCACTTCTGGCCGCCAACCTTTGCATCCCTAGATGGGAAATACGGTGCTGGGGCCTGCAAATACAGCCAAATACATATGTATTTGGCCTCCGGCCAAATACATTTCAAATACATTCGAGGCCTACAACCCAGGACGCGCTTCCAATACAGCCAAATACATATGTATTTGGCCTGTGGCCAAATACGGTAAATACGTATTTCCCATCTAGGTTTGCATCCGCGTAGGCTGCCGTGGACCATGAGCTTGTGAGGGGAGCGAATGGATTCCGGCATAATGATCTCCTTGCATGCCCGAATGGCGTAGTTTACCGGGACGGTCTTGCCGCCAATCTGAAGTAGCAGCTTGCGAGGAAAGTTCCCGTCGAGAAACGAGCCTTGGCCCGCCGAAACGTGAAACGTAAAGATGCCAGCGGGTCGAGTAGGCCGCCTTGGACACAAAGGTGCCTGCTCCGCCTTCGAACTTCATGCGCTCCCGGTTGCCTTTCAGAAAGGTTAGCCCAACCTTTTCGATCGCAAAAATGAGCGCGCTTAGGTTGATTTGGGCCGCTTGCGCCAGGCCATCTGCTTCGACAACCAAGTGCGCCGCGACGTCTTGGAGGGCGTTGTAGAGGGCTTTGCGAGAAGAGGAGCCTTTCTTGTTGATTTTCTCATCAATTGATTCAACTTTAATGCGGACAGGGATGTCGGTTTGAATGATGCGGAGGGTGGTGTTGTCGCCGTAGCGCTCTTTGAATTGCTGTGCGCAGTCCTCGTTCACGGCGACATGCCATGGCCCGCGGATGGACCGGGCCCAGAAGTCTGGCTCCGGGATTGTACTTGGAGCACAACTGCTTGTGTGCGCTACGCCACGCCTTCCCATGCTTCGGTTCGGGCAGCCTCTCATATGCGACTGCGATCGCAGCTTGACGATTGGGCGTCAAGCTGCACCGCCGCTTCCTTGGCCGTTGGCCACCCTCATCTCCTTCTTCCATCGCCGAGGCATGAGGCGTGGTTGGAGGGGCTCGGGTGCGGAAGCACTGCCGCCTCCGCCAGCGCGCTTTCCCGAGTCACCTCCTGTGCGAACGCCATGCTGCGGGGGCTCGGCGACCTTCAACCTCGCCATCCAGCTTGCGCGCCCACTTCGGCTTCGCGCCAAGACTCCCGCCAGCGGCATACCTCTACATCAATTTTCTTTGGACCTCTCCAAGAAAAATGATGTATACAAGGCCACCTCTGAGGCTGTACACTCGAAAACATGGAGGGGTGTTCGCCCCAGTGTACTCGCTATATAACTAACAAGATCGTTTTTATTCATGTGCTCTCTGATCGGCGTGAAACCGCCAAAGGCTTCAGTTTTGAGACAGAGGTAGTACTTAAAAAGCCCTGCTTTGACCGCCCTACCCCTATCGTTTTAACGATGAGTGATTGAAGATAGTTGAACATGAGCTCACAAGAACTAGCCGCCACAACGAGCACAACATAGACATAGGCACAAAGAACAACGAGCCAACTAACGCCGCCAACCGCACAGCTGAATCAGGTGCTATAAGTAGTTACCAAGACAACGTACACGATGACTCACCACACACGCACACATTGCAGCGTGGAACAAGAGTTTAATTGCCACAAAGCTAGCAGAAAGAGAAATCGGGCTCGATCCGCACACAATCGATTTCATGTGATAGGTGGTGGGAAGGTCTATGAGTGGTGGGGCCGTCTGGACGCAGACAGTGTGGTGCCCGAGCACCGTCACGCGGTGTACAAGGCGCATGCGTGCGAGCGCGCTGACTTAGCAGCGCGCGCGTCGGCCTCGCAAAAATATAGTGACCGTCGCCGTCGCCTAAGAAGCGAGCCGACGGCCGTGCGAAAAATGGCGACCGTCGCCGCCCGCCGAGAAACGAGCGCGGCGTTGGCCTACGAGCCGGCAGGCCTACGGGCACGTAGGGGGCCGGGATTGCGCCGCGCTCCGCTGCCGTGCATCGTTGAGATATTGCAGATCGTGGCTGTGGTTGCTGGCGGGACGCACATCGCGCATAGCGCACACCAGCCGCCTACCCGCACGGCACGCTGTCACGGCAGGCTACGGCGCTCTGTGCGCCGCGACGCGGTGTCACAAGTCGATGAGCAGTTGGCGCCCTCCTCCGCCCCATGACTAATGGATGCCACTTTGGGAGACTCGCTCGCGCGAGGGGCCCCGCCGTCGAGCTCCGCCTTCCGAAAAATGCCTGCGTGATGATTGCCGAGGGTACCCGGGAAAGTCAGCGCCCTCGTCCGTCCATCGTGGTGACGCTGCAGATGCGGAGTGATAGCTTGTAAGGCTGCGATTCCGCGTTGGAGTTGAAGGGTCATCTCCTCCTCCTCCTGAGAACACGGAGGGTGGGGCTTCTCAGGCCGACATCGGATAGGGTGTGGTGTGGTTGGGTGGAGACGCGGGCTGAGGCTCGGGCCGGTCTGCGGCGCAGGCCGCTAGCCGCACCTCGATGGGGGGCACTTGGTAGCTAACAGCTCCGTGCCCTGATCGTGGGCTCGCCGCCTGGCTTTCTCGCCGGCTATCGTTCAGGCTGACGGGGAGCGACATTGGGCGGCTCGTCGGGCGAGAGTTCGCGCGGATGTGCAGCATGCACGCGTGGAGCCCCTCCTCCAGACTGAAACCCGCCTGCTCGCGCCGCTCTTTGGCCGCATCGCGGCGGAACTTAGAGGGCGTCTTCTTCGCCGACGCCTGCGGTGCAAGCGTCAGCATCGAGTCCTGCCGAGGTAGCGCCGGCCGTTGCGAGGGCTCCGCTGGCGCCTCGTCCACCTCCGCTGAGTGTGTGCCACCACGCGCGCGTTCCGCCGCTGTAGGCGTCGGTGTGGCCTGGCCCATGTCGGAAGCGGATATGGTGTGCGGGAAGCTCTCGAGCACCGTGGTGACTGTATGGAGTTGTTGCCCTTCGCGCGGGGCGTCACCCGGCGCGGCGGCGCGCTCCATCGAGTCGGGCCGCTGGAATTTGGGCTTGACGCGTCCAGATTGTTCCCTTGACCTCGATGCCGCCAGCAGCGCGTCGGCCACGCCGCGCTCGGAGGCTTCCTGCGACAGCGCACCAGCGGCCTCGGACAGGGGCACAGTGCGCCGCCCGTGTAGCTGCGGCGGTCGCGGGCCGTCCCCAGGGCCCTCGGGCACTGGCGCGTCGGAGGGTGCGCCATGCTCATTCTGCTCGAAGAGCAGAGACGTTGGGCTCGTGCCGAAGAGGGGAGTGCACGTCGTCCGCAAGGGCGGGAAGGCGCTACTTTGAGGCGCCGACGCTCCGTGCGCCGGCAGGCCTAGGCATGTCAAGGGTGCTGCCGCGGTAGCGCCGCCGCCGATCACCGGGGCTTCGTCCGCTGAATCGTCCGCCGAATGGGCGCCGCCAGCATCTTGCGCCCTGCCGAAATCCTCAGCACACGAGACCTCGGTCCCCGGAAACCGGACATCGGCTACCTTGGCGGACGGCGGAGGTGGCGGCGGCGGCCGTGCCTGCGCTGTCGCGGCTCTTTGTCGCAGGTGGTTGCGCAGTGCGCCGGGCACACGCAGCGTGCACAACGGGGCATTGGCCAGCAAAACGTCGTCGGAGCGCGCCTCATCATACATTACGGGCGCGGGGTGCGTCGGCGTGCGGAACCACGGATGGTAGAGCGCCTCGAGTGCCGAGATGCGCCGGGCTGGGTCGATTTGCAGCATGCAGCTCAATAGGTCGAGAAAGAGTGGGTCGTTGATGTTAAGGTGTTCAGAGAGTCGCGTGCTGACCGGGCGCAGGTAGCTGTACAGGAAGTGTTCGTGACCGGCAGGGCTTCTCTCCACCTCAGATACTGCGGCGCGCCCACCGCCGAGCGGCGCGAGCGCAGCGCCGCTGGCGTCTGTCCGCACAAAGAGCTGCCCGTGGCGCAAGTAAAGCGGGGCGTGGTGGCCATGGTGGACCATGTCGGCCGGGATCTCGCCGCAGAGCGCGACCTGCGAGTGGGGCGGGAGTTACAACGCGTGAGAGCTGCTGCCAGCGTGCCACCGCAGCCGCTATCTTGGGCATCGGCCACTACCTGCGCAGCGAGGAGCTTGGCGTGCGACATGTTGGTGAAGAGCACCCGTGAGGTGAAAAGCTCGACAAGGATGCATGCGAGCGACCAAATATCAATCTTCTCGTCATAGGGGTGCCCTAACAGCACCTCTGGCGCCCGGTAGGAGCGCGACTGCAAGCGAGCGCGCAGTCAGGTAAGCTGGTGGTAGTGGTGGTTGTGGCGGCGGCGGCAAGCGCGCACACCTGCACGTAGGACGAGTGTGGGTCCCTCAGGAAAGAGCACGAGCCGAAATCGAGAATCTTGACGACACAACGCGAGAAGCTTTTGACGACAATGTTTTCCGGCTTGAGGTCGCAGTGCATGAGGCCAAAGGAGTGCATGTACGCGAGCGCGATGAGGCACTGGTGCGCAATGGAGCGGATCCGCGGTAACGTGAAGTAGGGCTGCATGGGTGATGCCTTCATGTACTTGTACAGCTCATATAGGTTGTCTCGCAACAACTCACACACGATGAACAGGTGCTCCCGGTGGTAGAAGTAGTCGATGAGCCGCAGGATGTGCATCTGATCAGATTGGTCGTGCTGATTTAGTAGCTTGAGCACCTTGATCTCCATCAGACCCTGAGGAAGAAGCAGGCGACATGCCGGCGGTTGGGGTAGGGTGGGAGGGCTGCGCTTAGGGCGCTGTGCGCACACCTGGTCAAAGAAGTCCTTGTTGTTGTGCAGGATCTTGAGGCAGACGACGCGGTCCGTCTCAAGATCGACGCACTGCACCGCGCGTGAGAAGACGCCATGACCCAGGTAGTCGACAATCTTATACCTGCCGGCGACGACGGTGCCGACCTCGACAGGGAAGTTGACTGATTCCTCCATTGCGGTGCGTTGTGGTGCCGAGATGACGCGCAGCTCGTGCGTCTCGAGCTCGTCCTCGTCGCCAATCGCCCCGCCCATCCCGGGACGTCCCTGCTCGGCGGGATGGAATATGACCCGCCGCGCCTCCTCGAGCACCGCACCACTGAAGTCGGCCGGCTCTGCGTCGATGACCTCGCAGAGCAGCCCGCCGCTCACGTCCTCAACCCGCGGCTCTGTGCCGATACGTCCATCGAGCGACAGGGACGAGGAGTGTGACAGGGTCGAGGCGTGCATGGGGGATGGTGGCACAGCGGGGAGCGCCTCGGAGGACGGCGCGGGTGCCAAGGGAAGGGAGAGAGAGGCTAGAGCAGAGGGGAGGGGCGGCGGGCGGCCGGAAGCGAGGTCGGCGAGCAGTCCCTCTGCGGCGGCGGCGAGCCCGTGCGAAAGGAGGAAGGCGTGTAACTGCTCGGCGGGCTCGGCGCGGCCGCCCATCGCATGCGAGCGGGGCAGAGGGGGAGGGGGAGAGAGGGGGGGGAGGGGAGGTAGGCGGAGAGAGCGGCCCTCGCGCGCTCCCTCTCCCTCTCCGTCTCTCCCTCCTCTCTCTCTCGCCCTCTCTCTCTCATTTTGATCTCGGCGGCAACGGAGGGCGGAGGCAGCCCCCCTCGCTTCCCTGCTGTAGTTTGCGGTTGTTTCTCTAAATTGGGGGGGGGGGGGGGGGGGGGATGGATCGATCCTTGGGTCGGTCGCCCACGCGGTGATGACCTCTCTTTGAGGCCCGGACGGCTGTGGGTCGGTAAAGACATGAATAAACACGCCATTCACGTATCACTACAGGTCTGAGAGACGTTTTGAATGGCCTGCGCCCTTCTCCCCCGCCCGCCCCCCCCCCCCCCCCCCCCCCCCCCCCCCCGCGCCTCCGGCAGCCAAAGCCGGCTGGCTATGCGTCAATACCGGGCCTCCTCGCCGTTCCCCCCCGCCCCCTTCCCCCCCGCCCCCCAGCCCCCCCCGCGGTGCTCCTCCTCGCGAGTAAAATACCCGACCAGCCCACCAGAGGAGGGCTGATCCCGCTCGGCTCGCGCGCGCGGGGGGGGGGGGGGGGGGTGCGGGGGGGAGGGCAGGGAGGGGGGGGGGACCCCCCTCTCCCCACCCTCGCGCGGATCTTCCCCCCCCCGTCCAACCCCAACCCGGATAATCACTTGCACTTGGTCATCCAAGAGGTCAGGAGACGTGTAACGCCGCCGTCCGCTGCTTGTCGCCCCTTGCTCACGTTGCCGTGTGTGCGCTCTCTATGGGTAACTGGAGCCTGGCGTGGCCTAGACTAATTATGTTGTGCTAGGGCCGTCTGCCAAGTCGCGTTCCGTCAAAAGAGGACCAGGTTATTATTTTTTCACCCAGATGTGCATGTTTTCTTTTTCAACCAGTCTCCATTGTATTATTATCACACAGATGGGACGTGAGCATAGCAACTCCCCCCTTCCCCAAAACACACGGTAACCCCAAAGCTACTGAGTTTTCATCCTTTTCGTCTAATCAAGGACGTGAGCATAGCAACTCCCCCCTTCCCCAAAACACACGGTAACCCCAAAGCTACTGAGTTTTCATCCTTTTCGTCTTTTTCTCGCACACCTCCTCGTCGATCCTATTCTCGATGTCGTTCTTCTGGCAGGCGACGATGTCGCTCGGCTGATCTTGGGTGGCGAGATCCGTGATGCGTGCGAGGACGGCCTCCTTGTTCTGGATGAAGAGTTTGCCAGCTGCTCGGCGCACTTGCACCATGGGATCCGCTTCAGCGTACGCGACCGCCGTGATGTATTCCATGCAGAGATACGCGACGGCGGCTTGCTCTCCAATGTATCTGGTCTTTGGACCTGAAATCGATTTTACATCTGACGAAATCTCGACGGCGTGGACGGCCTAATTTTTTTCTCCAATGGATAAGAAGAGATGTATCCCTACGCCTTTCGAGGGTCCAACCCTAACCCGAGAAATGCCTCGGTCATCCAAGAGTTCAGGAGACGGAAATTAATGAGATTGACTGAAATATTAGAGATGGAGCAAGAGTCGGGACAACCACGGCCAGATACTGAATGGTATGATGATGCACAACTAATATTTGAAATGGAGAACGATGGTTGGGATGTTCAACAGCTACCACGGTATCACACCATAATGGGAAATTACGCTCGACGTCCTTAAAACAAAACACCCGCAAAGACGTGGCGGGTCGGGCGCAGAGGAAAAGCGCGGGGGAACATACACGCACTGCTAGCCCTTATTTAATTTTAAATAACTGTGGACATTTGATCGCTCAATTCGACTGATGTCCCACAATTGACGGAACGACACCTCCGCTCCACCCTCAGAAACAAGGAGGCGAAAGGGGATGGTGGCGGGTAAGCTTGAGCGCTGGTGTGTGTGTGTGTGTTACCGTGGGGCTATCACCGATGGGTCCCTTGTCTCTTGCCCCCCTTTGACCTCTCTTTACTCTTTACTTCCTAAGTCCAAATAGGGCTTCTCTTCACGTGACACGTGAGGAGAGGCGACGGGCCCCTCTCTTCTTTTCTCTTTCCTCTCCTGCTCACCCCCCCTTTTGCGCGTATCCCGTTACGTTAGTTTTAGTTATCTACGTGTTACCGTGAATGTGCGTGTGATAGTGGTGTGAGAGAATTGTAAGAGGATTTTTACCCGGTTCTGTTCTAGAGAGAGCGCGAGCGATGGCGTCGCTCTCCCTCCTCTCGGCCGCCCTGGTCACCGCGATGGTCGTGACAGGGCGATATGGATGGAGCTGCTGCACGGGATGGGATGGGCCCCTCTATCTAGGCCCATCCCAGTGGATCGTGGATCGCGCCCGCTCGTCCTCGTTGAGCCGCTGCAGCCGAAAACCCTCCCCTCCTCGCTCAGCCGCATGCGCATGGCTGCAGCGATGGAGCAAGGAGTGGGGGGCTTGTGTGGAGGGGTCTATGGTCTATGGCCCCTCCCATGGCCACACTGGGTCACTCCCACTTGGGTCTGCCCCCTTCACCGGCCTCGCGGCCAATTCTCCGCGCTCGCGGCGCGCGCTCGCTGAGCCGCTGCGGCTGGAACCCCTCCCCTCCTCACCAGATCGTATGTCTGGCCCGATGGAGTGGGGTGTGGGGATATGGTCACCTTTCACCTTTCGACGGATACGCTACCGTGAGCGAGGGAAGTACGTCGTGTGCATCTAGTTAGCGCACGCCGCGAGCGCGGCCATAGATGATCAAGAAATTGTTCTTTTTATATAGCAATCATGTATGAGCGACGCCGCTGCGCTCGGCTAGGCCTAATGGGAGTCCTCAATCAAAGTCTGCGGGTGCCTTGAGCACTTCTTAGCACGCAACACCGATTGCCAAGAGGTGGACGCCAAGCAAGCTTGCGTACCAGAGAGCGTATGGAGTGGCGCAATGCCGCCAGCGCGTGCGTGCTAGCGTAGAGAACGGAAGCGGCGAAACGCCGCCGGCTCCTTGCAATTATGTATCCGATTAAGGGCCCGGCCTGCTGGCTCCACGAGATGGTCACCCGTGATGCACCCCGACAAATCGCCTCAGCCCTGTAGTAGACCCGCAAGGGCGGCCACTCTGAGGATGGCTTCAGGCTCGGGAGGGGCGGCACCTCCAATGCGTCTCCACGACACTGGAGGGTGGGTGGGTGGATAAGTAGTTGGGGTGTGGGTATGGGGGGAAAGGGGGGGGGAGGGGCGGCCAACGAGCGCCGTTATGGGAGCATCAGATCGAGCTGAGGAATCCCTTACGTATTTGCCTCGCCGCGCCCTCCTCCGCGAGCTCCGCCGCCTTTGTCGAAACTCGGCGCACGGCGCCTGCCGAGGGCACCTTATCCATGACCGAGCGCGCCCAGCCGGCGAGGATCAGCACGCGCGCCTGCGCGCGAGAGAGGCCTCGTGACTGCAAGTAGAAGATCATCTCGTCGTCAAGGTCAGCAACAGTCGCGCCATGCGTGCACTGCACGTCGTCGGTGAGGATCTCGAGATTGGGTGATACGTCGACTCGCGCGCGGTCCGAAAGGAGCAGCGAGCGGCACAGCTGGTTGGCAGTCGTGTTGTCGGCGCCCAAAGGGACCTGTACATGCGAGTGAGAAAGCACAGCATTGGTGGTTGCGGCGCCAACAAACAAAGCGCTCGCCACAGTTGCCCCCATACAGGCTGTGCACGCATAGATGGGCGCGATGCGCCAGGATCAGCAGCTCAATGCACCTGCACCGCGCCGCGAAAGACGACCCGCGCGCGGCCAGCCACGGCGTTGCGTTGCTCCTGCCCAGAGACGCAGTCACGCGACGCGTGGCGGACGGCGGAGTGGAGGTCGGAGAGTTGGCCGTCGTTGGCGAGCGAAATCCCGCTAATGGACGTCGTGGCGTGCGGACCCGCCAGCTCCACCCCGAGATTGACGCGCGCGATCCGGCCACCCGACTGGACCACCTGCGTGTCGTAGCGCGCTCCCGCATCACAGCGCACTAGTACCGAGTCGATGTGCACCGCCTGGGCGCGGGATGAGGGGTGGTTGGGGGGAGGAGGTGAACCCACAAGTGAGCCGCGCGGGGAGAGCGGCAGGCAGCCGGCACCGTAGGCGGCGGGACGTATCGCACCTCGGACGACTGCTCCTGCACGTAAGCGTGGGCGAGAGAAGCGTTAGCATCGAGGCGAATGCGGGTGAGGCCGTTGGTGAAGTAGGCGCCCGTGCCACAATACTGCTGCATGAGGAGCATCTCCGACTGCTCCTCCATCCAAACGACCACGTTAGGATGGCTGGTAGGCAGGGCGTCGGTGTTAGCACCTCCGCTCGAGAGGTGCAGAAGCCGAATGGGGGAGGTCACCTTGACGCCACGCGGCAGGTAGATGCACGTCACATCGGCAAGCGCCGCCTGGTTGAGCACGCTGAAGGTGTAGCAGCCAAGCTCGGTCCTGTGGTCGGCGCCTTGCTCGGGCAGCTCTCGCACCGCCGCAATCACGGCAGCAACAATATCGTCGGAGGCGACGGCGCCAAGGCCGGCGATTGGGCCGGCATAAGCACCGGCAGGTAGTGCGCCCAGCTCGCTCAGCTCGGCGTCCACCACTCCGTCAACGAACACGAGCCGTGCGCTCGGCTGCGCCTCTTCTGTTCCGTTATCATTGTCATCAAGCATCTGCGCCACAAATTGTGCATCTGGGTGCGCCGCGGGCGGGGCGAGCGTGGCAGCGAAGAGCGAGGAGAGGTCGGTCCGCCGCCATGCCTCATCCTTGCGCCCGGGTCGACGCGCCTCAGCGAGCGCAGCCGAGGCTTCCTCGCGAATGGAGGCGAGGCCATTGGCCGCCGGCCGGCGCACGGCGAGGGCCTGAGTGAGCCAAGGGTCTGCTGCGGCGGGCGGTGCGCGAGGCGTGGCGCTCAGACCGTGCGCGCTCGCAGCGGCGAGCGCGAGGAGCGCGGCGCGCATCCGAGCGGGATGAGAGAGTGTGGCGGTGCGCGGGCAGGGGGAGCTGCGGAGCTGAGATCGCGCTGGCTGGGGGGAGGAGGCTGTCAGACTTTTAGAATTTTCTTGTTCTGTGGCTTTAATTTTAGTGCTAGGAGTATGTGGTGTGGTTTCGTAGCGTAGGAGTAGCGCATCGATCTTTGACGGCAAATTAGAGTCCATGGTGGGGGGTCGCGCGCGCGGCGGCTGCCTGGCTCCTCCAGCTGTCACGGGGTCTGGCGGCTGTGCTGGGCGCTCGGATGCGCTGTGCATCTAGTGCAGGGGCCAGCTTGTATGTGGCCTCTGTCCTCTGTCTTAGCCCGCGCACAATCCACAATCCACCCTTGTACCGCCACATCGAGCTAGGGTGGGGGCGGGGAAGCGCGCTGCAGATGGGCTGCGTGAGGCGCTCGGCAGGGTATGAGGTTGAATGGTGAATGGGGCGCGGCGAGAGAGGGAAGGGCCACCAGGTTGTTCAAGACACGTCATGAAGCGCCACTTTCACTTTCACCCGGGGAGCGACCGCCTGAACGCCCCGCAAAGGCCCGTTTGTGCATCCACGTCTTTGGTGTTGTGACGTCTGCACATCCGGACCTCGCCTTGCCTATCACAGACCGATGGTTGCCGGCGGCCAGTATGTGCGTCGTGAGGTTGCTAGAAAAAAAACCTTTTAATATTCTTACCGCACTCGCGGCGAATGGAACCACTACCCACTACAAGTAGCACGTAGCATACTCTCTACACCCCCATTCCCCCGGTCCTTCTCCCCCCGCCATCAGGCGGCTCCCCCCGTACACTACTAGGGGGATTGGGGTGGAGGGCTTAGAAATGGTCCGGTGGCCCGCGCCCCCCCCCGGTGATCTTTCCCCCCCTTCCACCTGTGTCTCCGAGTGGGCGGCCGACTCTGTCTCGTCTTACCCTGTAAACAGGCGCGAGACTTACCGATTTTCCGGTGGGCGGAGCTCTCGCTCGCGCCCACCCCCTTCTCCGCGCTCTCTCTCCCCTCTCCTGCGGCACGCGCGATGGCGCGCCTGCGGCAGGCCTCCAGCTGCCCTCTGGCGGCCCCTGGAGGCTCCTGGAGGCCAGCTCAGGGGGCAGAGGAGGCTGGGGCTGGGCCCTGGCCTCCCCTGCCTCTCCCTCGCTGGCGCTCCCGAGCCTCTGGGGCCCCCACGTTGCACCTGTCTGCCTGTCTGCCTGTGGACCAGGGGGGAGGGGGGGTTGGAGCGATGGGCTGGCCACGAGGGGCCAGGACGAGCGAATGGGGCGTGCCTGTCAGTGGCGTCTTGCCGTCCAGGGTGTTTTCGTCGGCGAGTGGGTACTCAAGTCTCTTGTTAGATTTGTATCCTTCTCCCCATCGCGCTGGCGGGGATGGGTCGAGGTTTGGTGGAGCATTAGTTCTCTTTCCTATAATTGGCGTGCCGGTGTACGAGAGTTCCGCCTCGTACCATGTGCCTTTGATGTTTGTGTAGTATTCGCCATCTTGTGTTATGCGCAGTTCTGGGGGCGGTTCCTTCGGGTCCATTAGTTCTCTAGTGGCCCGTCCAGGTGGGGTACCCTCCCTCGTCTCTGTCTCTGTATCCTCTAGTGACGATATTGTCAATTGTGCATGGCTAACTAGCGTGTCCCATGATGCTAAGAAATTGTCTTTTGGGATATATTCCCCCTTAAATTGTATATAAGTGTCGTTGCTTCTTAGGTATTGCGCGCATTCTTCCACGGGAGCGCGTCCGGTCCCGCGCTTTTGCCGCTACCAATCTGCTCTATAGCGTTTTGAAGTTCCTCCATCGTGATTCTGCCTTCTATCGCGTTTCTGTCGTGGACGTTCATCGGGTTCTCTTCTAGTGCCGCCTCCAGCTCGGGGTCTCTTACGTTGTCTCTCTCTTGGTAGAGCCATACGTAGTATTTTCGCAGCTCTCTGCCCGGTCGCACCACCATCCCGCTCCTCCCTTCACCAGTACCGTCTCCTCCAGAGCACTGTGTTCCTGGTTGCCGTTTGTCCTCCCCTCTTTGCTTCCTTTCTTCCTTCCTCTGTTCCCACCCTCCACCTCTCTTCTCGCGGCCTCCCGTAGGCGCCCTCGTTGCCCAAGTACCGACGGGGGAACAGTCCAGTGTTCCCTCCATAACGTGCTCCTCCATCTCTACTGTGAGCGAAGTGTGAGTTATGGGTTCGTCATGCACCATCCGCTTACTCTGTGACACCCACCCCGACTTCTGCAGCCTTCTCCCGACCACCGTGGGTGAGAAGGGAGTGGACTGCTGACCTTCTAGCGTGGGGGTTTCGCATCTTTTCTTCATACAACTTACGCGAGACTGACAACACCCTCTTCACCAATGTAGTTACATCGTTCTTGAAATCTTTATCTATCATAATCGTATTCAAATCATGTTCATTTGGATTCTGAATGTTATTCATCTGATGTGGTAACCCCTCTTTCTCGGCAATTTGCGTGAGCTGATCGTAATTGACATACCCTCTATCGAAACGCCTGAATGATATGTACGCCCTTATGAACCTGCCGTATTTGTCATCCTCAAGCCTATTCACGAATTTTTCGTACAGCTCCTTCTCCTTGTTGTTATTAAGAGCTCGATCAATTTCGTACCGCCACGACCAGTTGTCGGGTGCCTCGCTCTCAAGGATTTTCTTGATATAGTCCGTATTTAGTATTGTGTCGTAATTAATGGGAACATCGCTAGTGCTGGACATGTTTAATAGTATCGTACATATTTTTGTGTCACGCACCAACTCGAGCGGGATGCAGAGTGGGTTGGATAGCTACCCTCATGATCCCCACGATCCTCCGCGATTGAACGCTTTTCCATGCGGTGGGGGTGATGGTGATTGAGCGCGTTCCACGTGTAGGCGGATGGTGATTGAACGCTTTTCCATGCGGTGGGTGATGGTGATTGAGCGCGTTCCACGTGTAGGCTGATGGTGATTGAACGCTTTTCCATGCGGTGGGTGATGGTGATTGAGCGCTTCTCGCCTCCCGGGTGAAAGTGAAAGTGGCGCTTCATGACGTGTCTTGAACAGCCTGGTGGCCCTTCCCTCTCTCGCCGCGCCCCATTCACCATTCAACCTCATACCCTGCCGAGCGCCTCACGCAGCCCATCTGCAGGGCGCTTCCCCGCCCCCACCCTAGCTCGATGTGGCAGTACAAGGGTGGGTTGTGGATTGTGCGCGGGCTCAGACAGAGGAGAGAGAGAGAGTCTCACAGAGCGACTGCAGAGCGTGAAGTCGAAGTCGTGTCTGTTTATTACCTTAAACGAGCCAACAATTATAGTACGGCAAAAACAAAATTCGAATCGCAAATTTCGAGACCAAAATCTGCAAACCTGGGCTTGAGACCATGGAGAAGCCGAATCTCTGTGTCTTGAGTGTCAGTAGCAACATGGGGAACTGTTCAATTGTGAGTGTGGGTACGTACCTTACACGAACAGGAAAAAAAAACTATTGTTCCGTGATGTTGCGCTACAATAGCAACAAGCGTGGTGATTGATGAGTAAGGTGTGAGGTGGTCAGTGTAGAGTGTATGTATGTATATGTGATTTGAGAGCTTTTAGGTGTGTATTTGCGACGCTATCTCTATCGTCTATAGATGGCTTGAGATGGTTGAATTAGCGAACACCCTACCGCCGCCCACGGCGCACCGCACGCCGCACGCGTGCTCACACAACACGAAAAAAAAACTAAACTACAAGACATTTAACAAGACATTTGGGCTGCAGAATACTGCAGAATAAGACATGTCTCGCCCATTTCTGAGAGACATTTGGGCAGAAAAAACGAGACATTTCCGCCAGGCCCTAAACTGCAACCAACCCAAGAAGCACAAACCCCCTCGTCCTCTGTTTCAAGCACCAATAATTTCGACTCAAGACAAGAGGGAGGACATGTGTTGAGGCGGCGTCGCTGCCCATGCCTAGCGCAAGGGTATAGCGCCCCCACTCAGACATCTCCTTCCCCACAGCTCCTCTCTGAGGAGTTGCTCCTCTCCCTCCCATTAGGCCCCCTTGCCTGCGAGACCAGAACAGGATCCTGGCGTAGGGGGCTGTCTGAGTGTGGAGGGAGGGGCGCTCTGGCTAGCGCAGGTAGAAAGCTAGTGAAGAGCTGGGTGGTATAAGGGGGGAAGGGTGCTTGCGCTTGCCGCGGCAGGGTGTCCTGTCTTGAGTGAGCGCTAGTCCCGTTCCCTTGCCGCGCCGCGACCCATAAAAATTTGTTAAAAATTACCTTACACGAACAGTCATGCCTACGGCCTTCAGCTTCAGATTCAGAAGGGCAGGAATACAATAGGGTGAGAGCCGCTACGGGGAAGTCGCTTGCTGCGTGACAATGACCGCATCGGAAATGACCTCAAGACTGCGTGAACAACATGAAAATCATAATAATTAGCTTTGGCGGCTGGGTGGGCGGCCGGCATGCGTAGACAGATTCGCCCCCCCCCCCCCCCCCCGGAGTTTCGCGCAAGTTGCGCATAATGGGCTATTTTGGGCCCAAATTTCGCGAAAGTTTTTTCCCCACAAAAGTGGCCCAAGTTTCGAAATGAGTTTCACGAAACTCTGACCTGGTCCAAGCGCCTGCTCCTCGCTTTCTGGCACAAGTGACAAGTGCACACAAGGGAATACCAACACGCGGGGGCAAGACACGGCCTACGCCTCCCCGACTCACGCCTAGCGTCCCCTCTGTACTCCCCACCTCCACCCATCCCGCCCGTCGAAACTTAGGGCTGCGGGCATGTCCTCATTCGCCACCGCCATCCCGAGCATTGCGCTCCTTGGGGCTGCGTGGAATGGAGCATTAGTGGCGTGCGTCTCAGTGCGCCAGCGCGGTAGACAAGTCAGGCGCCGGACTCGGGCGACAAGTTGCGACGGCGAGCGCCCACTAGCGGTCCGCACACGAAGTGATGAATCATGACGCTTGCAAAGCGCACGCTGTTGAACACCCAAAAGCACCACCAGACGGCTGGTAGGGAGCGAGGCGCGAACCGGAGCGCCGTCAGCAAGCTCACGGTGGCAACAACCTGCCCAGTGGCGAGGGCGCCAAAGGATTGCGTGCCGACCATTACCCCCTCTCCGACAAAGGTGATCCCGTTGAGGAGCTGCAATACCGCCCCGATCATCGAGGGTACAACGGCGGCCCGCTGCACCTCGACCAATGGGGAGAAGACGCTAAGCAACGGTAGCGCCAATAGCTGCGCACACCCAAGAGCTGCACCAAAGATGAGGCCCCAAGTCATCAGGCGCGAGGCCGCGGCTCGAGCACTCGCAACGCCACCCCCCTTGCGATTCAGCTCAGCGGGGATAATGATGGACGCGACCGTCGAGAGGGCGAAGAGCACGACTCCACCGAGCTGCCATAGCTGGGCGGTGATGGCGTGTGCGGCAGCGGCAGTGCCCGTCTTGTCGAGGCTTTGTACTGTTTTGGTGATCCCGATGAAGGCCAGGTTGAGCGCGATCGAGCGGATCTGCACAGCACCACCCGCCGCGGCGAGGCGGGCGAGCGACGCGCGGGAGGGGACCCTGCAGATGGTCTGCCAGCGCACGAGGCGGCGCTTCAGGAGCACCGTAAGGTAGGTCACTGCGGAGAAGATCTGCGACACTGTCGTGGCGAGCCCAGCCCCCAGGATGCCCATCCGCGAGTTGAAGATGAGGAGGGGGTCGAGGATCACGTTGACCAGATTAGATGCAAAGGACACCTTAAGCGGCGTCACTGTATCCATCACGCCGCGGCACGCGGCGAAGCCAACGAGGCTGACTGCCTCAGCGACGACGCCAGGAATGCGGCCGAGTGTGTAGGCCAGCGCAAAGGACAGCGCCATCGGGTTGCCGAGCGCTGAAAGCGCCTGACGGTTGAAACGCCAGACGAGTGCCGTGCAGACAACACCGATCACAAATGAAATGAAGAAGGCCTCGCCTAGCGCCTCCTGCACAGCGGTCTCCTCTCCTGCTGCCGTCGCCTTGGCGACCACTGGGACTGTGACGGTCGGGATGGTGTTTGTGACCCAGCTGAGCGTGGAGTACATCTGATTTGCAGATGCTTGGCCTGCGACTGCAAGCGCCTCGCCCATCCTGCCTACCCAGAAGAGGTCAGTCGCCTGAGAGATTGGCAGGATGAGGAAGGAGACGATGGCAGGCAAAGCAAGAGAAGTGATCTTACGGTCGAGAGCGTCGCCCGACGGGAGGGGCGAGAGCCAGGGCGCAGGCTCGGGTGGGCTGGTGCCCTCCATGATCGGACGTCTCGCCCGCAAGGGCAGCCGCGGCACGCTGGGCAGCCCGCACGCGCCGCCGAGCGCCAGCAGAAGCAGCAGCGACGCGCGCGCGGCCATCGGAGAAGAGACGGGGGAACGGGGAGGGGAATTTTCTGGGGGGTAGACAGAAGGAGGGGAGATATCCAGTGTATTCGGAGTTAGACTGTACTCCTACTGTGTAAAGCGGCACACTTCGGCAACACCACGGACGCCTCCAGAAGAGGCCAAGCGGACATGGGCCGCCAACCAAAAAAACGTAAAGACACCAACGACTTCCGCCCACTACTACTATTAATTAAAACCCATAGACAACAACGAATGAGCACCGAGTACTAAACTGTTGAGACTAGCCAAAAAACAAAAAACTTGGAATCGAACACACCGTCAAACACAAACACGAGAACGAACACCGTCCACTCCCGCGACAAGGGATAAAAACAGGGGCGCACGAAGGACGAAGGACAGCGCCCCCTAACCCCTAACAACACAAACCCCCCCCCCAAAAACCTTTTAATATTCTCGCCTCGCGCGCGGTACTGAGATCCACTTTCGTAGCCACGCTCCTTCCCTCCTCACTCCCCACTACCCGCCTTGCGGCACCTCCCCTTGTGCTCTACTTAGGGGCTCAGGTTGTTGGGGGGAGTTGGGTTGGATCGTTGGATCGGGTGCACTTGTCCCCAGCGAGTGTTCTCGCCTTTCTCCTGTGTCACTGGGTGGCCTATTTATTTTTCGTGTCGTTCGGGCGTCGTGTCGTCTTTGAAGCTCTTTTTATTGCGCGGTGTTTTAGCGCCTTCAAGTTGGGCTCGGGGCGGGTTGTAGGTGCGTCTTAGGCCAGCCGCTCGGCTAGGCCAAGCGCTTCCGCCACTTGACTTAGGGTATCGCTCATTTTCAATCTACCCTTTCGGTCCTCCGTGAATATTGGTGTACTAAGTTCTCGCGGGGTTTTGATTTTGGGTTTTCTTCCCTGGGCGGCCTTGCCGGTTCTCGCCGAGTTGTAGAGGCTCGGCGGAGCGCGGCCTCCTAACAACACAAGCCCATGGGGGAAGCCGAATGGCGGGCCCCCGCAACGCAGCACGCCGTCACGCCGTCTGCCGTCTGCCAACCGCCAATAGATAGCACATCAAAGGCCCGCCCCGCCCCTCCCCCTCCTCATAAAAAACATTTGAAGGTTCAGGTTCAGGGCTAACACCTACTACTAGGCCGGTAATGGTAACCGGTAACCTCTACCTCACGTCTTACGTCTGACACCGCCCTTCCTTCCCTTCCCTCCGCATCTTTACCTTCCCCCCCTCGTTCCTTTTTCTTTGGTTTTGGGGGTGCGGCCCAGGTGCGCTACCATGGGCCCGGCTCGGAGTGCGTGTTCTAGTTCTATCTAGTTCTAGACAGGCCCTTTGGTTTGTGCTTTAATTAAGTTTTTCGTTTCCATGCCTATGACGAAGTGTCTCATGCGCCGTGCGCGTGTATTTGTCTGCCGTTTTGGTTCCCTCTTCGTGTTGGGGCTGTCCCTGGTGTGCGCTTTGTTGTGTTCAGCATGCTGCAGCACTCCAGCAACCCCGGGAGTGCGCAACGCTACCCCTTCGCCGTCTGAAGGAGCCTAGGCCCCAGACATGACCATGAATGCAAGCCGAGGCGCTCAGATGACCCGCCCGCCCGCCCCCGGGCTCTGCCGGGGTCTCTGCAGGGCCTGCAGGGACATCTTCACCTACATCTTCACTCTTCACCTGCGTCGGCGTGCAGCATCGGCCAGCGGCTCAGTGCAGGTGCGCATCTGCCTGCTGCTATGTGCCATTGTAGCGATGAAGATAGCTCCGACTCCGGTGCGATGATCCGCACTCAGGAAGTGGAAATCGCGCTGCGCCGGGGAGAGCAAGCCGAGAATGATCGGGCAAAGCGGGCGAGGACGCGTGCGGCTCGGCTGGCTGCGCGTGAGAATCGACGCGGCAGCCGCGAGCAAGGATCGGAGAAGCGCCGGCGCTCCGCACGCTCCTAGTGCCCCAGCGCGTTCGCTTTCGTGGTGGTGTGCGGCGGCTCCGGCGCAGCGGGAACGTAGAACGTAGCTAGCTAGCATGGCGGCGGTAGTAAGTCGGTTGTAGGTGGTTGTGTCGGCCTGGGCTTGCTGTAGTTGATTGAAGTCTTGCAGCTGGTGCTTTCTAGTACCCAGATTAGCGAATGGACGGTGTTTCCCACTTCTTGACATTGTCGATGCCATTGTGCACTTTGCGCCCGTTCCGAGATCATAAAATGTGGTTTATGATCTCCGGCTGAGGCTCGTTGGGGGGGTCTAGGACTCTTCTTGCAAGCCACTGTGTTGCATGTGTTGAATGTTGGTGACCATAGGTGTGTTAGGGGGAGGAGGGGGGCTGTCACTGCACCTTGTTGTGAGGAGTTGAGCAGCACCCCCTGAGAGCTCTAAGTCATCATGTTAGCCTATATATAGAACTCATCATATACAATCTAATTTGCACCATCTCCCACCTCCCCACAGGTACTTGGGACAAGGCTGAAGAGACGACAAACGCAAGTAACTAACCCTCACAAGCAACAAAGGTACCCAATGGAAGGAGGGGGGACGTGGCCACGCCATCGCATGGAGTAGTGGCACGCCCATCTATTTAAGGTGGCCGGGGGAATAAGAATAAGTTCCTGATACCCGGATATTCCGAATATCTGGCATAACTGGCATGTCTGCTCGACTATCAGTATCTATCTGGATATTCCTAACGAGCTCCAGAGGTATCCAGATACTATCTGGATACCAAATCTGAACTCGAACCAGATATCCAGATTGCTAAAATCAAACCTGTTACGGGTCTTAGTGATTTCTGGCCAATTTGCGCGTTTTCTGGTTACGCATCGCTGTGGGGGCTACCGTGGGGGGTCACCATATCCAAAAATCTCGTAATGAATCCTCAATCTTGACTTGGTCAATTTTCACCCTTAGAAGTTAAAATAGCTGTTTGACCGCCCTATTTTTGGGTTACGCTTCGTTGTTGGGGCTCCTAGGGGGGTCTGGGGCCCGAAGGGCATCGAATATGTGCTAGATAGTAGATGGGTGTTTCCGGGGGTTCTACAGCTTTACTTTGGTGTCTTTTCTCAATCCTGACCTTTTCATTTTTACACCCTTAAAAGTTAAATATTTAGTGTTTGACCGCCCTAGGGGGTTAGTGACGGACGGCCGCCGGCGCAGTGTTGCTACGTCGAGTCACCAAGAGTTTTCGTGCCGTCGGCCGGACGCATTGGGTGGCCGACGGACGCCATCGTCTTCACCTCCGTAACCCCGGTGACTCGTACAAGCTAGAAGCATCAGGAGAACCCAAACAAACATCCCCAAAACGAATGCACATCTAATTGGTCAGTTCGGCGAGAAATCCTCGTTGAATTGTCGGCTTTGCGGAGAGCTCCTCTTGAAGCCCGCAGCTCAGCACATCCCATAGACGCGTCACAAGACACCACATGACTCGAATATAACTAGGTGCCTGTACGGGGCACTACAGCTCCCGAATCAGAGCGCATGAGTCCATCCAGCGTGAGCGAGGTTGCGGTAGCCGCTAGACAGTATGGCGGCCATGCGGCCCGACGGCCAACGCGCAGTCGGCATCGCCCCTCTTTTTAGAGCCCAAAGAGCGCCTTACGCATGCACGCATGCACGTGGACCTGGTCCACCTTGTCTGGAATGCCGCGTACCTCACGGCCTGCAACCCAGTACGACTTGCCTTCCATCTTCTTGAGGCAGTCGCCAGTGTCGCCAGCATAGGAGATGGGCACGGGCATCGCCGAGTGGGAGCCCCACGCGTTGCCTCCGTCTTCCTCGGCACCCCAAAAGTGGCCCACTTCTTGGATTGTACCGGGCTCCCAGCCCTGGAGCTCAGCAATCGTCTTGACACCCGTGGTGTCCACAATGTGCTCGTCGTCCTTGTGAAACGTCGGCAGCCGGGCAGCGCCCTCATACCCTCCTGAAAGGGTGGTGTTCGGGGTGATCTTGTGTGACTCGCCGTCAATGATGAAGCCGGCAAGGACCTCAGGGAAGTTGGGCTTCAAGGTGAGGAAGTGGTCGTGGTCAGCCGTCACGTAGAGGGCGTTCTTCTCGTAGCCACCATTATTCTCAATCCAGTTGATGATTTCCTGCACCGACTCATCAATGTCAAGCATGGTGCCGAGCATGTCATCCATGTGGTTGGCGTGCGCCGCCCAGTCAATATCACCTTGTTCATACATCATAAAAAAGCCCTTGTCTGCCTTGCCAAGGAACTCGATCGAGTGACGGACGATGTCCTTCATCTTGGGGATCGACGCGAGTTCCTCAGCGGTGTAAGAGTGTCCCATAGAGTTTTGGGCGACAAGTTCAATCACGTTGCCGTCAGCATCCCGCACCACCTCGTAGTTTTGAAGGACGGCGTCCGAGTACGAGGAATCGACACCACGGTACGGCATGTTGTCGGCTTGGTCAGGGAAACAGCCCATCACCTTGTGTCCGTCGTCCGGGTCGAGCTCGGCCATTGGGGCAAGCGCATCTGCTGCCGACTTGCCAACTTCGTTTTTCAGGACCGTCCACATTCCGTAGTAGCCGTTGGCGATGCGGGCCTGGTAGTCGACATTGTGCTCAACACCGAGCTTGCCACCTGGGTAATAGCGCGAGTTGCAATTGCCAATGGCCATTGTTGGGTCGACTGTATCCATCATTGTTCGCTGCATCTGCGGACCATTGTACCGGTGGTTGGAGTGCGAGATGAAGGCGGCTGGCGTCGCGTGGAGCATCGGCACGGACGAGACGACGCCTGCGTGCATCCCGCAGTGGATGGCTTCCTCAACGATGGTGCGCACGGGCGTTTCGTAGATGTCCACACCAAAAGCCCCAGTGAACGTCTTGACGCCAGTCGCGTACGAGCCGGCGGTCGAGGCGGAGTCCGTGGCGTGGCGCTGGCGGAAGCGAATGTCGAAGCCGGGCGCGCGCTGCATCGCGGGCACGCGGTAATTGATGTCCCAAGGGTACTTTCCGCCCTTAACGTCATCCCACAGCACCATCATGCCACCCTCAGATTCGTAGTCACGTGGGTCAAATTCGAAAGGCTTGCCGTTCTCATCCAGAGCCAGCGGGGCCTGCTCGTTGTCGTGACCCTTTGTCATGACGTTCGGCGCCGAGAAGGACGGGCGCGTCGCCCCCTCGAGCATAGACTGGCCGGAGGGCGAGTAGAAAGCACCCTCGCTTGCCTCTTGGATAACCATTGCCGACGTCGTCACAATGCCATATCCAGGAAGGTTTTGGAAGGAAAGGCCCTCGCCTTTCCCCTCGGTGTAGTAGTCCGCCAGCGAGCGCCCGGCAAAGACGCTCTTCGCCGCGGCGCGCTGTGCTTCTGTCGTCGCGCCTACCTGCACGGTCATAGGGGGAAGGGCATGGGGACGTGTGTCCTGCTTTCACCAGCACAGCACACTCTTTAGGCTGGGCGGGGGCGCGCCTTGGTGTCGATGCCCATCGCGGTGAGCTCGCCGAGGATCTTCTTAGCGATGGCGCCCGCGCGGATCATTTCCCATCCCATGCCGTCGCCGATGACCAGGATGACATTCTTGTTTCCTCCGTTGGGGCACTTTTGCGGGGGCAGCGAGTCAATCACCCCGTGCGCGAGGAGCAGTTGCTCCGATGTGTGCGGCACGGGCGCGGGACACATCGTATTGTCGTCATAGTGCGAGTGGGGATGAGTCGAGAAGCTTAGCGCGGCGTGGATCAGCGTGGAAAGCATCAGGGAGAGGAGGAAGTTGACGTGGGGGGCAGGGCGAGGGAAGCGTCGGAGGGAGAACAACCGTCGGACTAGGGGGACGTCGCTCTCTTCCCTGCTCTCTTCTCGCTAGAGCTGTTCCCCGCTGCTGGCTTCCTCGCTAGAACTATTGGCATCGTGGCATCCCGTGTTTCCTCTCTATCTTCTCCTAGATCGCCTGCCACCCCGGGCACATGAAAGTATCTGGCGGGGTCTCGGAGAAGAAGAGAAGACATACTAACGAAGCAACCGACCGACGGACTTTCGCGCCCGGCGGCGCGACGAAGTGTTCCTATGTGAAGATTTTCATCAAGAGTTTTTCGTGCCGTCGGCCGCGGCGCATTGGGTGGCCGACCCGACCGACGGACACCATCACGCCATCGTCTTCACCTCCAGATCTCCCCCCCCGGAAACCCGGTGACTAGCTTGAGCATTTCGTGTGTGTGTCGGCGAGAGAAAAGGGGAGGGTTGCGTCGCTCCTTCCCCCGCGGGGGGAGCTACCCTCACTCTTTTCTTTTCTCCGGTGTTCGCGCGTCGGCGTTCACATGCGCAAACTAAAGCTCGCGCTGTCTAAGTACGCAACATAAATACTACTACTACCTCCGTTCCATTACTGAACCGCATCGCCAAAATAGGGACAGTAAAGTTGACATAAAAGAAATTCGTGTGGAGAGGGGAATAGCGGGTACACTGGGGCGAAAGACCACCAAAAAATCTGGCACCCAAAGCCACCAAGGGCGTCCGAATATTATATTTTCAGTATTGATCAAACACGATTTTGGCGCCCCCTAGCTACACGGCCGATCGCCTTGCCACGAAAGCTCTCGCCGCTCCGCCTCTCTCGCGAGAGCCGGGCCGCATGGCGCGCCTGAAGGTGGTCGAGCCCCAGCAGCATGGGAGGCGCACCGGTGGCGACTTTGTGAGGCGCTGCCGTCCTGCTTCTCCCGAGCAGCCTCCTGAGCCGCCCAGCACGCCCAAGGAGGATGCGGCCCCACCGTCCAAGAAGTGGCAGTGGTCGTTGACGCCGAACTGCCAGGCGGCAATTGCTGTGGCATACGAGCATACGAGCGCGAGCGGCTGCCCGAGCCGAAGCATGGGAAGGAGTGGCAGCGAGCGCACGCGGCATTGTGGGAGAAGTATCATGTTGGCCCGCGCTATCCGACTGAGGTCAGCCGAACATCATCAGCTGGCGGCTGGCTGAGGCGGAACGTCTGCCGGCATGCCGCAAGGGTGCTGGTGGCCTTGCCACTGTGCAATTGTGAGCAAGCATTCAGCATGAATACACCCCCTGAAGAATTTAGTGCTCTCTTCAATAACTAAAGCCTGGTGTTGGCGCGCATCGTTGAGGTGGAGGGATCGAATGAGTATGATTTGCCGCACCGCCGTGATCTGTGATGTGCTCGAGGACACTGACACTGATTAGAATTCCTTTCTTTGTGACTTTGTCCGTAGGTGCGAATCACACTATTGAGATGAAACAAAATGTTCATGTTAAGCCCCAATGTACCCTCTCCCCTCTAACATCTTTGGCGGGGCCCCAATATTAGTGTCTAGCTGACAGTTATTGTTTAAAGCCTCCTTGACATCTGAGTAATGGAACGGAGGTAGTAATTAGTACTACTAATAGTCTAGTCAAACTTTTGCTGATCAATAGTAGCCCGGTCACTCACTATGGGGGTGCGGATACTATGGGTAAATGAAGGGCTAAATAAGCTCCCTATAAGTTCCGGCAGGATGGATCAGCAAAAAAAATTGGGGGTTCTCCGGCGAAATTTTCGAAAAATACCGAATTTCAGGTCTTCGAAGACGGTGCGCGAAATACAATCGGGCCCCTCTCCGGTATATTTTAGTGAGGCCCTTCATGCGAGGCACAAACATGGAATGACGAGGAATTTTTGACGCCAACTCACTAGGTGCACAAGCACAAGGCCTGGTTCCATGCACATTGGACGATAAGTCCAACTCGTAATGTTGTACTTCAATGGGTACGAAAGTATCACAAAACTCAAGACGCTTACGTGAACCACTAGTCACCGAGGGCTAGAGCGGCTAATTTGGCACCGCGACTGAGAGGATGCAACCTCAGGTTTGGTTGTTTTTTTTACTAATGCCCCGTGAATAGGATATAAAAAATTTCAGCGGGTCGCACGCTGCTGCGTGGCCAGCTGACCAGCGAGTGGTGCTACCAGGTGTCTCTGAGCGAGTGCGAAACCACCTACATCGACCCAACGTACACGGTTGTGAGCAGCACGGCGGGGTGGCCCTCGCAGCCGATGTGGACGACGCCATCGCGGAATTCTTCTACGGCTGCAACATTCCGGCCAACGTCATCGACAGCACGTTGTGCAAGAAAGCCTTCGCCAAACTCAAAACCGCGCCAGCATCGTACGTTCCACCCAATCGTGCGCGGATGCTCGACGGCTTGTTGGTGCATACCACGAAGCGGCTTCGTGCTGAAGAGAAGCCCGTCCGTGATTTGATGTTGCAGTACGGCGGAACCGTTGTATCCGATGGGTGGGACGACGTAAGTTCGACGCATCTTATCAACTTCTTGATCGGCGTGTCGAGGGCTATGTACTTCGAGGGTACGTACAAGCTGACGAGCAAAGACTCCGAGAAAGCCCCAGACATAGCCCGCTTTCTGATGAAAGAGATCACCCGCATCGGCAAGCTTTCCGTCGTTCAGTTGTGCACTGACACTTGCTCGGTGATGAAGGCGGCATGGACTGTCGTTGAGACCGAAATGCCCTGGATCACCGCAACATGCTGTGCACCACATGTGCTCAACCTCTATCTGGCTGACTTAGGGAAGATCTCCCAGGTGACGCGTACAGCCCCCGCGTTCTCAGTCGCCGTGTCAACCGTGTCACAATTCACTCATTCACTCATTCACTCTCATACTTCTCACTTTCAACTCTGCAGATAGCGTCGGTCATCAGCATGGTCTCCAAGGTGCTCAACAGGTTCTGAGGCAAGGCACGTTGGGCGCGCGCAAAGCTGCGGGAGGTAGCGGAGGAGAATCACCACCGCAAGATTGGTCTTTATCGCGCGAAGGCTACTCGTTTCTGTGGCAAGGCCAGGGAGATGGGCCGTCTCCATCGACTGAAAGCCGAGCTACAGCAGATCGTGGTGTCGCCGGCGTACGGCCAACAAGTGTTTCGCAACTACCAAAGCGGCGACAGCGACACGAACGCCAGCACAGCCGCCCTCATTCGCGGGCATGAAGATCCGGTTAAGCATATCATTCTCAACGAGGCTGGGTTCTGGAAGCCGCTCGTGGATGCCCTCACGATCATGACTCCCGTCGTGAAGTTGTTGCGCCTCACCGACAGCAACGCATCCGCCATGGGCAAGATCGTCACGCGCATGAGGGCCGTGCGCACCACCATCGCGAACTCAACCGTCGACTACAAGGCAGAGGCTCTCGCGATTCACGCCTATCGGTGGTCTTACCTGAAGTCCGACATGCACCTTGCAGGCCATGCTCGTGACCCAGAAAACATCAATGTCGCCGCCGACTCCACAGAGCAGATGGCGCTCATTTCGGTGATCGAGCGCATGTCGCTTCGTGACGAGATGAGGAGGCTGACTTCTGAAGGCAATTTGGCAGAAGCCAACGCGCTGTCGATTGAGAGCCCCTCCGTGCAAGCACTCGCGCACGCGACGTCGTTGGAGCTGGCTGAGTATCAGCAGATGAACGGTGTGTTCAACAAGCCGATCGTCCAGATGCAGGCTAAGGCGCTACCCCCGAATGTTTGGTGGTCTCAATGGGGCAAAGGTGTGCCGCTGCTGTCGCGTGTGGCATGCTCCGTTCTCGCCCAACCCGTGAGCGCATCAGCGGCCGAAAGAAACTGGTCGGTCTACGGCGCCATCAAGTCTGACAAGCGCAGCCGCTTGAGCCACGACAACGCCGACCGCTTGGTGTACTGCCACGAGGCGTTGTCTTTACGTACCAAGTTGGAGCGGGAGCACGGGGGCTACAAGAGGCAGACTCTGAAGTGGGAGTCTGATTCAGACTCGAACTGCTCGGGTGGTGAGGAGGAGCTCAATGATCTCATGGTCTGAGCGCGCGGATGGCGGTCTGAGAGCGCAGCTGACTATAATTACACGGACGGCCGCTGCTAGCTCCTGTTCGTAATTGATCGGAGAGATGTCATGTGTGTTTGTGTAGTGGTATGAGTGACAGTGTGTAGGGGCAAGGGGCAAGGAGGTGGGGGGGGGGGAGTTTGGAATCAATTATACCTGACGATGAGTTACCTGTTACCTAACCTAATCAAACCTTGAAGATGCTAAGATGCTTGGGAAACAATGCTTCAATTAATAATTATACAACGTCCGAGTTCCGTCCGGCGCACCATGCGCCCTACGGCGGCGCCCGCCCGCCGCCTCCGGCGGCGACATCTTGAATACGGTATTCAAGGGCCCTGGCGGGCCCATTTTTGAATACATGAATACGTATTACCCACGTAGGGTTGGCACCCTCAAGAACCTTGTACTCTATTGAAGTACTCGGACACAAGCGAATGACAATAATACTTCCCCTCAAGCACCACCCCACTTCTTTCCAAGGCGGGAAAACGGGTGACTGGCCCACTCCGTCCGCCTTCTTCCCTTCCCCGCTCCCCACTGCCCCAGCCCTCACCCATTCCTCCCGGCCTGCAACCCGCAGCCGGCTGGCGTGATGCCTGCGAAAATCATGCGCTGGCGCATCGACCCTAATTGCCTCAATCTCTCCAAGGTACACGCCGAGATGAGCCGCAGCCAGCGCCGGCGGCCGTCTGCCTTTTCATACGAGACATTTGCCACTGCCTCATTTGACGTGGTAATGGCCGAGGAGGGCGTGCGCGAGGATACGGATGCCATTATTCATGCCGCTACCCAGGTGAACATAGTCCATCTGCATGTGTCGTACGCGTGAGCTCACAGGGGGCTTGTGTGCGACGGAACAGCAAGCTCAAAAGCCCTTTGTCGCGCGGGCACAAATAGGTGGCTGTCCGTCTACGCATCGTGCACGAGATGACCTGCGAGGTGCGCAGAGACTCGGAAATGGTCCTTCGCGAGACGGAGCGCCTGCGGGCGACAGCCCGAACCCGGAGGCCGAGTGGGGATGCACAGGACGAGTTGAACGATGAGCGGGAAGCTGGACACTCGGCAGAAGAG
Source organism: Isochrysis galbana (assembly GCA_018136815.1). Taxonomy (NCBI): domain Eukaryota; phylum Haptophyta; order Isochrysidales; family Isochrysidaceae; genus Isochrysis; species Isochrysis galbana. The sequence continues at coordinate 3,149,064 of CM030940.1, read as the reverse complement.
CCAGGGTGCGTGGCCTACATGTATGAGCGCTTCAACACCGCGATCGAGTGGATCTCTCGACGATGGAGCGAAGACGATTGCTCACCCCCAATGAAGCTCGAGCTGGCTGCACTTCTCATGACCGGCGCTACCAGCAACCCGAGTCGTGCGCAAGCAAGAGCAAAGATGCCACGCCAAAGGTGCGCAGCAAGGAATCACTCTTGCTGGGAATCAACGGTCGGAGCAGAGCAGGCCTTCTCTCCCACAGCAATAAATATTGAGGACGGTGAAGCATGCAGTCAGAAGTGGATAACGCTTCTACCCGTCCCGCCTCAACTGATACCGCCGCACGAGGCCCAAGCAGCTTTGTTGAGTGGGTTGGCCGACTTGACCGACGAGGAGAATGGTAGCCAAGCGGTCGACATGACGACGCTCGACGAGAATCTCGACGCCCATATGCGGAGCGCCGAGACGTTGGGCGCTGATTCCGAACTCGGCTCGGTGGCAGTTCTTACTGCCGACGATCATCCTGCCGACAAAGTGGAAGGCGCACGCATGGATGAAGAGGATGAGTGTGATCTTTCGGCCCGGGGGAGCACCTATGGTGCCACAGTCCCGAGGGATCTGAGAGCTCGCTCGCGTAGGATCATTGTGGAGTCATCCTCGTCCAGCGACGAGGAAGGCTTCGCTGAAACTTTAGCACGCCCTCCAATCAACTTGACCATGTGTTGGCAAGACTGGGCGCAAACGTTCGAGCGTGTAGATAAGGAGCCAAAGCGGGCAAACGCAACACCGCTCATCACGATCGGAGACTTCGACCTGGAGGAAGCAGCCTCATCGGCGATGGGAAGTTCAAGGCAGCCCTCCAGTGCAGCTCGTTCCTTCCTGCGAAAGAGGATGGACGCCAATCTAGAGCCACCGCCCGGGAAGGTGCACGACTTGTGTCGCAAGTTTGAGCATGTCGAGCGGCTCACCCATGACAGCAAGCATGGGTGGAGATTCGCATTGTCCTCTCTTGTCACAAACATCAAGCGTGGCGTACGAATCTTCGAGCCGGTGCGCCGTGTGAATCGCCAGCCGCAACGCACCATTTGCGCCCCAGGTCGGATCGCTGACCTCGTCCACGTGAGTCCATTGCAGATGCTTAGCACTGAGAGCGAGGAGGACAAGCTTTTGAGCCTCCGGCAAGGTCCGTGGAGATGGCCCCAGCCCGAGGAATCCTCTCATGACGGTGCCAACAAGTCAATCGAAGCGCTGAAAGAGTGGCGACTGGGTAAGTGCAGCCCTCAAACTAACGCGTACGAGGATAAAGCTAGTCTGCCTGAAGCTTCTGTGAGCGACGGACAAGCCCCGTGGATCTGTGACGGGGAGGAGAGGTTAGCTCCGCCATGCTACGTCGACTCTGGGTTGCGATGCTCGCACGGGGCAGCTCTCACGCGGTGTCCGGTCGCCACGGTCCCTGGAGTGTGCTTGCTATCGGTGCCCCAGCTGGGTCGCCTGATTGGCTCTCGCGTCCAACTCGACGAGGCAGGGAGGGCTCGAATGTTTGCATGTGGAATTGCTCGCGATGTGTCGGTAGCAGCCGGGAAGGTATCGCCGGTGCGAATCTTCCTAGGCCTCCTTTGGGCGGTCTCAACACACCACACTCTCTTGCTGCAACATAACGCTAGCAGGGGTGGTGATGAAGAGCTTGTTGACCTTCCGTTTCCACATGGCCGCTCGGTACGCCTCTCTGTATCGGATAGAGACGACACGGGAAAGTGCATTGACTTGCAGATAGATGTTGATTAGGTCCATTCATCGAGGATGATGTTTGATGGCGATCGATGTGCACGTGCTGCTAAGCAGTGCAATCAATGCCCCCAAAGCAAGCCATCGAGGAAAGGGGAAGGGTGTGCTAGAAAAAAAAACTTTTAATATTCTCGCCTCGCGCGCGGCTATGAAGTCGACTATCGTAGCCACGCCCACTTCCCTTCCTTTCTCTCACTTCCCGCCTTGCGGCGACTCCCCTCGTGCTCTGCTTAGGGACTCGGGTTGTGGGGGGGTTGGGTAGGGCGGTAGGGCGGGGGTGCACCAGCCCCTAGTGGTCTGTTCTCGCCTTCCTCCTGTGCCTCTAGATGGCCCGTTTCTTTTGGTTATGATGTGAGGGTTTCGTTTTTGACGCGTCGTCTTTTTCTCGTGGTGCCTGTCTCTTCAGGAATGTCATTAGAGGGGGAGATCAACTAACTTTATAGTCAGTTGCCATGGAGCGCGCCGCCGCTCCCCTCCTCTCCTCAGGGCCCCCCGCCGAGGGCGGCCCCCAAGCCCCCATGGAGCAGTCGCTGTCGAAGCGACCGCGCCCGCCATCAGAGGCCGAGCAGGTGAGCGCGACCCGCGTCGCGCCACACGGCCCGTGGCTCCGGCCACACCACACACAGCAGCCATGCTGGCCCCCCACATGGGGGAGCGAGCAGGAGCACGAGAGGAGAGGACGGAGGACTGTACGGATGCGCGCCGAGTCGCCACCATCGTGAGGAAGACGAGGGCGAGGAGAGAGCTGGAGGGTGAGCGAGGAGGGAGGAGGGAGGGAGGCAGTAGGAGCCTTCTCTCTCTGGTAGGTCGGTGAGAGGGGGAGGGGGGGGGAGGGGGGGGGAGCGAGGGGCGAGTGCTAAAAGACAGACAGACCAGTTGTTTACGTTAGTGTTCTCGCCATATACTGTAATAATTCCCCGGTCCCAGGGGGTGCCCCCAGGGTTCCCGCCCGCCCTCCGCGCCCAGAGTTCCCCCGCGGAAAGAGTGAACGCACGGCGTGCACCTTCCTGGAAGTTGCTATGCGCACGCACGGCGCAACCTACTTTTATAAGTAGGGGTCAATGGGGGCCTCGCGCCCCCCTCTCTCCATCGCGGACACCCCCGGGTGGGCCCGTACAATCAACCACAGCCCCTGCCCTTTGGCAGGGGCTGGGCAATCATCACACTGGCCCAGACCCCTAGTGGGCGCGGGCCGTGATTCGCACTCCCACGCCCTGCGTGGGCCTGCCCTCGAGCTGACCCCCCCCCTTCCCTGGTCGCCAGGCAGACAGATGCCTCTGGGCGGCTCCCATGGCCAGCGAGGCAAGCGTGGGAGAGGCAGGGGGGGCCAGGGGCTGAGCCCCAGCCTCCACTGCCCCCTGAGCTGCCCTTGCTGGCCCTCTGGGAGCTCCCAAAGGCCCTCTGAGAGCAGGCCGTGGCGCGCCGCATGGCGACGCGCCGCAGGGAGAGGGGTGGAGGAGAATGGAGAGGGGGAGAGGGGGGGATTTGCACCCCCCCCGATGGAGTGCGGTAAGAAACGGGCCCCGTTTGCGTTAGCAAATGGGCGAAGGGGGGCGGCTGGCGACAGGAGGGGGAGAAAAAAAAATCTTCTTAAAAATTTCCGCTACGTGTGCGACGTGAGGCAGTGTGCTCGTGGACCTCCCTACTACCCAACCTTAACCCCTAACAACCCCCTCCCCCTTCCCCAGTTCCCTCTTTAACGGAGAAGCTGGTTCCGGGGAGGCCGCGCGCGCTGCTTTGGCCAGGAGTTGGAGAGAAGGGGGTCTGTTAACGTTTTCTACGCAATTAAAATCCCCCGCTAGTATAGTGTGAGAGAGTATTTCTGATGACGCGTGTAATATTTGGATTTCGTCTTTGCGCTTATTCGGCTGGGCATTAAGGTATATTGAGGAGAATGATATCACTTCATGTCCGATTTTAGCCTTAATTATTATCAGTCTCCCCGGGATAACTACCGACCAAGATTCCACTACTACGTCGCTTCTGTCCCTTCTAATGGCTACCGCCACTCCGCATCCAGGGTCGCCCCTAGACGCGGGCGATTGAAACCAGTCCCAACCAAGGGACCGGGCCAAATTTCGCACCCTTAGGTGCCATCCATCGTTATAATAGTGCAATTCTTGTGCATAGAGGACGTGGACTCCTCCTATTCTCGCTTGCGCTAAGGTCGATGTTAGTTTGTGTTTTGCTCCGTTCAGATTGTATGTTGCAATCTTTAGTTCATTACTATTCGCCGTGGCGGTACAAACAGCTAACTCCGTTAACGCAGTAACCCGGATAGGCCTTGTTAGGTTTGAGATTGCATTTTACCATACACTTCTGCTTCCCCGTAGCGGGGTCCTTCTCCCAACATCCGGGGATGTCGTGGCTGGAGGAGCATTGGACGATTTGCCGTCCTTTCATACGATTGTTTTTGCATTCGCCCGCCATGAATCGGCGGCAAGGTGCCGCCGCTCCAAGGCCCATAAGGGCCCTGTAATCCATGGCGTTGCTTACTTCGCGTTCCCTCGCTGGAGGCGCTCGCCACCCTCGGCTCCGCCGTAATACCGGGGGTGGGCACTCCGATCCGCGTACCACCTTAAAGGCGCTCCGAGCCTAGGCCTAGACCACGTCTCCTCACCAGAAACCCGTCACGAGACAATCCGGTCGCCTAGTGGCACAGGAGGTAGGAGAGAACCGGACCGCTAAGGGCTGGAGCGACGCGCGACGCCCCTGTAACCCGAGTCCCTAGGTAGTGCACAAGGGGAGTAGCCGAAAGCCAGGTTTCTGAAAAAATATGTTAACAGGGGAGAGGGCGTGGATACAAGGTAGAGTCCCGGAGCCACGGACGAGGCGAGAATATTAAAAGGGTTTTTTTCAGACCTTTCGAGAGCAGGCCATGGCGGGCACAAGCGCGGCACGCGCCGCGGCGGCCTATGCTGAAATTGCTCGGGGCTGGAAAGGCGCCGGAAAATAGGCCAAATTTGAGAGTAGTAGTATTATGGGGGCCAATTTCAATCTTTGCGATGTTGTGACAACATACGCATTGACACCTCAGGGAGCGAAGTGAATCGCCTTTTCAATGCGCGAAGCCAAAAACGGTGAAGTCAATCAGTGCAACACTTGTGCCTACGGCGAAAATGTTTGTTATTACGACGTAGCTAGGGCTTCCCGCACAGCGGTAGCCAATCGCTTGATGCCCTCTTCAATCTCCGACGCTTCTTCCAGAGCGAAACATAGACGTACATACCGATCGAACGTTCCGGGCGGACAGCTTGGGGCGCACGCACGCCCGGGCAGAAAGACGACTCCGTGCCGTTCAGCTATCGGGAGCAAACGATCCGCACTGAGACCTTGCGGAAGGCGAACCCATGCAAAGAAGCCGCCGGAGGGTTCGGCGACGAGCTCGAGCTCGCCCGCGCTCTTCTTCAGAGCGCGCACCAACACATCACATGAGAGGCAGTAGTCATGAATCAATCTTTGCAAGTGTACATGGGCACTGCATTCACCATCGAAATTGTCGCCATCGCCACAGGCTTCGATCGACTTCTTGCGCGATGATGCACCGCAGAGTTGGTGCTTTAAAGCAGCTTCGGGTTCGAGCATCTCGGCGACAACCTCCGATACAAAAGGTGCAACTGAACCACCTGAAACGACGTAGCCGCGCTCTTTGATGCGACGAATCAAGCTGGGCGACGCTTCAATCCACCCGAGTCTAAGTCCCGGTGCAAGGATCTTGCTGAATGATCCCAAGGAGATGACACAACCGTCATCTTGCTCTGAGGCCGTATGGTTCCTTTCGGTAGATGCGGCTGCGACGTAGGAGGGGTCTTCCGGTGTCGCACCCTCACTTGAATTTCCATATTGAGCACCTCCAGGAAGGGTTAGGCGACGGGAGAATGCGGGGTCGAGCTCGTACAGCCTAGGAGGGGGACTTTCGCCGCGTAGATGCGACCAGTCGAGTAGATGGTACACCTATGTAGCTTCACGTTGGCGATGAGGCTCGCGAAAGGGGGCGCGCAGTGTGCGAGCTCACACTGCAGATGCGCTTCTCGTGCTTGCAGGTGCGCGCGCACACGCAGGCCAAGCTTGCTTGGGGCACTGCGCACGTCATCACAGAGGCAAATGAAGCCATAATCTTGAGCAAGTTGAATCAGCGCCTTCCTATATGCACATGGGAACAAAGATGGACATTGTCGTGCGTCAAAAGTGGCCGAGAGGATCGTCTGGGCATGTCCCCGTGGAGGGTGACAATGAGTTAAATTGACCTGCGCTCGATGGGCAAAGTTGCCCCCGATGGGTTACCATGTGAAGGGATGAGGTACATCAGCTTGGGCGGCGGCCCAAGTGCTCCCGAGGTGAGGATGCGGTCGAGCGCGTCGGTGTCCAATCCGCGCTCGTCCGAAGGAACAGGCCGGGCGATTAGCCGATGGTCAGCAAAGATCTGGTATGCAAGAAAATACGATGCTTCCTCGAGCCAGATGGTATCGCCCGGGGCGGTAAGCGTCGCACACACCATCTCGATACCATGCGACACTCCATTTGTCGTGAAGAGGTGTGAGCCGAGGCATGGGGTACCGTATTGCGCGGAGAGGAACGAAGCGAGGCGCGGAAGGAAGGTAACAGAGCCGGCGGATCCAGGGGTGTAGCAAAGGCCGAAGCCAGCCTCGGATGCTTCCTCAAGCCTAGCGGCTGCGCGGCGCATCGCGAGCGCCATGCGTGAGTGAGGCAGGTTTCGCGGCTTGGGGTGACCCTTACGCAGGTCGATGAGCGAGCGCATCGCAACGGCCGCGGCTCTCTCGTTACAGCACACTCGCGCACGCTATCAGCTGCAGGCAGGCACGGGCTTCGAACGCGCAGTGGGAGGGGTCTTTCCCGTTGATGGCTCCGATCGACGGCGGTGGGGCGGCGCGGGCGGGCAGTAGGGGGCGTGGGCGGACGGACGGAGGGGGATCGGAGAGGGGGGACGGGAGGCGGTGCTTACGATGTACTACAGTAGGTACCTCAATGAGTTTTGTAGTAGGGTGCAGCTCTTAGTCCCGTGGCGAATTAATTGTGTGTCCTCACGTCCTCACGAGTGTCTCGATCAGACTCGTGCTACGTCCGGCTGACAATTCAATGGAAACTCCTCGGACGGACGATATCAGCAGGGAAATCACCGAATGGACGAACGAAAACACGAAAACGGCTGTGCTTTCGCTTTCAGCTTTCTGCTTCTGCTTCTGCGCTTGCCGACCTCACGCTGCTCTCGGAGGTCAGAGGTCCTGAGGGGTTCTTCTTGCTCACCCTGGGTGCCATGGGCTCGATCGATCGGCGCTCAACGTCGTTTTTTGTTTTTTGACGTTGTGAGGCGAGATGCGAGATGGGCGGCAAGCGGCTAAGGTGGGGGGGGGGGAGTAAAGCTATACATGTACTATGCATACCGTAATATAGACTATTTTTAGATATATCGATAGTTAACAAGGTTGTTATCTACCATCCTCTAACCCCTGCCAGTTAACAAAACTGGTTCACCATAGAGAGCACTAACTAGTTCCCCAAAAATCTACACCGTTAATGATGGCGGTAGGGCGGTCAAACACTAACACGGCTTTTTAAGTACTATAATATTGGGGGGGGTCGACATTTTTGACCGTGAGCGGAAAGCCCCGGCGGGCCACCCGGTCTCGGGGCGCGGCCGTTGCCAGGGTGAGTGAGGCCTCTGGCATGCCCAGTGGAGGAGTCTTGCTTCGTGTCTGGTGTGAGCTTGGTGTAGTGCTGCCCTCCATGCTCCATGGCAGGGGCTGTGATTTAACGTTAATCTGGTGTTAATCACGCTGCATCAACAGCAATTTCGGCAGGTGTTCAACTTTGTTTAACACCGTTCTAAGGGACTGTTTATCCCCCTCTGCTTAACACCTCCGCCCGCGGACCATTCCACCAGAAGCGCGCCGCGCGCCGCGGCGCGCCAGGGCCTGCTGGCCGGCCGCTTGCTAGCGTCGGCCAGTACTCAATAGCAAGTAACTTTAATCTACAGTCCCCTCCCCCATCCCCATATAGCCATTATACATCATACATATTGAGTAGCCTATGCTCCAGCGTTCTCAAATCTGGGGCAGCATATCGATCACGTAGACGCACGATGCACGAGCCACGAGCGCGCATGAGCTGCACCGCGCACAGCTCACCACACTGTGGTTGTGCCATCGAATTTTGTCGAATGAGTCGCGCGAGCCCCCAAGACATGCGCTCGCACACACATGCGCTCGCACACCAATGCTCCCCCACACACTCACTCACTTTCACTTTGATGAACGGTAACCATAACCATAATCGGGAGGCGCGGTCGGGCGATGAGCGTATGAGCGTAGCGGCCTTGCTGACTGAAGTCGAGGACAGCTCGCGATACTTCTTGAGGATGGCCATGACGGGCACGTCAACACACGATAGATCCTTTGCGCCGGCGTGCCAGCGCATCAGATTTCGCATATTCTGTTGGCCAAGGGAGTTGCGCTCAGAGGTCTTTAGGTCGTAGGACTAATTATGGCTATGTATAGACGGGGATCAAAGATCAAAGATGAAAGATTAATGGATTAACACTAGTGTTTAACACCCCTTTTGGAGCTCGATATTAACACCTCCCTTAAATGCCTGTTCAACATGGAAATGGCCAGATTAAGATTAACGTTAAATCACAGGCCCTGCTCCATGGGGGGATGGGGGGGGCCAGCATGGCCGCTGTGGATGGTGTGGCTGGGGCCACGGGCCGTGTGGCGCGATGGGGATCGCGCTCACCTGCTCGGCCTCCGCTGTGGGACGCGGCCGCTTCGCCTGCGACTGCTCCATGGGCACTGGAAGGGCGCCCGCGGCGGGGGGCCCGAAGGAGAGAGGGGGCGCGTCGGCGCGTCGGCGTCGGCACGCGCCATGGCAACTGACTATAAAGTTAGTTAAGCATAATTCTTACAAGATTCTGCCTAATTAATATACACATTTCCAGCAGAATACCCTAATAATCGCGTGATAAAACCTCAATCTTGACTTAGTACTTAGTGAATTTTCACCCTTAGAAGTTGAAGTTGAAAGGCGTGTTGGCGTGTTTGACCGGTCGTTGGGACTTGATCGTAGCGTCACGGACCGACTCAGCCTGAGCGGCTAGGGTAGCCTCGAGAGCGCTGGACCAAGAGAGGCGGAGGCTCGCATTGAGCCTGGATGCGTACGAGCGAACATCGGCGGACGCCGCCTCGAGAGCAGTAGGCGAGACGCGAGACAGACTTCGGACTTCGGATCAGAGAATTGAGCGGGCAGACGCAGCTCACGCCCAAAGATCAAAGACGCTGGAGACCGGGAGGTAATACGACCGGAGGAAGCCCTCACTCAACGAGAGCAGTAGGAACGGCAAATGGTCGACCCAATGTTTGCCACCCTCGTTCGAGGCGCGCATCAAACGGATGAGCGTTTGCTGAGCGCGTTCGACGAAGCCGATACGCCTTCATGTCGGTACGGCTCTGTACTCGACAAATCAGTTCCAGTGAGCTCCAGAATACGCGAAACAAGAACTGAATAAAGATTCGAAGATTCGAGGCCCTTGGGAGAGAGGTCTCCAGTGGGGTCCCGCCGGGAAAGAGCAGAAACAGGTAAAGCAGCAACACCATTTTCGGACGCGGCAGCGGCCCCCGAATCTCCTTCCTCACAGGCTCGAACACTGAGCACCCATGCAACCTTGCCAACCCTGCACTCACATGCCCACCATCCGCAGAGCGGATCTTAAACAACGCCCTCACTCACGCACAGCTTAGGTAGATCCTCCACATATTGCCACCGCCCCAGCATCGCAACCAGTGTGCAAGCCTCCTTATCCTTATTTATCCCACATTGAGCTCGAATTGAGCTTCCCCACCTTCCCTGCCTTCAGCTCTGCTGCCGCCGAAATGATCGCACACCGCCGCCGAATTTGCTCATACTCTGAGCTGAAGTACTTGCGATCGTTCTCGGCGCGGGCCACCAGGGCGCGGCCCTCTCGCACCTCGGCCTGACCAAAAGGCCGAACCAGGCCTGAGGTAGCGCACCGAGCACCGAGGCCCCGGACCCCGGAAACCGAAGTAAATGGAAAGAAGGGGGGCAGGGGAAGAGGTGGGGGGAGGGAAGACAAGGGCGGTGTAGATAGTAAAGGGGAGTCCCATAATTAGTAGGTGTGTAGCCCAGAATCTTCAGATGTTTTTTTTCCCCGCACCTCGGCCTGAAGCCGCACCACCTCTGCCTGACACTCGGCGAGAGGGTCACCTCTCATGCCTGGCTGGGTGGCTGGGAGGGAGGGAGGAGCTCGCGCTACCGGCTGCCGATGCCCCGACGCTGCCTGCCTGGGTGGAGGACGGGTGGGGAGAGAGATAGATAGAATCATAATAATAAAGAAGGTGTTTACTGTAAAAGAAGAGGAGAGGGAGAGACTTTCGGGAGTGCTTAGGTTCGTAGGAAACGGGGAAAACTGCCCTTTCTCCTATGTGGATGCTTGGTGTTTCCTTTTTCATTTTCGTGGATAAAATGGCTCCAAATCGTTGATTTACCAGATGGACGCCCTCAATTAAAAGCCGCTGACCTCCACCTTCTGATGAGATGTAAGTTCTTCCCCTCACTTCAAATAGATTGCCGTGGCCGGCCCTCTCCTTTCGCAGTTGACAGTCGGGAGCGGAGGAGAGGCTGCGGGGCAGATCGCCATAGCCAGAGGAAGGGCCTAAGTTTTTTTTTGAGGGGCGGTGGTTGGCAGACCCCCTTTTCTTGCCACAGTGAAAAGTGGTACTAACGCTCAGATGTTTTATCATCTATCTTCTACAAATAGAGGGCCAACGCGCACACGCACATGTGTCGTTACCGTTACTCAGGGACTACACAAACAGGTACCGAATATTGAGCAAAAGTGCCTTCGCATTGCCATAACCATAGTGCAATTCCATCAAAGTGCTATATATGGTGTCGGCGATAAGAATCAGCACCACCTCGACCATCGTACCCCCGTAAGCGCGTTCAGTTTTCGCTTGTCCAAGAAAAGGCAGAGTGGTGCATGTTAGTAAGGTAGAGTACGATAGTACATGAGCGACAAGCTCTCGACGGTGCAAGCCTCCGTACTCGCGCACCGCCGCGACGCGAAGAACGTGCAACAACTGTTGATCTTGCATGAATGGTAGTGCTAGATGCGGCGTGTTATCAGCCAGGACAGATTTCCGTGGCCATGGCGGTCAGTATGCAGCCCATAGGCCAAAATCAGTGATGGGAAGACAGATGAAACAATGCGGGCGAGACGCTCAGTGCGCGACAATGAGGGCTCAGCGTCCAACGCTGGCTATTTCGCTTGGCGGTGCGCCATCGTTGCATGCCTTTAACATGGTTTGGCTGCCCTCTGCTCTCTAAACAGGTATCGGCAATCTAGTGCCGTCGTCCTCCAGAGGAAGTAAATATCATGCTTCGTCCACCACTACCCCCGTGCTTGTTGCCACCACCACGACCACCAAATCCACCCCCCTTGCCACCTCCCGCTCCCTTGCCTCCCTTGCCGCCTGCTTGTGGCATCACATTCATGTTGTAGACAAAGGCCGAGGACGGCACAGGTGCCTCGGAACCGTTGTCTGCGGCGAATCCCGTGCGCTTCTTGTGGCGAGACTTTCCGCTACCTTTTGTCCTATTTTGCTCTCCGTGCGACTGAGGCAGTTGCGGGTGGCGTCCCATCGGATTGGGCATCGAGCCAGGCATGCGACCTCCGATGAGCGGTTTCTGCTGCGGCGGCATCGGCATGGATCCGGGTTGTTGCGCCACGTGCTGATACACGGACGACGGAGGTTGTGTCACCGACATATGCGCCGGCAGCCCCATCGGATGCCTCACACCTGCCATCATTTGCTGGCGTTGATATGGCAACAAGTCCATGGGTGCCTCACCAACACCTGCCGGTTCCATCCCGTGCGCCCGCTCATGCCCGGATGACCGAGCTGCCCCGCCGGGTGGTCCGCGGTCTACCTTGTCACCGGAAAGCATAGACAAGCTAGCATCGGGTTGCAGCCATCCAATGCGACGCATGAAGTCCTCTGTGTTTTCCTTCGTCGACGAGATCCCGTCCGAGATGCCAGTTTCACCCCCCTTACGCCGCTTCAGCATGACAGTTTCGCCCTCGTCGCCACCCTCTTCCCCGCTCTTTTCTTCACAACCGTCCTCATTGGGGTCGTCGCTGTCGCTATGCTCGACGTCCGCAGCGCCTGGCAAGGCGCCAAGGTCAGCCTTGCAAGCGCTCATAGCGCCACGGCGCTTATTAAGGTTCGACAGCTTGTAGATCTCGTTGAGAGATCTCGGAGCGGAAAGCCTGCCTTGCCCCTCGCCAGCATCATTGCGGCCCGGACGGCCATCCTTGGCGCTGGAGCTATCGTCCTGCCTCGAGGGCGGTGCAAACATGTCGAGGATCCACAGTGGCGAGATGTTGAGCTGTGCCTGTATGCCTTGCGCAACAGCAGCATCATCGTCCTCTTCACTCGACGAGCCGGTCGACCAACCATCGAACAACCCACCGCCCTCACGAGAGCCGCTCGGCACCGCCATGCTGCTCTTGGTGTTCCCACTCTTCATTAGCACGCTTGCGAGCTCGCCAGCCCCTTGGCTTACCCAGCCGGCAGCTTGGTACAGAGCGTCCACGTCGAGCGGAGGGGAGCGGGAAGGCGAGGGCGGCCGGCGCACGCTATTGTGACGAGCGCCGCCATCCGCAGTTGAGGTGCGGCGCTGCGGTGACGCCTGTCGCCCCCTCTGGTGCGACTGCTGCACAGCCACCGCTGGGCTCATCTGCAGCGATGGCTGCATGGGATGCAGCTGTGGCGTCCATGACTGGCTAGACATACCGCAAGAGAGCTGCATCCCTTTGAACGCTCCTTCCGAGTGGTCGATGCCGAGCGCCCCCATCCGTACAACGGGCGCCGATGCCGCTGGAGGCAACATGATGGAGGGTTCGGCGGCCAAGGGCGCATTCTCCGTGCGCACGTCGGCACCATTGACGGAAGCCGCGATTGTCGCCAGCAAGGACGCCGAATGGTAATTTAGTAGCGGCGGTAGCGGATGGCAGATCATGCTTAACTGTTCGGTGGTATGCGGCAATGCCTGCGCGAGCTTGAGTAGAAGGTGGTTAGGGAGCACGTACGAGCATGACTCGTCTTCCTCACGCGCGAGGGCATCACGCCACCGAAATAGAGCGCGATGGGCATTGATCTGTTGTGGCCGGAGCTGCTCAGCGTTCTGGCGGCGGAGCAGGGCCTTGTGGTCATCGTCAGAGAGAGGTACAACAAAGTATGCCTGCCGGCAAAGCTCGGCTGAGCGCTGCCAAACGGCAGAAGTGCGCTGTTTAGCGTGGAGTTCATGTTTGAGCTTGTCGTGAATGAAGAGCAGATAGTGTGTGTCCTGACGCGCGTAGCTAACCATCTCCTCGGTGAGTGGTCGGATTCGCCAGTCGGCCATCTGGTATGTTTTGTTTGCAATTATGCCACAGTACACCTTAAGTAGGTGTGCGAGCGAGAAAGAGGGCATCTCGAGCACGCGGGCGGCCTGTCCCGTGTCAAATGCACCGACCACGTACAGCCCGAAGTCGCGCTGGAGCCATAGAATATCCGAGTCGCCACCATGCAGTACCTTGGTGATGCGCGGGTTTGTGAAGGACTCATTGAGAATGTGGAGGGAAGTGCGCAGCTCGAGCGTGTCAACGAGGAAGTCCTCCTCGCGCGTCGAGATCTGCATTAGGCACACAAAGCCGCGATAAGATCGATACGAGTGCGCCTCGAGATCGATAGCGAATTCTGAAGTCCCATTGAGCCGCGTACGCAGCTCCTGTAGCGCATCCTCTGTGTCCACCCAATGACACGGTGTCAGGTGCAGCGGCAAATACATGCGCTCCGCAGCAGGAGGCGTCAGCTGCATCTCATTGGGCTCAAAGGCAGCGATCTCGTGCTCGTACGGGTTGGAGTAGTGGGGCACAGTCGTGCCCGCGTTGATGACCATCGACCCTGGCACCTCCTCGCTTGCGGTGGTCAAGACCAGCTGGAGCGGTACGATCGCGTTGGGCTTCGAGCGAAGCTTGGGCACGAACGGCTGATCGGAGTTATTTACCTCCGAGCGCCAGCGCGCCTGCGGGCGTGACGCTGAGCCCGCAGACATGGCGGAAGACATCATGATGCCGCGCTTGGGCGTCTGGGGAACGGTGTTCGTATGATCCTGAACTTGCGTTCCGTGCCCGATCGCGCCGGCGCCATCCTGGCCGCGCGCCCCGTGCACAAATGGCTGAGGGCGCAGCCCCCTGGCCGCGTCGAGCTCATTGTCAACTCGCTCAAAGAGCCCGTCAGAGAGATTAACGAGCAAATCGAAGCGGTCGGAGACATCTTCAAGCTGCTCAAACCGCTGTGCCGCCGCCTTCTGCGCCTGTTGCTCCATCAGTCCGGCCATCATCCCCGTGAGCTGGCCGTCCAGGCCCGCTGCTGCTGTGCGGTACGACCCAAAGCTGGAGGCAAACTGGTGCTCGTCTGCGGCAGGAAGCTGGTTGGAGAGGCGCGTGGCACGGACGAGCGAGTCAAAGAGTGACTTGGCGAATTCCGGTCCCGTCTCCTCGCGCGTCGCCAGGGGTTCAGGAGGTGGGCCGTCCATGGTGGTGGTGGTGGGGGGGGGGGGGGCGTGCCTGCCCTCGTTCACCCTTCTTTCTTCTCTCCCCTCTCTCTCTCCTCCCCCTCCTCTTCACCTTCCCCCCCTCGCCCCCCCCCCCCAAAACCCCTCCGCCACCCCCCGCGCGCCCACACAGCCCGCCTTCCTACAGTCCCCGCTCCCCCCCCCCCCCCCGGCCCCCTCCCCCCTGCGCGGCAGTCCCCAGCCCCCCGCGAATGGGTAAAGTACATACTCGTAGCGATAGCAATATCTGTCTGAGTTGAGTTCTATTGTAGACGTGTCAGTTCTACTGCCGGTGTGGCAACGTCGTCGTTTACCCCGTCGCTAGAGTGCGCTAGCCGATCGATGTTACCTCTCGTCTACACAACGTTGCTATCTATCACTGGGCCCCCTTGGTATGGGGCCAAACATGGTACCCCCGCCGATCCTCCAAGTCTGTTGATCCACAGATCGCGCAAGCCCTCATGGCTGCCACTCCAGCAGGCCCCATCCCCGAGCCCCGGTCATTCAGCGAGGCTGTCAGCGACCCAGTCTACGGGGAAAAGTGGAGAGAGGCAATGCAGGAGGATGTGCAGGGCAAATATGAAATAAACAGAGCATGGAGGCTTGTGAAGGCCCATGAAATCCCAGCTGGACGCAAGCCCATGAAAGGAAAATGGGTGTACAAGGTCAAATACAACTCGGACGGATCTGTAGAGCGCTTCAAGGCGAGATGGGTTGCCTGCGGCTACAGCCAGGTCCCTGGTGTGGACTTCACTGAAACATTCTGCGGTACACTTCGGCACGAAAGCTCCAGAATATTCCTGGCCCTGGCCAATGAAGCTGATCATGATCTTCTAGAAGTTGATACAGTGAAAGCCTTTTCATCCGCGGACATGGATGGCAATCCGCTATACATAGTGCAACCTATCGGCTTTGAGGACCCTAACTTCGCCGCCTGCCTATTGCTTGCCCCACTTGAAGGAACCAAGCAAGCCGGATATCAATACATGCTCACAAATACAGCAACCTTAACCAAAGCAGGCTTCAAACAATCCAGCATCGAACCGAATTTCTTCAAACGATCATACGAGGATGGTTCCACTATCTATCTGGCACTATATGTTGACAACATGCTGATCCGATTCCCAAAGGGCAAGAAGGAATTAGTCGATTCTTTCATCTCTCAATACTCGAAACGATTCAATGTGAGCATTGTGGGTGAACCATACCGATTTCTAGGCTTCGAAATTGATCGACACCGAGCCGATCGCCGCATGACCCTTCGTCAAACAAAGTACATAGAGGAGATTGCTGCAACATTCTTGAGCGAACGAACAACGAAGTCGTTCACCACCCCCATATGCTCTTCTAGGATTGATGAATTTCACAAGTTATCTGGGGCGAGCTCTGATCTTGACAGGTCTCGAATGCGGTCAAAATCCTATCTCCAACTTATGGGCTCATTGCTGTGGGTCACAATAACACGTCCCGATATCTCCTTCAGAGGGTGCAACTCGAGGTTCCTTTTTTTTGTCACGCCCCTCCCGGCTTTTAGGTATATAATTTCTACTGACCCCTAACTTCGCCCCTAACTCGGGAGTTGACCGCGCGCAGACAAACATAAACACGGGGAACCATCAAGCGGAAGACGTCTTGTGTTTCGTTTGTGCCTCCCGTTTCCAACTTGGCCCCTAACTCGGACACGCTTCCCCGAGCGTGATGAGATTTTTTTCTTGCATAACAATAAGGGAACGTCATGTTGGTATACATATACGATAAGCGTAATGAATATGATGTGGAGGAGCTCAAGAAATTAATAGCTCCCATTATTGCCTGGTCCTTATTGTTTATCGTGCCATCAATCGTAATTGGATTCGGCCTCGCCCCAAAAGTTTTTGGGAGGTGGATCGGCGGTGCACGCGCGCGCGCTGCCCGGAGGACACCGACCCAAACTGACACGCCTCGACCGCTCTGTCCACTCATGCAAGTTTAAGGTTAGTACCGAGGGCGATCCTCAGAAACTCTTTTCTGGCCAGAGGTTGTGCGTGCACTCCACCGACTGTTCGTCAGGTTGGCATCACCTCCTCGCCCCAAAAGTTTTTTGGAGGTCGATCGGCGGTGCACGCGCGCGCGCTGCATGCGGTGTCTCCATCATGCGTTGTGTGAAGAAAATTGAGTGAGTTTTGTTTTCGCCAGTGAGTTGTCTCGAAGTCTGCTCGAAGCTCCGCCGCATTGCACGCCGAAATTTGTTCGTTTGTCCTTCCTTACTTGTTTCATTGATTTGTTTGTGCGATGTTGCGTTAGTTTTGGAGTTTTCTTGTTGGTGAGTGAGTGATGTGGGGTGGTGTCTCGTGGGCCGTCGTCGCGATGTAGCGCGCTCTTTCCCCCCTCTCTCAAGACTTCCCTTCACTCCATGCCCTTGCCCCATTGATAGGGCGGTCAAACACGGCTTTTTAAGTACTAAAATGGGGGGGGGTCGACATTTTTGACCGTGAGCGGAAAGCCCCGGCGAAAGCGGCTCGGAGGGTCTCCCCGCCTTTTCAGAATCCTCGTCCGAAAAGACGGTGCGAAGTCCCGTCGGAAGGATATCGCGAAAGGGTTAAAAATCAGAATTGACAATTTTCATCAATTAGAGAAGCTTTCTGAACGACTAAGTACTTTCACAGTAGACGCATTAGATAAAGACCTCATTGATTATGGTAAACGCGCCATTCTAGTAGGTAACTTGAAGTCACTGTGGATAGTCTTGAACTCGCTCCAAGATGCAACTAGTATTAATCAACCACACGGGGCGTGCGGTGATACGTTGCTAGATTTGGCGACTAGGCGTATGGACTACAGAGCGGTCCAACTCTTGTTAACTCATGGAGCAACTGCTACTGTTGTAGATTGTACACAACACACGCCGCTGCACCATGCAGCAAGGAATGGTGACATCCAACTTGTAGCCACGCTGACAGATGTGTCAGATGTTAACGCACAAAACAAATGGGGCGAGACTCCTCTTCACATTGCGGCGCAGAAAGGCCATGCGGACTGCGTAAGTTTTCTCATAGAACGCGGAGCTGATGTCAACATTAAAGGGTATGTATATCAAAACACTCCATTGCATATGGCAGCGGAGAAAGGACACCTTGCGTGTGTCGAACTTCTTGTCAATACAGAAATTATTAATCTTCGAAATCGCCTCGGTTATTCTCCTCTTCATCTTGCGGCGATGGGTGGTCACGCGCAATGTGTCGCGTTTCTCATCGATCAAGGAGCGAACGTCAATAACGTGGCTAACAATCTACAAACTCCATTGCGTTCAATCATCACGCGCATAAGAGACCAGCGATACTCTGAAGTACATCAAATTCTAATCCGAGCGATTGTCGCTAATGACGTGTAACGAAACTGTTTTGGCATGGGGCAGGCATCCACTCAGATTTCAGAGGGTACCACTTGGGAAGGCAGGCTCACAAAATCGATGAGGATGTATGAGTGTTGACGCAAAAGGGAGCTTCGGACAGACGAGGTTTGGGGGTTATCCAACCCGACCTCCTCGACATCGGTCATGGGCCACGCTGATTGAGCGCAAAATGCTTCAATCGGCCCATGCGCTCGATGCCACACCTCAAGTGGAGGGAGGTTTCTTCTGGACCAGGTGTCTCCGCAGATGCTTGCGCACAGACGTGTAGCAGAGGAGCCCCTTCCTCCTGCCCCCTTCCCCGCGAATATTTCAGACCAAGTCACAGTCAGAGAGACTTTGCAGCATGCTCCGCGGCCACGCCGAGGTACTCCACTGTATGCGGACAAAGGAGCCACAAAGCAGCCGAGCACGAAGGACCATGTCACGTGATGTCTACTTTTCTTCAAAAACAGCTTGATACCGACCGTGATGAACTAGCGTGCATGCAAATGCTGCTCGCTGGGTACCAAGGATTGTGTCACGGAAATAGACCACAGTGTCTGTGCTCAGGTGTCTGGAGGAAGGGACGTCTGTAGTGTGAACTGGTGTTTTGTGTCCGCTTAGCGTTTTCGCACATAACGTTATACACAAGGCTCAATATTATTTGTTTTCTTTTTGGTCTATTCTACCCAGCTACGCGTGCTGAGTTTTCATCTTCTTCATTCTACCCTTTTGAGCTGAGGACCTTACCCTTCGGCAGGCTAAAACGCCATTGTTTCGTTTTCCACAACGTAAAGAAGACAAGAAAGGTCAGTGCGACGCCCACTGACAGCCCGATTCCAGTCTTTATGGCGAAGTCCAAGTCTGAATGCTGCGAGAATGCCACGGTCAAGGCGAATGATAAGAAGATGATAACCAAAGACACAAGAAGAAATATTTGTATCGCCTTTTTAAGCCCAATAACATCGTATACATTTTTGCTCCTGATACGGTAGATCGGCATGGTGCTCGCCTCTAAAGACGTGTAACGAATTTATTTCGTGAGGTGTCGTTCCGTCAATAGTGGGACATCAGTAGAATTGAGCGATCAGATGTCCACAGTTGTATATGGCCAGTTTACGTAGTTGTGGGCCGCAGGGGCTACACACATGGAACGGGTTGACATGCGCGCGCACGGCGTATCCGCGGGGGGACCGATGCACATCGCGCCGTGCCCATGCACGGCGTGCACCGATGTGATTAGCGAAGAAGCTTTGACGGCCTCTCTCTCTTATAATTTTAACAAGATCTAATGTTAAACAACTACAATACAACTGTGGACATTTGATCGCTCAATTCTACTGTTGTCCCACTATTGACGGAACGACACCTTCTTTTATTCTCTTGTTCCTCCTCCTCCCTTTCAAAGCCCTTTCCCTTTCCTCTCTTCCCGCCTACCCATTGTCCGTTCAATATTTATAAAAGAGACCTCTCTTCTCCATCTCCATCTCCACCGACGTTTTTCCCGTCCCCCTCCCCGCCTCCCCCCCTTGCTTGGCTCGACAACTCGACAGCCGACGGCAGCACAGAGTACAGAGTACAGCCCGATGACCCGATGCCGAGCAAGAAGGGTGGTGCCGAGGATCTCCTCCAAGAGGTGGACCTTATCGTGGCCAAGCGGCTAGGGCTAGTTTGTCCAAGGGGCAAGCAGGAAGCAGGGGAGTCGCAATACTTATTGGTCCGATGGCAAGCAGGATTCGCCGCCGCCATTATCTATTATCCATTATCTATGGTATTAATATATTTGAGGCCCGCAACTAATATCATAGATAGTAATAGTGCTCAAGAGCTATTACTATCTATGATGATAATCCTAATAGCCTCAACATTGCCTATTATCTAGATATTAGGCTAATATATTCACAGTCTTAGTCCATATGTGCGCGTCTAGAGCCTGATTTCTAGTGTCTGTGGCATGTTTGAAAGGGCGCTGGGGGCGCCATTCGTAACATAATTTAATGAGATGTTTATGATAAATAAATCTATCTATCGTAGAGTTGTCAAATCATTTGTCGGTGAACGACGGAGAACTTATATTTCCCGGTCGCCGCATTACAGTTGTTTCGCACGGCCCTCACCCTCTCTAATCCTCCCCCGAGAGAATTCTCCTCTCCCGCCTCGCCTCTCGCGGCTGTCTCCCCGGGTGCCGGGGGCTTGTCTGCTTGAGCCCAGAGCCCAGTTTTTTCTTATTGTCCCCCAGCGGGACTTTTTCTCACACTGTGCCCGCTCTGGCGCAGCCTGAGACAAGCGCGCAGCAAGCAACAGGCGACCTGGCTCCTTTGGGTCAAGATTGCCCGAAAGGAGGAAACCTGGAATCTAGACCTGACAAACAGGCTAGAAGGAACGAAACGAGAACTCGAATTCTAGATCGCTAGGGACGAACCCTACCAACCTAGATGTACCTGAGCTTCACCGTGTGGCCGCACGGCAAAGGACCTGGAAATAAGAGCATGGAAATCGCATCATCTAGGATGAATGAATGCGACATCGGACTGAGATTTGAACTCGGAGCCCCAAAGGGCATCGAATATGTGTTAGATGAGGTGTATTCTGGGTTTCTGGTTTCTACCGGTCTACCGCTTTACTTTGCTGTATGATGTATTTCGTATTTCCTCAATCTCAATCCCGACTTTTCACTTTTCGTTTTCACACTTAGAAGTTAAAATAGTTCGAAGAGAAACCTTGTGCTGCCAACCACGGAACACGGCCTCACAGCGCGGGGTAGAACGTGCGTCGTTACTCGGCACCGCGCCGCGCCCACATTCCACAAATAGTTTATGTGAGTATAGCCAATATTTGTTCACATGGTATGGTGGTTTAGTCACTAAAAGTTCAGTTTTAGTCAGCAAAAGTTCGACTATTATTTATTTTGCATACTTGTATGCAACGCCAACTGCAACGCCACATAGAAACAACAATTGCTGAAAATCGAGGTGAAGTTCATCTGCCACTCTAGAGCCATGAGCAATACCCAAACTCCAGAGACGCCGTCGGGCGAACATTGTGTCGACCTACATTTCTGAAAGGCCGCTGGAGACAGGATAAAACAAGTCTCTTCCGTTGTCACCCTCTGAAAGAAGCCCATGAGCTCCACGCTTCCCGAACCAACCGCGCGAGCTGTTTCTCTCTGACCTCAAAGCCCGCGCTGCCGGCCCACTCACATTCCTACCGCCACAATTATTTATTTGCATCTGGACGGCGCCAGATCGGTCGACCTGGAGTGGACGAGGCAGCGTGTTCTCGTTCTCGGAGAGATGGATGTCGAAGGTTCCACACTCTTTGGAGAGGGGGGTCGCCCTCCCCCTCCACCCCGCGGCCGGCGGCCTCGACCGCCTTCGCCGCTCTCGCCCGCTCTCCCCCCCCTCCCCCCCCCCCCCCCTCCCTCCCTTCCCCCCCCCCCCTCGCCGCGCCGCCTCGCGACCCCCCCCCCCCCCCTTCTTCTCTCACCCTCTCTCCCTGCTCCTGAAGCCGGGCCTCAGCCTCCCCCCCTCGCTCCTCGCCCTCACCGTCCCCCCCTCTTCTCAGACCGCCGACCTCTCCTCGCGGCTCCTGCGGCGCGTCAGAACGCCCGCTTTGGACAGCAGGGGCCACACGGACGCCCCACACGCACGCCCCGCACGCGCCACCATTGGTCCCAAGTTGCCTCGCATGGCGGCCACAAGCCTGCCGCTGCCGCCTCGCCCGGCGCCCGCTGCGAAGCGGCCGCGGACGTGGGACGTGGACGTCTCGCTCGACGAGCTGGTGCAATGGGATGTGCTCGAGCAGTTTATGCAGGACATCCCCACCGAATCCTCCATCGCTGAGCACGGCCTCTGCGACGCACTCCTCAGCTCGTTTGGCAGGGGCGCCGCAGAGGGAGCACCTAGCGGCAGCTGCTCCCTGATGCCGGGGGCGTGCTCTTCGGTTCTCGGGTCAGGGATCGGGTCGAACATCAATAATGCATCGCTGTCGCATTCGCTCACCTCTTGCTGGTCACAGCCATCGGCAGGGCTCTCTGCGCACATGCTGGGGCAGAGTTGGGGTGCTGACTTTGGATCGGGCTTGTTGCTCAGCAGCGGGGAGAAGGATATTTGCATGAGCGGCTCGTCCGCGGACCATGAGGGCGTGACAACCGCGGGGGCGGATGGCAGTCGTCAGGTGCATAAGCAGCGCTTCGTGTGGACTGCTGATCTCCATCGCCGCTTCGAGGCGGCCGTGAACACACTTGGCATTGATCAAGCTAAGCCCCAAGCCATCTCCCAGCTTATGAACTGCGAAGGAGAAGGTGCTCCGACCCGGCAGAATATCAAGTCGCATCTTCAAAAGTATCGTTTACTGATGCAGAAACGAGGTAAGGCGGGCTCGGGAGGCAGCATGACGATGACTCCATCTGCGAGCTGCGCATCTCTAGTCGACCAAGATGAGCCTGTCACTGATGATGGCGACGTGAACGGCCACAGCGCTAGCAAAGGCGACGCACGTTGCGCAGCTTCGCGGCTAGAAAGAAGCAGCGGTTCCAGCGGCACAGAAAAACCTGGTTATACGATGGCGGCACCTTCGGCAGCCCTAAAATCCGCAGGGTCTTCAGACAAGACCAACACGGCGAGTGCTTGTTTGGCAAACAGCGAGAAAGTTGGCGTTATTCCCAAGGTGTGCCGCTGGCATGCGTGTGCTACTTGCAACATACTCCTCAGTCGCCCTTCTCCGGGCACATGTGGTGCCCACGATACGAAATTTGTTTGTGCTGTTTAGACCAACCCATCTCCGCCCCTTATTTTTGCAGGCCTCTCCCACTTCTGTGCAGTCTGAGCTTGAGATACACTTGGCACGACAAGAAATGAATTTGAAGGTTCAGATGGACCTTCAGACCAAGCTTCACCGCCAGCTTCTGATGCAGAGACAGCTGCAGCATCAGCTCGAGACATCCTTCGGGGGTGACGGCGCGTCGGATCCTCAAAGATGGCAAAGCACTCTTTCGCTGAAAAACTCGTTGCGTGAACGATTGACAAAACATGTTGCCATGCAGCAAGAGATGCTTCAGCATTTGGACGCCCTAGTGTCCTCGGAGGTGACCAAGCTCACCTCCGAGAAGCGCGACGAAAGTACCGGGCGAAAGATCGACTTGTCTGCATTGGGAGGAGATGGGGATGCTGGTCATAGACTGACCCAGAGGACGTTTTCGGTGAAGGAGGACACTGTCTTATGAGCCCTCTTTCCTTGCGGGTCGGCTGATTGGTTGCATAAAATCTCTCAACATGGTCCACAACGGTTCTTTCGGCGGATTTATGGGCGTCCTCGGGGCAGCAAGCCGCGATCTTTCTTCGAAGGTTGCCTATCTTATCTAGAAAAGTCTTTAAGTCACATCGAGCATGAGCTGCCTCGCATACGTGGAGGTGTGTACGGGTACAATTTGTGGATGAACATCCGAGGCTCTTAATCTCCCTCTAGTGTATTGGCTACTGAATGATTTCCATGGCATGCATCATGGACTCGACGAACAGATGCAGGATTGTTTGAAGACACACAACTCACCGATTGATGGGGTGTTCGGTCGGGTCTAGCACGATACTTGATACTACTAGATCGTTGGTGATCTTGGTGTGACGGTTGGAATACGAGAGGCGGCGTTGCCACTCCTTGTGCGTTCGTTCGGCAGTCTCGACCCATCCCTGGTCCTTTCTCTCCAAATGGGCGACGGTCAGATTGTTACCCCTCGTATCTAGCGTGTGCGCATATGCGCCAAGTGAGCGCGTATGCTAAGTGCGCACGTGTGCCATGTGCCGCGGAGGCACAGTGTGCAGTGTGTTGATGTGTGACGCCACTTATCGACGTACATACTCACCTTTCACCTCATGTGCAACTTATTTGGTGCAGCAATTTTCAAATTATGTAGTATGTGGTACTTGGTAGTTTGTGTACTATATTTTGTGCTCTCCGCAGGCGGCTTGCTTTCATTCGGTATCACATCTAACAGGTACGCTATTCAATCCTCAACGGCTAGGGGAAGAGAGGAGGCGGAGAGAGGCCCGCTGGTTGTGTGTGTGTGTGGTGGCGCACTAAGGGCTAAGGGGAGCGGCTCCCTCTTATCCCCGCTACACGTACACGGACTTGAATTCTAACACAATCCCTCGCTCGCACCGCCAACCCAAGGAAGGTCGTTTGCTTCCATTTGGTACCACAACCACACAACTAGAGGTGGGGAGTGGGGTCACGGGGAAAATCGACTTTTCACAATTGCACCCAAAAGTCGATGTGAATGCCTGGAGAGGTGTCTCCTGCTATCATAAGAGCTTCTGCAAAGTTTCGAAAGGCATTTTTTCATGGTGGCGAGTATGAGAGCAGACAATGCGGCAATGCGGTGTTTTTCTTCTCGGTGGCTTGGGAGCTTTTTAGTAGATTGTAGATTTTGGCGCGTTGGGACTACAATGAAGGATGCTAGAGCCCACCAAAGGCCACTTTCGGGGTTGCGGGGCTGGAACCCCGTCCTCTGCCGTTCCCAAAGGGAAGAAGTGTCACTTCCGGCACACACACACACACGCCTCAGCTATCGATCGAGCCCTTCCTTCCGACTTCCGACAACAAACATGCCAACGCGCCGTGCAGACCAACGGACCCAGAGCCAGGCAGGCGCTATGAGATGCGCGAGCTCAACTTTCGCAAGTTTGTGCTGAATGAAGGGTTCGAAGAAGGAGGAGAAGAAGTGGGGGATCGTCCTCCGCGGCTACGACATGACGACATGCACAAGTACTCGGAAGGCACGATGCCGGTCAAGGTGTACAGGTGCTCGAGCGCGGAGTTCCCTTACGTCGAGTCGACGAGCCAACAGCTTATTTATCACCTCCGTGGCGAAAGCTCTCGGTCGCCCTTACCGCACGGAGGAGGAACACTTTCATGCGCATCTGACGAAACTCCAGGGTCGTCCTCCCAGCCTTCTCCCTTCTCCACCACCACCCCACGGGCTTCACTCTCCTCCCCTTCCTCCAACAGCGTCCTCGCTCCTCACCATGGGCCAGTACTTAGTACTTTGTCTTCCTCGCCAAGCGACTCGGTCACCGCACCTACGAGGAGATCCGGAGTCCAGACGGCCTACTCTCAGAGGTCCTTTGGGGGTTTGGGGGTTACCCAAAGGGCTAGCAACGGCAGCCCAGGGGGCAGTGGAGGCTGGGGCTCAGCCCCTGGCCCCCCCTGCCTCTCACTCGCTCGCCTCGCGGCATTGGGTGCTGCCCAAAGGCCCTTGTCTGTCTGGCGACCAGGCATGGGGGGGGGGGGGGGAGTCAGTACGAGAGCAGGCCCAAGCGGGCCTAGGAGTGCGGCTCGCGACCCGCGCCCACAGGAGGCCTGGGTGGTTGTGTTGATTGCCCTGCTCATGCCAGAAGGCAGAGCATGGGGTTGACCGACAAGCCCCCCGGATGGGTGGTTGTGTTGATTGCCCTGCTCATGCCAGAAGGCAGAGCGTGGGGCTTGACCGACAAGCCCCCCGGAGGGGAATTGTTGCCCGGGAGGGGGGGCGTGAGGCGCCCCCCCATGCTGAATTAAGTATAAACTTAGTTGTCGTTCCGAGTTCATAAAATATGGTTTATGATCTTCGGCTGAGGCTCGTTCCCTACTCTAAGTAGAGCCGCAAGTGGACGAGCCGCGAGCCGCAAGGCGGGAGAGAGAGAGCGGGAGTGAAAAAGGAAGTAGCGGGCGTGGCTGCGAGATAAATAGTGGTTCAGAGCCGCGCGCGTCGTGAGAATATTGAGACTCAGTTCAGACTGTCATTGTTAAGATTTTTTACTTAATTCAGACTGTCATTTTGAGGAGTTGATTACCGACAACACCCGATTCAATTGCACGCTTAGCTAGGCGCCAGCGCGCCAGCGATGTACGCTATCATCCATCCCGACCCCTCCCCCTCAAGATCAACGAGTACATTCATAGCCTACAAGGTGGGATGACGCCATTCCGATATTCAACGCGCACCGCTGTAATCGGAGCTTGGAATCGTGACTGGGCCACGTGCTGCAGGCTCAATGATGCTTGGTAACTCAGGTGTCGAGGCATCAAGCCAATAGACGGCGATTCCGCTGGCGTAGCCCCTAGTCATCGGTGAGTGTATCCGTCGAAACACGAAACTCTGCTGTTGAAAGAAAGCTTCAAGCTCTGCGAGCTCGTTAGGTCGTCGCTCGCTCGCCGTGAGCAAGGCAGGAGCACGAGTTGCGCGTAGGGTCTGTGCAAGCGGGATCCAGCCGTCACGGTTATATGTGAGATCCGAACCGATGAGAAAGTCGAAAGGAAACCCTGAGATGGCAGCAACCCGGGCCTGTGCCACGTCAGGACTTCCGCCCCATTCAAGGAGATCGGTGTTAAATACAGCGGCGGCGTTTGCCGCTCCGAGATTGGTGCGTGCGTTTCTCTGTGCAAGCTCAAGGACTAGTGTGTCGCGGTCGGTGGCAGTAGCTGACGCAGCACCCAGTTTTGCCGCCGTGATCGCGCCTAGACCAGTGCCGCTCCCGAGTTCAAGCACCCTTTTACCCTTCCAAAAGGCCTCTCCGAGACTTTCCATCTCTCTCACGAGCACAAGGCCACCGCCCCAAATCGAGGACCCAGTGGACTGCTTCCATAGGGTGGACATCTCCATAGTCTGAGAGACAACCAGGGGTGGCTTGAGCCCACCACGCCAGATGACCCGCTCCGGGAGCAGGAGGCAGTCGTTGAAGTCTAGCATTTGCGAGAACTCCGGGTAGAGCCCCTCGGTGCACGAGGGAGAGATAGCCTTGAGTCGCGTGTAGAGAGGCGCAGTGGCGCGCACCGCCTGCGCAAGGGCTGGGCTGACCTCGTCAACGCCAAGGAGGTCGGCGAGCTCGTCGGCGGTTGAGTCAAGCACGCCGAATACGCGGTCAACCGACGCCACCCCCGCCGAGATGATCGTGCTCGCGGCGAACGCGGCGACCACGCCGCGCGCCACGCCTGGGGACAGCCTCATCGCACCGTCGGCCCTCGGTGGTATCGCGGTAGATTGGAGGGCTTGGCGCGCGAGAAAGCGGGGAGGGGAGAGGGTGCTCTGATTATTTTGTATAGGACATGTTTTATTCAGCAGACGCTCTGCCCTGGGAGGACCTCATCCGTTTCATCGGGTCATTGGGGTTCGGCGGGGGAGAGAGAGGGGTGAGAGGGGTGGAGAGCAGGTTGAGCTGCAAGCCTGCGATGGTGCTCGTCGGGCGCGTGCCGCCGTCGACGCTGCCTCCGAGCTCTCACATGCGCTACTACGAGAGCCAGGGGCTCGAGCGCTCGCTAGCCACCGCCACACTAGACCGGCCCACCATGATCAATGTCAACAGTTTGCGCATGCAGCGCTCGGAAAATGTCTTCTGCCCTGGATACGTTGAGGGTGTCGGTTCGTACGACGCGCGTGTGCTCACGGGCAACTGGTTCGAGGAGCGGTGCGACAAAGCGTACAAGCCTTCCGCCGGTAAGATGCCAAAGATGGGCCTACGTTCCATGTACCAGACTGAGTACATGAGGCAGACAGAGCGCGCTGCTTACAATTCAATGCCGCCTCCCGGCTCCAACTCGCTTAACCCATACACGCACCCAGAGTCGGAGCTGTACAACGGCGTGATACAAGCATCAGCGGCGTCCAATCGAGAAAATTTCAAGGCAGTCTTCGAACCCGGCTTGGGGTACGAGTACGGCGATCCGCGCTCAGCCCAGAGCTCACCTCGCAACAATATTAACTATCAGGCCGGCAAGCAGAACTCCATTTCGACAATTGGTGGACGCAAGATGTCGATGGCAGCGTACGAGTCCACTTCGCGCAGTGCATTTGTTGACCCGTCAACGCGATCAGTCCATGAAGGGACTGCCCGATGCGACGTAGGGAAGGCGACCTTCCAGTTGAGGGACCCTTCATTCAATACCAAGTCGAAGCTGCTATGCACAATCAAATCCGAGGAATTTGGGTGCGACCGCACCGATGATGAGTACATGAAGGGACACATTCTGGGATATCCAGTTCCAGGCAAACAAAAGGCATACACACTTGAGGAGTACCGCAATCGCTGGACGATGAACGCTCCCGAGATCAAGGCGGCAGGAATCGTGCCTTGCTCGGAGCACCGCGCGGCGTTCGCCAAACCCAGTCAGGATCGCATGGAGCCCGTCCTTGCACGTCCGGGCCACACAGGATCTTGGCATTGACGCGCATGTCGTGCAGTCGCCGGACACATGCACTTCGGCCATGGTGGAGCGCTCACAAATGGGGCCATGTTAGGCTGACCCGAGCCCTGATTGCGAATCACGGCGTCGTGCCTCATGGCTGCGTGCTTGAGGCGATGTCGTCGGAGGCAGAGCATGAGTGCTGCCGCCACGGCTTGACTACTGCTTCCTTGTCCGGTACGTACGTCGTACTGATCATGTCCATCGGTGTGCCTCTCCGCGCACAAAGGAGTAAAAGACATCAGACCAACAATTGCGCTAAACTCAAGCGCAGCGGATCTCAAGTCCGTGTGTGCGCACGGCTTTTTGTGGTTATACCTCTCCGTGCACAAGGAGTAGAAAACTTCAGAGCAACAGTTGCGTTCAACTATCAACTAAACAAAATCTGAAGACTCTGGACAAACACCTACTACATTCGCTCGCTCCGGCCACACCCAGCACAACAGCCGCATGCTGCCCCCCCCATGAGAGGTGAGGGAGCCTGGGTGAAAAAAAAACATCGCTGCATCATGGGGTCAGAATATTTTTTTCGCGGGACAGGGGGAAGTTTTCCCCTACCTCTCCCCCGCGCAATCCGAGGTGGGAGCGGTGCGATGGCGACCGACCCGCTGGGACAGGCCGACCTTCGCCGCGCTCCAGCGATAATAATAATAAAACAACTGAGCGTTAGTACCACTACTGCCACTAGGCCGGTACTATCACGACACCCCTCAGCGCACTTGCCCGCACGCCTTGAAGTGATGGCACAGACACATACTCATATGCATCCCTACAAATCTCCCCCCTCGCAAACCCCCGGCTCCCATACTCCCATTCCAACTCCCCACAAGTTAAAATGAGGGAAAACCAAGGCTAGGGCTGGGTTAACGGTTAAGCCCGTTGACAAGTTAATACCATTAATACCCCGTAATGGGCAACATTTGACCTGTTAACACCCAGCCCAAAACCAAACCTGTCAATGTGCTGAGTTTAGGCAAAGATACCTAGGCTCTCAGAAGGCTCTCTGAGAAACTCAAAAAATTGCCCGTTATTGTACCATTAATGGGCATTTGTGGGAGTGTGGGAGGGGCTCCGAGCACCAGCAGACCAGCAGATGACCTCGCGTTGGGCGCTGGGGGCATAGGAGCGTTCGGAGCGGCCGCGCTCCGCGCGCACCACCAAGTTATCGAAATGTAGATAGCTTAGATGGGGTAAGAGTACTGTTATGAGCTCTCAGTAAGAGTAATAGCTTCAAACTGCCAAATCACTGATATTAGTTGTCGGTTGCTAGACTAATCTTAAAGGGACTGATCTACTACTATGACTCCTTTTACTACTACTATTAGAATCGTCGCCTCCCCCCCCTCCATCAACATCGATACTTCAGCATACATATACATACGTAGTAGCCTCCGTCGGTCGGCTGCTTGGCTGCTACGCTCTATCGTCTATCCTCAATCCCTAACTAAGATGCGTTAGGTTCATCCAACTAGTAGTACTAATCTACGCTAACGAGTTTTGTTGTTGGTTGGGACAACTCTCATGAGAGCTGATATTAGCGGTTGCGCAAACGCGTAGTCTTGAAGACTACCGTGTAGTCTTCGGAGGGGGGGGGAAGACAACGGAAAATGTTAGCCTCATTGCCGCCTCATTATCAACAGCCAAAGCCTCGCCACGGTCCGCCCCCCTCCCCCTGACAGTCTCCCCTATCATCTCCCTGCTTTGGGTGCCCAGGTTTGCCCTGACAACCCACTTAACAGCGCCCGACAGCCGTGGGGTCAGCAAGTGCTCGGGCGCCTGGCGAGCGCGCCGAGCGATTCCCAAATTGGTATCCTTGCGGAGACCCCAAGCGATCGGGTCGCGGCGGCACCAAGCGTAGTTGCAGCGCACATTACAATCCCGCTGGTTGTGTGCCAGATTGTACGCCCTGTAATGACGTTGCGAGTGTGCGCGTGTGCGTGATCACCTTCAGCGTCTGGAGTTTGCGTTGCGCGTTGCGTGACGGCGACGGTTATCTGCCGCACTTCCGATCGATCAAAATGTTGCATCAATGGCGTCGAGCGTCACACACATGTGATGTTTGTGCGTAGCATGGCCCGTGCGATGTCATGTGAGCGACCAACGGTCATATCAAGCTTATATGACCGTGATAATAGAGGTCAAAACAAACGTATTTTTAATGATAGGATCAACGAAAATAAAACACTTTATTCTCCCGTAAACGCCCGGTTTCTTCTGTGCTCAAGTCGACTGTGAAGAGGGCTTCTTCGGACGTCGGTCCGCTGCGATGGCGCCCCGGAGAGGGGTGTCCGATGGGCCACCGGCCAGGGCTCCTCTGGAAGGCAGGCCAGAGGGGTCGAGATGGCCGGGCCTGTACCGGCATGGGTGCGCTGCCCACTTCCACCGCGGCCCAGGTGGGGCCCATCGCGTTGGCAATCGTCCAGGGGCCGGCAAATGCCGGCCTCTCGCTGTACGAGACGCCCTCGTCAGCACGCCAGCTGGTGTGGGGGGGCAGCAATTCGTTGTGAGGGCTCTTTTTTGGCGTCAGGCCTCGGCTCCTGGTCTAAGGTGACCGCAGGCGCCGCGGAAGCACCCGCGCGCGGGCGCCATGTCCCCCCACTGCAGGTCGCGTTGCCAGCGCTCGAAAGGGCCTCTGGGGCCCGACTTCAGTAGGCCATAGCGAGCGTGATTTCGTCGCTCGCGGGTAGATCCCTGCGGCAAAGTAGTAGGGAATGCCGAGTAGGGCCCCAATCCACTGGGTCGAGTGTCTTAGGTGCCCTGTGAGTCTGTATGTGTGAATCTGCCCGTGGGTCGTTGAACGTCAATGACCGTAGTCTTCAACATTCGTATACAAAAAATTCGCTTTTCGCGTTCGAGTTTTTCGGTTTCAAGCTGGGGATCTATTAGATAGCGACTGTTTTAGGTGTCTGGGCACAATAAAAAAATTCTAGGATGCTAATATGACGTAGTTCCAACACTGCGAAGTCGTTGTCTTTAAAGCTACCGGTAGTCTTCGTTGCGCCCCTTCTACCGTTAGTGCTGATATAAGTGATAGCTCCATAACCTTGAGAGCTGATAAGCTGTTACCCCATCTATGGTAGATAGTGTCTATAGATGGTAGATAGATAGCATTCATCCTCTTACCAGCAACCAACAATAATAAATAATGTGTTATATCCTAGCCAACCCCACTACCACTAGCTAATTGGACATAACGTTTCAGTCCCGGAATCCCGCCTGTCGAGTCGAGCGGTGCCGGAGGGCTCTGAGCCACTCCGTCGCGAGCAGCACCGGCGGCTAGCGCGGCGCTTTGGCCCTCCTCCCCACCGGGAGTCGGGTGAATGAAATTCTGGACTGGGTCGGGCAACCCCATTTGGGTGTCTGGACGGGGAACGAACGACGAACGAAGGGCTGTGGGGCGGCGAGGCGCTCCTAGCGGCCCTAGTGTGTTGGGTTTTAAGAGATTGTTAGACCTACAAAGAACTCTTCCCTCAGGGAGGGAGCCTAGGCTGCTTGAGTGCAGCGACGCAGCGAACAACGACGGACAACGAGGCTGAGAACAACAGGATACACCGACTCACGAACACACCGGAATCATTCACCCAAACCAAGCAAATTATCAAGCAACCGCGACCCCAAATCACCGATAACTCAAACACGTCACGGGAGACGGAGAGAGAGAGCGAGAGAGAGAGAGAGACTCCGCAGCGACGGCCGGAGCGTGTCTCCGTTGTAACTTCCCACGTAGCGGAGAGTCCGAAGGGGAGCGTCATGTCGCGCGACCACGGCGATCACTTTGGATACAGATCGCGACGAGATATCTTCACGACAGAGGAAATCTTGCCGTTGAGCGTGAACCTTCTAGACGCTTCTAACGAACAACCCTGAGTAGCAACCAAGGGGAAGAAACACCAAAGGGGCCAAGGGCTTGCATGTAACTTGCATCAAGGGGAAAGATTCCCTCACCTAGGAAGCGAACCTACACCGATCTCCAAGGGGAGATGGCAAATTAAACCTCAAATCTCGAGCGGATAGAGCAACCGACTCGCTCGCCAAAACCTTGACCGAGAAGAAAGAAGCAAGGACCTACAAGCCAAGGGTAGCGGACCTAGGGAATGTGAGAGGAAATTTCCGAACGCCAACGCGAACGCCAAACGCGGGAAGGCAACGAAACCCTAACCAGGCTAAACAGAACCTACAAAGAACAGGCCTGGACGACAACGAAAGTTAGCAAGCCCCAAGAAAGAACCGGAACCCAACAAGAAACGACAAGCCTTGCAAGAAGTTAAATAAGCCTTCACAAGGTAACCTGATAGCCTGAGACAAGCGCGCAGCGAGTGACAGGCGACCTGGCTCCTTTGGGTCAAGATTACCCGAAAGGAGGAAACCTGGAATCTAGACCTGACAAACAGGCTAGAAGAAGGAACGAAACGAGAACTCGAATTCTAGGTCGCTAGGGACGAATCCTACCAACCTAGATGTACCTGAGCTTCACCGTGTGGCCGCACGACGAAGGACCTGGAAACAAGAGCCTGGAAATCGCATCATCTAGGATGAATGCGACACCGCCATGCCTGACGAGCCAAGTTTTCCCCCAGCGTGGACTCGAGGAGAGGACGTGCTGGGGTGCGCGGGGTCGGTGCGTGCACCGGGGGGAGGACAAATATCGAGGGGAGGGGGCAGTGCCCCCACCCCCCGATATCACTCGGACACCTGGCTCGTCAGGCATGGCGGGATTCCGGGACTGAAACGTTATGTCCAATTAGCTAGTGGGGTTGGCTAGGATATATAACATTATTTATTATGTATGCATAACAACTTTTCAGAACACGCCTTTCGCCAGATGCACGCGGCTCGCAGGGTGCATCGGGTCCCCCGCGGGGACGCCGTGCGTGCGCATATCAACTTTTCGCCTATGGTGCCGGGGGGTCCGTCAGGTGCATGGAAGTTTGCCCCGCAGACGCACGCCGTCACGTGCACGCCGTGCGTGTTGCGAGTGGCAATCACGTATACATGCGCACGGCGTGCAGACGCCGTGCGTGCGCATAGCAACTCTTTCTCTACGGTGCCCCCGTGGTACCCAAGGCACACAATTACGTAAACAGGCAGTGTAATAAAAGGTTTCTCACTGGTCACTGGACACTAACTAGCTTGATTGAGCGATTGAGCAGGCTGAGGCTGGGATTATAAAAATCAAACCTGCTATATATTTTATATTTTATCTTAATGTTAAACCCATACCCGTACTTTTACTTTACGGGAATGTTTAAAAAAAGTTCGCATGGTCCTCTTTCGTCTTTCGACGGAACGCGACCTTATGACCTTATCACTCCCGCGGCGGGCGCCGCGGTTCTTTGCCGTTAGAGCGTGTGCAAGGGAGGGGCGAGGGGCGAGGGGGGAGGAGAATCGCACCATTTTCTGGCGAAGATTTTGGTGGCAACAGGTGGCCCCCTTGCCCCTGGGAGTTTTGTTCTGGGCTTTGGAGAATAGTTAAAAATGTCCCCCTCCCCACCCCCCAATTAGTAGTTAAAAAGCCCTGTTTGACCGCCCTGTCAATACGGGCCAGGATAGCTAGGTCGCCAGCTTCGCCGCACTCTTCGTTCGTCGGGGCCTACTTTGGTATTATCAGAGGCTCCCATCTTCAACAGCTCCCACTCCACCTTACCATTTATAACATGGGGGAGATGGGGGAAAAGAGGTCTCAGTGCGGCTCCGCTCAGTGGCGTTCGAGCCCACGTAAGTCTCGCCCACGTAAGCAGTTGCTCTCGTGGCGTCACGCGCTCTTCGGCGCGAAGTCGCGGACCTGCATAGTGTACCGGCCCCAGTCAAGCTAGGGCTGGCTGGGAGGCTGTCTGTGGGCTAAGGGAAGCGCCAGACTCTAGAGTAGAGAGACGGAGAGATAGCGAGCAAGTGGAGAGGGGAGAAGAAGTGAGGAGAGAGAAAATGACGATGGCGCTGCTGCTCGCGCTCTCTGCCGCATCGGGATACCTTGTGGGCGTGCCTGGAGCGTCTGTGGCGGCACGATGTGTCGGGCGGGCATCGTGCGCATGCCAAGCTGAGCTCCCACCCGAGGCGATGGAGAGCATCCCGCCCGCAGCACTCGCAGACGCATGGAGGAAGGACGAGAAGGCCAAGGAGCTGGGAGAAACACTCAAGGGATGCTCTCTCTATGTGATCGGAACGGGTGGCGCGAAGCTGCAGGCGGTCGGACGCATCTTTGCCCGTCGGTTACCTAATTACCGCTTCTACTCCGTCCCCGATCTCATGTGCAGCACATATTCCAGCCTCGCGCCAGACAGTGCCGCCGCAGACTCACTTGGTGTGCTCTACGAGGCCGAGACTCTCGATGATGTGCAAATGCTCGCCCGCGCCATCATGGACCAGGTGCAGCAATATACCCGCTCAGTCGTGCAAGTGTGGGAGGGCGCCGTTACAAATTCCGATTTTGCGGTGATGCAACAAGGCATTGTCGTCCGCGTGGTGGGCCCCAGGCCTGATCATCCGAACGCAGGAGGGGACATCGTCGCCTCCGCTCGTGCCGAGTGGGAAGAAAAGCACGGAGTAGCTGACGTGACAGTGGATGTGGCTGCAGACATTGCGCCCGATGACATTGTCTATGCCATCGTGGAGGGCCTGCTCGAGTTCATCCGCAATCACCCGGGCAAGTCGGAGGAATGGAAGGCCAAGTCCGAGGCACTCCTTGAGCAGGGTTGGAGTCTGGACAATCCGCCTTCACCTTGAGAAGTGACTGCTCGTCGCAGTGCCCACCACTCTAACTGGGATTGAGAGCTCACCAGCTCCAAGCGTGCACGAGCACCTCTGTGTATCTTGCGTCGTTTGAAGATGGACATGAGCGGACAACTTCTTTTGCGCATGTGCCCACCACGGTACCAGGCACACTTGCTCTCAATGGATCACGAGCCGCACTTACACGTTGGTTTAGGCGTTCTGCGGATAGCCATGAATACCGAGTCGGAGACCTCAAATGCTCTCCACGCCGATGTTGGTTTGTGTCTATTCAGATCAGATTCGGCACGTGATGTGCACATACCCACCCAGCAATGTCGGCTCATCACGTGGCCTCGCGTGGGACCCCCAAGGCCCAGAGTACAACCATGAAGCGTGTCCATGGCAACATACATCAAGCCAAGCCGTAGATCGGAGGTAAATATTCGTAAACCGAGTTGCTGTGAGTTAGAGTGTTAACTATACGTGTAAACATCTGAGCGTTAGTACCACTACTGCCTCTAGCCCGGTACTATCACGACAACCCTAGGCTAGCCGCAGCATTCCTAGAGGTGGGGGAGAGTGGGTTGAAAAAAACTCTTGTTGATCCGGAGGCCCACATTTCTTTATCTTCGGACCGGGGGAAGATTTCCCCTCGTCCCTCTCCCCGCTCTAATCCGAATCCGAGGCAGAGGCAGAGCGATGGCGACCGACCCGCCTGTGACAGGCCGACCTTCGCCGCGCTCCAGTGAGAGCACGGCGGTGGTCAGCCCCCCTTTGTCGATGGTGTTCGGACTAAATGGTCCGGGTACACCGGTCGGCGGTCTCACCGGCGTTTCATGCCACTGCACTCGGCCGATTTCTGCTTCACCTGCCCACGCAGCATGGCCGTCAGCCCCACACCACACCACTTCCAGCCCCAACCTGAGGAGGATGACACCGGCTTGCCTACGCGCTCCTACGCGCAGAACCTATCACAGGGTGTCTTGTGCCATTTGTGGTTCTATGTTCTATACCGTTAGTGTGCCTTGTGTGGCAGTGCCCCACTACCACTAGCCCACTAGGTATCTTTTAATCATCTTGTCATGAAGGTGCGGGACTTCTACCGTCCCCGCTCTGACACTTGTGACTTCCAATAACCCCCCCCTCCTCCGCGCCAAAGGCGCGGGACTTCTACCGTCCCCATTGTGACTGCCCCCCCCCCCCCCCCCCCAAGCCACGCAGGATGGGGGCGGGGAATACATGAGTTTATTATACTTCACTGGGCTTTTCACAGACGACTCCTGTGAAAAAGTTCACACTGCTTGTGAAAAGATTGGGCCCCCTGGCGGTATGATTATTCTCGACCCCCTTCCCCCCGCCGCCGAGCCCCCCCCCCCCCCCCCTCCCCCCC
The DNA here is from genome assembly GCA_018136815.1 of Isochrysis galbana. NCBI lineage: Eukaryota > Haptophyta > Isochrysidales > Isochrysidaceae > Isochrysis > Isochrysis galbana. Next base: position 3,112,978 of record CM030940.1, on the reverse strand, counting down.
GCCGAGCTCCCCCAACCCCTCGCCTCCTCCCCCCTCTCCAGCCGCCGAGCCGTCCCCCATCCGCCCAGCGCCCCAGCCCCTCTATCCGCCGAGCGCCCCAGCCACATAACGGGATCGATTCTGAAGGAATGAGATATCTCACAGAGGTCCTATCCAGGGGGGCCTTGAACAATCTCAAACATCTCAATCTACGGGACAGCGAATTTGGCTCTAAGGGGATGGAGGCATTTGCATGGGCCATATATCCAAGGGGGCATTGAGTAATCTCGAACATCTCCATCTCCAGTGTAACATGATCAGCGATCAAGGAATGAGGGCATTTGCTGAGGCCTTATCCAAGGGGGCGTTGCACAATCTCATACACCTCGATCTCGGCAAAGACACGATTGGCTCCGAGGGTATGAAGGAGTTTGCACAGGCCCTCAAAGGGGCATTGACCCATCTCACATATCTCAATGAACCGCATTTTGCCGTACACGCAATAGCCTCGCGAAAGAGCGGGTCATCAACAAGGTCGAGCGGCAGCGCCTTCTTCACCATCACGCGCATCCATGCCATGGCTGCATCATCGGTGCAAACAGCCTGAAAAGCATGAGCGGGAGCAGCCACGATGGCAGTCCCTTCATCCCGCTTCGCTTGCAGCTCCTTCATGGTCCTTGCGTTATTGTCGGACTCCGCCTGCCTCTTGCGCAGCTCGTTCAACACCATGAGGTAGACATTGCGTTGTGCCGGGCTTGGGCGACAGGCCCTCACATTGCGCGGCTTCACTCTCTCATCCAGATGCATGCGAATGTTGAAAGGCCCGCCGGTGTACTGCATGCCACAGAATATGCAGGTTTTTGTCTTGCGGGACTTGCTGGCCGCGCTCTCCGCATCCACAGTGGCCCACTCGAGGGCGCAACCTTTGAGCTCGTCGATTTCAATCTGGATCGCCTCCTCTGTCTCCTCACCATCGAGTCGGAGATCATTGGAGTTGGAAGCCATGAGAGCTACGACGAGAGACGAGAGCGAGAGAGCGAGCGAGCGAGCGAGGAGCGAGGGCGGCGAGAGGCCACAAGGAGCGAGCGAGAGGCGAGAGGAGAACTCAAGTAGAATAGGACAAAAATGAGTTGCGATGTACGACGAGGTGGCACAAACCTTAAACGGTGTCTATTCTCACGAAATCGCCCTCTTTCTTCTCTCACTCTTAAATGTCTTCCTATGGTCGCGCTCTCCCGCCAAGAAGAACTGGTATGTCAATATGTCAGCACGCGGCGCGCGGCGCGGGCGGGAAGGATAAAGCCGTAGGTAAGGTAGGGGTAGGGGTATATTAAATTAGAAAAAATAATTTTAACTACAGTATGGGTGCACCATTAATTAAGAAGTCAGGGAAAAAGGTCTCTTAGCCTTTCTTATGAGATTCCAAAACTGGGCCCTCCTTCTTATTCGGAGCGGCGAAGTCGAAGTATTTTTACTTCTTATTTCTTATCGCCCACCAGAAATAGTACATATAGTACTTCTTACTTCTTCTCCCCCCCCCTTCCCCCCCTTCCCCCCCCCTCCCCCCCCCCCCCCCGCGACGCGCGACAGCGACAGCCACGATGTCGCTTCCCCAGAAAATGGCAAACCTGCGCGCCACCTTTGGGATGCCGGACGGAGGCCCGTACCTGGCGGATGTGTCGACCATGAACAAAGCGCTCGGCATCACCGGCGAGGGCACCGTCATGCAGCAGCTGGATCGGCTCATTCTCCTTACAACTGGGGCGCCATTGGGGGTTGACAAAAGCTGCAACGCGACGACACCAGCGCCATCTGTGGTGCAGCCTCCGCCTCCTCCGCCTCCACCTCTTCATCCACTCGCTACTTCTGAAGCATCCACATGGCACATGGCACATGGGGAGATGGTATTCGGCGAAGATAGAGAGGGGGAGAGTAGTAACAGTGACGAGCATGAATGAGTGTATGGGTGGTAGCTATGAGAGGCGAATGGCAATGGGTGTGTGAGTATCCCAAAGGTGCGGGCCATCAAAAGTCAGCAACAGTGTATGTATGTATACGACTATACGACAACATGTATATGTTATAGAGAGTGTGGGGGGTGAGCAGAAGGTACATATAGCTTGCAGTGCGCGAGAGCGCGCTTCCGAAAAAATTTGGCCTGGAGGGGGCAACTTGAACTAGGACTTCTTGTTTCTTGTCTCGCGGTCATCGCTGCCTCCACACCTCCACAGCAAGCTTCTTATGTGGCCGATCGCGGAAATCAACAAGGGTAGCTTCTTATGGGCCTCGGGGCCCAAACCCTCTTAGGATTTCTTAATGATGGGTGATGGGGTTTCTTAATGGTGCACCCATACTGTATAGAACACCATTCGGGCGATCGGCTCCGTGGCAGGCTGACGCTCGCCGTCAGGTCCCACCAACCTGACACCTATCTGACAAACCTGACGTCAGGCCTGACGGAACAACCGGGAGCCCGGCCGCCCGGCCGCCCGGCCCCCCGCAGTAAACAGTAAAGCGGAGAGGGGCGGGCCGTAGGGCGGGGGTGGGGGGAGGGGGGGGGCGGGGGGCGAGGTGACTTTTGTTTTTCGGCCGGTGCCGCGGACAATCAGAGGTGGGTGCGGCGGACATGCATGCAATCCGGGGGTGGGGTGGGGGTGGGTGGGGGGTTCGATGGCTTCATGCGAAAGGCGGGGCGACTGAGAGGATGAGGAGGAGGCGCAACGAACTGCGCGCAACGACGCCTGCAGCTGGCGTGCCCCGCCGCCCCATGCACAGGCCGTGGACGCGCCGTTCACCGTCTCCTTCCCCCCCCCCCCCCCCAACCTCACTTCCAACCTCCCCATAGGTAACCCAGCAGCGCGTGACGGGAAAAGCAGGCCAGCAAACAGCCTTGACAGATGTTGCTCGCAAGCATGATGGCTTTGCTTGTCCTTCCTTGCGTCGCCTACTTCGAAGTGGACACGACTAGCACAGTTGACGACCGCTGCCCCTTCTCGTGGCCTGAGTACCACTTTGACGAGGAGGACATGTCAACAGCAGACGCCGATATTCTGTTCTCGTGCAACGCGCCGCCATCGGATGCCGAGATACAGATGGTTAGTAACAGCATTGCGAATGGCGTCTCCGTGGCCAATGCCACCGCCAACCTCTGCTTCGGTCGCGGATGTTGGTGGGCAGGTTCTGTGACCATGGAAGCCACCATCAGCATCCCGCCGGGTGAGCTCATGCACAATGGCTTTCCATTCTCGAACACATTCAATCTGACGAATCTGCCAGGCGAAAATGTGACCGGCCTCTGCTTTCCTCCCACCTTCATGGGTGGAGGCGGGTATCTCTGCCTCGTTGACCGGCCACCGAAGTCTATTGCAAACCGTCGACAACTTGCGCCAGATGCTGGATCCTCGACGTGGCTGCTCTCTGCAGATTATGTTCCTGTGGCTATGGATGGTTTCACGACGCCACAGGTAGACAACCAACTCAAAACAATGATTCTGATTGCGGCAGCTATCCTCATTGCTCTAATCCTCCTTGGGTTCCTTTCTGGTGGATCAAGTTCAAAGTCGGCGCCTCCGCCTCAGCTCTAAGATAAATGTGCTCGCTCTGATCAAGTGCCACGTCGTCGCGAAAGCCGTGGGAACGCCTTTATTACCAACGAGCCGAGCGTCAGATTTGCCATGTAGTTCTTCTGGACAGGAGATCAATGGGCTCGCCCATACCAAGCTATCCATGTCTCGTGTAACAACGGATGACTGTTTTATATGCCATGTCCAATCTTTGGTCTATGAGATCCAGACTTGTTGGAGATTACCACAGCTCGGCGCGGGCAGTATCACTTGATGTGCGAACACCATTGCATCTGCACTCCTACGCGCAGGAAAAGAAGGAGCTGAGAACATGAGACTCAAACAGCGATCCAATGCTTGGCTTGCTTCTCGGCACACTTGAGCCAGCCTCTTGGTGAGCTCTGTGCGCCTTTTGGTTCGTGCGCATGGAATGCTTGGGGTGGGCCACTGGCTCTCTTGCATGGACGGCCGCCCTTCTGCCTACTCCATTAACCCCTGAAGCAACTGGGTGGCGATGGGTCAGCCATGATCCTATATCTATATGGCGTCCAGAAGGTTGAGTCCAGGTAACCTCGCCAATGCCTTACGTCAAGTCACTTAATCATAATACTAAAATAATAATTCATAACATCTGAAGATTCAGGGTTACACACCTACTAGAGACCCGGTAGCTAGTACCTCCCCGCCGTCATCGCCCTTACATCCCTTCTCTCCTCTCCCTTCCCCTTCCCTCTCCTTCGTTTCCATTTGAAAAAAGCCTTTTGATTTGGTTTCTTCCGGGGTCCGGCCCAGGTCCAAATAATAATTAATGTCATATCCTAGCCAACCCCACTAGCTAATTGGACACAACCTTTCCGTCCCGATTCCCGCCATGCATGACGAGCCAGGTGTCCGAGTGCTCCCGGGGGGAGGGGGCACTGCCCCCTCCCCTCGATATTTGTCCTCCCCCAAGTGCACGCACACGCACCTACCCTACGCGTAGGCCCTACGCACCCCAGCACGCCCTCTCCTCGAGGCCACGATGGGGGAAAACCCCTCTCGGGTAAAAACAACGCTGGCGGGGGGGGGGGGGGGGGGCATTCGCACTCGTGAAACTGGGGGCCCAGAAGCGCTAATCTCTCTCGCCAAGGCGAGTGGCCGCGGCGGGCCGCGGCCCTTCCCTCTTGGTTCTGGTGCCCCCCGTCTTCTTTCACCTTTCACCTTAGACGGGGCAAGAAGACACGTTAATGGCGGAGGGGAGAGCTGCCGCTCCCCCCTCCCCTCCCTCTTCCCTCTTCCTCCGCCTCTCTTCCCTGCGGCCCTGGCCCATGGCGCGCGCCTGCGACCCCCCTTCAGGTTCCCAGGTGGCCTCCAGGGGCTTGGGAGCACAGCTCAGGGGGCAGGTGAGGCTGGGGCATAGCCCTGACCCCTCCTCCCCTCCTGCTTCTCCCTCGTTGGCTCTCGCGCCCCCTGGAGGTCGACTGGAGCTGGCTGGGGGCTCCTGATCAGGGGGGCCCAGGGGGAGGAGGGGACCCTGTTTATTCCTCTTGCCCAAGCCCCCCCCCCCCCCCCCCCCCACCCACCCACCCACCCACCCTTTTAGAGCGGGGAAGGGGAGGAGGGCGAGCCCAGCCGCAGCAGCAAAGGAGACGACAGATTCTTGGGAGCACTCCTAGACAGCGCGCGCCGGACAGCGCGTGGCTTGTTCACCAGGAGGGCCTTCGGCTCGGCGCCGTCTCCTCCTCACGGTGCATGCTCGGTGCCAGCTCGCTTCATGCCCGCCTGTACCAGCCTGCGCTTGGTGCGCAGCTCGAGCGAAGTGCCGCCCTCTCGGCCCGCAGCACAATCCAGCTGGCCGGCTGCAGCTGGCTGCTCGAACCAGCTGTGGGCAATGTCACTTTGTGCGACGAGGCGGTGTGGATTGATGGCGCTCTCGCCGCGCAGAGGAGCAGCACGCTCCAGACGCTCTTAGAAGGTCCGCCAGAGCTAGCTGTAGTCCCGGGAGGACGGTCGCGCCATGTTCTGACTACTTACTATTTTGGAGGCGACATCGCAACAAGTTGTGCCGCCTCGCTTGCACATGGGTATGCCATACGAGTGCACCTGTATTGCGATGATCCGGATGAGGGCAGCTGCGAGTCGGCACTCCTCACAACTCCTGTCATCACTGGAGTTACTCATGCCACACTCCCACATCCACTTTCGCCCGACAATGCTGTCCCGGTGGCATATTCAGTCGAACCCTCTATTGACGGCTCCCATGCGTCCGCAGCTGGATGCCAGCTTGAAGTTTTTGCCTCTTTACCACACCTGTGCTCGCATCACGAGGTGGGCTCGCTAGCTAAGGTGATATCGCGTCTAGAAAATTTGCTGCATGTAGCTTACGCATCCGCCTCTACCGGTTTCAGCGGCACAAATGGTGTTCGTGAGTTGACCTACGGTGAGGTGGCACCTCATGGCATACTACAGCTTTTGGGCGTTCGATCGGATACTCCGCCCGTCTTACCCGGCTTGGGATCTCCGGGAACAAGCTTTCTTGATGTGGGTTCGGGAGTTGGCCGTCTCGTGCTCGCTGCGGCGCTCACAACGGGGGCCAGGGTGATTGGCATCGAAGTTGTTGAGGAACGCCACGTCTTAGCGCAACGAGCTCTCAAAAGTGCAGTTGACTCGGGTGCGCTAAGTCAAGAGCAAGCCTCGCGGGTATCTCTCATTCACGCAGATGCAACGATGGGCCTACCGGACGCAACACACGTGTATCTTTCAAACCTGTGCTTCTCCCCCGATCTTGAACTCGCCATTACTCGTGCTGTGCTTGCCATCCCAAGCCTACATTGTGTGGTAGTGTTGCGACCTTTGCCATTGGACGCTTTATCCATTGAACGAAATGGGTCCAGTGAGCAGCTCTCCGGATCGGCGAGAGTTACATACGATTTGCCAAAAACATGCAGGCTTCGGAATGAAGGAGTTGTTCATTTACAAATGACGTGGACACAGTCCTTCCCTGCGATACGATATTGTTGTGCCTAGTCCACCGCATTTTCATCACAGTGAGAAGTGGGGGGAAGGAGGCGAGCTACTTACGAGAAAACTTATTTTCATGGTTACGTGAAAGATCAGAACTACTTGTAGGGATGGTGATGGCGGCCGGCGCTGCTCGATTGCCTGTCTGCTAGAGGACCAGGTAGCGGTGAGGTGCCTACCGGTATTGGTGGCTCACGCCTTCTCCCGCTTTTCTCCTTCGTCTCTGCGCTCCCTCCCACCTCCCAGCCGCTCCGCCCCCCCCCCCCCCCCCCCCCCCCCACTGTGCTTGCTCGTAGAGGTCAGAGGAGGATGCTGACACTGCTAGGAGGGGACGAGCTCGCAGTGAGGGCGGCGCTGCTGCCCGAGGTGCGGCAGAAGTTTCAGTCTCCGCAAACATTCCTCCCCGCTTACCGCTTAGGTGTAACAAACGGGACTTAAATTGAGTGAAGTCTTCCTGAGGTTTGTTTGAGGCGTGTTTTGCAACAGGCTGGAATCCTTGCCCGTCAAACACAAACAGGGAGGCTCCGTGAGCTGGGAAACGAAGCCGTTTGGAGATGACGAGTGCTGCCGCAGCATCCAAAAGCACACGAGTTCAGCAAACACAACAGAATGGGTAAGGACGAGCGCACTGGGAAGGGCAAAATCGTGGATGGGATGGATGAGAATAACATAGATGGAACGGGAAATGGTAAAATCATCTAAAACTCAAGCGTTCTCTAGCCGTCCTGCTTCGCTCGCATTCATCCACCTCTTGTATGGCAAACTGCGTTCTCTCATCCAATCATAGAAATGCTCATTGTAAGGCGCAAAAAAGCCGTCAAGAATGGCATTTAGCTCAGCCGATGCCCGCGCCTTTTGTGACAACGTGTTCCTGTTGTGCACTTGCGCATATGCAGAGTCAGGGATAGCCCGTCTCAATCCTAGAAAATCCTGAATTCTATGCATAACACTCTCAGTGTTCTCGAACATCTCCTCTGCCTGCAACACAAGCAGCTGCTCTCTGGGCCAAATGCGGCCCCACTCCGAAAGACCATAAATGTAGACAGCAGACGTAAGGATCCGGACATCGAAGTCCTCGAGAGACCGCTCACCGCGACGGAGCAACCCAATCTTCTCTTCAATCAGACATTGCAGCTGATGATCTCTATCAACAGCAGAGTTGCCCACTCGTATGCGGCCCATGCGCACGTAGTCGTTGAAGGCTGAAATGCTGCGCTCTCGCGGATGACGGAGCACAGCCATGGCCTTTAATGCAGGGAAGATCGAGTGTATCTGCGCAGCGGCGAGATGCTCGTGCAAGTAAAAGGGGCAACCCTCAAACGGCACCGCCCTGCCGCCACGGCAAGCGCCTGCAAGTTCCCCATTTCCCAATAGTGCTGATAGGTCATGCGCAAGCAGTTCGCTACGTTGGCCCGTTCCCGCCCCACTGCGTGCCGATCGGAGCAGGCGCACCCGCTGGCTCGCAGCGCCAACCGCCCTGTGGCCTGCGAAAGCTGCCACATAGAAGGGCCAGTTACTTGCTGGGGCCATTGGGCTGTACCGAGTGAGGTAGCGCTTGAACTTGGAGAAGTAGCACAGCTCTTTGCGCTCGGGCGGACGCACGTCGGGGTGCGCTTCAATGTACTTAAAGAGCGAGGTGGAGCCGCACTTTGGCGCGCCAATGATCATAAAGGAAGGCTTGCATGAAAACGACTCTGGCCACGCGTGCATCACAGGCGCGGACGCATTCTGTGAGAACGGCGAGAGGGGCGGCAGCAGGACAGTCCCGCCGCCTTGAGCGCTCCTCATACGCGCGCCGCGCCCTCCCTGTCAAGACTCGCAAGCTTTTCGTGCGGGGAAACCACCCTTAAGGATGATCCTGAGCCCACTGATGCTGCTACTCGGTGGGCGGCAAGGCGGCGCGTCGTGTTGACGGGTTGTCAGTCGTCAGCCCACGGCGGGATGGGCGCCGTGTGCGGGACGCGGGACGGGACGGGCGGGGGCGGGGAGACGGGGGGGGAGGGGGGGGGGGGGGGACGCCGATCGACTGCCTTAAGGTGATAGGCAGGTGGCCGCGGGAGGGGCGGGAGAGTACTCTAGGGCGAAAATAAGGGGGCGTGGGCGCGCCCGCGCGCCGGGCAATGTCCGCCGCCGAGAGTCGGTCGGCTCTGGCGGAAGAGCCCCCTCCCCCTGTTTCAACATAAGTCGTGTTTTGTTATGTGGTGTTTCACAGTAACCCCCGTTCACACTGCGTCGAAGCTCTGGACTTCTCTCTCCGGACTTCGCTCTTTCGCTGCCGTCACGCCGCCGCTCCGCGGTGCCCTCGTCAGCGACAGAGCCCTCTCCCTTGGGAAAGCAGGCCGCGCACGGCCGCTCCGCCAGTGTCTCACACTCACTGGCTCCGCTCCGGCTGCGTTATGCCGCGTGGGGCTGTCCGGTCTCGAGCGACTCGGACTCGAAGCCCGGCACCTCTCACATCTTCCTCTCCTCCCAGCCCAATGCGGGAGGAGCAGAATGCCATTCCTTCCGACGGGGACACTGGGGCCTCTGAGGAAGGCGTTGGGGAGAATGGCTCCCCCTCTTCCTCCGAGCCTGAGCCTGAGTCCTCCAGTCCTTGCGCTAGGCATGGGCAGCGACGCCGCCTCAAGACATATCCTCCCTCTTGTCTTGAGTCGAATTTTTTGGTGCTTGAAACAGAGGGCGAGGGGGGTTGTGCTTCTTGTGTTGGTTGTAGTTGCAGGAGGGAGTGGGAGAGGGAGTGAAGTGTCGTTGGAAGAGGGCCCAAGGCAGGGCACTGAGTTGTAGGTGATTGTGGCCCACAAGAGTGGGGTGAAAACGAGAAGTGTATCAGCATGGGCATGGGTCTTGAGTTGAAATTTTTGGTGCTTTGAACAGAGGGCAAGGGGGTTCGTGCTGTTTGGTTTGGTTGTAGAGGGAAGGGAGAGTGGGAGAGGGAGTCAAGTGTTGAAAGAGTGCCCAAGGCAGGGCACTGAGTTGTAGGTTCTTGTGGCCCAAAGGAGTGGGGTGAAAACGAGAAGTGAGTCAACATGGAAAACAGAGACTTAGCAGGGTGCTCTCCGTAGGAGATTGATGGTTGTGAAGTGCCCTCCCATGTTGGGTGCACTGATGGTAGAGGTTTCCACGATGGGGAGGGCAGCTGAGCTGCCCTCCCACATGGGGTGCTCTTGGGGTGGGGGGGTTTCCCACTGTTGGAGGGGGTCTCCAAGACCCCCTGCATGCTACGCAGAGCCATGGTGGGAACCTGTTCGGTGCCAGTGCTCGCCACCCCGCGCGCTTGCGCGGGTGTGGTTTGGATGGGCTGGATGGGCTTTGAGAGGGCTTTCTGACGAGCCGCCTCGGGCGGCATGGGGCGTCCCAGGTGGGGCGCGGTGGCGAGGGTCGCCTGGGGCTCGGGAGCGGTCGCGGCACGCTCCATAGGTCAAACTATAACAATAGTTTTGCCCATACCCATACCATAACCCACTAACCCACACACATAAACATAAATGCTTAATTAGTTAGCCATAAGCAGTTGTTTAACAACGACATTTTAGATTGAGAAGTATCACTCTCATCCCCGCTCGTGCTTGCGCTTATTGCGATTGAACCGCAACATGAGAGACGCAGACACTTGGTCCTGGATGGAGGGAGGTACATACCACGATGGCCGTGTGCGACTGTTGTGCTCGTGGCCGCAGGATCATCCATGTCGCCATGACCATGGATGACCCCGCGGCTCGACTCTGCGCGAGTGCGCCGGCGAGTGTCTGTGGAGGGTGCAGGCGCGAGTGCTCAGCTCAGGAGTAGGGCAAGGAGGAGGAGGTGTGTGTGTGGAGAGAGGAGAGATGAGGTGGGGTAGGTAGGGGCGGCACACTCGCCCATCGCGCGTGACGCGTGACACACACAAGTAACGGGAATACCAGGGGGGGCGAGCCCCCCCCCCCCCCCCCAAATATGCAAGATATGCAAAGATACCCCCCCAAATATGCAGCAAATATGCAAAATATGCAGAGATATGCAAAATCCCCGAAAATGGGCCAAAATATGCAAAACATATCCTGCATATTTCTATCTGGGCCTACGGAGGGGGGGAGAATCGCACACCATTTCTTGGCGAAGATTTTCGTAGCGTCAGGTCGTCAGGTCGCCCCCCCCCGGAGCTTTTTTATCGGCCATCGCCCCACGGTCAAAAAATGCAGCTCAACCCTTACTAGTAGTTAAAAGTCCCTGTTTGACCGCCCTATCAATTAACTACCCAACTTGCATACTTGCATACTTTACTTGCCGGCAAGTCTGGTCAATCAAGGTCAAGCCCAATCACTGATCAGAGGTCTAAGAAGGGCCTCTCCCTCCCAACTCCTTCTACAAAAGAATCTCCCCTTCTTCGCCCCCCCTCCCTCCCAGACTCTCTCAGCTCAGTGAAGAGAAGCAGAACCTCCCCTGGCGGCTCTGTGTGCAGCTCCCCCGCCTCAGTACGGCGCCTCGACCCCTCGGGCCGACTTCCCTGTCTCGTCGGCACTCTCTCCTCTATCCTCGACCCCCTCCTCCCCTCCCCCCACACCCGTCTAGTCGCCACCCCTCCCCCGCACGAGGACGCTCTCCTCGCCTCCGGCTCGGCCGCTCCCTCTCGCTCCTTTCTCTTTCCTTTTCCTCCTACTCTCTCTCCCTTTCATGGCGCAGCGCAGGCAACAGATGCGGCGGGGTCAGGTACGCCCCGTACCAAGCTAGAGCGAGCGCGCGCGCCGCCTCGCTCAGCCTTACGAGAGTGTGAGCCTGGGCCGACGACCACCGCCCGTCCACCGCTGTCTGACTGCTGCCGCCTATCCTACCCTACTTCCCTCGGCACAGATGCCTGAGCCCGGGCTGGCGGATGACCCGGTCACCCGCAATATTGCCGACTTCCTTCGCAACGAGAAGACCAGCGGACTCCGGACCAAGGAAGCGGTCCAGTACGAGAAGGTGAGCCTTTGCTGCGCCCAGGAGACTTGCGACACAATGGACGTGCGCTCGCACCTGGGGCGGCTGAGCTCATCCCGTTCCTGCACTCTATCATCAAACAGCGCGTCGAGTACTTCAAGGGCTCCAAGCTGATCGACGCGCTCGTCGGCCCGAAGTACAAAGGGAAGTTGGCGCAGGCGACGCCCATCAAGTCGCGTGCGGATGCAGCCAAGGTTGGCCAGACTCTGCTGTCGCAAGGGTACTTCCACCGCTCGCAACGCGTGACGCATGCACACTCTCGACGGTGGGAACTGGAGCTGGTGTCGGGACCGTTCGAGGAGGATGGTGTGTATACCTGGGTATATGAGGGCTCCAAGACAAAGCTCTACTTTTTGACAGGCGCAATGCTTCTTGGTGCACTTGGTCTCTGCATGATCCAGATCTGGCCCTTGTGGATGAAGATCGGTGTGTGGTGGTGTTCGGTCACCTTCCTCACTACCTTTGGCATACTCTGCATCGTGCGTCTCATGCTTTTCATCCTGATGTGGATCATTGGTTTCCGAGGCATCTGGCTCTTTCCGAACTTGTTCGATGACAATCAGACATTCGCCGGCTCTTTCATGCCCATCTTTGGTAAGGGTGACCCGATCATTATCTACGAGGATTCTGACGAGGAATACAACGAGTATCTCAGGAAAAAGTCCAAGAAGAAGGACTCGAAGGATGGCAAGAGTGGTGATAGCAATGATGGGAAGAAGGTGGTTCGCAAGAAGGCGAGCGAGGCGGAAGATGATGCGCCTAAGTGGCAGTTCGGCCTCATCAACATCATCATCATTTTCGGGATTGGCGCCCTCTGGTGCCTGCAGATGGGCTTCTTTGATGGCGAAAACGTGCCTGATTTTGTCGCCAAGCGCGACGATCTGCAGTATTATTTCAAGGGGCTCGCGGCTCCGGAGCCCACCAATGACACCAAGTGCGCTTGCCACGCATGTGCGCTTGGCGTACGTCCCTTATTGACCTGTTTGGCCCTCACCACCCCGGCCCATCGCTTGTTCCCCGCCTGCCTTGCAGGACTGGAGACGAACGCGACCCCTTTGCGGCGCCGGATGATGAGGAACACAGGAGGTTTTGAGCCGGACAAATTACGCTTTTACAAGGCTTGTTGTACTGATGGTGTTATCTTTGGCCACCATGAGTTGGTGCGTCTTGGCCAACCTAGCGCCCCGACACGGAACGCTGATTCGACGCGTCTTTGGCGGCGTCACTGGCCAGTTCCGGCTTCTAGGGCTTCGATCATTTGGGACCAAGTAGTCGTGGCGTTCTAGCTGGACCGAATTTTTGCGCATGCTATCTCCCCCTAGAGGACTCCAGCGTTGTCGTGCAAGCACTCTCTTGTTCATCCGCTCGAGTCACTGAGACGCGAGAGGTGCATCTAGTTATATCCGTCAGGGGGGGGTGGCCTCTCACGCTCAACCAGTTATTCAGGGTGGTGAAAACGAGTTTCAATGTGTTCAATTCACCGTAGGATAAGTGCTATATTGGCCATCCTCCGCAAGGAATAGCGGGCTGTTGTTGTGCCGGCGGGTGCGTGTGATAGACGTGTGCCGTGTTGTTGTTGCGCGTATGTGCATGCGTGTAGACTCGTGTGACACGCGACGCGAGCGGTCGCAAGAGTGGCCATCCGAGGTCAAATCATTTGTCATCTACACGGTCGTAATATTCTCGCCTCGCATGTGGCATGTGGCCCTAGCCCTAGGGCCTGCATAGGGTTAATCATGGCCCGAAAAAAAAACGTTTGAAATTCTCGCCTCATAAAAAAATCTTATTAAAAATTCGTAGTACGTGTGCGGCGTGAGGCAGCTTGCTAGTGAACCTCCCTACTACCCAACCTTAACCCCTAGCAACCCCCTCCCCCTTCCCCAGTTCCCTCTTTAGCGGAGAAGCTGGTTCCAGGGAGGCAGGGAGGCCGCGCGCGCTGCTTCGGCCGGGGGGGGGAGACCAAAAGGCCTGCCAGTTGTTTACGTTAGTGTTTTCGCAATATACGGTAATACTTTCCCGGTCCCAGGGGGTGCCCCCACGGTTCCCGACCGCCCTCCGCGTCCAGAGTTCCCCCGCGGAAAGAGTGAACGCACGGCGTGTGCCTTCCTGGAAGTTGCCATGCGCACGCACGGCGCCCCCGCGCGGGGAGGCCGATGCACATCGCGCCGTGCCCACGCACGGCGTGCACAATGTGATTGCAAGTCATCACATGTGCTGCGCAAAGAAACATGGCCAGTTTACGTAGTTGTGGGCCTTAGGGGGTACGCAGAGGGAAAAAGTTGACATGCGCACGCACGGCGTCTCCGCGGGGGGATCGATGCCCACGCACGGCGTGCACAATGTGATTGCAAGTCATCACATGTGCTGCGCAAAGAAACATCGCTTGTGGGCCTTAGGGGGTACGCAGAGGGAAAAAGTTGACATGCGCACGCACGGCGTCTCCGCGGGGGGACCGATGCACATCGCGCCGTGCCCATGCACGGCGTGCACCGATGTGATTGTCATCCGTGCGAAATCTCGCAAAACGAGTGTAGTTGTCGATCGTAGAGGAGACGCAGGGGAATAGCGCTAACACGGCGTCCCCCCGAGGGGGAACACGCACCGCGGGGGGAAGCAGAGAGAAAAAGGCTAGTCTGCATTTAATTTTAAGTTTAAAACTGTGGACATTCGATCGCTCAATTCGACTGATGTCCCACAATTGACGGAACGACACCTGGCACGAATCTAGCGCTGTTGGCGCGTGCGCGCTTGGGATGGCAGATGGCAGAAAGACTCGCCTAGACGCAGACGACTTCTCCGACCCGGGCCCACGCGCCACGCAATCATCACACCGCTCGACATTCCAAACCCACAAACACTAATAACATAAAAAGCCAAAGAGTTAGCCGATAGCCCGAAGGCGCAGGAGGGAGTAGAGAACTAGACCTCTGGCCTCTAGGGATCGGTACAAGCCGCCCACGACCGGAAGCCCCCACGCACCGAGCCCCTAAGTAAGTAGAGCACGAGGGGACAAGGACAAGCCGCAAGGCAGATGGGAGGAGTGGTAAGGGAAGAGGGCGGGGCTACGGGAATGATGTGCAGGGCCGCGCGTGTGCCAAGAATATCAAGAATTTTTTTTAAGATTGAGAAACAGCCAAATGCCAAATACAAATAAGAGCTAATGGCTTCGGCCCGTCAATGCCGGCGGCTGGCCGGCGCGCCACACTGCACGGACGGCAGTTACCTGAGTTGCACTGAGTTACTTGCTTGACGGACGCATCACGGGGCAGTTAGATAAGGGCAGTTAGTGGCAGTTAACTAAGTTATCTGGATAACTGCCCCCTACCAATCCCTAGCGGCCTTGCCTTAGAGCACGAGGGGACGAGCCGCAAGGCAGGAGGAGGGAGTGGGAAGGAGAGCGGGCGTGGCTGCCAGGGATACGTCCAAGGCCGCGTGCATGGTGAGAATATTGAAAGGTTTTTTTTCAACCCAGTCTCGTCCACCTCTAGCAAAAGTCTTTCCGCACAGAGCTCCGGCAATTTTACAACAGTTTCGAGAAATCTCACGCATATTTTCTGGGCGGATTCGCGCGCCATTTGGCCGTGTCGTGCTGGTCCTCGTGGCTGGCCTCATCCTGCGCCGGCGGCCCTTCTGCCGACGAGCTGCGCACCACAAAACTCAAATCAAAGTCCGGAAGCGCAGCCAGATGAGTAGACAAGTTGCCTTCCATTTTTTGTTCGATTGGCAAGTGGCCATAGTAAAACAGCAACCAACATGATATCACGGCATCCGTGGATTCAATATCAGCAAGGGCGATGCACTGCTTCGCGCATGCCTTTCTCAGTCCGAGTCTAAGTTTACAGCCAGCCTCCTGAATAGCGAGCAAGGAGAAATCCTTTCCCTCAAAGTCAAACGAGCAATCCCTGAACAACACCCTGACTTGCACCTCTTATCCGTGATGTCAGATGCGAGTCGAGGCGTGGCGTGTAATAGAGTGAGGAAGAGAATCCCCTTCACTGTCTTTGCCTTTTGGTGCGTTTTCCCCTTGAGCTGGGTTCACAATCATACCAGCTGAGGAATGGAGGCCTCCCGCAACGAATCTCTAGACAATAGAGGTTCCAGCATATGGGTTGTTCGCGGTTACACCAATTTGTGCACGAATGTTCCATTTATTGATTCGTTGCGAGGCCATTCAGCTGATATGCGAGCTCTTCGATTCTATCAATGAGGCGAAAGGCTTCGAGTTTTGCCATGTCAGCGACCGCCTGAGGGCACAAAGGAGTAAACATAGGAGGTGTAAGGATGAGCGAATACGCAGTGAGCCCCAGACATGAATGCCATAGGCGAGATAATAGGTGGGGGAAATGTTCCAACGGACCTTGTACTTATCCCGTTCACGTGAGTGCAAGATGTGAGCTTTGTGGCCCTGAGCATTCATGCTACGCAACGCGCTTGAGCAATCTTCCTCGAGTTTGATCTGTAGAACGAGCACAACATGAGAGATGCAATAAGCACAGCGTTGGCGGCAGGCGTACTCTGCTTCAAGGAAGCCGGGCATGGGTGCGCTGCCACATACCTCGGCTTCGACGGTCCCCAGTTCTGATCGAAGCTCCTCCCGCTCGCGCCTGATCTGCGATGAGGAGACGAGCGATGGGGGATAAGCAATGCAAAGACGTTGAGGTGAACATACCACCACCAGCCAGTGCTGGCAATCGACCTCCCCCTTATGTGCACCTGTTCCATTTCTGTCCGACATTGCCGGATCTCGTGTGAGACAATGGTGGTATCCTGCTCGACCTCGCCCGCCTTCTCGCGAAGCCACGCGCTCTCATTCTTGAGCCGCTTGATGTCGTGCTGCAGCGCCTGGATGCGCTGCTGCTGCCATCTCAAGTGCCTATGGAACTCGGCCTGAACGCCCTCGAGCCGTTGTCGTTCGACGCCCCTCTCCTTGAGCTGGCGTGAATGTTCTGTCAGCGCCCTGCTCAGCTCCATCACACCATCGGCGAGGGCCCTCGTCGACATGCTGGCCGCTCGACCGGGCCTGACGGCCCCACGCACCTTTTTCCCGCGCTGTTGCCTACTCCTAGCCTTGGAAATGGCATAGAGTACTCTACGAGTCCGCGATTTAAAAAAATCAGGGGGGTCGGGTTTTGGCCGATTTTAGGGTGTCATTTTCGGTTCGGGGGTGGGGGTCGGTATTTTCACGGGGTGATTATTTGGTCCGGGGGGGGGGGGGGTCGCGCGCGAAAAAAAATCTGAAGATTCAGGGCTACACACCTACTATCCGAAGGCACCCCTGTGTTAGAGCAAGGCTGATCAAAAAACTACCAGTAAAACTGGTAGGGTCATGGGGGCCGCGTTCCCCCCTTCCTCCACCGCAGACACCCCATGGGTGGGCCTGCCCACACAACCTCAGCCCCTGCCTGTTGGCAGGGGCTGAGCTGACATCATTTCTGCCCAGTCTCTCCCCGAGCGCGCGCCGCGCGCCGCGCTCACTCGCCCACACTGGCTCCCCATCGTACTGACACCCCCCTCCAGCACTGTACCACAGACCAGCCACGCCGCCAGGATTGCTCCCAGGGCCAGCGAGGCCAGCGAGGGAGAGGCAGAGGAGGCAGGGGCCCAGCCCCAGCCTCCACTGCCCCCTGAGCAGGCCCAGCTGGCCCTCTGAGGGGACCCGAGGGTCCCCTCAGAGGGGGGCCATGGCGCGCGCATGCGGCACACGCCCGTAAGAGAACGAAGAGAACAACGAGAAAAGAACGACAAAAAAAACGACACACTTTGACCCCAGAAATGGTAAGACTTTCGCCAATTTACGTATGTTTACAGGAAGACACCCTACGCGACAGACGGGCACCGCGGAAACGCGGCGCCAGACGAAGAAGACCCAGAAGGCGGGGGCCACGAAAGTAAGAGATGAAGTAAGGTAAGCGACGAGCGCGTTTACGTTTGTCTGCAGAATTGAACCAACAGGCCTGCCCCAGCCCGCCCCGCCCCCATATGGCCCGTCGTAGTGCACGCGGGCCAGCCCCCCCTGGGGGGGGGGTAGCGGGGGCTGGAGTGAGAGTGTGGGGTATAGGCGATGGCGTGTGCGATACCGGAGGGGTGTGAGTCAATAGCAGCATAGCGGGCACCTTCAAGAATGTTTTTTTTTTAGAGCAAGGCTGATCATGTCAGGAGTCAGGAGTCCTGTCAGGAGGATTAGGATTACGGATTACGACTTGACTCTTGAATTTGACGAGGTACTTGATTGGATTGCGAACTTGAACTTGGACTTGAAGAGGAGTCTAAATTGGAGTTAGCCGGAGGTTGAACCGGACGGCTGTCGAAAGTGGTGTCGTACGACTCAACTACAACTAGCTAGATCAGCACAACGCCGAAGCAACTCAATTCGAGACTCCCAAGTAGCTTCAGAACGAGGATAGCCGCGCCATTTGATGAGATACTTGAGTGAAACTCCATCGCCCTTGCGATCGAGTAACTCTTCGACCACGTACTCATCATCGGTGAGCGGAGATGAATCGGTGATGGTGAAGTACGGACGAAGATTGGAAATGTGAACTTCATCCTTGACTTGACGATGTCCGAGATCGCGTAGACGGTAACGAGTGGCCGAGAATGCTTCTTCTACTCGGTAGGGACCGGAGACCGAAGTAGAGATACTGAAGTTTGTTGGCGTGGCCAGGGATTCGACGACAAACTCTATCTCTTGGTTTGAATGAAGGTGACACCGAGTTTAGATTTTGAGAGGCGGAGCGCATTGACTCACGTTGAGCTTCTTGGGTACTTTCGAGGGCGGAACGCCACGACTCGAGAAGCTTCTTATTGAGCTCGTGGGTGTAAGTGACAGCATCGCATGGATAATGGAGGTCGAGATGGAAGCAACTCGAGCACAGGAGCAGGGTCAGCAAGTAAGACGATGCTCCCGACCAAACAAGATACAAGATAGCCGCGGGTGACTTGGGTACGACACGACCAGCGGTCGCTCGCATAGACATGAGGAGAAATGGGAGGTGATCGACCCAATGGGCGCCGCCTTCATTGCAGACTCAAGTCATCGTGAGGAGAGTTTGTTGAGCTCTTTCCACCAGCCCTACGCCTTCGTGGCGATAGGCTTCAGTAGTGCTCAAGTCTGTGCTGGTCGCTTTGAGAATTAGGTCAACTAATCGAGAGCAAAGATTCGAACCACGTGTGCAATGGTGTCGGACGGGGACGGGGTTGGTCGAAAGAGTGGTTGCTCGGGTGAATTCGTCGTCAAACTGGTCGCCGTCTCTTCGGGTACTCCGACTGCCGCTATCGTGGCAGAGGGCCTAAAGGCGTCGTCCTCGTGGGTAGAGGGGCAGGGTGATTAGGGGTAAGCACAAGTATCCCTCAGCACAAAAGACGCCCAAATATCTATGCAAAATATCTACTACAATATATCCATTGGAAAGCAACACACATCCAACGACGTGAAGAAACAATTTTAGGGTCTGTGCGAAAACGTCCCACAGTAGAAAACAATGGATATCCGAGCACGCGGGCGACAGACCCTCAGAAAAGTTCCCTGTTTTTTTTTTGATTGGGGCGCGTGGTCAGTGGGCGCCCAGACCCTCTCGTACACCGCTCGCATGAGTGCTCACGGGGCGGTGGGTGGGTGGGGGGCCACGTGTATGAGGAGATGTAAACAGCTCAACTTTATTTGTGTCTCATATTCGACGGAACGCCACCTTGGGCGGCTTGCGCAGTGATTGAAAGTGTTATTGATGCTTACACACATTCGAGTAATATTGTAAACGGACCATGGCTCAACTTTAGTTGTGTCCCATATTCGACGGAACGCCACCTCCCCGCCAAGCAAGGCCCAACAACGTAGTACGGCCATGGGATAAACCTTTTCTAAACCCCCAGAAACCGAGGAACAACAAGAACAGGAAAGGAATGGGGTGGACGGAAGGGGGAGTGAGCGAGGGATAAGGCCGATGGCAACGAGCAACGGCAACGGGAGCTGGACTGGAGTGGGTAGTGGGTGCGGTCGTAATAGCAGTGGACGGCAGCTCTTCAAAGGTGCTTTTTTCAACGCCATTCTCAGCCACACCACCACACGCCACAATCTACAATCTCTCTCTTAACCACAAGAATAGAGTAGTTAACCACCACGCACCAGTGCGCATTATAAGGTGCGCCCCGCACGCGCGTGCTAGCCGCCGCGCAAGTGCGCGCGCATTGCTTTGCAAAACGCAACACGAATACTACGATATAGCGCGAACAAGTGAGTTGCAGCCCGCACCTTGCAGGCTAGGGCTAGGGCATATATGCCTATGATAACGCGATCGACACTGTATGATAGTCTCCAACAGTAGACGCGCTTGGCGCTCGCGTGCTGTCGCCACTAATTCAGCTAGCCCTGAAAGCTTGGCAGTTGGGAGCCTCGCGTTGAGCTGCATCAACAACACCTCCCCTGCCGATGCACCTATCAAAGGTGCCTAGACTGTAACACTGTGGCGGTATCGTAGGAGCACCTACGACTGTGGCGGTATCGTAGGAGCACCTACGACACTATCATTGTTGGCAGGCGGGACGAGATCTTCGCATTCTGAGGGATCAGCTTTGGGCCTTTAAAGCCGATTTTTTGAGCAACGCGGCTGAGTGCGTACACATTGCGTACAACGGCCGCCATGTTTTTCTTTTCGAACAAGTCGGTGGGCGTGAACAAATCGTGAGGCGCAACGCCCAACAAGGTGCATGCGTTGATGTAGTTGCCAATATTCTCCATCTGCTTGAACGGCGCCGGCGAGTGCGAAATTCGGACGACGATGCCTGGTTGAATCTACGGAATTTACACAGAGGCGAACGCCTTGAGAATATGTTGTACGTCGCATGCTGATGCTGGCGGGGTGACAAGCTGCGGGAGCGCCATCGCCAAGCCAGAATGCGACATAGATGAGTGCTCGGGCGATCTGGGATGATAGCTCAGTGCACTCGTGCTAGACAATGGTTTACCTGGTTAATGAGGTCACAGAGCATAACACCCGACTTTAGCCAGCCATGAAGATTCTCCTGGTTGTCCGGTATGGGAGTGCCAATCACCTTTGCTATCCAGTCCATCGCTATTGTGCATTGAGAGGCCATTGATTCGTCGTGGCATTGCGGACGCGAAATCAGACACTCCGACGGCTCGTCCCAGCCAGGGGGCGGAGGCGGCGGAGGCGGAGATGCAGCGACCATCGGGAAGCGATGTCGTTGTGTGCTACGAGAAGTATCAAGTTGGCTCTGCAGCTCGGAATTGCGCTTGACGAGAAGCGCCTTCTCCTCCTCGACAGCGGCGAGGCGCTTCTCGACAATGTCAGCCTTCATGCGAAGGCCCTCACTGAGTGCGTTGAGGGCGTCAATCCGTTCGTCCTGTTCGCGCGAGGTACGCTGGGCTGCATTGATCAACCCTTCAAGCCGCCGGCGTTCGCGCCTCCCGTGAGCGCCCAAATCATTGTCTTGGTCGTTTCCTAAAGTACGCGGCACAGTCGCGCTTGGCGGAATATGGTTTGTGACGCAAGGAGTGCTTGGAGGCACGTCGGCCGAAGCTTCTCCCCGTTCAACGTGGGCTTGGACAGCCATCAAGATAGAGCGGGAAACCTCTGGAAGTTCTCGTTGCAACCTCTGAACGGCGCCAACATCTCCCGTCTTGAAAGCCAAACGAGCTGCGCGCAATTGGCGTTGCATTGCACCAATCGTGGCGTGTACTGCTTGTATCGACGCCCCGTGAGAGGGCTCGGCTGAGACGTGCCGGCCCGTGCTTGTCAACATGCCCGCCTCAGCAACCTCCTGCGTGTCTTCTCCAAGTTGTGCAGCTAACTCGGCCTCAACGGCAGCAGCCAAACGAGCCTTGACAGCTTTTTCCACATCCGCAGACATCGCAGCTCGCGCCTCCGCGCGCCCTTCAGCCACGCCCTCACGTCGGGCTGCCTGGAGAGCGTCATCCCCAATGACCATCGCATGTGGGCGACTTAACCTCTCAATCTGGGCCACGAGGGCTTCCTCTACCCTTATGTGATCGATGGCGGTGCGCGGTGCGTCATTGCTGGAGATGATGGTAGATGGGAGCGCAGCCGCCACGGAGCGCAGCATGTCACTCACACAAGGCGGAGCTCTTTCCCGTCCGTCATCACGGCGTGCAGCAGAGGCCGCGGCAGTCTCGAGCGCTCTCTGAAGTGCTGCGACGGCTGCACGGGCTACTTCAGGTGCGGCCGCCTCCATACGCTCATGAACGGAGGTTTGCAAGTGCGCAGCACGTGCATCGGCCCGGTCTGCCGCCTCGACAGCCCTTTGCGCGGTGGCCCGTGCCTTCTCCAACTCTGCTCGCGCCGAAGCGAGCGTCCGGGCGTTCTCTTCCGCCTTGATTAACGCCTTGGCCTCCTCATCTGCCAACACGGTGTCGTCGGATTGAGTAGATTTGTGAACGCGGCGAGTGTCCGCCGCCTTATCCATCGCATTTTCACCCCGACGGGTCTCCTCCACAATCCCACGAGCCACCTCATCACGGAAGCTCGGCCTCGACAGCTCAACCTCTGAATGCAGCACGGAGGTAGTCGAGACGATATCTTTGTGCACACCTTGATTTAATCGAGAAGGGGGCCTTATCCGTTCCCTTGAAAGCGATTCTCGATGCGCCGCTGCCGCCATCTGAGCGGCGCGGGCATCGGCCCGTGTCATTTGGGCCTCGGCGAGGTTCAGCCGCCGCTCGGTGCCCTCTCGGCGGGTGCGCTCATCATTGAGCTGCCCGAGGAGCTCATCCTCGCGACTACGAGCGGCATTCGCCTCATCGATCATTCTTCTCCTCCATTTAGCCTCGACCTCTTCCACGCGCTTTGCCACTTGCTCTTCGGCGCTCCTAGCGTCAACGTGTTGACGTGCTGCGAGCTCCTTCTTGTGTCTGCTGAGCACCTCATCCATCTCGACTGCGAAATGACGCTGAACGGAATCAAGTTTTCGCTCGGTTTCCCACAAACGCGAGCTTGTTTGCGCCAATTGTGAAGCAAGGCGGTCCATCTCTGCCGTCCACCGCTTTTCGTCCTCCCGCCGTGCCTCCTCTACCCTTGACAACTTGTCGGCGTTCTTGCGCTGCTCATTTGCGAGATCTAGCTCGAGTGCAGTACACGCCTGCAATTGACCATGGATGCTCAGCATGAATAGCGCTATTCGGCTTCCGTGGAGCAACCTCAACATAATTAAAAGGCGATGAGTAAGCATAGCTTTGTGCTCCGAGAACGAATCGACTAGAGAAATAAAGGGAGGGGGAGGGGGAGGAGAGAGGCTGCTAACTAGTGGCGGCGGGGGACGAGCGGGCAGGAGTAGAGGGGCGGGGTCAGGTGACTGTTTATCCGTGTGACCGAAAGCAAGGCTGTCGAGCAATTGCAGTGCTCTGAGAGGACATTCACCTTCCGTATCTCGATGTCATGCTGTTTGCGCAACTGCTCAACGGACGCAACGTACAGTTTTCCAATCGCCTCCGCCTGTGGTGTGGACCAGCAATCCTGCGTAAAAAGGGCTGTGCTCGAGGACCGAGGTGTAACCTCTTCAGGCCTCGTCTTCTTCCCTGGCAGTGATGACGAAGACGGACGGGCCTCCTCTGAAAATGGTCGGTCAGCAGGGAGCAAAGATTGCTGAGAACTGCTGCCTCCTCGAGTCGGGCCCCGCGCCCCACTTGCGACACAATTACCACCTACCGTCCTGAGGTCGGGCGCGAGGCCTTGTCATTCACGTTCAGGATGCGAACCTGCCGGCAGGAGCAGCTCGCACCTGGTAGGAGCCTGCCTCTCCTTAACGCCCGAACGCATTGAGCGACGTGGGACGTCCGCCAACTGTCCGAGCCCCTCGGGAGCAAGCTGTTCGTGTATGACAATCTGACCGGGCTTGAGCGGACTCTGTCCCGACCCTTTGGCCTCGCCCATCCCCGTGGAGCGCTGCTCGCCCTGCTCCGATGGTTTGGGCGAGCGCCTCGCCTCTATCTGTGCAAGCAGCTTCGCCACCTGCGCCTCGTCGGCTTCGTCGGAGGTCATGGCGCAGAGGAGCGAGTGGAGCAGACGCTGTAGCTCGCGGTCGTGCTGGTTCGCGCGCACCAGCTGGCGCACGCGCGCCATCGTGCGGGGCAGGTCGGCCGACAGCATCGGCAGCCGGCGCGCTGCCGACGGCTTCTCGACCGGTTGAGAGGGAATGTGCCGCAGGTTCTCCTTTTTGGTAAG
Organism: Isochrysis galbana; assembly: GCA_018136815.1. Classification (NCBI taxonomy): domain Eukaryota; phylum Haptophyta; order Isochrysidales; family Isochrysidaceae; genus Isochrysis; species Isochrysis galbana. The sequence continues at coordinate 3,089,286 of CM030940.1, read as the reverse complement.
AGTATCGCAGGGAGAAAAGAGAGGGAAACAGGCGAGGGTTTTGGGGGGAGTTTCACTTGTACTCTTGGCGTTCGACGTCAAACACAGGGGAGAAACCTCGCGTAGTATTTGTTTTACCGCGCCCATAGTGACCGAAGAAAGGTGGGGGGAAATTCTTGAAGATTCAGGCTCTAGGAGTCTGGGAGTACTCCTACTACTCTGAACGGCTCCGTCTGCTGCTCGCCGCCCTTGCTCACGTGTTAACACGTGTTTGCCTCTCCTCTCGGGGTATCTAGAGCCTAGGTGTATCTTAGACTAGCCTTATAGCTGCTGGGGCGGTAGTGCTAAGATAGTACGCCTGCTCCACTCCGAGAAAGCAAGGGGTGGCGAATGGGGACGGGGGTGGGTGAGCTTAAGCGTTGGAGGGATAGAGAGAGAGAGCTTGTTTTACCGCGCCCATAGTGACCGAAGAAAGGTGGGGGGAAATTCTTGAAGATTCAGGCTCTAGGAGTCTGGGAGTACTCCTACTACTCTGAACGGCTCCGTCTGCTGCTCGCCGCTCCTCTTCGTAAGCCTCAGATGAGAAAGCGGGCTGCAGAATCACAATCTCAGACCGTCTCAGCCCCGCCGACGTCGCACGCGATCGAGGCTCCCGTGGGATCCGAGACCACCGGCTTGGATCATCAGGCCCCGCGCCGCTCGCCTCGTCTCGCACCGTCCTCGCACAGTGGCCCCATTGCTCATGTCTCCCATTTGCCCGTCTCAGCCCGCCCGTCTGTTGCCAACCCTGCAGGTCCAATGATGCGGCCGCAGCACGCGGTCTTCGTCCTCGGGCAGTGGTGGTACTCGTCGGGATCGTCGCGCGGGTCCCCGTGGTTTGGCTCCCACGCATTTGCGCACGCTGCCCTTGTCTCGCCTACCTTCGTTCGCTGTCGCTCCGAGGCCTTCGCTCGCCTGTCGCCATCGGATCGCACCCTCGTCTCTCTGCTCGATACACCCTCTACGTTCTTCTGACGGTCGCGACTGTCACGCCCCCTCCGATATCTCTCAACGCCGTCGTTTACGTTTGATCGCGGTACGGGAACGTACGGGAATTCTTTTCCAGTTCCCCCCCGCGGTCGCCGAATTTCCCCCCCGCGGCCGCCGAATAGTTCCCCCCGCGGGAAGAGAGGTATGGCTCACCCCCCCTTTCGACCACGGAGGATGGATCTCCCTCCCCTTTCGCTGCGCTCTGTCAGGAGACCCCCGTACCTCGTCGTTTAGCTCGCGCGTGACGTGCCGAGCCCGTCGTGAAATCTCGCCGCCTTTCGCCGTTGGCTGTTCGACTACTCATATATCGAAGAACAGGAGACGCCGCGTTGTAACTTGGGTGCCGCCACACCGCCCAAACATCCAGGTAAAACTCTCGTAAAAGAGAGAAGGGGATGGGTTGCAGCGTTGAGTCCTGCGGTCTGCCGCGCCGGCCGCCGATTCTACACCTCATCGTCCGGACGGGTGTGGTACTTCCTGTCTCTTCGATCGTCGCGCACTACTCTTATAGTTCATCGTTCGTCGTTCGTCGTTGCGCGTTCTTACCGTTCCTCGTTTCTTGTTCTCGATTCTCGATTCTCGTCGTTCCGCGTTCTTACCGTTCTTCGTTTCTCGTTCTCGATTCTCGATTCTTGTCGTTCCGCGTTCTTACCGCTCTCGATTCTCGATTTCTTCGTTTCTCGATCTGGACTCTCTCGTTTCTCGTCGTTCCGCGTTCTTATTCTTATCGATCCTCGATTATTCGTATCTCGGTCGTCACGTCTTCCGTCGTGGTTCGGCGTTTGGAGCGTGGCTCTCCATTCGAATTTATTGTTTCATTCTTCGTTCGCTCCTCGCCCATTCGGTCTCGTTAGGTATTGCGTATTGCTCGGCCATCTTGCCTGGATGGAACTCTCCGCTATCCGTTAGGTTCTCTTCTTTCCCTCGCGGGACGCTCGATCCTAGCAGGGGGGTGTCGCATTCGCGAATCGACGCTCGTTAGGCTTCTCTCTCCTCTTCGTTCGGTATTTATCGTTATAATTCTCTCGTTCTCGTTCTCGGTCAAAAACTTCGCGTGGACGCCTAGGATCTAGGGTTCTGGAGCGCCCTCTCTCTTTCTCTCGAAGAGAAGGGAAGTTTCCCCACCTTTCTTCCTCCCAGGCGCCTCGCGAAAGGTTTAATTCGCTATCTCCCCGCGTTTCTTTACCTGCTTCTGGGGGCAATCAGGTTTGGTTTGCCATCTCCCCTCGGAGATCGATTTAGGTTCGCTGCTTGGGTGAGGGAATCTTTCTCCTTGGTCCTTGGTTTGCCATCTCCCCTTGGAGATTGATTTAGATTCGCTGCTTTGGTTTTGGGTTATCTTTCCCCTTGATGCAAGTTGCATGGAAGCCCTTGGTCCCGTTGGTTTTTGGTTTTCTCCTCCCTTGGTTGCTACTCGGGGTTGCTCGATAGAAACGTCTAGAAGGTCCACGCTCAACAGCAAGATTTCTTCGATTGCAAGGATACCTCGCTGCGATCTGTATCCAATGTGATCGCCGTGGTTGCGCGACATAACGTTCCTCTTCGACTTTCCGCCTTGGTGGGAAAATCCAAAGCGAAGACACGCTCCGACCGTCGCTGCGGATTCTCTCTCTCTCTCGCTCTCTCTCTCTGTCTCTCGCGACGTGTTTGAGTTACCGGCGATGTGGGGTCTCGGTTATTTCATGTTTTGCTTGGTTTGGGTGAATGATTCTAGTGTGTTCGTGAGTCGGTGTCGCAGCATCGTTGGATCCGACGTCTTGTCGTCAGTCGTCATCCGTCGCTCTCGCTCTCGTCGCTCTCGCTCTCGTAACACTCGTACCCTACAAACTCTCCTTGCCTCACCAGCCCCTGCCAACACAGCCCTCCTCTCACTCACCCTCGCCTCTCGCCTCTCGCTCGATGTCGCTCTCGCCGCCGTCCTCGCCCTCGCTCAAGCCCGCCTGCCCGCCTTCCTCTGCTGACGGGCCTCAGCCCGTCAGCGTCTCCGAAGTCGTCTCCTCCGCCGCGCCTGCCGCCGGTCTGCCTCCTTCCTCATTGCCCTCAGGCCCTATGGGCAATCCCAATTCGTCACGAGGGCGTTAGTGAGCTTGTGAGGGTCGGGCGGCGTGCGGGCACGGACGACACACGGGATGGCTGGGCGGGCGCCCACGCAAACGCAGAACTTGTCTCCGCATGAAGGGCAGCGAAGGGGGCGGCAGGTGCGCGAGAGGAACACGAGGGCTTTCCGCAAATGAAGCAAGGGGCGCACGAGGGAGGCCGGGGGGGGCGAGAGGAGGACGCGGCGGACGCGGCGGGGGCGATGTCTGCGTGCGCGGGCGGATCCGCGTCGGTGGTGGGGGTCGTCGAGGCGACGTGGGCCCCCCACCTCTCCCACGCTTGCCTCGCTGGCCATGGGAACCTCCTAGAGGCCTCTGTCTGCCAGGCGACCAGGGATGGGGGGGAGGTCAGCTCGAGGGCAGGCCCATCGCGGGCGTGGGAGTGCGAGTCTCGACCCGCGCCCACTAAGGGTCTGGGTCAAGTTGTTGAGTGCCCAGCCCCTGCCAAAAGGCAGGGGCTGGGGTTGGGCTTGTGCGGGCCCACCCAGGAGAGGGTGTCCGCGATGCAGTGAGGGGGGCGCGAGGCCCCCATTGACCCCCACTTATAAAAGTAGGTTTGGAGAGATGGTAGATAAGGGTGACGCCGGTCGAGAGGTAGGGATACTTAGAATTAGTAGGTGTTCGCCCAGAATCTTCAGATGTCAGATTTTTTTTACAAGCTAGAATCTTCACGCCCGACCGCTACCGGATGAGAGCCGAACGAGAAGTGGGTTGGACGCGACACGCGACGGACAACGATATTGCGAAGACACTCTCACATCTCTCTCATTCATTCTTCTCCACACTCTTTTCAGTACCACGTGTGAACGCATCAACACTTGACTTTGTCTAAAAGTGCGTTCAACTCGTGTGCATCGAGGGTCAAGGAGTGCGGTCGACCATGTGCACTCCACCCCCCACTCACGGCGACGTTTATAAGGCCCACAGACGCTCCTCATTGGCTGTACCGAGGAATAGACGGTTTGCCCTCTCAGAGAGACTTCTCCATCTCGGGCACAACCTTGAAGAGGTCGTCTACGAGACCATAGTCAGCAACTTGGAAAATTGGCGCCTCCGGATCCTTGTTGATGGCAACAATCGTCTTCGAGTCCTTCATGCCAGCAAGATGTTGGATGGCGCCCGAGATTCCGATGGCGATGTACAGGTCTGGGGCCACGACCTTGCCGGTCTGGCCCACTTGCATGTCGTTGGGGCACATCCCTGAATCGACAGCGGCGCGGGACGCGCCGACAGCGGCATTGAGCTTTAGAGCAAGCGAGTCAAGCATGCCGAAGTTCTCGCTCGACTTGAGTCCACGACCGCCGGAGACAACCGTCTTGGCGGAGGCAAGCTCAGGACGGTCACTCTGCGCAACCTCCTCACTTAGCCACTCCGACTTTCCCACGGGGTTCACGTCGACGCCTGCTGGTGCGACCGAGGCAGAGCCGCCATGCGCGGCAGCCTTCTCGAAGGATGTGGGGCGAACAGTGAGCACCTTGATAGGGTCCTCCGACTTGACGGTGGCGAGTGCATTGCCCGCGTAAATCGGGCGGACAAAAGTGTCCTCCGATTCGACGGCAAGCACATCCGAGACCTGTGCGACGTCGAGCATCGCTGCAACGCGAGGGAAAAGCCCCTTGGAGAAGGAAGATGCAGCACCTGATTACGGACGCGTGCAGCTGAGGTGATCGGCGTGCGGCGTGCGAGCCGGGCCATCAATGAGGCGGACAGAAAGCAGCAGGCACGTGAAGCACTCGAGCGCTGCGGGCTGGGGCGATCAATCTCTCCCTCTCCCTCTCCTTCTCTCTGATTCTCTCTCTATCACCTGCGATGTGCGTGTGTCCACCCTTCTTGGCGAGCTCAACCACGAGGGGTGCCCACTCCTCTGCGACACCGTGGTCAAGCGCTGGGTTATCAACGTAAGCTACAGCGTCGACTCCAGCCGCCTTGGCCGCCGCCTCGGCTGCTGGCTTGCAAGCTGAGCCCCCCAGGAGGAGCGTGATGGGCTTCATGGGTCCGCAGGCGGAGATCGCAGCGAGCGTGGACTCTGCGAGCTTGGCGCCGTCGTGTTCGGCGACGATGAGGGTTGAGGCGAGGCGACGGCCGGTGCCACTTGACACCGCGCGGCGCAGGGCGTGCTGCATCTCGAGAGGGAGGGAGGAGAGGGAGAGGGAAGGGGAGGGCGGTGGGTGATTAGGGGAGCGCAGGCCGCGGAGAGTGGAGAGGAAAGGGGGGGGGTGGCGAGGGCCCAGGGCGGTTGAGGAAAAGATAAACCACTCGTCTCTTCTCCAGAGAGATTGTGAGACAAAGAGAAGTGAAGACGGGGCGAGGGGATAGAGCGGGTGTGTGTGTCGTGTAGGAGTACTCAGTGAGAAAGGAAGAGAGAGAGGGGGGACGAGAGGAGGGCTCTAGGAGGGCGAAGAGAGAGAAAAAGAGGAGGGAAGCAGCTTGGGCGAACACTCCAGATACTACTCTAAAGTAAATATAGGGCATGCAGAGCGCTTCATCATGATGAGGCGAGGAGAAGAGCGAGCGGAGCGAGCGGAGAGTAGAAGCCGAAGAGAGACGAGAAGGTTAGAATAGTAGGAGGAACGTAGCAGGGGAGCCCCAGAGCAGCGTGTGTGTGTGTGTGTGTGTGTGTGTGTGTGTGTGTGTGTGTGTGTGTGTGTGTGTGTGTGTGTGTGTGTGTAATAATAGCGCGAGTTCGCCTCGGGGGGGGGGGGGGAGCACGGGTTTGACGAACTCTCTACCTACTACTACACGAAAAACCTCGCGGAGGGGTGGGGGTGGAGTCTCTACTCCGTACCTAGCCAATTCCTAGCATAATTGTTCTCGCCCTCAGTATTTTGGCCCCTTGATGCTTTAGGGCCCTGAGTCAGGCATTGTGCTCAGCCCACATGTACTAGCAAGGCCTGCATCAAAAGGGTTGGGCGGCATGCAAGAGGGTTGTGACGTAGACGCAACACGTGCCGGGGCCTGTACGGAGTACGGACTGTCAATATCGGGCACCCCTCAATCCCTGTCATTTTGTTCTTCAAGGTCCCAAAGTCGATCCCATATTTCAAGTGCAACCCATACAAAAAAGCTATGGTTGGGCCCAGGGTAAGCATGCCTGGCGGCTACCGCCCACCACCCATGGGTATGGGCATGGCGTGTGACGGCCGACCCTGGGCAGGCGTTTGCGTTTGCGCACATCAGACATCAGTGCGCTATCTGCAGGTGCCGGCGATTGGGCTTCTAGAGCGAGCGTCACCGTATACAGAGAGAGCAAGCGGCGTGGGATTGAGTAGGTATGCCTACATAGAAAGAGTACCAAGACATAGACATAAGAACACTCTACCTAAGACTGCATGCCATCTCCATCCAATGCAAATGCACCCCCTACCCCTACCCCTTAACCCCTTACAGAAAGATGGCATCTATTGTTGCAAGCTTTGCTGAAGCCAACAATCTCAATCTAGATGGCAAGCTTTGCTGATGTCTGATGTGGCAAGCCATCTATGATCAAGCTTTTCGGGCGCGCAGCGCTCGGCCCCCGGGCTCCAGGCCTCCGCGCGTCCGCGCGCTGCAGGCGCAAGCCGAGAGTCGAGAGCCGTGGCCCGTGGCCCGAGTTCGAGAGGCGAGCAGAGGCGCAGAGGCGCAGCGGCGCCGCAAGTTGTCATTGCAAGAGAGGAGAGAGTTATCATACAGTCTCATAGAGTATGAAGTGTGATGAGTAGCACAAGAAGGTATTGTCATACAGTCGGGACGGGAACGTACCATAAATAGATAACTAGCTTTCCATAAATAAGGCCCGACCGAGCTTTATCGAGCTTTGGTGCCATTCTCATTCCGACCATAGATTGGATGCGCAGGCTCGCCGGAGGATGATGTCGATGGTCGATGGCGCGCACCTTTCCCTCATCGCAGTGCTCGAAAGGGTGGAAGTGGAAGGTAAATTGGAGGCGCTCGACGCGGCGCTTTCCCTCGATGTTGAGATGTTCTCGTTTGCAGCTCTGCACGCTGCACCCAGCGCGCCACCATCTTTTGCTGCTCCATGGAGAAAGAAATACTCGATCTGCACGTGGTGGGTGTTCGCGTACATTGTGCCCGTGCCGCACAGCATAGAAAAGCGTTCAATCACCATCAGCCTACACGAGGAAGGCTCCCGCCGGTGCGCGGACGCGCTGTTCATGACGATGTTGCTCAAGTCGCGTTCCGTCAAAAGAGGGCCAGGTTATTTGTTTTCTTTTCAGTCTGTACAATTACAAGGCCCACTATTATTATTGCAAGGTTATTTGTTTTCTTTTTGGTATATTGTTACAATTAGTTCTCATGTTATTGAGGTGATTTGTTTTCTTTTTGATCTATTAGTACAATTACAACCAGTCAACTCCAGTTTTCGACAACCAGTCAACTCCAGCTTGGCACACGTCCAGCTTGCTTGCGAAAGGCGAACGAGAAGTACGTCTCTAAAAAAAAAATCTTCTTAAAAAAACCCGCTACGTGTGCGGCGTGAGGCAGTGTGCTTGTGTACCTCCCTACTACCCAACCTTAACCCCTAACAACCCCCTCCCCCTTCTCCAGTTCCCTCGTTGGCGGAGAAGCTGGTTCCGGGGAGGCCGCGCGCGCTGCTTCGGCCAGGAGTTGGAGAGAAGGGGGCGGGAGACTGTGGCTCGTCCTTTGCTTTCGGTGTTAGCTTTGGTTATTCTCCCTTAAATAATTTAGATTCCTTTTTTTGGTAACTGCTGTGATTCCTACCCAGAGATTTAGCTGCTTTAGGTGATGTGTCGTAGGTCTAGCCCCCTTGCCGCTTGCAAGAGGTCCTCCGACGTTCCTATGTTGAAATCCTTGTCCACCGTGTACAGCGGGCTTATCATTCTCTTAATGTGTTTGTTGCTCGGGGCGTGTAACCCCATATTCTCCCGTTGTTTTTTTAGCCTCTGAAAGAAACCGACTTTCGCCGTTACTAACAGGTGATATCTCGTGAGGATCGCTCTTAAGATCGACCTGACGGACCTGCCGTCCGCGTTGCCATACTGAATGTTATAGAAGTCGGTTAGAATATACCTCCACGCCAAGATACCTAAGTATCCTGAGGAGGGGTGCGGTCTGTCCACCTGATAGCAGAAAAGACGTTGGGGTATTTCGGATCCCGGCTTAAGGCAAATCCCTAAAAGTCCTTCTATGAATTCAAAGACAGGCTCCGTCGCGATACATGAGGCCAAGTGAGTGGAACTCTCGGGGGCTATGCCACAAAAGCGGCATGTCGGATCGTCGGCAAAACGGTTCGCCGTAGCTATTCTCCTATGTAGAATATGTTTAAAATGCAGATAGGAGTCCCTAGGTGTTAAAAAATTATATTTGTACAGTTGCGATACTTGTTTCCACTTCCCCGAGAGGACCGGTAACCTTTTCTCCCATCTTAGTGTGGATTTTTGTGCTTTGGTTTTCCTCAAAGCGAGGAACGCTTTAGTCAAGACCCTGACACTCACATCCTCTAGCGTAGTTTGCGTGCCTTTTAGCGTGTACTCTTGAGGTATCGGATACGCTGTTTCCGCCGGGCCGTCGTACGCTCGTCCCCACTTCAGTGGGGTGAATAGCTCATCGGGCAATAGTTGCGGGCTGATCCGCTCGTGGATGTGGGGCTCCCCCATAACATTAAGTTGGACTTTGTGGTGATCGCCTTTTCGGCGCAGATAGAAGTTATGGTCTTTGTCCACTAGAATTTCACCTAGATCATGCGCGTCCGGATCTTCTTGAGGGACTAACTCTTGCTCCTCCGGAGGAGGAGGCGGGGGCTTCGCTTGTTTTCTAAGAAGGTCCGTATAGTCAGATGTGGTATCTACTAGTCTTGATCTAGTCTAATCTCGCTTGCGCTAGAGTAGATGCTAATTTATGTTTTGCTCCATTCAAATTGTATGTCGCAATCTTAAGATCACTATTATTCACCATGACGGTACAGGCAACTTACTCCGTTCACGCAGTACCCTGGATAGGCCTTATTTGGTTTCAGATTGCACTTGACCATACAATTTTGTTTACCCGTGGCGGGGTCCTTTACCCAACATCCGGGGATGTCATGGCTGGAAGAGCATTGGACGATTTGTCGCCCCTTCATGCGATTATTTTTGCATTCGCCTGCCATGAATCGACGGCACGGTGCCGCCGCTCCAAGACCCATTAGAGCCCTGTAGTCCATGGCGTTGCTTACTTCGCGTTGGCGTTTGCGCTGCTCCGCTTTCGCCTTGTCTTGTTCGCACGTGCACTGGCGAAAGCTGACTTGGTTTTTGCGTAGATATGAGATAGCCCAGGGCTTATCGTATCCTTTGCACCCGCCCGGGGCGCCGTGTATGGCAATGTCGCCGTCCGGTGTTACGCATTCCACCGATGAGCGGACCGCGTAGTCCAAGTTGAAGTTTTCCCCGTCATCGAGGGTCACGTGGAAGGTTCGGGGAAAGCGATGGCCCAGGGCGGTGGTGTCTGTGTATACGTAGAAGTGCCAAATTGGACGTTTACCGGCTTCCACCTTAGTGATCCCTTCGAGCGTGGTCTTGACTCGCTGTTGATTGCCCCTAAGGACATGGAAGCCTTCACGCTCCAATGCACTAGCCAGATGCCTAGTTTTAGTTTTGTATGCCTTAATCGGATCGAAAATGCGAAACACGATGTAGGTGGCGACCTCTTTGAGAGAGGACCTGATAGCGCTAGATTTGCGGGGAGCTGAGTCGGCTATCGTGCCATAGGTGACTCCAAACTCATGCGGGACTCCCGAGAGTACCGTTTGAAGTTTGTCGCCATAAGCGGCCTTGAATTGGTCGTGAGCATCGTCATCGACGTAGAAAATCCATGGGCCCTTTCGGCCCTTGTCCATCCCATCTGGCGTGGCATCTAGGCCCTCTAGCCTAGAGAGAAGAAACTTCATGAACGTGGCTACATCCTCACTTTTAATGTCCTTTTTGTCTTCAGCTAGTTGCGCTAGCTGAATGAAAAAGGGTGTGTCTTCGGGTTCCTCTTCTTCATCCATTGGAGGGGGAGCGAGTTGGGTGGTGTTGGTGGGAGTCCCTTTGGGATCCGACTGTGGGTCGGCCCGCTTGCGCGACAGCTGTTGGGGTTGTTGTTGGGCTGGCTGCTTCAGAGCTTGTTGGGCTGGCTCCTTCAGTTTGCTCCCATGCGTGGCTTCTGCATACGACTTGGGCGCATGAGTTGTTTGTTGGTTGGTGGGAGCAAAAGCTCCAAGGAGTGATTGTTGTGTCAAGTGCCCGCCCCCGAGGGGTGCACTGCTGGTAGGAGTTACCACCATGGGGGAGGCAGCAATGCTGCCACCCACCATGGGGAGTCCTTGATTGGGTGGCGAGACGGTGGAGCTGGGCGGCTGAGCCAGTTGCTGGCTCTGTTTCTCTGCAGGGAACAGGGCACGGCCTGTTCCCTGCTTCTGGGGCTGGTGAGGAGGCGAGGGTGGCGGAGCCATGTCGACGTCGGTGTCTGGTGGGGCAGAGGCCTGCGAGCGCTTTGGCTCCGGCGGTTTGGGGCGGCCCCGGTGGGGCGTCGTGGCGGCGGGGGGCTGGGAGGTGGGAGCGGTCGGCGCGCGCTCCATCGCTAAAACTATAACAATAGTTTTTAAAGAGAAGTACGTCTCTATGTTACCTTTGCGCGCGCCGCGCACTTCAGTCCCTCACCCTTCGACGAGGTCTACGCCCAGCTGTCGGAAGAGGCTTGCAATGCTCTCCTGTTCAAGAAGGCCGACGCTCAAAATGTTCACTTTCGAAGATTGCCCAGTCCAATGCCACATGGGGCGCAAGCGAGACGATGGGGGGCAGTTGCCGAGTATATTTGAAAGCATGACCATCAGAATAGCTTCCATGAGCAGCGGGAGGCTACTTGAGTGGAAGCGCACATCTGGCTGGCATTCGACTGCTGCGACGATGAATTGAAGTTGGTTGAAGATTGGACAAGAGTGGGGGGGTGCTTTCTGGATGAGCATATGGCTACTTTACGTTACTGTGGGTCTTAGGGGAAAAAGTTTCTATGCGCACGCACGGCGCCCTCGCGAGGGGGGGGGGGAAGCCGATGCGCATACGCACGGCGTGCACAATGATTGCAAGTAATCACACGTGCTGCGCAGCGAAACATCTCGTATACGACTACTTTACGTTAATGTGGGCCTTAGGGGAAAAAGTTTCTATGCACACGCACGGCGCCCCCGCGGGGTGGCCGATGCACATCGCGCCGTGCCCATAGTTATAAGTAATCACAATCGAAAAGCGCCGACACGGCGCCCTCCGGGGGGACACGCGTCGCGGGAAGCAGGGAATGTTACGCTAGTCTACATTTAATTTTAAAATAACGCTATGTACAACTGTGGACATTCGATCGCTCAATTCGACTCATGTCCCACATTTGACGGAACGACACCTTCGTGGCGATGTCAGATGTCAGCCTGAACGAAGGGGTCCGATTTACCTGACGTTTTTTGACGTTAAAGATCTCCCGAAATATATTTGTTGCCGTGCGGCGCGACCGGGGTCGCGGTCACCTGCTCGGCCTCTGCGGGCGGACGCGGTCGCTTTGCCACTTTGCCTGCGACGCAGCTCCATGGGTTCTGGGGGGGCGCCCGCGGTGGGGTGCCCAAAGGAGAGGTGGGGAGCGGCGGCGCGCTCCATCCATGTCGACCAACTATAAAGTTAGTTGCGGGGGAGAATTGAACCGGGGCGCGGCGACGGAGAGGGAGTCGCGTTTTTTTTCCTAAAAACGGAACATACGAGGAGGAAGTGTACAAGGCCCCCCCTTTACCCGCAACACGCACCATTACTTCTGGCTTCTGGCGAAGATTTTCGTGGCGGCAGTTGGCCCCCCTGGGAGTTTTGTTGTAGTTGTGGGCTTTGGATAAGGGTCAACATATTAGTAGTTGAAAGGCCCTGTTTCACCACCCTGCCAACGGGCTCTCTCGCTGTCGGTACTAGCTGTCGTGCATGGCGTGTGGCGGACTGACTAAAAAGAAAAAGAAGGCACCATAGTAAATCGATGGAAAACGCCCGTGACCCGTGGTAGCCCGTGACACGATGCCGATTATCCTGATGCCGACTCAGCAACCAGGAGATCCGCAGTGTGTTGCTACAGCAACGCCGCGATCTCTCCTCGGGGTAGGCTGAAGCGAGTGTTGGTGCCCAGAGCCATGAGTAAGGCTGCACACCTGCACATGCTCGCACACATAGCCCCGTCTGACAACCACGCCCAGTTGATTCCGTATCATAAACCCTACCGCTATTCTTGCCAACGTCGAATTGCAAGACAGCGTAGCATATCGAGGGGAGGATAAAGGCAAAGACTTCAACAATGCCCTCTCCTCCCCGCCGTCGGAAAAGGCAGGACCGCCCAACTTTCTTCTCGAAACGGCTTTGCGTGAGTGCAAGATGGGGCAATTTGATGATGCCGGCATACAGTTAGATTTTCAGCCTCACACGTGAGCACAAAAGGAGTAGCCGTGAACAAAGGAGTAGCGTGGAAGCCGTGAAGAGAGGTTGACAAAAGTGCAACAGAGTTTCTCCGTGGTGTTTGGCATTTGGCATACTTGGGAAGTCCGTGTTCTTTCGCAGCTCCGGCTGGCGCTGATTCTGCATCACGCAACTTGAGCTCTACAGCCGGCCAGTTCTTCATTCGGCAGAAAGTCCGATGCGACTACTAGATGAAGGAATTCCTTGTAGTCGAGAGTGGTCAGCTCATTGGAGCTGAGCAAAAGACGCACACATCACGCCCCCAGCTTGCAGCACAAATACGATGCACAGCTCTACCGCAACCCCATCTGCAATGGATGCAATGGGCGTCGTGCCCGACGCTGTCGCCAGGATTCGTCCCCGGACTACCTGGCAAAGAGGTCAAGCCGATGGACACCCCCAATACACGCCCCAAGGCCGCTAGTGAGCGCGACAGAATTGTTGATAAAACTATCAACACTGCCACTACCGCATTCTTGTTTTGATCGTCATCCTCTTGAGTGGGTGGTGGCAAAAGCAGGTCTTCATGGCAGAAGGCGCACACATCACCGGCTTCGACGGGGATTCGCCGTACCGGTGGGCGAGGCCGGATCCACCTCCGCCATCGATCGATCCGTCTCACCGCCTCGGCCACAAAGGCATCGCGATGATTGGCTTGAGCCAGTAGCATGAATAAAGCGGCATACGCGTGCATGAGCAGCATCTTGATCAGCAACGAGCCTGCGCGAGATGGGTTAGAATGGCGGGAACTGAACAAATGTTGATTCGACACGGCAAGATCGCAGGACCCATGCCTGCCCATAGCCGGCATCGCGCGCATGTGCCTCACCAAAAGTATGCAAGAGGTCTGAAGCAGCAGGGCGCATCCAGAATGCCTTGTAGCGGAAGGTATATGAGAAGTCTGAGTGCTGGGTGTCGTGGCAGCTATACGTGTAAACTCCTGTAAGCTCCTCCAAGTCGAACCAGCGACTTTCCGTGGCCTGCGTCAAGTCATAGTCCCGCGGTGGCCCGTGTGATGGGCGGAAGGATATCGTGCCCGGCAGTGCGAAGATGGATTGGAAACCAAAGGTAGGGACCCATTTGAACCACTCGCGCGACATGACCGCAGCCAGCAGTCGGAGAAAGGGCGGCGCGCGTGGCGGCTGCACGCCGAAAATGCGTCGAATCAAGGGCATGGGTAGCAACTTCTGCAGCAGCAGCAGCAGGGGTGCCCGCCATCCTGAGGCACGCAGGACTGAGCTGGTGCACGCCGGCGTCTCATGCAACAGGGTGACGAGCAGGACGGAGCCCGTGCCGATGGTCATCGCGAGCTGTGCGGAGAGGCGAAAGGTGAGGATCCCCAGCAGAGGGCGTGCGAGCTGCGCGCTCGAGGCCACAGCGAAGCACGAGAGGACAAGGCCGACGAAAAGGAGCGTCATTGCGCTGGTGCCGCATCCGTACTCGACCATCGTAGCTGCGACGAGCACCCCCATCGAGGCGCACTCCCAGAGCACGCCGAGCGCTACGCCGTGCAGGAAGGCGAGCAGCACCGTCGCGTTCATGCCAACAGACACCAGCAACCCGCCCTCCCGTCACAAACACTCCCCCAACTGGCTCACCTCCCTCTCGGTCTCGCGCGCTCTTCTCCTGCCTCCTTCGCTCCCTCTCTCTTGTATAACCCTGTATTACTCGGATTCTCTCGTCTCGCTCTTTCGTTCCTCCTAGTACAATACTACACTTCTCTTCCGTCTTCTTCTTTGTCTTCTCTCTCTGTCACCTGGGTCCGCTTCTTCTTCTATCTTGTCTTCCATCGCCCTGCACTGCGGGTGGCGCCCACAATCTATGCAACTGCGCCACCAGGGGCCCACGTGCTTTCTCTACAAGAATACTGGCTACAAGTAGGTGGTAAAAAAATACGCGCGTTCACTTTTTAGGGGGGGTGAGTATGTGAGTATGTAGTATGTAGTATGTAGTTGGCGGGTGTTCATTGTCGCGAGCCTTGAGTTGGGTGTGTTCGCGGCGCAGCCGCGCAGCCGCAGGGTGCATTTCGTTGTTTCGCTTGGTTCTTGGTTGAGTGCCGCTTTTACGCGGCGCGAGGAAAATCTTTCAGGTAGAGGGTAGAGGGGCGGCTAGCGACGGGAGGAAGAGACAGAGAAGGGAGAAGGGAGTTAGGCCCTTTTAGGCCCAGGTAGAAATATTCGCGGTTTTTGTTACCTAAATATGCAGAGAAAATATGCGAAAAATATGCAGCGCGTCACCCAAAAACATGCAAAAAATATGTAGTAGTAGTATACATATTTTATTATATGTGTAGGCACGAGACATGTGTGAATAGTGAATGTGAATAGCCAATCAATCAATAGTATGGGAGTGGAGAGACAGAGAGAGAGAGAGAGAGTAACATTGCGGTAAAATAACATCTGAAGTTCTGGGCTACACACCTACTAGTTCTAGCAGGTTTCCCTGTCTCTCTCTGCTCTCTGCTACGACAGCGCCCTTGCATCCCCTCCCTCCACCCTCCACCACCTCCCTTTCCCCCCTTCATTCCTTTTTCTTCGGTTTCCGGGGTCCGGCTCTGGTGCACTGTGTGCCGACGCATTGCTCTGCTTCACCATGGACAGCTTCCTCTTCTTCGTCTCCTTCATCGCGTTGCTCACGCGTACGGCACCCTCGGATGAAGAACAGGGCTACACGGAGTCTGATGCAACGTACGAACTGTCCTTCCACCAGGAGGGGGACTACACCTTCCTGGACGCCACCGTCTATGCCGCGATTGTAGAGCTCCTCTTGGAGCTCGAGGGAGTCGACCCGGAGCCGGACTTCTAGGCCCGGTCCATCCGCGGGCCATGGCATATCGCCGTGAACGAGGACTGCGCACAGCAATTCAAAGAACGCTATGGCGACATCACCACCCTCCGCATCGCTCAAACCGACGTTTCGGTCCGCGTCAAAGTTGAGTCCATAGATGAGAAAATCAACAAGAAAGGCTCCTCTTCTCGCAAGGCAAACTATTGTTATAGTTCGAGCGATGGAGCGCGCGCCGACCGCTCCCGATCCCCAGCCTCCCGCCGTCACGACGCCCCACAGGGGCCGCCCCAAGCCGCCGGAGCCGAAGCGCTCGCAGGCCGCCCCACTGACTGACAGCGACGTCGATATGATCCTCCCCCCCTCGCCTCCCCACCAGGCGCAGAAGCAGGGAACAGGGGAGCGTTATACGTAAAAGTGTGGAAATACACGCTAAGAGATTTCTATAGAGTCGAATTTGAGTCACATGAGTACCACTACATACCTATCCTAGAGTCTACACTAGTGAGATTCACCACATTAGTCAGAGGCCTCACCCCGCCAAAAGCGCACTGCTCTATACGCACGCATAAAGCCGCTCAAGTTGAGCTCGGGGGAGAAAGCCCAAACTCAAGAAACCGCTAGAACTCAGCACCCCCGTATTCATTGAAAACGAGAAAGGTAGACTACAACTGAGCGAAAGAAAAACTTCTGAAGATTCAGGGCTACACACCTACTAGTTACGGGGCTCCCCTTCGCTATCTACACCGCCCTTATCTTCCCTCCCTCCACCTCTTCCCCTGCCCCCCTTCTTTCCTTTTTCTTCGGTTTCCGGGGTCCGGCTTCGGTGCGCTACCTGAGGCCTGGTTCAGAGTGTGGGGTCCGGACAGGCCTTTTGGAATTGTCGTTGTTGTCGTGTGTGTCCGTCTGTTCTCTTTTTGTTTGTTTGGGTTTGGGTTATGTCTAGGTTCCATTGTTTCTGTCAGCAACTTTGATTGGTACTACAACTGAGCGAAAACACCCGCCTCGTAGCGAAAACCCTTGGCCTCGCTGAAAGGCTCGCATAACACGATGCGTCGGCCCGCGTGAAATGACCATCTGCCATCTGAGAATGCGATCGATCACTATTATAGGTCATCTAAGATGAACGCCGCAACACACGGAAACCAGAAACCCTGTAACAACTCTAAAATAAACAGGTCACTCAGTGGCACAGGAGGGAGCGGAGAACACGCCGCTGAGGACAGGTGCACACCGCTCCGCACGGACCCCCCCACATCCCCACATGTCCCGAGCCCCTAAGTAGAGCACGAGGGGAGTTGCCGCAAGGCGGGGAATGAGGGTGAGGAAGGGAAGGGGGCGTGGCCACGAGTATGCGAGTCAGTGCCACGGGGGAGGCGTGAATATTAAAAGGTTTTTTTTCTTACCCGGCTCTGTATCAGCCCGCAGCTAGATTAGAATGAGTTGAGTTGAGTAGTTAGAATTCGCCCAATTCATGAGTATGAATAGTCCCCCCTCTGGCCTACTCATGAGTATGAGTAAATGACAATCCGTTTACTCATGAGTATACTCACTACTCATGAGTACATGAGTGACAGTTACGCTACTCCATTTATTTATTTATACTTTATACCTTCGGGGGGGACGGATATCGCATATCGGCGGCCGACGAGCTACGAGCGACGGCGAACGCGGCCCCGGCTCGCTGCTGGCTGGCTCGCTGGCTCGGCCTAGCGGCCTGGCTCGTTCGCATCTCGCGTGCCATCTGTCCCTGTCCCACCCCCCACCTCAGCCCCCGGCCCTCCTCTCGCACCGGAATGGCACGATCGAAGAGGCAGCAGCAGCAGCATGTCACCATGACGAGCAAACAGAAGCAGGCACGCATCAACACGATGATGCTCCCGGAGATCAAGGTGCCGACGAGCTTGATTGGCAAGTTCATCAAGGTGCCGGGTTCATACTGGGAGGGTTCGATGAGCACCGCCGAGAAGAACACGCTGTACATGTGCATCATCAGGGACTTCTCTCTCGCGCACAAGTTCCGTCCGCAGGAGCCGACGTGCAGCCCCGAGAAAGCGTGGGAATGGTGCGTGACGCGCAGCTGATCGCGCCGCAATTGAAGCCCTTACGCACGTCGCCCCGCATCAACAAGAGGAAGCGCAGGCTCATGGGCGATGATTCTGACGACGACTTGCAGGCGCCCATTGCAAATAGGCTCGACGACGCGGTCCTTGGCGATGATGGTCGCCCCGAGCTCCGAGACCTGGTCGCACGGGAGATCGAGGAGTGGAAGCACCTCCCGCGCGAGCGCTACTCCAAGTACACGGAGGACGGTGACGACGTGCTCAACGAGTTCTGGATGATGTGGGAATTGCGTTTGGAGTTCCCCCTCCATTTCATGATCTTCAAGCAATGCGCATCGCACATGCACCACGAGGCGCGAACGTGGAGCAAGTGTTCTCCTTGGCAAAGCGTCTGTCAGATCCAAATCTGGATCCTGCCCACCTATGTGCGATGGTGCGCACGGCGTTCAACAAAGAGGCAGGAGGCATGCCCTACATAGAGAGTGTGACAACTCGCTATTGGAGCGAGTATCGCAAGGCGGGCACAGGCACAGCAGACGATGACGAGGAAGAAGACGCTTATTGAGACGGTTGATGGTAGCTGAAGTTGGGATGGGGCTTGCGTGTCACGCGTGTGCGCGTGTGCTGTGCGCTGCTGCGCTGCTTGCTCCGTCTCTAGTGTGTCCATTTGTGTGTATCGTATTTATAGTGTGTAGCTGTTTCATATTCATATCTTTTCTTTTCATTTCCACTTTTCCAGTTCCTCGCGAGCGCTCGCTCGCTCGCTCACTCGCTCACTCGCTCGCTCGCCCCTCGGCCCCCTCGCACGCGCGCGTCGCTCGCCCGCCGGCCCGCCGCATTTGCCATTGTACTCAGAGTAAAGTGAGTTGAGTTGAGTATTTGAGGATGGCACAACTCATGAGTATGAGTACTCCCCTCGTTGCCCTACTCATGAGTATGCATAGTGCCACTTTGGGCACTACTCTACTCATACTCATGAGTACTCCCTCTAATCTAGCTGCGGGCTGCTCTGTATTTCCTGTGTACCATCTAGGTCCATCAATCATCATTCACAACCCCCCCCCCCCCTTTCCTCAACAGAAAAAAAAACTCACCGCCGTTTCCTCACTGAGCTCCTTCTCTCGCTTCTCTCTCGTTCTCCTCGATAAACGGGTCCTCGCCCGCGCCTCTCAACGGCAACGCGAGCCACACCGATGGCCTCGAGCAGCGGCGTGCCGAAAGTGCAGAAGATCGCGGACGCCGTCAAGGCGGAGGCGGAATTCTTCTTCCATACGGACTGCGCCCCCGGAGACACGACCAAGTATCTGCCCAAGGTGATCCCATTTGAGCATTACACACCGATTGGTGCAACGACGCAGGCGGCAAACGGCACAAACTGGTTCATTAAGATGCAGGTGAGAGTGAAGGAGTCGAAAACGGACGATTACATCCAGCTGCGCGTGCATGAGGACAGAAACGGCCGCGTGAAGCTGACGGGCATGCTGAAGGGCCCATCAGCAGCGGGCCCAGCTCGTTCGTTTGATGAAGGCTTCGTGAAGCAGCCACTTACGCATGACGAGCCTGAGAGGACGCTGCCCGCTAAGAAGGCCGAGCCAATTGACAATCAGGTTCGGCTCGCATTTGAAAAGTTCGATACGAATGACTCGGGTGCAATCAGCAGCAAAGAAATCGCAGGGGTGCTCAAGGAGCTGGGGGTTGAACCGAAGAGTACAACGTGCATTGCCTTGTTGAACAAATATGACGCAGACGGGAATCGCACCCTCAACTTGTCTGAGTTCAACAACATGTACAAAGAGCTGCGCAGTCTTCTTGGTGTTAAGAAAACGGACACACAGAAGTATGCGACGGGTCAGATGTATACGGGCGAGTATGTCGACGGCTTATTCCATGGCAAGGGCACTTTCACCTTCCTTGACGGATCCGTCTACAAGGGAGAATGGCAGAACGGCCTCAAGCACGGCAAGGGCTTCCTCAAGACTGCCAAAGGAGACATATATTCTGGCGAATGGAGTTGCGGATCGCCGAAGAAGCTCTCGAAGCACAAGGACCAATCGCTCATATTCTAAAAGCACACGCTGTGAATGAGCCTTTATTTTTTGTTGGACTTGATGGCTACACCTTGTAGCCACATCATCGTAGATGAGCATGGGGCGTGCTCACGGCACTCCTTGAATCTCCAACACCATGTTCGTTGTGGTCCAGAGTATGTTCCGCTTTTTCAGTGGCGGTAGATTTGAAAGAAGATGGAGTGAGTGTGGTGACGATGAATCATGCACAAGGGCAAAAGACAAAAGAGCGGTGTAAATTTTAAAAGTAAAATTTCGCTTAATGCTTACTGGTCTCGCCTCTATCAATCCCGTAAGGGACCTGCAATGGAGCAAAATGGAACGCAACATAGTACACTATGTATTCAACTAACTTTATATACTTAGCACACCCATGAGGAATGAGAGGATGACGGGGCACACTTATACTTATACTTAGTTCACATGGGATGAGAGCGGGTGCAACCTGAAGTTTGGTTGTTTTTTCGGCAACTACCCCTATATGGACGCTATAAGTTCTACTTGCAGGACCCCCCACATTATAGTACAAAAGTGCAGTTCTCAGATTTCGTCGGCAACTACCCCCGTGTGGACGGTATAAGTTCGACCCCCTCATTAAGGTACAAAAGTACAGGGCTATCTATGCGATTTGACCGCAAAAAAAAGGGACATCGCAGCCAGGTCCGCCCTTCCACCGCGCCCTCGCTCCTCTCCAACCAAACCAAAGCAGGTGGTTGCACCCCCCACCGTACGAAGGCGCGCAGGCGTCCCATGGGCGGGAGGAGAGGCGTCCCACAGAGGCGGGCGGGGATGCGCGCCAAAGTCTCCTGACCGGAGGGGCAGTGGCTGGGCTGAAAGAGCAAGGGCAGCGCCGGGCGAGCGGAAGCAGCACCTATAGCAATGCCCCCCCCCCCCCCCTCACGTGGCACTGTTCGTTTTGGCTGACGAGTAGACGGGTAGGAGGGAGGGGGGAGGGAAAGAAAGACCGCCCAAGCTCGCGAGAAGGCTCGCCACCCGGGCGGTCGTGGGGGTAGTAAGGGTCAAAAAAGAGAGGTATGACTTGCAGCGCTCACCATACTCCTTGCAGATGACTAAGGATTTTTCCACTGCCGAGGTACAGCTGGTTAAGGGAGCCGCCGCTTTGGATGAAGCCACCCACGCGGCCGTAAGCATGAAGCGCCTGCTCGACTCGGAAGCCACCGAGGACTGTT
Organism: Isochrysis galbana; assembly: GCA_018136815.1. Lineage (NCBI taxonomy): Eukaryota > Haptophyta > Isochrysidales > Isochrysidaceae > Isochrysis > Isochrysis galbana. Next base: position 3,068,627 of record CM030940.1, on the reverse strand, counting down.
CAAAACACCAGAAGCATGCACCCTCTCCTCTTGAGTGCACAAAGCGCGCTGCCGACTACATCGGCGCTCTGCTTGTCAAGGCAATCGCACCCAGCGCGACCAGTGTTCCGGTCTTCTCCGGCGAGCCGCCCTCGCTGGAGACGATCAAGAACGAGGAAGAAGAGCTAAGGTCCGCCTTCGATAGCGTGTTGAACGATATGATTCACCAGATAAAGGCGAACGAGTTTGAAAAAAAAACCTTTTAATATTCTCGCCTCGCGCGCGGCACTGGGATCTATTTTCGTAGCCACGCTCCTTCCCACCTCGCTCCCCACTACCCGCCTTGCGGCTCCTCCCCTTGTGCTCTACTTAGGGGCTCAGGTTGTTGGGGGGAGATGGGTTGGATCGGGTGCACTTGTCCCCAGCGAATGTTCTCGCCTTTCTCCTGTGTCACTGGGTGGCCTGGTTATGGTTATATGTTTGTTGGTCGTTTGGGCGTCCTGTCATTCTTGAAGCTCGTTGTGTTGCTCTGTATTTTAGCGTCTTCAGGTTGGGCTCGTGGCGGGTTGTGGGTGTGTCTCAGGCTAGCCGTTCTGCTAGGCCGAGCGCTTCCGCTACTTGTCTCAGGGTGTCGCTCATTTTCAATCTACCCTTTTTGTCCTCCGTGAATATTGGTGTGCTAAGTTCCCTTGGGGTTTTGATCTTGGGTTTTCTTCCCTGGGTGGCCTTTCCGGTTCTCGCCGAGTTGTAGAGGCTCGGCGGAGCGCGGCCTCTCACCAGGGTAGAAAATCTTATGAGCGTGGCTTCCAGTGCTGGTATATAGTGAAATTCGTACGACTCATATTTTACTCTGTAGAAGTCTCTGATGATGTACCTCCATGCTATTACGTATAGGGATTTCAGGCTATCGGGGGTAACTGCACTAGGATATGCGAAGAGTCTGTCCTTTCCCCCTCTCTCATGGACACGCTCAGTTGCCCCTGTTCTAGTGCGTGGTTTAGGACTCTTAAGAAGTCGTGTTTGACTAGTTCTGTGAAGCTTTTGTAGAATTCTGCCGGAAGCGCGTCCGGTCCCGCACTCTTGCCGCTGCCTATTTGTGCTATGGCGTCTAGCATTTCTTCCATTGTGATTCTCCCCTCTATTGCCTTTTTGTCCCGCGTGTTTATGGGGTGTGCCTCCAGTACCGCCTCTAGATCGCGGTCTCTCTCGTGTTGTCTCTCTTGATATAGCCACACGTAGTATTTGCGGAGCTCTTTGCGTATCTCTTCGTCGTCGGTGGTTGTGCCTCCCGCGTCGTGGCTTGGGGCGTTCCAGTCGCCTGTACTAGGTGCGCTGAGGCGTCTTTGAACGCGCTCGCCAGTGCCTTGTTGGAGGCCCGCGGGATCTCTTTGAATTTCTCGTCTAGAGTTTGATACTTGACCGCGATCGGGCAGGGGATACCTGCCTTGCGAAAGTCCGCCACGTCCTTGAATTCTTCGCGGAATTGATTGGCGCAGTCCGCCGTGACGAGAACCTCCCAAGGGCCGGAGGCGCTCTTAGACAAGAATTCGGGCTCGAGGTCTACGCCCTCCAACTTGTTGAGGTGTGCGACGATCGCGCCTAGCTAGGACCTCTTCGTCCTTGGCCTTATGTCCCTTCTCGTACGCCGTAAAGGTGAGTATGATCTTGTGGGAGTCTGGAAATTCGGCTTCCTCCTCGGGCTCTGGCTCTAGGTCTTCGTCGAGTAGGGCCACCTGTGTGACCGGGGCGGGGGGCGGGGTTAGCCTCGCGTATGTTCTCGTATCCCTAGCGTCCATATGGCCCAATGTTGCCATTGTGTGGTCGCCCCCTTCCGAGGGATATGTGTGGCTTGTGCTTTGTGGTGGCCCTCTCTCAAGGTGGTGGTTGTTGTGGTAGGCCTCCTGGGCCTGTGCCGCTTGCGTCAATCGCGCGCCTGGGGCGCGCTCGTCTGCTTGGCCTTCGGCGGCGCTGGAGAGTACCCCTCCTGTGTTGCCTCTCCTTTTGCTCTTGTGCCCCTTGCTGGGGGGCCTAGTCTGCTCTTTGTCCAGCTCCTTGTTTTGATGCGGCATTCCCCCATGGGGGTTCTGCTGCAGATGGTGCCGGGCCGGCCCCTCGCGCCGGAGCGCGAGGGCGGTACCGCGACTGTGTAGGGTCCCGGCCCGGAGGCCTTCCCTTTGGAAGCGTCCCACTGGTGTGGTGTGGCTGGTGTGGCTGTGTGTTGTGTAGGGGGTGTGCTGCATGCTGGCTGCTGCCAGCATGGCGGCCTTGTTCGTGGCGTTCGCGGTGGTTCGCGGGCGTGGCAGGCTGGCTCCTGTGCCCACCTGGCTGGGAGGGTCGTCCTGACGCGGTCGCTTCGGCGACAGCGGCGTGTCACTCAAGCCTTCGTCCATCTCGGCGAGGGCAGCGGCAGCGAGGGAGGGCGGCGGAGCGCGCTCCATGACCCTATCAGTTTACTGATAGTTATGAGCCTGTGGTCCTCCATGGGGGGTGCCAGCATGGCTGCTGGAGGTGGTGTGGTCGGGGCCACTGGCCGTGTGGCGCGACGAGGATCGCGCTCACCTGCTCGGCCTCCGCGGGAGGACGCGGTCGCTTCGCCTGCGACTGCTCCATGGGCACTGGAAGGGCGCCCGCGGTGGGGTGCCCGAAGGAGAGAGGGGGCGCGTCGGCGCGCTCCATGGCGACCAAGTATAAACTTAGTTGGCAAACGAGTTTGAATGTCAGGCGCTCAAAGGCTTCAAAAGTCTGAAGTCCAGGCGGCCGGCTGGGCCAATCAGCAAAACGACGTCAATTGACCAGTAGCAGGCCTGCCCGGAACCCACGCTCTGAACTAGGCTCAAGGTAGCGCACCTGAGCCGGACCTCGGATACCGACGACAAAGTTTGACAAAGGAATGAAGGGGGGAAGGAGAGGAGGTGGAGGGAAGGGAAATTAAGGGCGGTGTCAGTAGGGATAGGGAAGTACCCTACTAAGTAGGTGTGTAGCCCGGAATCTTCAGATGTTTGTTTTAGAAGTAGAAACAGGGAAACCTTGATATAGCAGTTGTGTAGCCGAGAATCTTCAGATGTGTTTTTTTATGATGTTGAATAGGCTCGTCAGCGCCGGGCACTCGCCCAGGTGGGCATGATTGAGAGTGAATTGTAATCACGCCTAACGCTCTCAAATTGCAAAGACGACAGATCTGACTCACACAGACGACACGTTGGCACGCTGGGTTCGTTGTACCACATAGTAGTAGTTCTAACAGGCATGGTCGAACGAGAAGTTGTCGATTTTCATATCCGAGAGGGAGGAAACCGACGCAAGAATGCCCGCCTTGTGCGCGCTTGTGCGAGGGAGCAGCCGTTCAAAGACGAAATTGGAAGTCTGCCGCTTAGCTTCGTAGAAGGCAGCCTCCTCGGTAGTCCCCACGGCCGCAGCTGCCTCCATCTGCAGCCAATGCGCTGCGAGGGTGACGTAGCCACCATACATGAGGTAGTCGACCGATGAGGCTGAGATGGCCTCTTTATTGGAGGAGGCACGCGCTGCGACTCGATACGTGAGGTACTGCCACTCGAGCGCATGGTACATCAGGTCCCAGGAGTGCTTGCGTAGACCGGAGTCGCTCGAGAAAAGGTGTGGAGCACACAGTGCTCGTAGCTTTGCTACGTGCTCATTGATAGGCTTGAGCTTGCCCAACATGATCTTGCGTCCGAGAAGATCGAGCGCCTGAATCTGGGTCGTCCCCTCCCATAGTGAGGCAATGCGCACGTCGCGGAACACCTGCTCCGCCTTGTTATCCTTGATGAACCCATGCCCACCGTACACCTGGATTCCGAGGTCGGCGGCCTCTTTGCCTACCTCTGTAAGGAAGCCTTTCAAAATTGGCGTCAAGAACGCGAGCTGCGAGTCCATCTCCTTGGCTTTCTTCTCGTCACCGGCCTCCTCTGCCTGCTGCATGTGGTCAGCGATTTTGGCACACTCGTACACCATGGAACGTCCGCCCTCAGACACTGCCTTTTGCGTCAGCAGCATGGTGCGGACGGAGGGCTGATGGATGATGGCGTCAGCAACTTGGTTGGGTTCCTTAGGGCCGGAAAGCGAACGCATCGAGCGGCGCTCTTTGGCGTACCACAGGGAGTTTTGGAAGGCGAGCTCGGCAGCGGCAACGCCCTGGACTGCAGTGCCAAGCCGCGAGGTGTTGATGAAGGTGAACATGTGATTGAGACCTCTGTTTGGAGTGCCAATGAGCCAGCCTGTTGCGCCATCAAACTCAATCTGGCAAGTGGGAGATCCGTGACAGCCCATTTTGTTCTCGATGCGCGACGTTCCAAGAGAGTTTAGCTCGCCCGCCTTCTCACCAGCAATATGGCGCTTCGGTACGAGGAAGAGGGAGATACCTGGTGTCCCGGGCGGCGCGTCGGGAAGCCGAGCGAGCACGCAGTGCACAATATTGTCGGTGAAGTCGTGCTCGCCGCAAGAAATGAATATCTTGGTCCCAGTGATGGTGTACTCGCCTGGCTTGCCCTCGATAGGCACTGCCTTAGTGGACACTTGTCCTAGATCGGAACCGCATTGAGGCTCTGTCAAGCACATGGTGCCTGTCATCTCGCCAGAGATCAGAGGAGGCAACCAGCTCTCTTTGAGCTCGTCCGTCGCATGGGCGTAGATGGTGTTGATGGCTCCCTTTGACAGACCCGGGAACATGAGCCAGGTCCAGTTGGCGGCGGCGATCATCTCTGACTGGATGAGCGCAAGAGACATGGGTAGGCCCTGACCGCCATACTTCTCGGGGAAGGAAAGCGCCTGCCACCCGTTCTCGGCGTACATCTTGTAGGCGTCCTTGAAGCCGGGCGCGGTGATGACGGTGTTTGGATCCTTCCACGTGGAGCCCACGGTGTCTCCACCTTCGTTGAGGGGTGCGAGCACGTCCTCCGCCATTGTTTTGGTCGCTTCAATGACCATGTCAACCGTCTCGCGGTCGCACGCCGTGCCAACGCCCACCTTGGCCAGCTGGGCATAGTGGTCCTCGAAGTGATGCACCTCGTAGAGCTGGAAGTTCATCTCACGAACAGGAGCGTGGTAGGCGCGCGCACGGATCGGGGCGAGGAAGTGGCGACCGGCCGAGAGCGCCGTCGCCGAGCGCCGCATCCCACGCATGGATGGCAGGGGGCGAGGGAGGGGGAGCGGGGCGGGGGAGGTAAGGGGGGGCGGCGGGCCGGGGGAGGGGGATCTCGCCGGGGCTTCGTGCGTCGCCACAGCTCCAGTCCCCCCCTCTTCCCTCTTTCTTCTCTCCTACTCTTCCTGTTCTCCCTCTCCTCCTCGCTCTTTCTCTCTCTCTTCTTCTCCACGTACCCCGCCCCCACCCCACCCCACCCAGAGAGAGACCTCCACCCACCCCCCATTCTCTGAAAAGTAAGCGGGAAGAGAGGAATAGGCAGAAATGCGAAGTCCGGACAAAGGAGGAAAAGAGCATCATCAATGGAGGAGAGAGCGAGAGAGAGAGGGAGCGCGTGTGCGCGCGCGAGCTGAGAGGGGAGCCAGAGAGGACAAGAGGAGAGAGAGAGAACCTGCGAGGTGGAAGGAAGAGAGAGAGAGAGGGGGGGGGGGGGAGGAAGAGGGAGGAGGAGGGGGGGGGAGGCGGCCGGCGGTTGTGCGGGGGGGGGGGAGGGAAGGGGAAGGGGAGGAGGGGGGGGGGGGGTCCTCGACGGGCGCGCTGGGGCTTGATGACTGACGAAACTTTCTAGTAGTACGTCGTCCGTAGTACGTAGTACAGTAGTGCCTCGTACTTTCTACCTCTACCTCCGTGCGGGTCGTGCAGCTGCATCTGAACGGCTCCGTCTGCTACTCGCAGCCCTTGCTTCACGTTAACCCTCGTACATGCCTTATCCTCCTGGAGGACGGTCAATGTGTCTAGAGTACATATGGCTATATAGGGAGCCCCCAGGGGCCATAGGAAGGCCCCAGGAGGCCTCCGGATGTGAAATGGGGCCCCTCCTAGGCCTGGGTAGATCTCCCAATTCCCAATCATAAAATCGGCAATGGCGCTTGGTTTTAGAAGCGCGGGAGAGCGTTGCCAAGAAAAGTTGGCGCGAGCCTTCCCCCCCCCCCTCCCCCCTCCCCCCGCCCCTCCCGCGAACTCGCACTTGCGCGCGCCCCCCCCGCCCTTCCCCCTCCCCCCCACCTACCCCGCCCCACCCCACCACCCCACCCCCATCCCATGTCATACAGCTCCTCGTGCGGCACACAGACCCAGCCCTCCCTCCCTCAAACCATCCCCTCCGCAACGGATCGCAGTCGCGACCTGACACCGTCCGAGGTGAAGGTGGAGAAGGTTGGCAAGGCGCGCGGGAAGGCGGAAGGCGGTGGTGAAGACGGTCACGATGTTTCAACCTCCCAATCACCAGTCACCAGCCGAAGCTGTTCGACAGGAACGTGGAGGTCATCGAAGGCCGCCCCCTCTGCGTCGCCCCGCCCCCTCGCCTTGGCGTCGCGATCACTCTGTTACCTCTGCTCCCTCCTTCCTGTGCCGCCTGCCGTAGGTTGCTTTCTGTTTGCGGTGGGCGACGGAGGTACTTGATACTTGACACCGTGAAGCCGCTCCGCCGGCGCAAGCCACCTAGGCTATGTGTGATGAAGGCAAGGATGAACAACTCCGGCGAGTTTCTGAGCCCATCATCCTGGCATGCCCAGTCGCGCGCCGAGCACGAATTGATCGACATGGGCAGAGTAGCGATGGTTATTCGCGAGCATAACCGACAAGGCGGGTCGCGAGGACCATTGAAGAAGGCGCAACGTGTGGCTGCCAACAAAGGAGTGTGTGCCTATAGTAAGGCGTGGAACAGGAACAGGGTCTTGTGAGCACTAACACTAAGTACTTAGAAGTAGATATAGTGACTCGTGGCTAAGTACCTGCTTAAAGATAGTGCCCGCAGCTAAGTATTTATACTTACTTCGAGATAATGCCAAAGTCTAGCCAGTTATCTTAGATAACTGAGATATCTAGATAATTGGTTAGATAGTTTCTAGTGTTTTCTATTTTTATTTGTTTGGGTTTGTGGCTTTACGGTTTACTCTTTACTGAGCCATTGTGCGCCCGCCCACGCCCACGCCCTCCTCGCCTTTTCTCCGCTCCCATTGCCCCCTCCCCCTCCCCCTGACGGTGCCGCCATTCACCATTCACCATGTCTAGCAGGTGGTGCTTATTCATGGGCATTGGCCGTGCTGCGGCGTGCGGTGTGGCGTGCGTGTGTGGGCACACACGCGCTCGATTGAACCGCGCCCCGTCTGTGCACACCACAATAAGGCCTGTAACCAGATAACTGGGTATCGTGCTACTCACCTACTCACCTACCCACATCCGATTTCCACTACCCACCTCCATGTGGGTAGGGGGGGGCTGGAACAGCGAGCACAGGGAGACCAGCCCAAGGAGGACAGATGAAGAGTGCACCTACGCGCCATCTCTCTCACACTCACACACACTCGCTACACACTCACACTATTCATAATTGGCTGCAGCAAGCAGAGCATGCTCCAGGGTTTCGTCGACTTGCGAGGCCTTCAGGTCATCGTGAAGTTTGCCTGCCTTGGAGAACATGCGCTCTGCGCCCGCCGAGCTAGCCGGCCGTCCGAGGTACTGCCGCGCCATCTTGGCTAGCGTTGGCAAGCCCTCAGGCCGGCCGATGGTCACATCCGCTGGCGAGTGGTGATCGCGGGCGCTCTCCACCAGCCGCCTCAACACATCCAGGTCCAAGTTGCTATCTTCTATCTTGCGGTACGGCTGCCGCTGCCGCATGGCGGCCGACATTCGGTTGGCTCGGGGGGGGGGGGGGGACGCGGCGGGGGCGGGGGCGGGGGGCGGGAGGCGCAACGACCGTATAAATAAGTCCGGTGCATACTACAAATATATCGAGAAGATATCTAGGTATCTAGACTATCTAGGTATCTAGCGGCCAAAACCACCATCTAGATGTATCTAGATGGCTGTGGAGCACTATCTACTGTATCTAGATGGCTGAATAAAATGACTATCTACTTGCATCTAGATGGTGCCGGTGGGGGGGTGTTCCATGCCTTAGTCTTCTCATTGCTCCAGTGTGCAGTGTGTCTTTGGTGTTGATCGTGTTAAATCTTTGGCGGATCAGGTTGAGGCCTCCATCATGTTGCGATTTAATAGCAACCAGCGAGACCGTGTGTCGAAGTGATCGTGTCGTCCGTTAGTGTCTGTAATCGAATAATGTTTGTGTTACCTATGCCTATGCATCATCACACCACATGTATTGTATTGGTGTTAGATTAGGGGAATATTAAGGATAGTGTGAGAAGGAGCAACAAAAACCAAGGCCCAGATTTTAGTTTTAGTGGACACGGTGGCATGCGCATGTGTGGCGATGCGCGCGGGGATGCGGTGCAATAGACGCGAAAGCGAGAGATATCTATGGATATTTCTTGAGATATTTGTTTGGGCTGCTGAACTTTGAGATATATCGGAGATATCCCCCATGGATATTTGGGCGAAAAATCGTGGATATGTGGATATTTTGGCCTACCCCTAGGGGCCGACGTTGATGCTTTTGCTTTTTGCTTTTGCTTGACGGAACGACGAACAACAGAATACAGATTTTTTTTTGGATGCAGCAAGGAGCAAGGAGAGGGGGCTCTGTGTTTTGTGTTCTCCCCTCTTCCTGTTCCTGCTACCAACTGCTGATATTTGATATCAGTTATCAGCTCGAGGTGAACTAATACTGATATGAAAAGCTGATGTCAGTACTGATGCCCCATCACCCAACACTACAAACTACAAAACAAGAAAACTCTGAGGATTAGTAATCGCGATTAGCATCCATCAATCAGCTTCAATCCTCATTCCCGCTGGCCTCCCTGTTTTATTAATATGTGAATATGAATTTCTAACGAGAGATATTGTTTGGGGAGTTGAGCGCGAGGGGGCGGAGAGACTGCTGCGGTCGATGTGAGGCACGCCGCCCACGGCCCTTCTTCCTAACCCCTATCCCTCTCTCTCCATGTCCTCCCCTCTCGCCTGCGTTCTCTCTCTTCCCTCTAGCTGGATGCTGTGCAGCCGGCGCGCCTTGCCGCTCCGCTCGCACGCGCGCGGCTGGCTCTCACTCGTGCCCTCCCCGCCACTTCGCTGCTTCGAGCGGAGTGAGACCGTCGGCTGGTCAGCAGAGGCACTCTTCGCGGTCGTGGCTGACGTGGGACGGTATGCTGAGTTCGTGCCGCTTTGCACGCGGTCGCGCGTGCTGCGCACGCACACGGATGACGCCTTCGACGCCACACTTGGCCTCGGTTACATGGGCATAGCTGAGGAGTACACATCGAGGGTGCAGCTGCACCGTCCAAGCGAGGTTGTCGCAGAGGCTCTCGACGCGAGGCTCTTCAAGCGAATGCGTACAGTGTGGCGTTTTGAGCCAATTGTCTTGGGGGGGCCGAGACTCGCGGCGGGAGCCACGCCTGGAGGGGATACGCTCGCTGACGCGAGGAGCTTTGCTGCGGGCGCATGCAAGCTTAGCCTTAGCATTGAGATGCAACTCCGTGCCCATGCGCACGATCAGCTGCTGCGCGCGATCATGGACCAGTTCGCTGGTCAGCAGGTGAATGCCTTCAAGCAGCGGTGCGTGGAACTCTATGGCGAGGGGTTGCCCGTGGATAGCGTGGGCACGGGATATGAGTGGCCCACTGGCAACTCTCCACGAAGCCTAGTGCAGCCCTTGACTGGCGTTGGCAAGGCGGAGGCCCGCGGCGGCAGTACGAGCAGAGACGTGGGAGGGTGCCCCGAGTCGGGTACCAACTCATGCTCCTCTGGGTTAAGCATCGCCCAGGACGAGCAGGCCCAGGATTCGACGGAGCGTCGTAGATCACAGCGCACGGCCTCCACCTGCAACTCGGACTCGTTGCTATCGAAGTTGCGTATTGATCCGAAGTGGCGCGCCGACGTCGAGCGCGCCTTTGAGGCGCACGCACTGAACGACGCCCTCAGTTTGGGTCGCTTCGTCGAGGCGTGCCGTTCTCTTGGGTGTAGGAACGGCGCGCTAGCCTCGTTGCCTGGCACTAGCTCCGGCGTCTTGCAACTAGTCATCCAACCGGCGTCCACAGTGGGCAAGGTAGTGCAGGCGGCTGCGAGCATCTCGGCTCTCAATGACGTGGGCATTCAGAGTGCTGATGAGGCCATAGATTCGCGATCGTTGCTTACAGCGGTACTCTTTGTCGAGTTCGACGCAGATGGCAACGGCGCTGTGACCCGCGACGAGTTTGTGTCCCATTTGTGGATGCTAACAAATGCCTCAGAGGAGGAGAAGCAAGTCTTCACGTTCGAGAAGCTCGATGTGAACCGCTCGGGGAAGCTGGAGCGCGATGACCTCGTCGCCTCGATGAAGAGACAGCTGTCATTGGCCAAGGCGGTATCACCACTCATTGTGCAACAGCAGCTCCGCCGCCATTCAATCGCCGATAGCGAACGTAAGAGCATTAGCAACACGGCGGTGACGGCAGCATGTGAGGCGATAAACAAGATGACTTCGCAGGTACGAGGCCCTGCGTCCGATTGCAGTTGCGTCTGACCGAGTCACGGGCCCACGGGAGGCGAATCATCCCCGCTGGACTGCAAACCCCTTTACCCCTGCTAGGTGGACTCTGTCGTGGATGAGATGCTGGAGGGCATCCAAACTGACGCCACTGGGGCAGTGACGCTCGAGGCCTGGCGAGATGCTTGCCGTAGGAACCCTGAGATTGCGGCAACGTTAGACTCCGGCCTACTACTTGAGCAAGCTTCCAACCACAACAGCTAGCCGCCTTCGCTCGCAGGGAACGCACCCCACCCCGAGGCGATGCTCGCACTGCATTCACCAACACTCATCTTCGTTGTGCTCTTTGGACGACCGGGATTGCGGATCCACACAAAGAAATGCCCAGAACCTCAACATCTTACAATTGCCTTGCTTTGGCTTACTAGCGGTTGCAAGCGAGCGAAATTAGCGGCTTGAGACAGCCTCGCGTGTGACCTCTGCATTGTAATGAAGCATGGACAGTGCTCGCACCTCACATTAGTATGCAAACCGTTTGTTACCGTCTTGTCCGACGGAAGGATCGGACGAGGCAGCTATGCGGGCTGATACATCACATGTTGACGAGTCGACGTCGACTTTAGAGAGAGGAGAACTTCACAACGAAAAGTCTGAAGAAAAGTCTGAAGTAAAACGTAAGATCTCACGGTCGGCAATGAGCACCGGCGCGGTGTGCGTGCTTGGACCATTCATTCGGCTTGTTGCATATGGGCAATGGGACTTGCGCAAGATGGCGGGCCCTAATGCATTCCTAAAGACCATCTTGAGCTGTTGGCCCGCTCTTCCCAGTTTTGTTTGGGAGGCTGTTGGATGTGTTCTCCCTTTGCATTCGACCATCCGTTCTCAGATGATCGATGCGACCCACTTGGCAAGCGGTGGGAAGTGTATGCTGCGGCGAGCTAAATGCAAAACCCCTTACATGTAGCATGTGCTGGGCGCCTCAGTTGTTCGAAGAATGAAGCTGTGAATGATAAGTGAAGCCCTATGCTCAGGCCCTCGAAGAAAAAACATCTGAAGATTCGGGGCTAACACCTACTAGCTACGCTAGAACTGCAGGTACCTCTACCTATCCGCTGACACCGCCCTTTCCTCTGCCTCCTCACTTTCCTCCCATCATTCCTTTGGCTCTTCGGTACTCCGGGGTACGGCTCAGGCGCGCGCTACCTTGAGCCTGGTTCAGAGTGCGGGTTCGGGGCAGGCCTTTTGAGTGTTTGGTATGTGGTGTGCTGGGGTTGGTTATGTCACGGGAGCATGTTGAATCCCGGTGTATCGCTACGCATAAGTGTCGATCCACTAGTAGCATGGCTGCGTGCTGCGTCTCGGGCGTGCGGTTTGTCTTGGGCTCCTCGACTATTATATGCGCCACCCCCAGCTTGGCGGTTAGCGTCAGGAGCTCTACACTGGGGTCTAGGTTGCATTTTGTGCCTATCGTGAATAAAGGGTATGGGTCATCAACCTATTGTTATATTTATATAGGGGGCAATGGGGGCACTCTGCGCCCCCCTTCACCGGGCACTAACTTCGCTCCGGGGGGGGGGGCGTCAGGCACACTCTCATGCCCTGCCTCCTGGCATGGGCTGAGCACTCAACACACTGACCCAGACCCCCAGTGAGCGCGGGTCAGGACTCGCACTCCCAGGCCGACTTGGGCCAGCGATAGGCCTAGGTAGAAATATGTGACATATTGAACTACATATTTGGGTCAAAATTTCCGGATTACATATCGATCACATATTTGTGCATGGTTCACATATTTACTGCATATTTGGGCGCGTACATGGCGTACGGAGGGGGTTTACATACTAACTATGGACGTTACGCCGGGGGGGGGGGGTCGCAAGTGGGAGTTCGCGAGAGCGCGCGGGGCGAGAGGGGGAGCGAGAGAGAGGGAGAGGGAGAGGGAGAGCGAGAGAAAGCCGCGCATGAAGCAGAACACATTGCACTTGCACAGGCCCCGTGGCAACGTTTCCGCGCACAGGCCTTGGTACTCATCAAGTCACAGAAAGTTGAGCATGTAGTCCCACGTCTTGTACCCTTTATCGATTTTGCAGCTTTGATGGTATCTATTCTGGGGACTTTCCACTCGATGCTTGGACCGAACATCCACCGAAGGGTACCCCAGACGGCGTTCTGAAAACCTTCCTGATTTCTTTCTACATTGGTCCTCACATGTTCCAACCAAAAGCTCGATGTAGGTGAATGTACAGTTGAGGAGAACGCCAGCTGGATTGGGACATCATGTCCTTGTGCAAGTATACCTCTTGCGGTACGCATTACCATGGCTGCGACAGCTTCGAACACTTCTTTCTTCACATACTCGATGCTTTCTCTCACGGCACTACAATCCCAATGTTTGTATTTGTTGAGCTCTTCGCTGAAATGGGAGTCAACTCGGAGCTCTTCACAAATACACATATACATTAATTATGTCACTTTCCACATCACTGAAGTCCAACCAGTCCTTGTCAGAAAGCTGTGCTATGCTCATAGACGCTAGTGATTCCACGGAACGCTTCCCTTTTCCTAGCAGCCCATTAACGACATATTGGGGATCCCTTTCGCCCATAGGAAGCGCTCGTGGTACTATGAAGATTAGATTATGTTAATCCTGTCACGAAATACCTAGGACCTAGGCCTACAGGCTTTGGCCATGGGAAAAGCTAACGTTATGTACGAAAGCGCTATGCGGGCATAAGCGCGCACTTCCTCCTCGGTGCCACAAAGCAGCCGAGACCATGGCGGAGCCGGAGGGCGTTTGCTCTCCTACACTCTCAAAAAAAATGTACCGAATGTTGTGTAAAACCACCTCCCGATCGATTATGTATCATGAGTTATGCAACCGCATTCTTTGTCGCCCCAATCCGGATAAACACAACAATACTGGACGCAAGTTCACAATAAAAATACTCACAAAGGGAAAGCCTACAGGGCAGCCTAAACCGTCTACGCGGAAGACTGACGATCACTCCATCCCAGCTACCGGGAGGTCGTCATGGCGATTGAACGCTTTTCCACGTGTAGGCTGGTGATTGAAGGCTTTTCCATGCGGTGGGGGTGATGGCGATTGAACGCGTTCCCACGTGTAGGCTGATGGTGATTGAACGCTTTTCTATGCTGTGGGTGAGGGTGATTGAGCGCTTCTCGCCTTACATCGGCGTGAGGCCGCGAGCCATCTCGGGGCGCCAACCCTTCGCAGCCTTTGATTGAGCCGTGCACCATGAGCTTATATTGCGAATGCAGGGCGGGGGGCATTTGCAGGGGTTTACACGCCCGAATGGCGTAGTTGATGGGGACCGTTTTGCCGTCGATCGAGAGCAACAGCTTGCGTGGAAAGTTCCCGTTGAAGAAAAACCTTTTAATATTCCCGCCTTCCCGCCTCGCACGTGGCACTGGGTCATACTTTCGTAGCCACGCCCCTTTCCTTCCTTCGCCTTGCGAGTCGAGGTGTGCCTTTTTTATTGATCTTGTCTTCGATCGACTCTACCTTGGTGCGTACGGCTATGCCTGTGCCTTGGATGCGAATGTTAGTTTGCTCTCCGTATTTCGTCTGGAATTGTTGCGCACAGTCTTCGATGATTGCGATGTGCGATGTGCGATGTGCCATGGGCCCCTGTTTGAGCGGGCCCAGAAGTGTGGCTCGGGGTCCACGCCCTCGAGTTCCAGGAATAGCTCAACGATGGCGGCATAGACCGTCGTGTCGTTGAGTACGAGGTCCCCGCTCTGATGGAATGAGAGGTCGTAGATGGCGTCAGAGTCCGCCATTTGGTCATCCTCTTCTTGGTCTGGATCCTGTATGTCGAGGGTGAGTAAGACGAGGGTCAGTTGTGGCGTGAAGGGAGGCAGCTGAAGTACGTGGAGTGAGGGGCTGTGGGGTGGGATGGTGAGTGCGGATGATGTCTGATCTGCCTTGGTGTTCCAGAGTTGTGTGATGTGCGTGTCTTTGAGGTGTTTTGTCGGAAGTGTTTGTGCCCATAAGGATAAGGGCCGCCTGGTCTCGGGCCGCGCTGCCGGTCGCCAGGGCGGGAGGGGCCTCTGCCATACTGCCATAAGGCATGCCCATTGGAGGAGTGGCCCTGTGGGCCTGTTCATGTTTTGCTGGGTCTGCAGACAGCTGCTCCCCATGGGGGGAGCCAGCCCATGGCTGCTGTGCATGGTGCATGGTGTGGCCGGAGCCACGGGCCGTGTGGCGCGACGGGGGTCGCACGCACCTGCTCGGCCTCTGATGGCGGGCGCGGCCGCTTCGACAGCGACTGCTCCATGGGGGCTGGGGGGGCCGCCCTCGGCGGGGGACCCGAAGGAGAGGAGGGGAGCGGGGAGCGGCGGCGCGCTTCATGGCAAATGACTATAAAGTTAGTTGTGTAGTGTGGGTGATACAAACGGGGTGACGAGATATGAAGCGGAATGATCACGCATAAAGTTCGCATCCAAATACAACATCCTCCCCGCCATGCGCATGCCCTGCCGGATGACTCAACTATTGCGGCGTGCGAGCGCATCCACATCCGAACCCACACGTAGTGATGAACCACAAGCACGTTGTGCCCACGCGCGATAGGCTCACTCAGCACGTGTATGCAGCCCTAATCTAGAAGACGATGCGGAAAAAGTGAGCGTGTGAGCAGTTGGCTCGCATTCGGTTGGAGTGCTGGGCACGACTGCAATCCATTCATACGAGCCACAAGAGAGTTCACAGCCCACGCACGTGAGAATTAAGGAGCACAACTGCATAACGTAGAGGGCGGTGGGATCGGGCTTCGTTGTGCCAACCCCCCACACGGATGGTCATTTCCTACGGGTTGGATGCCGCCCGCGGTGTCTATGTCATGGCTGCTTGCTCGTATAGGCGCGGGCATGGCATCAGCATTCGAAAAAAATCCTACCGGACTTGTAGTACGCCAGCGGCGATAAGCTTTTGCAACTTGGACTGAATGACCGGATCATTCATGGCCGCTTGTGCCTTCTTGGGATCGGACTGCATCTCCCCGAGGATCGAGCGCATCTGCGGATCTCCAAGGATGGCCTGAATCTCCGGGTCCGCCATCGCGCGCGCCTGCCGCTCCTGATCCACCTCACCCGATTGGTTGGCCATATTGATGGCGGCAATCACTTGCTCCGACATGTTCTTTGCCTCCTCGTTGTGCGGGTCCAGTTTCAAGATGCGATCGTAAGCTTCGAGCGCCCTATGATACTCTTTAAGAAAGAAGTGGATCCCACCCTTACGCGACCAGCCCTTCACGAAGGTCGGGTCCATCTCTACGCATCGATCTGCATCTTTTAGGGCCAGCTGCCACTCCATCAGCTTTTGGTAGCATGCCGCTCGGTTAGAGTAAGGCACGTGATCCTTGGGGTTGCGCCTCATGGCCTCTGAGTACATTTCAATCGCAGCCGGGTAGTTGCCAGCCTTGAAGAGCTCGTTGCCCTGTTGGCGTGCCTCCTCCGCTTTCTCGGGAGAATGATACGCCTCCTCCTCAGCCTAATAGGAACACACGCACTCAAGGTGAGGTCGAGTACGGGTGGCAGTGGGCCGCCAACATCCGCGTGGCACTTTGAAGCGGTGACTGGATGTGCAGTGCGAGTAAATGACGGACGGGCTGACGTCACCTTCTTCTTCGCCGCACGCGTCTGCTTAAGCAGCTTTTCCACCTCTTCGGAGCGATCCTCCATCAGAGAATCCTCATAGGCACGAATGGCGTCGTCGAGCATCTCTTGCTTTTTATAGGCATTGCCGATACGCATAAATGATCTCGCGATGAGCTTGTAGTCTGCCTTCACCTCCCGGCCCTTTTCGATGCCCTTCTTGCACATGGCGATGCATCCATCAAAGTCCTTCTGCTCCATCATCACTGCTGCGATGTTGTTGTAGTAGGTCACCTGCAGTCGACGCGGGAGAGCTCAAATTTGCAGACGGGCATCGTACGCTCTCGTGGCGAATACAGGATTGCCGCCGGTCCGGCACTTTTGCTAGCTCGTCCGCACCTCATTGGGAAGAACAGCGATAGCAGCCTCGTAGTGCTTGATTGCCTCGTCGAATTGCTTGGCTTTGTAGGCGGCATTACCCTTCAGCTTGTGTGCATCGGCCTCCTCCTTCTTGGCCTTCGCCGCCTCCTGCTCAGGTGTGAGCGGCTCCGGCTCCGGCTCCGGCTCCTTCGCCTTAGGCGCCGAAGCCGGCGGAGGCTCCGTTGTCTGGATATTGACACCCATCAACATTCCCATCACCGCAAGGATGCGCTGGTCTTGCAGATGGTTGGCGATGGCGCTCGGGTTAGAGGCCAGCTCCCGGATCTTCGCCACAAATGTGGGATCGGCGAGGAAGGCGGCCGTCTGGGGATTGGCGGCGATCTTCTGCATCACGTCGGGCTGACCAAATACGTTACCAAGCCCACCCAGTCCACCGTCTTGACGTGTCTGCATTTCGCTCTTAGCCTCCGCAATGCCGTTGGTCAGCATCGAAAGGCCCGGCTCGTGCTTGAGACCAGCTTCATATGCAGCAATGGCATCATTGTACCGACCAAGGCCGTGGAGTGCAGCACCCTTACGACCGTAGCCCTGTATTGAAGTTGAAATGGAAGCGCGTCAGCCACGCTTCACAATGCCTGATCGAATAGTGCGTTTCACCTCGACCTCTTCCTCGACTGCAGCACATGGTGACGCTCCGGCTCTCTGCGTTCACGCCGCAGCTCATCTAGAAGGCAGGTGTCTGGGCATGTGAGCGCTCACCTTGCCCCAATCTGGCTTGGCACCGATGCAGCACTCCGCGTCCTTCAGAGCCTCGTCATATCTGCCACACAAGCAGCAGGCGGGTGGGAGGGAATGAGCAGCGCGTGTTCGCGGAGAGGGGGATCTCAAGGCCAGAGAGCAGGCACAGCCTGGATGCCATCCCGCAAGCGCGTGCGAGGGTGCGCAGGAGGCCTTGGACGGCGCTCCAACGTGCCCCCCAAGCGCATCAACGACGAATTTCAGCCTGACGAGGCTCTCGATCTCGCGCGTGGCCGCCCACATGTCCTGGGAGAGAGGCAAGGAAGGCTGATCACACGCACTTGCGCAGTGCGCAGTAGCAAGCGGAGCGGTTTGAGTAGAGCACATGGGAGGGCTCGATGTTGATCGCGTTGGTGAAGTGAGTGATCGCGCCATTGTAGTCCGCCACCTTAAACTTCTCGTTGCCCAGCGCCTTCTCCGCATCCGCCATCGCACAGAGCCACGAGGGTGGGTGAAAGCGGGAGTGGGGGAGGAAAGCGGGAGGCAAAGAGGGGGCCGCGCCCTGCGCCGATGGGTCCAGAAGCGCTGGTCCACAGCGGCCGGGAGCACCTGCGAGAGAGGGAAGAAGGACCCCGTGGAGAGAGAAGAGACTCGGCATGAGCCGGGAGGGGGCAGTGGGCTGACGGGGAGAGCGGGGGAGAAGTGGGGGGGGGCGGGGGCAGCAGAAAGGCCACATCAGCCCCAGACGTACTATACCGATACTATGTAGTGTTACTAACTACTAAGAGGTAGAGGCATGCGCTTCTTAGAACGGCCCCATTTCTGTTCGAGGGTTTTTGGTTTTTGCAATGGCCCAATAATAGAGGGATTTCGAAGGTGCCAACAGGGCCTCAACGGGGGGGGACTCATCAGGATTTTCTTCACTGTTGAGTGACTGTCGAGTCCCTTTCACAAAAGGCCGAGTTCGCTCGCGGGGGGTCCGACGTGCCCAACTGTCGCATCCGCGATCGACCTTTTTGTTTTAGAAGTTGTTTGCGTTTCTATGTTCCCTCCTTGCAGGCTAGCCACGAGTCACCGTCGTAGTGTCCTACATTCGTCCATTCGCCCTTGTTGCCCTCGCCTCCTTTATCGCCTCCTTTGTCGCCTGCTTGCCCCTCACCTGGCTTACCTCCTTGCGTGCTCCTCGCGTTTTAGGCTAAGTCGCGCGATCAGGTATCGCCGGTGCAAGGAACCGCCCCCATGTGTGACCCTGATTCCCCCTCAGGTGTTGGCCGTTGGATTATATCGTGGCGCTATTTTACTTCGGTCTTCATCAAATCACTTAAGGGTTTTCGAAAGATTCCCTCCTTATTCCTGTGCGTAACTGTCGCCCCGTCGGATCGTCCGTCGCCCCGTCGCTCTCTTGTCGGCATTCTCTTCCTTGTTCGATCTGCCAGCGGGTTCCTGTGCGTTCCGTGATAGGGATACGTTAGTGTGGAGGGTGTTGATGTGAGTGTAGTGTCATCTCGTCGGTCCATCGGCCCCTAGCCGCCTGTCGTCTGTCGTTCTTCGTTCGTCGCTCTCGTCCTCGTTCTCGTTCCCGTTCTCGTCCCTCGTTCTCAACACTACCTCAATACCAAACCTCTCCAATCCCTCAGCCCCAGCCTATCCATCCCGATCCGCCCAGCCATGTCCGCTCCGTCGTCGCGCTCGCCCTCGCCCAAGCCCGTCCTCCCGCCTTTCTCTGCTGAGGAGGTGGTCCAGCCCGTCATTGGCCACTGCCCAACTTCCGCCGCGCCTCTCGCCGCTTCCCTTCCGTTCCCTCCGTTCCCATCCGAGGCAGTGGTAACCTCGGATCCGTCACCAACACGCAGTGTGCTCCAGGCGGCCCGGCAGAGCGCGGCGGCCATGCCCATGCCCACCAGGCCATACACCATACACCGCCCGGGATTTGAGCAGGTCGAAGCTGGCGATGTTGCTGGCGATGGACGAGGCCGACGATCGGGCGCGGAAGAGGGCGCGATTAGGCCTGAGTCCGCTAGGGGATGAGTTCTGGGAAGTCCTAATGCTGGATGCGGGCTGTTGCGGCTGAGCCGCTGATGCGGACCACGCGCTCGCGCTTTGGCCCATTGGCCCAGAGCGCATGTCCATCGCGCGTCTGGAGCTCGAGGCGGCGAGGGCTGGCGGGGGCAGGAAGGTGGTGGTGCGCGATGTGTTTCGAGGACCTGCGGGCCTGCGGCGCTTTGTTGATGCTCTCATGCTCTCGAGATGCCCGCGGGCCTATCGAGTCCTAGGTCCTAGGGGATAGATAGGGGTAGGTAAGCAAATATGTACATATCGTCATATCGTAACTACGTATTTGGGCCCTCCCTGGGCGAGTCTACATATTTGGGGGGGGGGGGGGGGGGGCGTATCTCCGACATATTTGGACTCTCTCTCTCTCACACACACAGTGTCAAATGGGGGATGACACGTCATAGGCTCTTGCGGGGAAAGGTGAAAGTGAAAGGTGAGTGAGGTGATGGCGATTGAACGCTTTTCCATACGTGGGGGTGATGACGATTGAACGCGTTTCCACGTGTAGGCTGATGGTGATTGAACGTTTTTTCATGCTGTGGGTGATGGCTATTGAGCGCTTCTCGCCTGACACACTGAACCGCAGCGGCCGGACCCCTAACCCCTAACACGAAGAAGAACAAACAAGTAATTAATAGCTGGTAGCCCGATGGTGCAGGAGGAAGGAGTAAAAC
Source organism: Isochrysis galbana (assembly GCA_018136815.1). Taxonomy (NCBI): domain Eukaryota; phylum Haptophyta; order Isochrysidales; family Isochrysidaceae; genus Isochrysis; species Isochrysis galbana. The sequence continues at coordinate 3,048,664 of CM030940.1, read as the reverse complement.
AGGCCATCGAGAATCGGCACACACCGTCTGCCACTGAAAACCCACTGCACCCAGCCCCTAGGTAGAGCACGAGGGGACGAGCCGCAAGGCAGGTGGAGGGAGGGGAAAGGGAAGCGGGCGTGGCTGCATAGATAGATGCTGTGATGCTGTGCAGGGGCTCGCGCGCGCGGCGAGATTATTAAGGAGTTTTTTGTGATCTGAATTCCTCTCCCCATTTCGCCGGCGGGCTGGGGTCTAGGAACCCTACTTCCTAGGGCACTGTTTACCTTTTCTCCTAGCATTGGCGTGCCCAGATACGAGATCTTCGCCTCGCACCCATTCGCCATTCGCTCCGGTGTTTGGCGAAGTACTCTCCGTCTTGAGATATGTGTCTTTCGGGGAGTTGAGAAGGCAAGGGAAGAGCACATATCGAACTTAACCACAATATACTCACAGCATCGCAGCAGCACGTCTGTTCTCTTGAACTATTAGCACGTGGTCTGGTGAGAATGACTCACTCATCGCTTTTTTCGGATTTGCTTTGGCATTAAGGTATTTGTACGTCAGTTCCAGTCGCGTTTCTACTGAGTAGAAAGAAGCTGGACTGCATCAACCATATATCCAGCCCCTTCTTTATGAGCGACCCTCAGTCGCTAACCCACAGGCAAGGCTGTTACTGTCCACCATCCATACACATCTGGAGCTTGCTGACTCGTTCGCTTCAACCGAGCCTTTGCCGCAAGCACAACTACGCGCCGACTCGTCTCGCGGCTTGCAAAGAAAGAAATATCGTCCAGAAGAAGCTTGCAATGTTGTAGGTGAGTGGGATCCACTTGGTGCCAAAGTATGGCTGCACAAGACCATAGCAGGCAAGATCAACAAAGGGCCAGAAGCCAAGTCCAGCTGCCCACGTCTTGAGGAGATCCTGCCGCACTTTGGCTGGCAGCTGCCTGAGCCCTGCGATCAGACCATTGCTCGAGATCAGTGCGGCGGCGAAGAAAACGCCGGTGATCGTCGGACCAAAGATCGACTGTCCCATTAGAGTCTTGAGCATCGTCTGCACCACACCGTCACCGGGGATGAGCTTCGTGATCAAACCGAGCCAGTAGTGGAGTGCGGGCCCAAAGTAGCACAGCCCGACGACGAGGCTGGTGAGGCTGCGTCGGAGGTCGTAACCTTGGGCTGACAGGGCGATACTCTGGCCGACCGTGTCGGAGAGCGCAAAGATGATGCCCGACGTCACAGATTTGGTCAGTATGGGCCTCGCTGCGAGAGCAGCCGCGTACGCTCCGCCTGCTGCACCCAAGCTGAGGTGGGCGCCACCGCCACGGAGTGCGAGAGCACGCTCGGCGGGACGATGTGTAAGCTTGAGTGGCGCGTGCCCGAGCGACGCGACCAACGCCCCAGCCTGAGGCGCGAGCACCGAGAGCAGCAGCAGCAGGGGAGCTGGACGCGCCATCGCCGACGGCCCGAGCGGGAAGGGTGGGGCGGGGGCAGGGAGCGGGGGGGTTTACCCAAAAATAAGAGAAACGAGACAGGGTTGTTTGGGAAAGAATAATTAAATCGTGAAATAGTGAAAAGGTGAGAGAGGGAGAGACTCGGAGGGAGGAGAGAAAAAAGAGGAAGAGGAGAGAAGAGAGGCGAGAGAGTCGGCGCGAGCTCCAACTCGCTGGACCAGCGGCCGTTCTCTGCCCTTCCTCCTCCATATCCTCCTCCCTCCGCCATGTGCGAGGGGACGGGCACCACAAGGCGTCTGGAGGCTGTGCCGCATGAAGATCCGCCGTCCAGGCCACGGCGGAGGGCACGTGGCGAGCCAGCTCGCTGTGATGGACGCAGCCATGTCGTGTGCATGGTGTGCGACTTCTTCCACCCATCGATCGGCGGGGTGGAACAGCACGTTCACGCGCTCTCGCTCGCTCTCCTCAGACTTGGACACCGAGTGGTGGTGCTCACACACCAGTATGGCGAGTGGCAGGGTGTCCGGGTGGTGCCAGGGGGGCTCAAGGTGTACTATGCACCGCTATCGACGACTATTCTGGGATGCGTGATGCCAACTGGTGGCTTGTTCCTTCTCCCTTTCCTACGAGAGGTCGTGCGTCGCGAGCACGTCACAGTCGTACACACGCATGCATTGTGCACAATGGCCATGGAGTCCACTTCGCTTGCGTCGCTTCTCGGCTGCCACGTTGTTCACACTCAGCACTCGAATTTCGAGGTCTCAGGCGTCTTGGCGAGGTTGCAGGCTGCGATGGAACGAAGTGTGTTTGCGCACGTCCACGGTCTCATCGCCGTCTCCCGTGCAGCTCGTGACAACTTGTGTGCGCGGTCTGGTATCGCCATCACATCCATTCGGGTCATTCCCAACGCCGTGGACGTGTCTTCCTTCGTGCCAGCTCCACAAAATATTTGGCCCAAACGACTACCCGATGGAACACGTTGCATCAATATCGTCTTCCTTGCGCGCCTCGTCAGGTAAGAAAGAATCTGTTGTCGCTATTGCGCGAGCTTGATCGAACCAGTCCATCTGCGCGCGAAGCGCCGCATGCCACCATGACTAACCAATGCGCCTGCCGTCTTAAATTTTTTTTAGACGCAAGGGGATCTCGTTGCTAGCTTCGATCATTCCAACAGTGTGCAAACTTCGCCCGGACGTATACTTCATTATCGGTGGTGATGGGCCTAAACGGCGTGAACTCGAAGCCATGATCAATTGCCATGAATTACATTCCCGGGTAGAACTTCTAGGATCGGTGCCGCCTTCCGAAGTTCCTGCAATGCTGACTCGCGGTCAAATTTTCTTAAGCACATCCTTGACAGAGGCGTATTGCATAGCCGTGCTAGAAGCTGTTTCCTGCGGACTTCTCGGCATCTCAACACGCGTCGGTGGAGTCGCGGAGATATTTCCTCCACACGTGTTGCAACTGGCCGAGCCGGAGGAGATGGCGCTCGTGTCCAGCATCCTTAAAGCGGTCGAACATGTCCAGGGTGACGGACCTAGATCGTACCATGACTACGTTGCCTCACGCCACTCATGGGTCGCTGTGGCCTCGGCGACGGCGCTTGTATATGATGAGATCACCGCGGATGCGTCCCCGACATGCGCACCGCGCGGACAAATCATTTGGAAACAGTTGGTTGCCGGGTTGAACGGTGGTGCTCTTGCGCTGGTTGTCAGCCTCCTCTCAACGGTACTGATAGCCGTTCAAGCCACTTTCCTTTGCCTTTTGTCGGCACCGGGGATGTCAACAAACCTCATTTTTGCGGAATACTCGCGCCATGCACCGAAATGTGGAGGGCAAGGTCACCCGATTTCTTCATTGTCCTTGGGATCCCCTCTCTTGAAGGGCAAGGGGATTGTGCTATGAAGACAAACCACAGCCTCAATTCTAGCGCCGTACTAGCCCCCCGCCTAACACTAACCCCAGCGGAGAGTGAGAATATGGTAGGGGAGAGAGGGAGAAAGGTCCGGTTTCGAGCAAGCAAGAGCTACTGGGGTACTTTACTACAATATGGCATTGCTGCCTTATACTATGGCGGTCGGTTTACAATGGCTTTATCCGGTTTGCAGAGCCTTGTGCTTTCTATGAGCGGGGAGGCGCCAAGCGTTTGAGGATGCGGTGCTTCCTGCAGGGGAAACACGCCCCCAAACTCCGAAACTTCGCTCTGGCGTTCACTTTGTCTTTTCACCAGAGAGACGCTGAGAGCACACACACGTACTCCCATAGAGTAGAGTAGGAGTACTCGTACACAGAAAGGAGGAAGAGAGAGAGAGAAGAAGAAGAGGAAGAGAGAGAGTGCGGGACACCCACCACAAGGACGCCGAGACGCGAGGACCTCTCGGTGGCGCCGAGCGGTGGTGCCGACTCTCTCTCTCCCCCCCCTCCCTCCGCCCCCCTCCCTCCTCCTTCCTTGAGCGCGCGTAGATCTCTCCAGGGTACGATGCGGTTGCAGTTGCACTATAAGGGCCAGATGACGGCCGTAGACATTGAGCCCAACGCGTCCGCCCACTCGCTGCTCGAGGCGGCGCACAAGGCGCTCGCGCTGCCGCCGACCGAGTGGAAGCTCAAGATCCTTTGCAAGGGGCGGCAGCTGCGCGGCGAGGAAACGATCGCCGCACACGGAATCACCGACGGTGGTAAGCTCATGGTGATGGCCTCCTCAGTCGCCGCTGTTGAGCGCGGCCAGCTCGCTCGGAGCGACCCGACGATTCGAGGCTTTGCTGCTGAGGACTTTGAGGCAGCGAAGAGGGCGGCTGAGAGAGCCGCTGCGAACGACGAGCGCTCAGTATGGGGCGAAACACAGCACAAGGAGTATAAATTTTGCCGTTTCGAGCCGTGTACTTGGCAGAGTTTTGGTACTCGCCCATCATCTCGCACGCCACATGCCTTCGAGGCACGCCGGCTCTTGCTCAAACTTGCCACGGACCCTGCTGTTGTTCACATCATGGCGCAGCGTAAGTACCGCGTGGGCACGCTCGCCGAGATGGATCCAATCGATGATCGTCTCGCCGAGAAGATGGAAGGTGGCGGCAGTCGCTTGCTTGGCTACAATACGAATGCCGGGATGTCGATTCACGTTCGCCTGAGGACAATGGACTTGTCTGGCTTCGAGCCTTACTCTGCGCTTATCGACACATTGCTCCACGAGCTTGTCCACAACGAGGTCGGGCCTCATAATGACCATTTTTGGCACCTATTTGGCCAGCTCAAGGCCGACTACCTCAATCATCACGCAAGCCTAGCGGCGAAAGGTGTGATGTTCGGGGGCATCTCTGGTTTAGAGCTTGCGAACGTTTCTGAGCAAGTGCGTGACATTCGGACTACTGTCCTCATATCAATCGCTCGCGACCGTATGGCTCCGTTGCCGCCAGTGCAGCAAGCACTCATAGAAGGTTATCTCAGGGTGAGCGCCAGTGCTAGCTTCCCAAGTCCTGAGTCGGCAGCCTCGGAGCCCTCCCTTCAATCATCTCCAACAATAGATGGGGCTGCAGAGTCACGTGCCTTGCTTGCCGATAGAGCGGAGAAACGGAGAGAGAATGCTCAGGTTGACGGGACAGCGCAAGGCAGAGATCAATCGGAGGAAAATGGCGGTTGACTGCTGAGGCTGTCAAGGACTTCTCGCATGGCATTGGACCACAATGAATTCTGGAAGCCAACGCTATGCTGCTTTGTGCATAGGCTACCACAAAGATGAGGGAGAATGAAGCAAGTCAAAAGAAAAACTAAGAAAGGAGCACTTCTCTACGGTCTCGTTCATGTCTCGTATCTCGCGTACACAGAAGAAAATCAGGGGAACGTGTAAAAACTTTGCATTTGTCATTTGTTAGTTCTACGCCCGCCTAGTGTGTGTGCAGCAGCGCGCGTGAGGTGTGAGTCTAGCGTGGGCGCAGGCGGTGGGCTCCCTACTATTATAATTAAAAATTAATTAATGTTACATCCTAGCCAACCCCACTAGCTAATTGGACATAACTTTTCAGTCCCGGAATCCCGACCATGCCTGACGAGCCAGGTGTCCGGGTGGCGCTCGGATATTTGTCCCCCCTCCAGCAGTGCACGCACCGACCCCGCGCACCCCAGCGCGTCCTCTCCTCGAGTCCGCGCTGGGGGAAAACCCCTTTCGGGTAAAAACAACGCAGGGGGGCGAGGGGGGGGGCACTCGCACTCGTGAAATAGGGGCCCAGAAGCGCTGATCTCTCTCGCCGGAGCGAGTGGCCGCGGCGCCCTCTCGTGCTGAGCCCCGCCCTCTCAGCAGGCCCTTCCCTCTTGGCTCTGGCGCCCCCGTGGGAACCTCAAGTTGCACCCTCTCATCTCTTACCCAATCAGGGTGAGAAGACACGTTAACGCAGGAGGGGAGAGCTGCCGCACCCCCTTCCCCTCCCTCTTCCCTCTTCATCCTCTCTTCCCTGCGGCCCTGGCGCCCATGGCGCGCGCCTGCGACCCCCCTTCAGGTCCCCAGCAGGTGGCCTCCAGGGGCCTGGGAGCTGGGAGCACAGCTCAGGGGGCAGGTGAGGCTGGGGCATGGCCCTGGCCCCTCCTGCCTCTCCCTCGCTGGCTCTCGCGCCCCTGAAAAAAAATTAATGTTATATCCTAGCCAACCCCACTAGCTAATTGGACACAACTTTTCCGTCCCGGAATCCCGCAATGCCTGACGAGCCAGGTGTGCGCAAATATACGTGTAGCAGATGAACCCCGTCTAAATAATGTGACTGGAACAATAGAATATAAAAAGTTATGTGCGAAAACACAACACCGTCACACTCCGGTCCTCTTTCGACGGAACGCGACTTTGTTCAACTGTGAGTTTGGGCGCGTACCTCACACGAATATTCATGCCTACAGCCTTCAGATGGGCAAGAATACAACAACGAGGCGCCTCCCCATGACCCCTACTATAAGAGTAGGTTGTCACGCCAAAGATAGACCAAGGGGAAAACTCCGCAACCTCCTCCTCCTCTCGTGCCAAAGATAGGGTCGCCTCCCGCGCGCGAGGTGAGAATATTAAAAGGTTTCTTACGCAACTTGCACAAGGCGAAGAAAAATAAGATTCGTCTACCTTATCCGTTTAGGATCGTGGCCCTTCCGTGATCTAGAGAAGCGTGAGAGGTTGACAATGCATCGGGCCTGAGAGTGCCCACTGAGCCAACGCCTCACATTGGATGTGGTGCACGCACAGCCGCCAGTCAAAGAAGCACCGTACCATACGAGTGCGGCGACCATACGCGGCGCACTCGACAGCGAGATGATTTTGCGCCTTCTGAAGAGCGCACAACTCTGACCACTGGTAGAATGCGGTGCTTCGACCCCGACTCAAGAATTGCGCAAATAACACCTTGGCACGGTTGCGACGACGGGCTATAATGGCCCAGCATGAAAAAGCTCTACCCTCTCGAGTGCGCCGCACAAGCTGTTCCTGGATCCTTGAACGTCGGCCGGAGTCGATGTCGGCTCGGACTACATCAATCCATCTGATGAAAGCGCCAAGTAAATGTCGGCGATCATGCCGTGCAAGATGCTGTGCAAGGCCACGGGTTACTCGGTGCTTGACAACTACTCGACGGCGGAAGGCGACAAATCTGGAGAACCCGTGACGTAATCTACTACGTGTAGTACGATGATGTACCCCGTCAAACGCCACTTGCATGATTATCATCTGAGAGACGCTCGCTCGAAACTGGGCCCACCCATTGACCTTTTCGCGACGGCATTGACGAGCCCGCAGACTACATACGCGGTCTCCCACACAGCCGGACTGCCAAGCCCACAGCCAAATTCTCAGGAAGCTCGCCGTGGCTTTTGCTAATCCCTCTACTAATCGTCGTTGGCGCCGAGTATGGGCATGCCACAGGCTCAAAACAAAGATCGCGTTGCGCTGAGCTGCAAGCGAGCATGGACCGAAACTGAGTCGCCAAAAGAGCAGTGATTGGGATGGATAAGGCGTGATCACATGAGATCCAGCAGCAAGGGTCAAAACCGAGGGAGCTCCAATTGATGCCGCCAAGGCGGGCTGTATTCCTTGATGAGCCCATTGGCGGTGATTCCAAATATCACAGGACTTCAAAAGCCGTGACCCAGAAATGAGATGTTTCAGTATTTGGTGTCGTTGCTTGTCCCTCTCTAGCAACATCTCAGTTGCTTGAATGGTTGGAAAGGCCTCCTTGGGTTCCACGTTTCGTGGAGGCCTGAGGCGCAGCACCGACAGTGAATCCACGTGCGTTCTCTGCCACCGCGCCACACAACGTGAACAGGTGGATCCCGCCCAAAACTGCAACGCCTTCGCTTGGTGACTTAGGTCGAGGAATACGTAAGCAGCCCCTGCCGGCCACCGGCGCCACTTCATGCGCATGCGCACACGATCTGCATTACGCAAGGCTGTGTCGTGACGATACGACGTGTGTACGTGGCATGACCATCTTCTCCACGCTTCGGTCAGGGCAGTTCCCAACCAAAGGGCAGTGCCCGCCTTCTGCATCGTGCGCTTTCGCAGCGAGCCGTTGTGCAACACGGCAAGTTTACGCAATGCCGTAGCCATGGAGCGCTGGCCAGTCTTTGGGGCGTGCCGTTGGATTTTCTGCCTTATCACATGTGTTGCCGTGAGCCGAAGTTGAAGTATGCGAAAGTGGAGCGACAGCCGGAACTCTTTGATCCTAGTAGTCACGAGTGGGCGCTGTCCGAGCAATCTTCGGAACCTGCGAACCCAGGCTGCCCAACGCCGGTATGCACCTTTGATGTCCCGGCGCCAAGCATTTGCCGATAGCTCGCCATGTGTTTGCCTATGATACTTATGCCACCTCGCAAATGTGTGACGGTATAGACAATCATCGCCAGTGACACCAGCAACCCGCATAAGCCTCGCAGTGCTCTCGTATGCCTGGAGTCGCTTCCAGCCTCGCCGCATGCGTGACCGGGATTGCGCGAAGAAAGCGGACGAATCAAGCTCGAAAGCAGCCCCACAGAGCAGTCGATATTGGTGCAAAATCCTGAATGTCCTGACCATGGCTTCGCGTCGAGCTCGAGCAGAAGCGCTGTGCAATTTCTGGAGCTTTAGAGCGACGCTCGTGACAGCATTCACGAATCGCGAAAACAATCTCCGCTTTCGGCGCAAATCCAAAATACGGTTTACCGATATAAGCCGCTCACGGAGCACATTGGCGGCGCGCAGGCCGATTCGAGATCTTGTGCGCCAGTGCAGTAGTACCGACCTCATATGCGGTAGAGCTGAAATCGCCAGGTGCCGCAGGCGTGAGGATCGCGCCCAGCGCTGCCAGCACCGCCGTAACTTCAAAGCGTAGGACTGCCCACCTGCCGGCCTTCTTTGAGTAGGGCGAGACTGAGAAATGATGGAGCGCGCCGACCATTTTTGTAATGCTTCCTGGCAACCGGCTCGTCCCTTCTCGCGGCGCATCCGCTGTGCCCACATCCGCCACGCGTGGAATCGGCGCGGGAGTATGAAGGATCGTGGACGCGCGCTCGATTGACCTCCCGCAAGCACGTTTGGCAGCCACGCAAGAGAATGGTTGGATCTGCAGGTGATCTCATCCAGGGAATGAATGTGCCACTCCGCAACAGACAACGGCAAGGCCACAGCAGCGATATCTGTGTCGTCATCGACCACCCTCTCGTTCGACCTCCGAATCCACTGCTGCAAGGCACACCGCAGCAAGATGCGTCGCAGCCGTCTCGTCGCGCGCACCACCCGTTCAGCACGGATCGGAGGGCGCTGCCTTGGAGCTCTATACAGTGGTGACTCCCGCCAGCTCGCACTCGAGACCACTTGGGCTGCAGATGCATGGGAGAAGGGCGGAGAGGCGCAACCGAACGTCTCGGATGCACTGGGTGAACACGTGCGTGCATGCACAGGTGGGCTAAATACGGCATCGCTCTCGACAGCTTCTCTCTCATCTAAGAAGAGCGGCCTAGCGAGGTTAGCGGTGGTCATGCCAAGATGTGCTGGTGGGAGGATTGGCGAACGTGTAGGTGAGTAGAGCTCGCTGAGCGTGTCTCGATGGCCAGTGCGGAGCTGTACGGGTGAGGTGTGGGAGAGAGGCTGCCGAAACTCGAGCGGCATGTGCTCAAGACGGAACGTCTGGTGGTACTCAAGGATGGGCACGCCCAGCCGCTCCACAGCGGCACGCAGAACTGCGGCTGCACTCATTCCAAGCGGAGCCCCGATCTCGTGAGCCCAGCCTGAGCGTTCGGGCGAGCTGTGCTGCATCCGCATCGGCCAGCGTGAAGCTCTATCCTTCTCTTCTCTCTTTTCTCTGGGAACGAGGTGTGGAGGGAGGACGAGGGAGGGAAGGGAGGGAAGAGAGGGAATAGAGAGGATGGCAAGAGGGAGCAGGAGGCGAGAAGTGGCAGCGAGGTCAGGGGCGAGAGGGTGGCAATACAGTGAGAGCGCAAGAGAAAGCACACGAGGGACGGAGTGTGAGAGGGAGAGGGAGAGAGAGGGGAGTGGGACAGAGGGTGAGCCGGAGGGTGGAGCGCGCGCTGCACTCGAATCGATCCCCGTGTGTGAGAGAGACTGGGAGTAGTGAGAGTGATATAGAGAAGAAGAGGGGAAAGAAGAGAGAGATACAGAGTGAGAGAGAGGAGCGAGAGAGAGAGAGCGAGAGAGAGAGAGAGAGGAGAGCCCCGATGGCCAGCTAGTATTTCTCCACATGATGGCCGGCTCAGCGTGAATATCGCCAAATGGGCCGTGGCCGTTTTTTCCTCAGTGTGCCGCCGCCGGCGCCCCCCCTTTCTCCCCAAGGGAGCCTCCCACCAAGCCCCCAACCTTCTCGTTGCCTGTTTTCTACTTCTTCTCGTACGATGTAGACCATCCCTTGCTTGTGAAGGGGGGTGGGGTGGGGGCCGGGGTGGGGGTGGGGTTGGGGGGTAGGGGCGGGGGGAGGAAGGGGATAGGAGTACTTGACAGTGGTTGTACTTTAGCCAGGGTTCGTAGCGAGGGGCACTGTCTGAAGTTTTGTAGCAGAAGGGACTAATAGTCCCCATGTGCCTGGGTGTACCTTTAATATTACTACTAGGAGTCCTCCGAGCTCGTCCCCTCGTTGCGTCGCTAAGACCATGCTACACCTAGCCCTCGTCTCGCTACCCGGCATGGGCCTGTCTACGACTGCCCCACGCGCTCTACTCGAACAAGGTACCCCCGCGAGTCGATCCGAACGCTCGCATCGCTCGATCTCGACCGTCCTCGACCTCCACACCCCCACATGCCCGAATTACGAATTACCCTTTGGGCTTCTCTCTTCTCTCGACCACTCACCCCTCAAATGTCAAATGTTTGGGCCTCCCCCATCCCCCATCCCTTTGGATGGGCTCGTCTCTCGTCTCTCGGGGCCTTTGAGGCCCGTCTTGACCCCCCTCCTCGCTGGCCCTGCGCCATTCTCGCCACTCGCGCACTCGCGCCGACCCTTTGCTGGACACCCTCATCCCTCATCCCTTATTGTTTCAGGGGGGGCGGGGGCGATGTTGGATGTTGGCCGAGCAGGTTTTTTGGACAAAGCTCCACAAGTTCTCATGATAGATGATAACGGAATCAGCCGGCGACTCCCACTCCAACTGCGCGGGTGCTCTTTGCTCTTTGCATTTGGGCTCGTCTTGTCCCGCCCCCCCGGTCCCTACCGCCTCCCAATGCTAAGCCGAATGCCGATTTCACGATATCACCTGCCGGCTTCCTTGCCAGTTCCTTCCGCCCCCCGGTTTCCCGCTTCCCGCTTGTCGTGTGCCGTGTGGCACGACGGGAGTCGCGCTCAGCCTGCTCCTGCTCAAGGTGCGGGCCATCAAAAGTCCCGGTGCACCACCCAAATTAGGAAGAAATTATACCCCGATTGATAAGATTCACACCAAAGCTTGGTCAAAAGCTTGGTCCATCTATTGACAGCAAGACCAATCTTGAAAAAGATTGACCCATAACACGATTACACTTAGAATAAATACAGTAGTAAGTACTCTTGCGTCCTCTTGCGACCCCCCCCCCCTCTCCTCCCCCCCCCCCCCCCCCCGCCCCTCGCGCCACATCTTGCCCGTTAGTTCATGGGCGACCGCCTCGAGGCCCTCCTGGATCTCCGATCTCCGCCAGGCTCATCTCCCGGGAGGAGCTCAAGGAGCGCATGCGCCCGGAGCTGAAGGCCTCCTAGCATCAAGCTAGCAGCCTTGACGAATTGGGCTGGCCCATAGGGCCTGAGGGCAATGAGGAAGGATGCATGCCGGCGGCAGGCGCGGCGGAGGAGACGACTTCAGAGGTGCTGACGGGCTGAAGCCCGTCAGCAGAGGAAGGCGGGCAGGCGGGCTTGAGCGAGGGCGAGGACGGCGGCGAAAGCGACATGGAACGAGCGGCGAAAGGCGAGGGTGAGTGTGAGGAGGGCTGTGGTGGCAGGGGCTGGCGAGGTGAGGAGGGATTGTAAGGTCTGAGTGTTACGAGAGCGAGAGCGACGAGAGCGAGAGCGACGACGGATGACGACTGACGACAGGACGACGGACAACGACACCCAGGAAAACACCCCGACTCTCGCCCCACGACTTTCTCACATAACTCGACTGAAATCAAACCCAAACACTCCGATCAGACAACAACGGACGACGATCAAAGGGCGATCTGTCGGCGATCTTGTCTGGAACGGGAATCGCACCATAACGGAATCGAGGGGCAATCTTGCTACGCAGGATTCCAAGAGACCTACCAAATAAGACGAAAGGAGTGCGATGTGCCTAAGGGGGAGATGCGAAGAGGTCGCAAATTAAACCTGATTGCCCCCAGAAGCAGATAAAGAACCGCAGGGGAGATAGCAAATTAAACCTATCTGCGAGGCGCCTGGGAGGAAGAAAGGTGGGGAAACTTCCCTTCTCTTTCGAGAGGAAGAGAGAGGGCGCTCCACAACCCACGATCCCATGCATCCAAGCGAAGCTTTTGACCGAGAACGAGAACGAGAGAATTATAACGATAAATACCGAACGACGAAGAGAAGAGCGAAGCCTAACGAGTGTCGATTCGCGAATGCGACACCCCCCTGCTAGGATCGAGCGTCCCGCGAGGAAATGAAGAGAACCTAACGGACATCGGAGAGCTCCAAGCAAGCCACGAGAAAGGCAGAAGAGCAATCCTGAACGAGACCGAATGAGCCAAGAGCGAAGAGCGAATAAATCCGAAGAGCGAATGAAACAATAAATCGAGAAGTTACGAATTACGAACAACGAACAATCGAGGACCGATGAGAACGCGGAACGACAAGAATCGAGAATCGAGAGCGAGAAACGAAGAACGCGGAACGACGAGAATCGAGAATCGAAGAACGAGAAACGAAGAACCCGGAACGACGAGAATCGAGAATCGAGAGCGAGAAACGAAGAACGCGGAACGACGAGAATCGAGAATCGAGAATCGAAGAACGAACGACGAAGAACGCGGAACGACGAGAATCGAGAATCGAGAATCGAAGAACGAACGACGAACGGCGAACGACGAACTATAAGAATAGTGCGCGACGATCGAAGAGACAGGAAGTACCACACCCGTCCGGACGATAAGGTGTAGAATCGGCGGCCGGCGCGGCAGACCGCAGGACTCAACGCTGCAACCCATCCTCTTCTCTCTTTTACGAGAGTTTTACCTGGATGTTTGGGCGGTGTGGCGGCACCCAAGTTACAACGCGGCGTCTCCTGTTCTTCGATATATGAGTAGTCGAACAGCCAACGGCGAAAGGCGGCGAGATATCACGACGGGCTCGGCACGTCACGCGCGAGCTTAACGACGAGGTACGGGGGTCTCCTGACAGAGCGCAGCGAAAGGGGAGGGAGATCCATCCTCCGTGGTCGAAAGGGGGGGCGAGCCATACCTCTCTTCCCGCGGGGGGAACTATTCGGCGACCGCGGGGGGGAAATTCGGCGACCGCGGGGGGGAACTGGAAAAGAATTCCCGTACGTTCCCGTACCGCGATCAAACGTAAACGACGGCGTTGATAGATATCGGAGGGGCGTGACAGTCGCGACTGTCAGAAGAACGCAGAGGGTGTATCGAGGAGAGAGACGAGGGTGCGATCCGATGGCGACAGGCGTGCGAGAGCCTCGGAGCGACAGCGAACGAAGGTAGGCGAGGCAAGCACAGCGTGCGCAAATGCGTGGGAGCCAAACCACGGGGAACCGCGCGACGACCCCGACGAGTACCACCACTGCCCGAGGACGAAGACCGCGTGCTGCGGCCGCATCATTGGACCTGCAGGGTTGGCAACAGACGGGCGGGCTGAGACGGGCAAATGGGAGACATGAGCAATGGGGCCACTGTGCGAGGACGGTGCGAGACGAGGCGAGCGGCGCGGGGCCTGATGATCCGACCCAGTGGTCTCGGATCCCACGGGAGCTTCGATTGCGTGCGACGTCGGTGGAGTTGAGACGGTCTGAGATTGTGATTCTGCAGCCCGCTTTCTCATCTGAGGCTTACGAAGAGGAGGGAAGGGGTGAGCATCATCATAGGCGGTGACGAGCGACTCGCAGCGGCGAAGCAGTTCGGCTAGCGGCTCCCATGTGGCCGCAGCTTTCGCGTGGCCACGCCATTTGACGAGGTACTGTCTGGAATCGCCTCGACCCTTGCGGTCAAGAAGTGCATCAACCAGATACTCGTCTGCTTGGACGGGATCTTCATCTGTGAGGGTATAGTAGGGACGGAGGTTAGTCACATGCACCTCCTCGGAGAGGAGGCGATTTTCTTGGTCGCGTAGTCGGTAGCGGCCAGCGCCAAGCGCCTCAGCGATGCGGTATGGTCCGCTGTAGTGGTAGAGGAGCTTGTTGCGGTGTCCTGGAATCTTGCGAACCACCCTATCACCTGGGGCAAATTGGATAGGGGGAGAGTGAGTGCGTAGTGTGTCGGCGAGTGCGTCGGCTTGAGATTCTAAAGTTGCATCATAAGCCGCGGCCCACGCCGCCTTTAAACGACAATGCATTTTCCAAGCGTACGAGCGAATTTCCTGAGGTAACTCGGGAGGTGGGCCAGTGTCAGGTGGATCAGAAAGCTGTGCAGGCAGGCGAAGCTCACGGCCATAGAGCAAGGCAGCAGGCGACATGCGGGTAATGCGATTAGCTGAAGCGCGCATGCTCATTAGAAAGAACGGGAGATGATCGACCCAATGACCGCCGCCTTCATCAGTAGCGCGAGCCATGTTGATCAAGGTTTGTTGAGCTCGTTCAACCAGGCCCACACTCTCGTGATGATGAGGTGTGCTCGGCCGTAGGTCGGTGCCAGTGCGCTCAAGGATGATCGAGGTGAGTTGGCTAGCAAGGTTGCTGCCAGAGTCCGAGCGAAGTTGCCTTGGTACTCCGTGCCGAGAAACGACGTACGACATGAAGGCGTGAAGTGCGTCGGCACTCGAGGGGTCGCCGTTGTGAGGGGCCGCCTCAATCCAACGAGTGAGCGAGTCCACGAAAACGAGGAGCTTGTCGAAGCCTCGAGAGCCCTTGATGAAGTCGTGCGTGGGAGCCATCGAGACGACGTCGCAGAAGACGATGTCGAACGGATAGGCGCCGACCTGCGGTCCCTTGGGGTCTGCGAGGTGGCGGAAGGGTGGCTTAGCTAAAGTGCACTCGTGGCATTGGCGAACGTGCTCAGAGACGTCTGCGTTCATGCCAGGCCAAAAATATCGGTCTCGTAGAAGGCGCGCCATTCGATTGTCGCCGAGGTGGCACAAGTGGTCGTGAAAGGCTTCGAGGTAGGCGCGGCGCATCGTCTTCGGCACGTAGAGGCAGATCTTCTCGCCGTCTCTCGTCGGCACTCGTCGGTAGAGCAGTCCAGATCGCAACAGGCATCGAGAAGATTCACGACTGAGCCAGCGCAAGCGACGGTGATCGAGATCGGGGTTGTGAGGAGACGAGGAGAGGAAGCGAATAAGGTCGTGGCAGTCAGGGTCCTCGGCCTGTGCCTCCTTGAGCGCCTCGGCGTTGGGTGTACCGACGTCGAGGTAGGAGAGGTTGATGGAATCCCTGGTCGTAGAGGACAACCTGGACGATCGTTCGTCGGCTTGCAGACTGGAGGCCGTGGTGGTACGAGAACGAGAGGCGGCGACGGCTGGTGGCTGACCATCCGATGCCGTGGTGGAGCGAGAGTTAGGGACGACGGCGGCTAGTAGCTGCCCACCCCCCTGCTTAGGAGCGGACGTCTCCGACGTCTCGTTGTCTGCCGCCACCAAGCGCGACACTCCATCAGCGTCTTTGTGGTTCGCGCCAGGTTTGTGCTCGACGGTAAAGCGGTACTCGGACAACTTGAGCGCCCATCGCATCAAGCGCGACGCCGGCCCACCCTGGACGGTGTCCTTCATGGTGTGCAACCAACGGAGCGCTTGGTGATCGATGACGAGGCGAAAGTGCCGGCCCCAAAGGTACGGTCGCCAAGTGCGAATGCTTTCCAGGGCGGCGAGGAGCTCCACCTCGGTGGTGGTCCAATGACGCTCCGCGGCGGTGAGGCGGCGACCGTAATACGCGACGACATGCTCGTGCCCATGATCGTCGACTTGCGACAGAATACCACCAATACCCAGGGTACTGGCCGCGTCCGTTTTGACGATGAACTCTTTGTCGTGACGAGGCGCAGCCAACACGATGACCGTCCGAAGAGGAGAAAGGGGGCAGGGCAGGCATGATGCCCGACTCTGCAGAGGTGGGGGTGACCCCCATTGAGACGTCCAGCGCGGGACGCACCGGATAGGATTCTACACCTGACGAATTGGGCTGGCCCATAGGGCCTGAGGGCAATGAGGAAGGATGCATGCCGGCGGCAGGCGCGGCGGAGGAGACGACTTCAGAGGTGCTGACGGGCTGAAGCCCGTCAGCAGAGGAAGGCGGGCAGGCGGGCTTGAGCGAGGGCGAGGACGGCGGCGAAAGCGACATGGAACGAGCGGCGAAAGGCGAGGGTGAGTGTGAGGAGGGCTGTGGTGGCAGGGGCTGGCGAGGTGAGGAGGGATTGTAAGGTCTGAGTGTTACGAGAGCGAGAGCGACGAGAGCGAGAGCGACGACGGATGACGACTGACGACAGGACGACGGACAACGACACCCAGGAAAACACCCCGACTCTCGCCCCACGACTTTCTCACATAACTCGACTGAAATCAAACCCAAACACTCCGATCAGACAACAACGGACGACGATCAAAGGGCGATCTGTCGGCGATCTTGTCTGGAACGGGAATCGCACCATAACGGAATCGAGGGGCAATCTTGCTACGCAGGATTCCAAGAGACCTACCAAATAAGACGAAAGGAGTGCGATGTGCCTAAGGGGGAGATGCGAAGAGGTCGCAAATTAAACCTGATTGCCCCCAGAAGCAGATAAAGAACCGCAGGGGAGATAGCAAATTAAACCTATCTGCGAGGCGCCTGGGAGGAAGAAAGGTGGGGAAACTTCCCTTCTCTTTCGAGAGGAAGAGAGAGGGCGCTCCACAACCCACGATCCCATGCATCCAAGCGAAGCTTTTGACCGAGAACGAGAACGAGAGAATTATAACGATAAATACCGAACGACGAAGAGAAGAGCGAAGCCTAACGAATGTCGATTCGCGAATGCGACAAGCCTGCATCAGCAAAGCTTGCCATCTAAATTGAGATTGATCTCATCAGCAAAGATTGGATCAATTGATTCAATCGCATTCTGTAATATGCTTATAGTGGTTAGTGGCGCGCTGCTTCATCTACTTTTATAAGTAGGGGTCAATGGTCAATGGGGGCCTCGCGCCCCCCCCTCTCCATCGCGGACACCCCCTGGGGTGGGCCCGTACAATCAACCACAGCCCCTGCCCTTTGGCAGGGGCTGGGCAATCATCACACTGGCCCAGACCCCTAGTGGGCGCGGGCCGTGATTCGCACTCCCACGCCCTGCGTGGGCCTGCCCTCGAGCTGACCCCCCCCCCTTCCCTGGTCGCCAGGCAGACAGATGCCTCTGGGCGGCTCCCATGGCCAGCGAGGCAAGCGTGGGAGAGGCAGGGGGGGCCAGGGGCTGAGCCCCAGCCTCCACTGCCCCCTGAGCTGCCCTGACTGGCCCTCTGGGAGCCCCCAAAGTCCCAAAGGGCACCTCTGAGAGCAGGCCGTGGCGCGCCGCATGGCGACGGCCCGCAGGGACACAGGTGGAGGAGAACGGAGAGAGGGAGAGGGGGGGCTTTGCACCCCCCCCCGATGGAGTGCGGTAAGAAATGGGACCCGTTTGCGTAAGCAAACGGGCGGAGAGGGGCGGCTGGCGACAGGTGGGAGATGAGGAGGGAGAGGCTCAAGGCGCCTACGAGAACCCTTGTGGCAGGTATCTCGAGGCGCAGTCTTTTATTCCTCGAGGACCGCTCGCGGCGAGAGCTGTAAGGGCCGTTCCGCTTCATGGACGAGAGGACCCTCCCCCCCCCCCCGGTGACGTTTTCCCCCGGTGAGTCGCCCGACGTAGGTCGGTCCGCCTCACTGGGTTTTCCCCCATTGTAACTTGTGGGGAGTTTTAATGGGAGCCGGGGGTTTGCGAGGGGGGAGATTTGTAGGGATGCACATGAGTATGTGTCTGTGCCATCACTTCAAGGTGTGCGGGCAAGTGCGCTGAGGGGTGTCGTGATAGTACCGGGCTAGTGGCAGTAGTGGTACTAACGCTCAGTTGTTTTATAGTGGCGCGCTGCTTTTTGTTTGACTTACACTTCAACCCGTGGAGGTAACGCACCGCGCACTGTGCACTGTGTGCGTGCCGCGTGCCTCTACCACTCTGCGCATACACGAAGACCACCACGAGCCACATGTACTTGACTGCATATCGCGCACATGCACCCACCCACATCCACACACGATAGTCAGTCACACGCACCACACATAGAGAACGAGGAACCATCGCGAGGACGCGACGTGCACGCTGCAAACTGCCATGCGAGCTATAGCCAAAGTGCTGCCATACTCTGCACCGATCTCTCTCTCTTCTGGAATCCGGCACGCCACTAGCAACTTGCAACACACCGCGTACAGTGCAGGTGCAGAGCATGCGTGGGAACCCGGACCATACTCCTGTGTGCGCGCGCGACAAGCACACACGCCCACACAGAACGCAGGGCACCTTAACGCGCCGGTTGTCCCTGTGTTCACGGTCTAATGGTCTTGCGTCGTGGTGCTCGTGTATTAAGGTTGAACAGGTTTAGCATTGGGCCACCCGCCGCATCCCCAAAGCACGTCAGAAATAATTGACGCGCACGACACCTACATCCTCAGTGCCATGGAGCTGCTGGCGTGCCCCGTGGCGACATTGCGGCCACAGAGGTTGACCGGCCGCAGCAGGATCGCAGCTTGCACGTGGAGTGGCTATTCTAGCACCAAGCGAGGCTCACCAAAAGGTCTCCTGAATGATGATCCTTCCGTCGCCCGCGGTGGCAGAGCTAGGATTATCTCTAGAGGCGTAGGCGTGCCAGCATGGCTGATACTTTATCGGTGACGGCAGGTACGAACGGCCTTTTCGTATGATCTACGGTGAGCATCCACTCGATGAGCTGGACGAACTCGGCCGAATATGGATGATCAGTGGGGAAATGTGCGCCGCCTATGACCCGTAGGTGCGAGCATTCAACGACCCGTTGCACGTTGTCCTGGAAGGTGCACTCGAATGGCGAATAATAGAATGCCATCGCATAGAGCGTTGCCCCAAGGGAGAAGACATCTGTGCGCTCGTCGATGTTTCCCTGCGAGGGTACGTCAAATAGCTCTGGGGCTCGGTACGGCATGGAGCAATTCTGTGCGGCGTCCTCCTGAAGTAGCAAGGCTTCCGTCCGACTAGAGATTTGCCGCCGGGCCGTGGCGACGGATCCGAAGTCCATCAGCACTGGGACATCACCATCAGAAAGCAGGATATTGGCCGGCTTGATGTCGCGATGCGCCCACGGTGGGGAGTGCGAGTGCAACTGCTGCACCCCATCCAGCACTTGCTCAAATATGCGGAGGGCACGCAGCTCCTCCATCCGGACATTGGCGTCCATCAGCTTAAGAGCAGCGTCCAGCAGAGTGCCGTGCGGGTATAACGGCATGAGCAGGCGGAACTCCTCGGCCCCGTTTGGCGTTGTCACTACAGAGTGATCGATGAGCGGCATCAGGTTGGGGTGCCTGAAGGACTTGTGAACCTGCACCTCCCACCGCGCGAGGTCGGAGGCCTCAGGGAGCTGGGCGAGCACTTTTTTTAGTGCATAGCGCTTCTTGTCAGACCCCTCGACTAGATAGACGAATGAGAATCCACCCTCAGCGAGAAGCTTCACCGTCTTGAGGCTGCGCTCGTTCACAGTGACTGTGCTGGTTGAGCAAGTCACCGCACAGCAGAGCGATGTGAGCCAAGAGTAGATGCCTTTCAGGATGTCAGACACGATGGCAAGCGGGCCATACGACATCGCGGCCGCGCGGCCTCTTGCTCCGCCGCCGCGCGTTCAGAGAGAGAGGTTTGGGACAGCGGGGAAAGAACTGCGTATGTGTGAGTGCTGGGGGGGGAGGGGGGGGAGGCGGGGGCGCGCGGGCGAGTGAGGTGGGAGAGGGGAAGGCGTAGGCGGCGCCTTGGGGGGGGCGCCCGCCGCACGCTTGCGGGGAGGGTCAAGAAAAAAAAGGGCCAGGAGGGCAAAATAAATATACTGTAGTACTAGCACTACAGTAGGGGTGCACCATTAAGAAAACAGAGATTTTTCTCCTGTACACTTTCCTTAACTGTTTACTGCCGGAGCATGCAAATGGATGCTTCAAACGACATATTTCGTCCCTGCTCGCCAACGCCTTGACGGGTGCCCATGAGGATGAGGTGCTGGGGGAGCCTCAGGGACATCCTTCTCCCCTACTCCCCACATTCCACATTCCCACATTCCCATCCATTCACAACACAATCGGTCGAGATTGTAGTATGGAATTATGGAGAAAATAGGCCCAGGGGCGAAGCAGCCATTTGGATGCTTCAGTTTTCCAAATAATCCACGTGTGCACGTTAGAAAGAGGTATGGGGCGGCGGAGGGGCGAGGGGAGGGCGGCGCGACGCAACGGAGTGGGACTGGGAGGGAGAGGGGGGGGGGGGATCAAGAAAATTTTGGTCATCTCTTTCTTTGCGGAAAGCGTCGCTTATATCGTTGAACATGTCTTCCTCTCTTCTCTCACCTCAAAAAACGAAACTTCGAAGCATCCATTTGCATGCTGCATGCTGCGCTCCCGGCAGTAAAGAGTTAACCCCTCTGCCATGAACGCCGCCGCCCGCTACTCGTCGCCCCTTGTTCACGTTTCCGTGTGTGCACTCTCTGTGGGGTAAGAGGGTGCAACTTGAGGTTCCCTTTTTTTTTTTACCCCCCCCCCCCATTGCCATTTTCTACACCTTATACCTTATACAATTCTACCCCTAAGCTTTGCCTCATTGGCCATATCACCACCCCCAAAAATGTGTCCCTAGATCATCTACTAGATGCAAACGCTTATTTATGGGTCCAATTGTTGCAGACGGTTCGCTGCTTGTCACGGGACGAGGGGGTCGACCGCGCGGGTTGATTTCAAATAACAAATAATAAAGGAGTCATTTTCATGTTTATGTTTATCATCGTGATATTATCTACATCTACATCTACATCTACGCTACTTATAGGCGGGAAGTATTGAGGGGCGGGGGGGGGAGGGGGGGGAAGGGGGGGGGAAGGTAGGGGGAGGTAGGCCCAGGTCAATCCTTTTACAAATTTTTCTGCAAGTTTGGGCGGCTGCTCCAACTTGTCACAAGTTTGGGCCCTCTCTATAAGTGAGCCACAAGTTTGGGGGCCCGGGCGGCCCCCCTCTCTAATCGTATAACCCCCTATCTAGGAGTAAAATGCCCCCTCTACAGTAGAATACAATATGGTCACGTTCCCCTGCCTTTTCACTGAAAAATTTTCTTACTCACATAAACAAGACGTTTTATTAGCAGATAAACTGGGGTGCTCTTGCTTGTGCTCTTGATGTCAGGAGAATGAAAGCCCGCGGCGGCCGCACGCGCATGGCGGGCCGAGGAGGTGAGCCATGCCTGCCCCTTCCGCTTGCTGGTCTGCTGCGCCCGTGCGCGAGCCCGTGGGCCCGCATCTCAACCCCTCCCTTTGCCCCTCACAGGTAAGCGCCATTGTACGCGAAGCCGCGTCGCGTCGCTCGCGGACGGCGATGAGGATGAGGAAGGCGTCCGGCGCTAAGCAGCGGTGCGCGCGCTTAGTTGAGGATGAGGAGAACGAGGAGAACGAGGAGGCAAGCGACAACGACGGCGACAAGGCCATGGAGACCGAGACCGACAGGGCGGTGGAGATTCGCAGACGACGATCTTACGCTCAAGCGGAAATAGACGCGGTGGCGGATGCTAGGAAGGCCCAGATGGCGGAGGTGCCCGGAGCAGCCCGGCCGGAGGTCATAGCTGAACTCAACCGCAAGGTAGTCGACAAAAGACGCACGTTCTCACCGGTCACCGGCCCCGTCTCTAGCGGAAAATATCATAAGGGCGGAAGAGCTCGTTACAAAGCAATTTTTCAAAAGATTCTTTCACACCTAGCTAGACACGCCAATGGAGACATTCCGGCGATGTTTGCCGGGGTGAGGTGGGATGATCCACAACCGACTCTGGAGGAAGACAACGTAGTTACTGAACATAACGCCATCTTGGCTTCATTGCGGAGCTACTACGTGTGGCTTTTCGACGAGAAGATATCGCAAGACGCGGAACCCCTCCTTCACGCGCTCCGGCAACAACAGATACCGACGAGTCACAGGTCCTTTTTGGACAAGCCTATCGGTTACTCCGAGATCGTTAGGGCAATACGCCAAATGGCGAAGGGCAAATCCACGGGGCCGGATGGCATACCGATGGAGTTCTATCAAAGCTTCGAAAAGCTCGTAGCCCCGCACTTGATGCAAATGTTTCGGGAGGCATACCGGGTAGGGGCACTACCGGAGGACACATGCTCAGGAGATATAGCGTTGCTCTATAAGAGCGGGGACGCTAGGGACCCGAGGAACTATAGACCCATCACGCTGCTTCAAACGGATTACAAAATCCTCGCCAAGGTCCTAGCCAATAGACTCAGGAGAACGATTCATACGATAATCTCCAAGGAACAAGTGGGTTTTGTGCCTAGGCGGATCACAGGAGAGGCCACCCATCTTCTAAAGTTAGTGCAAGCGTGCCTGGAAGACGGGTTGCTAGGGGTTAAGGTTGGGTAGTAGGGAGGTTCACCAGCAAGCTGCCTCACGCCGCACATGTAACGGGAATTTTTAAGAAGATTTTTTTTGTCTGCCTTGTTGGGTGTGGCCGAGGCCACGGGCCACGGGGTGCGACCGGAGTCGCACTCACCTGTGTGGCCTCCGACGGCGGACGCGGTCGCCTCGACTGCGACAGGTCCATGGGGCATGGGGACTGGGGGGCAGCCCTCTGCGGGGGGGCCGAAGGAGAGGGGAGGCGCGCCGGCGCGCTCCGCGCTCCATCGCGACCAACTATAACGTTAGTTGCGGCCCGCGCCCGCGCCCACTAGGGGTCCGGGCCAGAATGATGATTGCCCAGCCCTTGCCAGAGGGCAGGGGCTGGGCTTGATTGTACGGGCCCACCCCGGGGGGTGTCCGCGATGGAGTGAGGGGAGCGCGAGGCCCCCATTGACCCCCACTTATAAAAGTAGGTGCGATCATCTTAAATGTGGACGAGCATCACGCATATCATTTAATAGTAATTGATAGCCTCCTCATTGCTCATTCTCCGGGCCCCTCCATCTGCCCTCCACCACGTCCTCTTATGCTACCTTTTGCCTCCAATGAGGTGCAACGATAGCTACCTGGTAGCACGAGCTGGCGCTTATGACCAAGCCATCAATACTCAATACCACCTCATGCAGCACAGCCCTGCGTGGAACGACGTTCCATCAATAACACAAACAGCGCCACCAATTCGAGTTGAGTTTAGGGGATCCCGATTGCCCTCCCGCTCGACCAGTCTTGGTTACCAACCCGATTGTATGGGACACCTGGAGGGTCACCTTCATCAGGATAATTTTCCTTTCGGCGCGAGATATTGACTTTGTTGGCGAAATCATCGATATTCACATAGCAGCCACGCATCCAGCGCTTGCCACCGCAGGCGGGCATGGTGAAGGCTGCTCGACCGTGTAGCATGCGTCGATTATTGAAAATGAGTATCTGCCCTGGCTCTAGGCGGTGGCGAATCATGGGGGCATTACTGATCGCATCGTGCATGGTCTTATATGCTGCATAATAGCGCGGCACATCCTCTCCTCTCGCGCGCAGCGGCCCCTCAAAAGGGGGAGACCAGAAGACTCCAATTACGTCGCCCTGGGCATTCAGAGATATGTGCGGCCGCTGGTAGCTCATAAATACCTGTGGCCGGGACACGGCGTGACAAGGAGTGAGCTACAGGATTATGGGCGGGCGGTCCAGACCACGTGTCGGACAGCCTCCCACGGCTCGCACCGGTTCAGCTCTGTCAGAGTGATCCTTGACAAAAGTGGCTGGGATTCGAGTCAGATCCGAGAAGGCTTGTGGGTTTGTTTCGCGCAGCTCCTCTGCGACCTGGAAGGCATCGATCACGAACGAATCCCCGCCCACGACTTCTGGATGAAATTCCATGCAATGGAGGAGCTGAATACCCGGCGGCGACTCATAGTAGCATAGATCCATGTGTGGGCCGAGGTATTCACCTGTGTACGCGATGTTGATCGCGTTGTCGGAAGAGATGACATCCCAAGTCTCGCCATAAATCTGATTCTGAAGCGGGCCGATCCATTCAGCAACCTGCTTCACGGTATTCCTCTCACAAGGCGCGCCTTGCACAAGGATGGCACCACACTGGTGCAGGGAACACAGCCATTTTGCGCGCAGCTTGCTTTCACCCGCGTTGAGGGCGCTGAACGAGAACTGAGGGAGGCTTTTGGCAGGTGAGCTCACATAGCGAAGCGGCCGAGTCTCGTCAGAGAAACTCCGCAGCCACGCAGCCGAAAAAGCACTCTCGTGCATGTCGGGTTCCCATACGACCTGCAGCACGTCCTCATCAGGGAGAATCTTTGCGCTGGCCGGCCGCAGCCCTGCGGGAAGCTCGGCGGCCGAGACGAGTTTCTGACGACTGGACGAGTGCCTCGTGGCGGCACAGTTGTCCCGGAGCCAGAGGAAATGGAAGGCGCACTCCTCGCCGTCGCACCACGTGAGCCGGAGCATGCTGGCGCTTGTGTCAACGCTCACTGCCGCCGCGCGCGGACCGCCGCCACCCAGCGAGGGGAGGAGTCGGCGGCCTGTGATGGCAAGCCGGCGCGAGGCCGTGCTCGACATTACACCACGCCGCACGAACGTGCTGTCGCGCCGTCGCGAAGGCGAGGGCGGGGCAGCGGGCAGGAGCGAAGGGGAGGGGGGGGGGGGGGGGGGGGGGGGGATCACAAGAAGGAAGGACGGGAATAAAAAGGGAAGGGGGGGGGGCGGGGCGACGCTAGAAAAAAGAGAGGAGAGAGAAGACCTGGTGGGGGGAAAGCGGAGAGAGAAAGGGAGAAGAAGAAACAGCCCGCTCCTCGCTTAGAGAGAGAGAAGAGGAAGAGAGGAAGAAGAAAAGAAAAAAGGACTAGAGCAGAGGAGAGAGAGAGAACGGGGAGGGAGGGAGGGAGAGAGCGTGGTACAAGAGGGGCTCCACATTCCACATCCAACCCACGGTGGCGCCGGCTCTGCGCTGATGGCGGCGTCCGTCCGTCTGCGGCAGGCGCTGCGCAGGATGGAGGCGCTCAAGGACTGGGAGCGGAGCAGCCGCACAATGATGGCGTCGATGGCCACGGCCCAACCATGTGCCGACCTCCTTGAGCTGATGGGCCAGCCGCACCGCCAGTACAGGCACGTGCACGTCGCGGGCTCCAAGGGCAAGGGGAGCACGTCTGCCCTCATCGGCGCCGCGTTGGAAGCGGCGGGCTGGCGGTGCGCGGTGCTTTCATCCCCGCATGTGCAGTGTATCACCGAGCGACTCCGCATCGATGGCCAAGCAGTTGGTCAGGAGGCACTCTCAAAGGCTCTTGACGCCGCTCTCGCAGCAAGAGCACGGGCAGAGGCAAGAGGCACGCATGGCATGGAAGCAACCTGGTTCGACACCTTCGTCGCGGCTTCGTTGCATGCATGTGCCGAGGCTCAGGTTGACTGGGCCGTCGTTGAGTGCGGTCTTGGTGGGCGATCGGATTCTACAAATGTGCTAGCATCTCAAATGGCGCTCTTGACTAGTGTTGAGCTCGAGCACACTGAAGTACTTGGCGACACCCTCGAGGCCATAGCGAGGGAGAAGTGCGGTATTGCGTCGCCCGATGGCGCTCTTGTTGCATGCGTGTCGACGGACCTTTCACAGATTGTGCACGACATTGCGCGTGAACAGCGTGTTCGGACGTGCACCGTTTTGCCACGCTCACAAGACCACACTGAGGACAATCTGGAGATTTCAAGGCTCACGTTGGATGAGCTCGGAAGAAGGGGTTTTCTTTGTGCTCCAAGGTCGAATGCGCGGCCATCTCGATTGAGCCGGTGCTTGCTTGGCCCTCAGCAAGTGCAACGTGCTCATCGAATGCTCCCAGCTCGTCAAGAACTTCTCATGTCGGCGTGTGGCGTTGAGGTGTTGCTGGATGCAGCCCATACTCCGGCAAGCGCCTGTAGCTTGGTGGCCCTCACTCGGCGAATGAGGTCTGTGCGCAAGCCTCCAGTGCTCCTTATTGGCATGCTCGGGGATAAGGACCATGGGCAAGTGTCCGCTTCCATGAGTGCGCTCCTACCTCCTCATGTAGTGTGCGTTGACGTGAGTGGTGGACGAGGAGTTGCTGGCAAACTCAAGACACAAATGGCTGCAGCGGGGTGCAGATCAGTCTGCGCCGTCCCAGATGTAGCGAGTGCGCTCGAAGCCGCTCTTGATGCCGCGAGACATCACGAGACATGGCTCGTGGTGGCGGGATCCTTCCGATTATGCGGGTCCGTGCGTGGAATATTGCTCACGGCAATAGATGAGACGCACAGATCACAATAGAGATAGAATGATGGAATAGCCATTGACGCCTACAAAATATGCATGAAAGTATATTCGGCCAGAGCTCGGGTCGTAGGACCGATAATCTTCTTGGTTGGTGGCTCATCGAGAATTTCGCGCCAGTCCCCCCCCCCCCCCCATTTAGGCGCCCAGGCGGAAATATTCCAAAAAACTTGCCCAAATATTCAGCAAAAATATCCCAGTTATATGCCGGCGAGCTGCCCAAATATCCCGAAAAATATCTCGTTTTAGAGTTTTTTTGCGCGCGCCCGTGCGTTTCCGCATGTATATTTATCTTTCGTCTTTACGCCCTCACGCCTCACGCCCTCTTGCACCTTCCCCATATCATCTCTCTTCTCTCCCTGTAAGTAGAGAACATTTAGTAATCATTAGCAAATAGATCTGCACATACTCTCATTCCATCATTCCATCAATCAAATCACTGCTTTCCCACTTCTTGCTTCCTCTTGGTGCGGTTGGCGGTTGTAACGCAACAAGACAGAGGCCTCAACTTGATCAGCCAAAGAAGTTGCACGCACAGAAGGAAACATACACGCAAGCAAAGAAAGAGAAACACGCTCACACGTAGCAGAGCGTTGCGCACTCCCGGGGTTGCTGGAGTGCTGCAGCGACAAATTGCGAAGATGCAGCTGAGACCGCAGAGGTCAGCGCGCCCCGTTCACCGTGTCTTCACCTACACTTGCAGTTCCTGCACTCTCACCTTCACCTGCACCTTCACTGAAGAAAAAACTTCGGAAGCGACGCAAGCGCGTTGATGATGGGTTTACTCTGGACGTTTGTCCAACCATCGGAAATGATGGTCACGCCCGTCATCTCGGCCCACGCGCCGACACTCTCCCAGATTTTTTTGACCTTGGGTTCGTCCACTGTCGTGGGGAACTTGAATGTTCTGATGTCTCGAAATGTCTTATCCATCGACCATTCCGGCCCGGGGATGAAAGCTTCGTACCCTGGGTTGACCCGAGCGTCCGGTACTTTCAGCATGAAGTCAACGCCGGCTTCAGCAGTACGTAGGACTCGGCGCTCCGTCACCCGCTGGGTGGTGCTGTCCTCATCTCCTCATAGGTCACGAACACCTCTTCCCATGGGCCCCACTCCGACTGGTCAAAAAAGCCCTTGGAGCAGAGGTCCATCTTGTAGTGCACGACGGGCCGCTGCAGTTGCTCACTCCACATCGTGCGCCACACCAAAGGCTCAGGGCGATAAGATGTGCCGTCGGGGCGCTTGAGCTCCTTTACTATGAGCTTGTCCTCCGCAACACAACCGTACAGCCACTGCCTAAAGTCGTGATTGGCGATGAGCATGTCTACGGCAACCTCCATGTGCCTGTGGCTAGAATATCTAGATATTTGGCTATCTAGTTCCACGCCTTAGTGGTCATGCTCGATCCCGATCTGTCAAAAACGGGCACGCAACGCGCCCGGTCTCGACTTGAAATTGAGCTTTTCAAGCTTTTGCGGCGATTTTAGCGTTTTCTTTCTTTTTTGGACTACGTTCTACGTTTTGTTGTGGGGGCCCAAGGGGGGGGTCCGGTTCCGGGTCCAATTAGCCTAATGGGCCCCGGATATTTGTAAGTTGGGTGTATTGGTATTGGTATTGGGAACTTTCTACCGTGAAAAATCCTCAAAAAATTCCTCAATTCTGAGATGGTCATTTTTTCACCCCTCATCCCTTATAAAAACTGTTTGACCGCCCTACATGTGCTACTCTACTTTGGGCCTCGCGTGAAGGCGGCGGGGGCGATTGGCGTGGCTGCTAGGGCGGCATATTCGGATATGGTGTCTGATGAGCCATTCTATCCCAGTGGGAGACCAAGAAAGCGCCGGCAGCGCGCCCGGTCGCGGTCGAAAGTCGGGCACTCGGCCCGTTCGGCCCGGTGACGTTGGCGTGGTCGTCGGCGCCACACACGGCCGACAATGGCGCGATGCGCGCGGCCGGCTGCGGCGATTGGCGTAGCTGCAAGGGCGGCAATTGTGAATATGGTGCCTAGTGTGCCACCCAGTGCAACTGGATCAACACCAAAGCGCCGCCAGCGCGCTCGGTGCCGGCTCAAAGTTGGGCACTCGCGCGTATCACGGCATCGGGACGGTAGCGTTGAAGCCGGGGGCGTGGCCGATTTCGGCGCGGTGCACGCGGCCGGCTGCGGCGATTAGCGTAGCTGCAAGGGCGGCATTTGTGAATATGGTGCCTGGTGTGCCATCCAGTGCAACTGGATCAACACCAAAGCGCCGCCAGCGCGCTCGGTGCCGGCTCAAAGTTGGGCACTCGAGCGTATCACGGCACCGGGACGGTAGCATTGAAGCCGGGGGCGTGGCCGATTTCGGCGTGGTGCACGCGGCCGGCTGCGGCGATTGGCGTAGCTGCAAGGGCGGCATTTGTGAATATGGTGCTTGGTGTGCCACCCAGTGCAACTGGATCAACACCAAAGCGCCGCCAGCGCGCTCGGTGCCGGCTCAAAGTTGCGCACTCGCGCGTATCACGGCATCGGGTCATCGGGACGGTAGCGTTGAAGCCGGGGGCGTGGCCGATTTCGGCGTGGTGCACGCGGCCGGCTGCGGCGATTGGCGTAGCTGCAAGGGCGGCATTTGTGAATATGGTGCTTGGTGTGCCACCCAGTGCAACTGGATCAACACCAAAGCGCCGCCAGCGCGCTCGGTGCCGGCTCAAAGTTGGGCACTCGCGCGTATCACGGCATCGGGATGGTAGCGTTGAAGCCGGGGGCGTGGCCGATTTCGGCGTGGTGCACGCGGCCGGCTGCGGCGATTAGCGTAGCTGCAAGGGCGGCATTTGTGAATATGGTGCTTGGTGTGCCACCCAGTGCAACTGGATCAACACCAAAGCGCCGCCAGCGCGCTCGGTGCCGGCTCAAAGTTGCGCACTCGCGCGTATCACGGCATCGGGACGGTAGCGTTGAAGCCGGGGGCGTGGCCGATTTCGGCGTGGTGCACGCGGCCGGCTGCGGCGATTGGCGTAGCTGCAAGGGCGGCATTTGTGAATATGGTGCTTGGTGTGCCACCCAGTGCAACTGGATCAACACCAAAGCGCCGCCAGCGCGCTCGGTGCCGGCTCAAAGTTGCGCACTCGCGCGTATCACGGCATCGGGTCATCGGGACGGTAGCGTTGAAGCCGGGGGCGTGGCCGATTTCGGCGTGGTGCACGCGGCCGGCTGCGGCGATTGGCGTAGCTGCAAGGGCGGCATTTGTGAATATGGTGCCTAGTGTGCCACCCAGTGCAACTGGATCAACACCAAAGCGCCGCCAGCGCGCTCGGTGCCGGCTCAAAGTTGGGCACTCGCGCGTATCACGGCATCGGGATGGTAGCATTGAAGCCGGGGGCGTGGCCGATTTCGGCGTGGTGCACGCGGCCGGCTGCGGCGATTAGCGTAGCTGCAAGGGCGGCATTTGTGAATATGGTGCTTGGTGTGCCACCCAGTGCAACTGGATCAACACCAAAGCGCCGCCAGCGCGCTCGGTGCCGGCTCAAAGTTGCGCACTCGCGCGTATCACGGCATCGGGACGGTAGCGTTGAAGCCGGGGGCGTGGCCGATTTCGGCGTGGTGCACGCGGCCGGCTGCGGCGATTGGCGTAGCTGCAAGGGCGGCATTTGTGAATATGGTGCTTGGTGTGCCACCCAGTGCAACTGGATCAACACCAAAGCGCCGCCAGCGCGCTCGGTACCGGCTCAAAGTTGGGCACTCGCGCGTATCACGGCACCGGGATGGTAGCGTTGAAGCCGGGGGCGTGGCCGATTTCGGCGTGGTGCACGCGGCCGGCTGCGGCGATTGGCGTAGCTGCAAGGGCGGCATTTGTGAATATATATGGTGCTTGGTGTGCCACCCAGTGCAACTGGATCAACACCAAAGCGCCGCCAGCGCGCTCGGTGCCGGCTCAAAGTTGGGCACTCGCGCGTATCACGGCACCGGGACGGTAGCGTTGAAGCCGGGGGCGTGGCCGATTTCGGCGCGGTGCACGGGCCGGCTGCGGCGATTGGCGTAGCTGCAAGGGCGGCATTTGTGAATATGGTGCTTGGTGTGCCATCCAGTGCAACTGGATCAACACCAAAACGCCGGCAGCCCGCCCGGTTTTGATGCAAAGTTTGGGCTTCTCGTTCTCGTCTCAACAATTGTAGCGTTTCGTGAACGGCTGTTAGTAGTGATACTCATGTACATATCGATGTCAATCGCAATCTGTGTCGATGATCATATAATGTGTAGAGAAGCACATTTCGTGGAGGGTATGAGCTGGTAGAGCTTATGGCTCCGTCACTAGTTGTGCATGCCTTGCATGAAGGGCATCAGTAAAAATATACCGGAGGGGGGCCCAAATACTTTTTAGCGCTTGGTCTTCGGAGGCTTAGGCTTAAAATTGGCCATTTTTCGAAAATTTTGCCGGCGGACCCCCCATTTTTTTTGCTGATCTCTCATACCAGAACCTATAGAAAGCTTATTTAGGCCTCCATTTGCCCATTACCGATTTCGCCCTCCGCACCCCTCTAGTGAGTGACCGGGCTACAGTAACCAGTAAAAGTCAAAAATCCCCTGTTTGCCGTTTGACCGTCCCAAAGCCTAGAGAACGGAGAACGGGCCGTACCAGTATCTCCTATCTCCCCATGTAGTAGACTAGTAGACTCCCCCTTCCGATATTCTCCCCCTTCCGGTATCCCTCCTTCCGATATTCTCCCCCTTCCGGTATTCCGTATTCCCCCTTCCGGTATCCTCCCATCCTCCCCCCCCCCCCTTCCCTTTCCGATATCCTCCTTTCGATCCGGTATCCCCCACCCGGTATCTCCCCTTCCGGTATCCCCCTTCCGGTATCCCTTGGTATCCCCTTAGGTATCGCCCCCTTCCGTGATGAAGAGGGGGGGTGAGACCAAATGAGCGCTTCTTGCCTCCTCCCGACTACGCTACTTTATTCATATTCGATGCTTGGAGGAGAGCACTCCCCCCCCCCCCCCCCCGACCTGCTGGCCTTCTTCCCCTCCGCAGCTCGCCCTATTCATCACAGCGCTGGGAGACTCGTGCTCGCGCGGAGAGCACACGGCGCGGGGGGCCTGCGTGGAGAGGAAGCCCTGCGCGGGGGGGGAGGGGAGGGGGGGGCTCTCCTCCTGCTCGCCCCGCAGATCGCCCGCAGAGAGAGTCCAGACTCCTCGCGAGTGGACAGCGCTTCCCTCTCAGCCTCTCGCGCACCGTTCCCAAGAGGCTGTGAATGTCCGTCGTCACAATCATACACTTTCAGGCAAGAGCCGCAGTCCGCCCTGCAGCGCGCCTTTTTTTTTCAGCGGGGGGGGGGGGCGGTGGACGACCAGTGGGCAGCCTTTTGATTGCGCCGCCCTCCCCCCCCCCGCGCCGCCCCCCTCCCTTGGTCCCCCTCCCCCCCCCCGCCCCCCCCTTCTCCCCCCCGCCCCCCCCCCTCCCGCCTCCCTCGCACTCCCTCCTCCCGCCCGCCCCCCCCCCCGCCCCGCCCCTCCCTTCTCCCCCCCCACCACTGCGCTCCCCCCGCCCTTTGAGCCCCCCGCCCTACCCGCCACACCGCTCCGCACAGCCATGGCGCCCAAGTCGAGCATCAGCAAGGGCAAGAAGGGCCAGGACAAGCCCAAGCGGGCCCTTGCGCCGTACATGGTCTTCTGCAAGGAGCAGCGCCCGAAGATCATCGCGGAGAGCCCCAACCTCACCTTCGGAGAGGTTGGCAAGGCACTCGGTGCAGCGTGGAGCAAGCTGTCAGACGAGCAGAAGGCACAGTACAAGCGGGAATGAGGAATGTGCACAGCTTTCTCTTCATCTAACGCTGCGTGCATTCCCCCCGTGCTATCGTCTCGAACATCAGTGAACTCGTCTCAGGGGCAGCAAGGTGTTGTGGTCCACACGCTATGTGAAAAGCGACACAGTAGGGGACCGGACGTTTGGACAAAAGTCGCACCTCTTGCCAGCTGTCTAGATGCTTCGGATTCTGAGTCAATTGAAGTGCCTTAACTCTTTTGGCGTACTCTTCTTGGCCCGCCGACCCGACTCTCGTGCTCCATGCTTTGGCCGTGTTGGAAGCATGCACCACGCAACCATGTGTATTCGTCTTCAGGAGCAGAACGAATTAGCACAGTTGCCAAGAGAATCTTCCTGTTAAAGTTGTCAGCTGCACGACCTCGCGTCCTACAAGTTTCGTGGGCATGGCATTGCCGGTGACAGTTGCTGAGAAGGACTCGCGAACGGTCCAAGATCGCGTACTTTGTGCCTCGCGTTTGTATCCTGCGCCTATGTTATCTCTGCCTCCGTTCTCATTTTTCAAGTTGTTCTGCACGCCCTGCGCACAGCAGAAGGTGGGGAGGGAGACAACGTCTGATCGACTCTGGTGACAAACACGAACAGTGTGTAAACTGCCTTTTGTAGAACTGTGTGTGTGTAATTGCAAGTTGTGACAAGCGGCGTCTGCACAATCCTAGCTCACGCTGCATGTGCATTCCTCCAGTCGTTATCGTAAAATCTTGAGTAGCTCGCGCTGGGTGCCTGTGACGCTGCTTTTACATATGCCTATACGGAAGCATTAGGTAGGGCGGTCAAACACTATCTTATTTTTTAGCTTCTTCTTAAGTAAAAGTAAGGGTGTAAAAATGAAAAAGTCTGGATTGAGGATATGCCGGTCAAACACAAACAAGAAACAAGGCTTTTAATTTTTGAGGATAAAAACTTAACCAAATCAAGATTGAGGTTTTACCACGAGATCTTAAGGTATGCTACTGGTAATGGGTATATTAGGCAGAATCTAGAATCTAATGACTAATGAGAAATATGCACATTTTCGACGCCATTTCAACACACAACCCACAGCCCCAGCCCTTCCCCGTGAAGATGAAGAGTGAAGAGGGCGGGGTGTGGGCCTATCTATATCTATTGTCTGCCAGGCTATTGTCGATCTGGCCATTGGAGTATAAATTCGGTCTATTCTAGTTAAGGCTGTGAACACCCACCGGCGAGACCAAACATGTTTGAAGGTGGTAGTGGATCACAGCTACAAAGATAGATAGTGGTAATGGACAACAGCTACCTAGGTAGATAGTGTTAGTGGAGGAACAAGTGCATCTTAACACGTCTCCTCGTCGTCCTCCATCGCCGCTCGCCCTTTGCGCTTGCCCATGATGGTAGCCGACTGCCCCCCGCGCGCGGGGGGGGAGGAAGCGCCGCCCCCTTGTCTCTCCACCCTGCGGCCTGCGGATCCCGAGGCGCCTAGACCTTTTTTTAGGACGGCACCAAACTACCTGTTAACGTGTTAACAGTGTTGGCGCCTAGACCTTTTTTTAGTACGGCAGTACGGCACCAAACTACCTGTTAACGTGTTAACACTGTAACGGCACCAAACTACCTGTTAACGTGTTAACACTGTATCCTGTTAACGTGTTAACATTGTATTACAGTGTTAACACGTTTAACACGTTAATAGGTAGTTCGGTGCCGTACTAAAAAAAGGTCTAGGCGCCTCGGGATCCGCAGGCCGCAGGGTGGAGAGACGAGGGGGCGGCGCTTCCTCCCCCCCCGCGCGCGGGGGGCAGTCGGCTACCATCATGGGCAAGCGCAAAGGGCGAGCGGCGATGGCGGACGACGAGGAGACGTACGAGGTGGACTTCATCGTGGCCCGCAAGCTCGTCGATGGTCGATCCCACTACCTCATCAGGTGGAAGGGGTACGATGAGAAGGACGACAGTTGACAGTTGGGGCAGCCTCTCACCAACCTGGCTGTCGCATTCGCGATGTCTCAGAGGCAAAAAGAAATAACAGTAAAAGAAAAACAGTAAAACAGTAAAAAGAACAGAGGAAGAAAGAAGAAGAAAAGTGAAAAAGAAGAGAAAAAAACCCAGAGTATATAGGGCGGTTCTCAGCCCTTCCCATCGGCCCTATGGCTACGTAAACTCTCGCGTGGCATAGTGGTTCAACCCACCGCCTCCACCAACCTTTTGCTCTGGTTCGCGAGTTCGAGTCCGGACGGAGCGCTCTGCAGTTCGAGCCCCGCTCCTTCTCCTCTCCGCTCTTCTTCTACAGTTAAATTCCACGCTCTTCTCCTACCGTTAGAAATCCTGCCTCTTCCTACCGTTAGAAATCCTGCCTCTTCCTACTGTTAAAAATTCCGCCTACTGTTAAAAGTCCTGCCTCCGTCGCCCTTGCCAAGACATTTCCTCTGCCTTCCTGCCAGCTTCCTTGCCAGTTCCTTCCGCCCCGGTTTCCCGCTTGTCTCTAAATCGGTTTCACCGCATTACGACCAAGCTTAGTGGGGAAACTCCTCGTCCAGTTCCGTTACCCGAAAATCTCGTTCATCTCGTCGGGCCCCAGGGCCATCTCGTTCATCTCGTCGGGCCATCAAGGCCATCTCGTTCATCTCGTCGTCGGGCCATCAGGCCATCTCGTTACATCTCGCTCATCTCGTTACAATCCAAGCTGCGGCTTTGATTTCCACACTGGCGGGCATCGAGCAAGATGTCGCTGCGTTCGAGAGCAAGAAGAGGAAGGAGGCAATCGACTTCGGCGAGGCCATGCGAGCTCGAGCTCGAGCTGCCCGTGCCAAGGCACTCGCGGTTGTTTCGCACTCATCCCAGCCCGACGAGTCCGCTTCGAATAAAAAAAAATTCCAACTGGGAAGATGCGCACCTGCACTGAGCCGCTGGCCGATGCCGCACGCCGACGCAGGTGAAGACGCAGGTGAAGATGTCCCTGCAGGCCCTGCAGAGACCCCGGCAGAGCCCGGGGACGGGCGGGCGGGTCATCTGAGCGCCCCGGCTTGCATTAATGGTCATGTCTGGGGCCGCACGCGTCTGGTATCAGCCGGAGTCGAGACGGACGAACAGCACGAGGAAACGCAGCAGGGTGAAACAGCGGAGGGAGCATGTTCGAGCGACAGCGACAACAACGCGCCCAGCCTCTGAAAATGGGCCCCCCGCTGGAGTGCACTTCATGCGTTCAGCACGGGGCTTTTGTGTTGCTGCTGCACTTCCGCTGCTGCGCGCTGCGCTTCCCATGTCCGCATAAGTGAATGAATCAGCTTGAGGATCTTGTGTTGAATAGAACGGGTGTGTGCGCGCGGGCTTCGATGTGCGCGCGGGCTCCGCAGCTGTATGTGGCGTCGATGCCGCAGTTGGAGTGAAGGAATGTGCGTGCAGTGCAGGTGCCTGCTTATTTTTTCCGATAACATGGGTGGTGTGCCCCACCACTTGATCAATGTTGGCTCTCAACTTGCAATCCCACGGGAGCACGATCAACAGCCACCTTGGCGGGCTACTGGCCGCCCAACGCGCCCCGTTCACCGTGTCTTCACCTGCACCTGCAGTTCCTGCACTCTCACCTTCACCTGCACCTTCACTGAAGAAAAAACTTCGGACCAGCACCTTCCCAGTTGGAAAATTCTTTTATTTTCGGCAAAGCCTGTGGCAGTGTGCACGGCATTGGGGCGCACGGGTGTGAGCAGCAGGCGGAAGACGGAAGACTCTCGCCATGCTGCGCCGGTGACACAGTGTGAGAAAAAGTCCCGCTGGGGGACAATAAGAAAAAACTGGGCTCAAGCGGACAAGTCCCCGGCACCCGGGGAGACAGCCGCGAGAGGCGAGGCGGGAGAGGAGAATTCTCTCGGGGGAGGATTAGAGAGGGTGAGGGCCCGGCGAAACAACTGTAATGCAGCGACCGGGAAACATAAGTTCTCTGTCGTTCACCGACAAGTGATTTGACAACTCTACGATAGATCGATTTATTTATCATAAACATATCATTAAATTATGTTACGAATGGTGCCCCCAGCGCCCTTTCAAACATGCCACACACACTAGAAATCAGGCTCTAGACGCGCACATATGGACTGCCTGCGCGTCGCCATGCGGCGCACAGACAGTCCATACACATATCTTACGAATACACACGCGCACTGCCCCCCAATTCGACCCCTTCGAGCCCTGTAGCCGATCTGCTGACCGGCCGCGCCTGCCGAGAGAGACGCCAACTCTGACTTTTCAGCCAGGGAAGCTTGCTGCGAGGCGGGTGTGGGCTGGGGCGGGGTCGGGTGCTGGGTATGGCACACCCAGGCCAAGGCCGGGCGGGGGGCTCGCGCTGCGCGCGCGCTGCTCGCACCTGGCTTCTGGCGCTCGTCTGCGCGCTGCGAAGGGGGGGGAGTGCGAGAACGACCTGGAGGTGAGCGCGGCGAGCGTGAAGGGGCACATCGCGGCAGGCAGCGTGGGGGGGCTTACCACTGGTGTTGGCCGCGCGAGTACACCCCTGTGGCAAGCTGGGCTGCCAGAGAGGAGTGGGGGAAGGGGGGGGAGGGGAGCGGCGCGCGGCGGGCCTCCGCGGCCGCTGCAGCGGCTAAGTCCCCGGCACCCGGGGAGATAGCCGCTGGAGCGAGCCCTTATTGTCACCTTTCGGCACCAGAACCTCACACTGTGGTCGGGAGCGCGAGGGGGGGCTGCTGCGGCGCGCGGGGGGGGGGGGGACAGTTGGTTGCGAAGGAGGGAAATCGGAAAACATAAAAGTAGTTTGTGTTTTATGATTTTCTAAATAGTGTCGTTTTCGCAACGGGAGTCGCAATCGTGGTCGGAGGCATCGTGCTCGCAGTGTGTGTAATCCTTCTCGTGTGGAAACTCCTGTCCAAGCGACCCACCGAAAAGAATCCAAAGTGAGATGTCCAATCTCTTTTTTGTTGCACAAAAAGAAAGGCATAGTCAGACATACCATGAATGAATGAATGATGATGATAAGAATGGTTACTATGAACACTCCACGTCTGAAGGCGGAAAAGGCGGAGGATGAAATAATAAGCTGAAGGCGGAAGAGGCGGTAGGGGTAGGCGTGTCGCCTCGTGATCCTGTACTTTTGTACTTTAACGAGGGGGTCGAACTTATACCGTCCACATAGGGGTAGTTGCTGAAAAAACAACCAAACCTGAGCCTGAGGTTGCACCCTCTGCTCTGAATCCGTGGGGCTGCGGCACCGCAAGCACCCGTCGACCACTCAAGGGCTGTGCCTTCGAGCTGGTCGAGCGGGCGGCGTCCCCAAGCCTCTGGCGCGTCGGCAGCCGGACGATCGTCCGTCTCGATGACTGCGTAGCCTACGGCGTCGACATTGCCGCCCTCGCCGGCGCCCTCGCAGTCCTCCTCGTCGGAGAGGTGAGAGCGGCGCGCCAGCATGGCGAGTGCGAGGGCGTGGGTGGCGCGTGCCGCTCTCCTCCCTGCCTCTCTCTCGAAAAAAACCTACTACACGGTTCTTTTCCAAAGGGTGGGTTTTGTTTTTGCCTCCCTCCACTGATATCCGTGATTTGCCAAATTAGAAGCATTATTAGAGCTCAATACCAATACTCAATACTAATACCGATATAAGGCGCAAATATTAGTACTGATGCCCCAACACTGCGGGGGGAAGCGGAAGGAGGAACGAGTGAGGGGCTAGGGCGATGGATTTGCGGACCCCCTTTTGGGTGTAGTCTTAGTTGGTAGCAGTGGTAGTGGTAGGGGATATTCATCTGCTCAACGTGCTTTACTTTTTCTATATCAAATTGATCCGTGTGACGCGCGAGAACTCCCATGCTACCACACATTATTCAAGCCTCCATCGATGACCGCTGAAGCTCCTGAACAGGAATCTGTTATCTTCAGGACTCGGAGAAAGAAACGACGGCCATATGTCTAAACCACACGGGCACATCGACAATTCCCCCCCCGGGGATGACAGCGCAAAAAGTGATGTTTGGCAGGGATAACCAGGCGAGCAGAGCTGCTGCAGGAACGCTGCAAGAGAAGGAACATCAGTTTATTCATGCATGTTGCTATTTCCTCGGGCCAGCTGGCTGTGCGTCCCACCAACGGTAGATTCGGAATGCTGTCAAGAAGAATGCTTGTGCTACACAATCGATGATGAGCGAGTTTGCCTCACTTATCAATCGGAAGTCAACCTCACGGCTTGCACCAAGGAATGGTTCTAGACCAGCTGCCGTCAACTC
The DNA here is from genome assembly GCA_018136815.1 of Isochrysis galbana. Lineage (NCBI taxonomy): Eukaryota > Haptophyta > Isochrysidales > Isochrysidaceae > Isochrysis > Isochrysis galbana. The sequence goes on along the minus strand of CM030940.1, from coordinate 3,010,232 downwards.
CACGTAGGTCCGCATCTGTGTACCCAGAAGGAGCACTCCAATGGCAAAAGCGCCTGCGCGCCATGTTCTAGATAATGCAGTACCAAGTCCTCCACAGAAGGCTTCCCGCTCAAAGGCGTTGGCCGCAAGAGCCCCAAGAACCCAGCAGGATGCTAGTTGTGTGCCGTGCACAATAGCGGGAGGAATGTACGGGAGAGCACGCCATGCTGGCATCCAGTCGGCTTTTTGCAGCCAACTCACTGGAGGTACAAAACCAGAGAGAGAAAGTCCTGCCACAAGAAGCGTAGCGGAGATTGACGTAAGCGCGTCAGCGAATGGGAGGCCTGGATCGTCGATCGCCGGTGCAACGAATCGATTACGCAAACTGCTGCCGTAGGATTTTCCGGCCTCGAACGCCTCGTAAATCTCGGCAGAGAAGGACTTTTGCACTGAATCCGGAGCATTGCGGCTGTCATTGAGGTCAGTCCTTGAGAGTGGTTGTGACTGATTGTGACCCGGGTGCTCTGACGACGCCATGAGATGAAGACATGGTACGCGGCGCACAGTTTGCGCCGGAAAAGATGAGACAAGTCGGTGGTTGACTCCGGCTACGGTGAGGAGCAGGACGGCGTGCATTGGCAGGCGCCACCACTCGGCGTGGCTTCGGGTCGCGCCTCGCGAGCGCCACCCGCCGCAACCCGCCCGCCGCAACTTTTTTTTACTAGTAAGTAGAACGAGGGTTTTGCGGCCGACTCAATGGATAGGCAGAAAGGGCTGACATCGCCCCGCCCCAACAGTAGAGGGTTTTTGCACGCCTCATTAGGGAGTCAATAGCAACCACCCCAATAGCGCGCAGCCGCTATTGGGGCCGTATTGCGCCCGCTCTGCAAAAGGTAAATTGGCCGTTCCCCTTCTAAATAAGTAGATGGCCGCGCCGGACGGAAGGAAGGGGAGCAATGCCCACGCGCCCCTTCACCGCGGCGGAGTTGGAGGACGCAGATTTGGCGATGCTCTGCGCCTGGATGGTGCGTATGAGGCGGCAAGGAGACCTGCCGGCTGGCCGCCGCCTCTTGGAACGCCCACTGCTAGCGCTAGCACTAGCAGCAGACAGCAGAGACGCTTTCGCGTTCCATGCGCATGCGCGTTGGCGCTTGGCGCAGATAGGGGTAGGCGGTTATGTGTTATGTCCATGTCCCGTTCCGCAGAAGACAGAAGACATTTGGGCAGGCTTCTGGGAACGGGACGTTTTCGAAATGTCCCAGGACATTTGGCCCCCCGCAGGGAGGCGCTCGCGCGCAAAAGTGCGCGCGGAAATTGCTTCTACGCTTATACTAGTCATGTTGTTGTAAAGTTGAACTTGAAGTAAAGTTGCGCGCTTGGCACGTCTTACAACAAGAACAAGAACAAGTGGGAGACGGCAGTCCGCAAGACCGCAGGATTCAGTATAATAGTCCCCTCTCTTCTCTCTTTTATGAGAGTTTTACCTGAGGGTTTATGCGGTGTGGCTAACGCCCAACTATTACACGGCTGGCCCTGTAACACTTGCTCCGGGGGGGGTTAAGTCAGTGGTTTTGCAAGGCGATTTTCGTGGGGAAAATGACGGCTTGCTGACAGGAAACAAGAGAGCTCCACGCGGGGGGAACTATTCGGCGGCCGCGGGGGGGAAATTCGGCGACCGCGGGGGGAACGGGAAAGGAATTCCCGTACGTTCCCGTACCCCGATCAAACGTAAACGACGGCGCTGAGAGATATCGGAGAGAGCGTGACAGTCGCGATTATCAGAAGAACGCAGAGGGTGTATCGAGCAGAGAGACGAGGGCGCGATCCGATGGCGACAAGCGAGCGAAGGCCTCCATGCGACAGCGAACGAAGGCCCTCGATGAGGCGGGCGATGGCCGCCTGGCACTTAGGCGACTGCGACTGCTGGGCGACATCAACTCCGGTGCGAGTGAGGTCGGTGAGGGGAGCCGCAATATGGGCGAAGCCTTTGATGAAACGGCGGTAATACGAGCACAGCCCGAGGAACGAGCGGACGAGCGGACCTTCTCGAGCGAATTAATGTGACACGGGTCAATGGCCCAACGTCTTTTCTGCTATCAGGTATCAGGTGGAAAGACCGCACCCCTCCTCGGGATACCTAGGTATCTTGGCGTGGAGATATATCCTAACCGACGTCTATAACATCCAGTATGGCAACGCGGACGGCAGGTCCGTCAGGTCGATCTTAAGAGCGATCCTTACGAGATATCACCTGCTAGTAACGGCGAAAGTCGGTTTCTTTCAGAGGCTAAAAAAACAACGAGAGAGTATGGGGTTACGCGCCCCGAGCAACAAACACATTAAGAAAATGATAAGCCCGCTGTATACGGTGGACAAGGATTTCAACATAGGAACGTCGGAGGACCTCTTGCAAGTGGCAAGAGGTCTGGACATACGACACATCACCTAAAGTAGCGAAACCTCTTAGTCGGAATCACAGCGGTTCTCCTCGGTCATCATGGATCCGTTCTTCGCTGCCATCGCTCGACGCTCAGTCCTCGGCCTTTCTCCCTCCCCCTCTGCGACTTCTCTCTTTGACTCCAATAATAGGGTCGTCGGAGATTGCTCTTCACCGAGTTTCGCGTGTCTTCGGAATCATTCCCTCCCTTTCGTTGTTGTAGTAGATTGTTCCTCTTTATTCGCTGTCGCCGTTGTTTGCAGGAGACGAGACGCGTGTCGTCTGCGGTTGCACCCACCGCAACACCCGAGCAAAACTCCTGTAAAAGGGAGAAATGGGTGGGACGATGCGTACAAATAGGTTGCCGCGTCAAGCTTCCGAATTTGTGCTCAAACAAAGGGCCCACGGGTGCTCTCGTCTTCTATTTCCAGCGTCGCCTTCCATGTTTGGTTTCTCGGTTAACTTGGGTTCCTCTCGCCTCGTTGTTCTAATTCTGGGTTTCTTCTATTTCGGTTGATTTGTTCGCGGATTTCTCCTATTTCGGTTGCTTTGTTCTCCTTCCATGCCGCTCGTCGAGACGACTCGAATTTAGTCGGGGAGTGTCGTATTCCATACGATGACAGACTTTTACTTCTAACCGGTGGTTTACTTTAAGCCTCAAGGTCTCGTCGGCGACATTCTACCCCTTCTCTTACTTTCTTTCGATGTCATCAAACGTTCCACGACTGTCTCCCGTCTTCTCTTCGTGCATCGGTTGTAGTCTTCCGTCTTCTCTTCGTATATCGGCGGTAGCTCCACAGCGAGGTCTGCTCTCGTTGTTCCGACTTCTCTGTTTCGCAGGTCTGTGCGCCGATGAGTTGCCTTGGTGCCGACGCTTGACAGTCCGCCCTGAGTGTGGTTAGTTTTCGCCCTGTTTGGATTAGTTCGTGTGTGTCTGCGTGACGAGGGATCTTTTTGAGTCCCTGCGTTGTAGTCTCTCGTGTCTACCTTGGACCTAAGAAGCTCTCATTCTCCTTCTCTCTCTTCCTCTAGCTCGCTAGCTAGCCTCGGCCCTACCCTCCAACGCCGCGCGTTGTGAGCCTCCGAACCTCCGTCTCTCTTCTCGTCCCTCGCACTCGATGGTAGAAGCTGTCAGACCCGACTTCTACTATGACCTCTCAGACATATTCCCGCAAGCAACCACCTACGATTCCTTCACGGCCGCGTCAGCTGCCGGCTCGATCGAACGGCCCTCTGCCCACGAGTCAGTAGTCATCGCGTGTTCGACAATCCATCCTACCGGAACCCATAGGGATAGGGAGCTTATTTAGACCTTCATTTACCCATTGTAGCTGGTGCCTTCCGCACCCCTATAGTGAGTGACCGGGCTAGAGCTAGAGGTAGTATAATACATAATACACTAGGCCCCCTGAACGTATTATGGCAACCTGCTAGAGGCCAAATACATATGTATTTGGCTGTGTATTTGAAGCGCGTCCTGGGTTGTGGGTTGTATGCCTCGAATGTATTTGAAATGTATTGGCCGGAGGCCAAATACATATGTATTTGGCTGTATTTGCAGGCCCCAGCACCGTATTTCCCATCCAGGTCGCTGACCCCCTCCGCCAAAAACTGCTGCGACCTTTTTTTAGCAACTTGGACAACGGCAGAAAAAATCCACCTGTACTTGAACGAGGTCCACTTGATTCGAAAGATTCTGAGGATTCTTTCTCGATCAAGTGGGGGTGCCCCAACGCATCACGCGGTCGATCGCGGGCCGCATCTCGCAGCCCGTTGCAGCGTGATGGCAGCAGAGCAAGAAAAAAGAATGAGGCTTACTTAGGAGAGGGCCCCACGCCACCAGTGATGGCTGCTTGCGGGGGGGGGAGTGGGGGGGGGGAATGTCATGATCGGTTTCGATTCCCTTCCGGCATGTTTTGTCTGCGTGCCCGCGGCCACGAAGGCGCGCCATCAAACACGCTCGACAGCCGAAACCCAGCCAATCGCAAGCTCGTACTCGCGCGCCCCCCGCTCTCGAGAAGCTCGGCGACTTGGCTCGTCCGCGCGGGGGGGGGGGGGAGGTCGCACCCAGCTGAAGGGGACCGGGGGACGAGATGCCCGTTCGCCGCTCTAGGCGGCGGGCTGCCCGCATTCCCCCACCCCCCCCTCCCCCCGGGCGTGAGGGCGCGCGCGGCGGAGCGGGGAGCCGCCGTAAGTGGCCGCCCACTGGCCGCGAGCTCTACAATCTCAAGGCGTGAAGGTGATGACAGCTCGCTACTGGTTTTCGTTGGGGTATGCGCCTCAACGAAACTGTGATTCGTCAGATTCTCTGATGTTCCTTCGTATTGCACCTGCGGATCGCATCGTACGGGAAGCGAAGAGGGGGGGGGGGGGGGGGCGAGGTCAGCGGCGCCCCTGCTGGGCATGGCGGAGGTTGGCGTGCAGCAGGCGCTGAGAGGTGGACTTCGGCCCAACTACAGTTCCAACTCACTTGCAGCTGCTGAACAGCTTGAGGCGCTCATTCGCCACGGGGCGAGCGCGCAAAGGGAGGCAGCTCGGCAGGAGGCCGTGTATGAGGCCTCTCTTGAGCGCAGCTATGAGATGATCCACCCACCAGCTTCCTCGGTCCCGCTGGCGATGGCCCCGCCTATGCAGCAAAACATTTCGCCGAGTCCAGGGTATCACCGCCCTGCGAATCAGTGCATGCGATCGAGTGGCATGCCAGTGGGTGCCAGCTGCGCAGGGCAGAGCACAGAGCGCATCGAGTATGCGCCGCCTCCTCTGTCAGTGCACCCTTTTCGTGACGCTGTGACCATGAATCATATGATGAGGCAACAGCCCGAGAGCTCAGCGATGCTGGGGGCGATCCATCCAGGCATGAACGGACACGCTCAAACTGGCCCCTCTATGAATCTGCTGGGATATCCGTGTGTGGTTGGTGGAGTCGGCAGTCAAATGGGAGGCATGCCCATGCCTGGCAACCCTGTTGACAATGGTGGCAACGAGTACCAGCAAAAGCGGCGCTTCGTGTGGACGCCAGACCTGCACCAACGTTTTGAGGCAGCCTGCAATCAACTCGGACTCGACAACGCCAAACCAAAGTCGATCCTCAGGCTCATGAACGTTGAAGGCCTCACAAAAGCCAACATCAAATCGCACCTGCAAAAGTACCGATGCATGATGCAAAAGCGCTCGGCGGCGGATGCTGGCGCCGGCGTGCAGGATGGACCACTAGCAAAGGTGCAAAAGCGCGCAACTAAGCCATCTGCGGGCGATGAATCCTCAGATGCTGCTGGCGATGGGACGTCTGAGCGGAGCACGTCGGTAAAGAGTCGATTTGATGATTTGTGTACAGTCGAAGGTAAAGTGGATATCATTCCGACTAATAGTCCCATTGCGCTGCAACGCAACCTGGAAGTGCAAGAGGAAACACTTGTCGCTCAGATGGAGCTGCAGCAGCAGCTCACCAAACAACTGCAACTGCAAAAGCGCCTGCAATCGGAGATGGAGACCATGATGCAATCGAGATCAGATGGAGACGAAGGTGATGCGGCTTCAACAAAGATGAATGCAATCCTGCAGATGAAGCAGAAGCTCCAGCTTGAACTGCAGGTGCGTTCGCTTCTCCTTCCCCCCATCCACTTCTTATCTCAGGCGCCGCGACGTCAGTTGTCAGCAACTTGCATAAGAGGCATGCCCTGATAAAGTCGTCTCGGCTTTTTTGATATGGCTTTTGCAGGGGGTGGGAGGGGGGTGGGAGGGGAGTTGCCGACCTTACCTGAGTTCATCACCGTGTGCGCAGAACCATATGAGGATGCAACATGATCTGCTGACCCAGCTCAGCCGGATACTGCCCCTCGGAAAGTCAGCGGACTCGAGCTCCGATGATGGAAACGGCGATTCGGCTCTTGTGAAAGAAGGGCAAGTCTCGGCTGCGTCCACAACCGCAAAGCCCATGTTTTAACTTCTCAGCATTGGCAGAGAGACCAATGTGTGTGGACGTGATGCAGCTATTCACATCCTGCTCATTAGCGTGATGTGAACAGCAACACTCGATCATCGGTAAGATGAGGGTCAACTTAGACACAGCATATTTCTGCTGGTTGATCGAGCTTCACTTGCTCAACCTCGGACGGAGTTCCGCGAACGAGTGCTACAACCTTCTGCATCACGTGCTTTTCATTCGTCACGAGGCCTCGATTGTCTGGCATGCATGATGCACGAGTCGACATTTTACGACTCACTCAGCCTGGACACTGTTGACAAGGGAACGCCATTTGTTATATGTTGTTGTGATTGTCGATGTCATCCGTGAGGGTGTGCAAGGGGCTTTTTGTACGACTGTGCTCCTGCCGAGTACGCATTGTGCATCGCTAAGGCGTGCCGCTTTTATTCGTATCCTTCGTGTCTAGTCGCCACTTTCCTGCAATTTCCTGGGTCACCCTGCGCTTTGCCCGTAGCGCATGGGCGCAAGACCGTCTCTCAGTGACGACGAGGCAGGGTGGACGCGCTTCTGCCCACTGCTTCTTGCATCTTTTTCTCTTCGTCAACACCGCCCATCCATTCAATCAAGTGTTTCGTGAGGCTCCGCCGCCACGCTTGACGCCTGAGACGACAGATTGGATAACGATAAGGCGCATCTTATGTTTGTGTGGCTGCTGATTGCTCGTCGTCTCATGTTTCACACGTTGTCCTTCATGGGAGAGCGTCGTCTTGCTTGTGGTCTTTACCTATGCGACTGCCAACTACTATTTCCTCTTTACTGTTGACTTTTTTGCGAGGGAAGTCTTATGTCTAATGCAACTCAACTAAGTTTATACTTGGTTCACCCATGGCGGGGCACGAGCCCCCCCCTCTCTCCACTCCTCCCCCGCCATGGGGGAGGAACCACCCACTCTCCTGGCATGCCTGATGGCTTGCCAGGAGAACACTGCCATGCTGACCCATCTATCTCCCCACAGGCACGCCTGATTCGCCCGCCCTGGCCTGTCGTGGCCAGCCCATCCCTCTGACCAGCCCCTCCTCCCCCTGGGCCCCCCTGATCAGGACCCCCCAGCCAGCTCCAGTCGACTGGCAGGGGCTCGCGAGAGCCAGCGATGGAGAGGCAGGAGGGGCCAGGGCCATGCCCCAGCCTCACCTGCCCCCTGAGCTGCGCTCCCAGGCCCCTGCTGGCCTCCTGGGGACCTGAAGAGGGGCCGCAGGCGCGCGCCATGGGCCCCCGCCGCAGGGAAGAGAGGAGGAAAAGGGAAGAGGGAGGGGAGGGGGGAGTGGCAGCTCTCCCCTCCGGCGTTTACGTGTCTTCTCGCCCCGTTTGGGTAAGAGAAGACGGGGGCGCCAGAACCAGGAGGGAAGGGCCGCGGCTCGCTGCGGCCACTCGCTCTTGCGAGGAGAGATTAGCGTTTCTGGGCTCCTATTCATGAGTGCCCCCCCCCCCCCCCTGCGTTGTTTTTACCCGAAAGGGGTTTTCCCCCAGCGTGGACTCGAGGAGAGGACGTGCTGGGGTGCGCGGGCTCGGTGCGTGCACTGGGGGGAGGACGAATATCGGGGGGAGGGGGCGGTGCCCCCTCCCCCCGGTAGCACTCGGACACCTGGCTCGTCAGGCATGGCGGGATTCCGGGACGGAAAAGTTGTGTCCAATTAGCTAGTGGGGTTGGCTAGGATATAACATTAATTATTTTATTTTATACACCACCTATCCGGAACCTACTTTTGTAAGTGGGGGTCAATGGGGGCGCCTCGCGCCCCCCTCTCTCCATCGCGGACACCCCCCGGGGTGGGCCCGTACAATCAACCTCAGCCCCTGCCTTCGGGCAGGGGCTGGGCATTCAACAATCTGACCCAGACCCCCAGTGGGCGCGGGTCGCGAGTGTTTTGTGTTCAGGCCTTTTGGCATGAATATTTCGGCATGAGTACGAGCCTTCTTCGTTATATACCGTCTTCTATGTTCGTCGTGGTCGCGCAAGGCGTTCAGATTCGGGTTCTCCCTGGGCTCAAAGCCTGGTTCACCGATTTTCGTTTCGAAATTCGAGGATTTGAGTTTTATTTTTACCGTTACGGTAATTGTAATTGTACACGCGTTTGCGTTTAAAGTAAGAAACGCAGGTGCAGATAGCGGAGCTGGGCCACTCGCTTTCAGATTTCCCCTCCGCAGTCCCCCCCCCTTCAGTCCCCCCCCCCTCCGCAGTCCCCCCCTCCGCAGTTCCCCCCCCGCCCCCGCCGTCGGCATTTATTCCGTAGTCCGAGCCGGCTGAGTCCGAATTGTGTTTTGACCCTCGAGCCCTCGTTCTCTCCCTCTCTCCCTCTCTCTCCTCGGTTTCTCGTGGGCACTCCCGTCTGTCTCTGCTCATCAGAGGGGGGGGGCCGGGGGGCCTTCAACGTAAGTTTCCGGTCTTTTACTGTTAATGTCGGAGTGCAGAGGGTTGGGTGGTGTGGTGTTGTTTTCAGAGAGCGCTTGTTGGTGGCCTGCAGCTGACCCCCTGAGTACCCCAAGCCCCGAGTCTTCCGAGTAACAATTTCGAGTCTACGAGTCTCTACGAGTCCCAAACAAGCGGCATCTGCTCGCCGCGCCCTCCCTCAGGACATCGACAATAGGATCGAGGATGAGGGGTGTGAGAAAAAGACGAAAAAGATGAAAACTCAGCCTGCGTAGCTGGGGGGGTTACTATGTGGGGGGGGGGGGGGGGAGTTGCTTTGCGCACGCGCCGCGTCCTTGTATGTGTCGTGATTAGCTTTTGTACTCATCTTCGTAAATGCTAGAGGAATTGTTGAGACATTCCTACCTAAAAAGAAAACAAGCGTTCTGAGCGAAAAAAAATTATCACCTGGCCCTCTTTTGACGGAACGCGACTTATGAATGAGCTTGAGTTTGAAGAAATCGCACTTGCTGAGGGACTTGTTGTGCCGTCGGCCGAGGAATTTCGGGCCTGGGAGCCGCCCAAAGTCCTCCGTCTGCCTGGCGATCAGGGATGGGGGGGGAAGTCAGCTCGAGGGCAGGCCCATGCTGGGCGTGGGAGTGCGAGTCGCGGCCCGCGCCCACTAGGGGCCTGGGCCAGATTGATGATTGCCCAGCCCCTACCATACGGCAGGGGCTGGGGTTGATTGTACGGGCCCACCCCGGGGGGTGTCCGCGATGGAGAGAGTGGGGCGCGAGGCCCCCATTGACCCCGAACTATAAAAGTAAGTTTTGAGAGGACAGACACAAAAAAATTTTTATGGGTCGCGGCGCGGCAAAGGAACGGGACTAGCGCTCACTCAAGACAGGACACCCTGCCGCGGCAAGCGCAAGCACCCTTCCCCCCTTATGCCACCCAGCTCTTCACTAGCTTTCTACCTGCGCTAGCCAGAGCGCCCCTCCCTCCACACTCAGACAGCCCCCTACGCCAGGATCCCGTTCTGGTCTCGCAGGCAAGGGGGCCTAATGGGAGGGAGAGGAGCAACTCCTCAGAGAGGAGCTGTGGGGAAGGAGATGTCTGAGTGGGGGCGCTATACCCTTGCGCTAGGCATGGGCAGCGACGCCGCCTCAAGACATGTCCTCCCTCTTGTCTTGAGTCGAAATTATTGGTGCTTGAAACAGAGAACGAGGGGGTTTGTGCTTCTTGAGTTGGTTGTAGTTGGAAGAGGGAGTGGGAGAGGGATTCAAGTATTGGAAGAGGGCCCAAAGGGCATTGAGTTGTAGGTAGTTGTGGCCCACAAGAGTGGGGTGAAAACGATAAGTGTATCAACATGGGTCTTGAGTTGAAATTTTTGGTGCTTGAAACAGAGGGTGAGGGGGTTCGTGATGTTTGGGTTGGTTGTGGTGTGAAGGGGGAGTGGGAGAGGGAGTCTAGTGTTGAAAGAGTGCCCAAGGCAGGGCACTGAGCTGTAGGTACTTGTGGCCCACAAGAGTGGGGTGAAGGAAACAAGTGTGTCAACAAGTTGGGAAACAGAGGCATGGGGTGCTCTCCAGGGAAGATTGATGGTTGTGAAGTGCCCTCCCATGGTGGGTGCACTGATGGTAGAGGTTTCCACCATGGGGAGGGCAGCAGAGCTGCCCTCCCACATGAGGTGCTCTTGGGGTGGGAGGGTTTCCCACTGTTGGAGGGGGTCTCAAAGACCCCCTGCATGCTACGCAGAGCCATGGTGGCAACCTTTTCGGTGCCAGTGCTCGCCACCCCGCGCGCATGCGCGGGTGTGGTTTGGATGGGTTGAATGGGCTCTGAGAGGGCTTTCTGACGAGCCGCCTCGGGCGGCATGGGGCGTCCCAGGTGGGGCGCGGTGACGAGGGTCGCCTGGGGCTCGGGAGCGGTCGCGGCACGCTCCATAGGTCAAACTATAACAATAGTTTTGAGAGGACAGACACAAAAGCAGTCCGGCACAGAAGACAGCTCGCATAATCTACCTTAACCGCGCTTTGCATACCAGTAGCTGTGGGCTCACATCCATGTTAAATATGCTAGTGATTGATGAGGGCAAAAAAGACGTGTTGCGTGTCAAGCCTCTTGCGGAGCTCCTCGTCACCGAGACGTTTCATCATCGTCGTAAGCCCGCGTCCTGCCATCGAGCCGCTGGTTCCTCCAGTGGTCGAAGAGCCGCCTGCTTGTACTCCGGGCGCAATGCCCGTCGACCCGACACCAGCACCAAAGCCAGGATAACACATCTTGTAGATTTCACGCACTGCCATGTGTATCGGGGGGGAATACGATTTGGAGTTGGCCGAATGTGCGGTGATGAATTCCGCTACTCGGCGGTATGTGTTCGCGTTGACAGACCTGTCCCCGTCTTGGCGAACCTGCAGCATTACAAGTTCGCACACCGCTCCATACGTGATGCGGTATGGGAGCACGCCATCGGTGGGCTCAAACCGGTCTCGCACGACAGTCCCGATCTCGGACAAGTAGGGCTTATGACCAGCCTGGTGCTCTTTCAGTCTACGCCATGCACCATGCAGGGCCACGCGCACGCGAAGGACATACCGCCATCTTGCTTCCCCACCTCGGTCCAGCCGGTCATAATGCCATGAAGGCGGCAACGATTTATCCAGTCGCATCCATAGCGTGTCATCGTGAGCCGCCACTGCCGCAGCCTTGCACACAGATGCGAATGCACAGAGGTCACTTCCAGGCAGCAGCTCAAGCACGGACATCAGGGCGTCATGGCTCAGTCGCATGATTGGAGGGAAATTAACGCGAGCAACAGCAGCAATCTCCCGACACCGCCGTAGGCATTCACGTGGAGGTTTGCCCACTGCTGCTGCGATGGACCCCCAACGAAGACGCTTTTCGAGCGAACGTGGGTACTTGCGCAGGGCCTGCTCAAGTGCCGCCTGTTGCTCGTCAGTCCAGGGCATCCTAATCCGGGCGCGCCGTGCCCCCCCCCCGCGCCGCGCCGCTCGCCGCGCAGCCAGCTGGACGCAGGCATTAAAGATAGCAACGGGGAGCGGGGAAGGTTTAGTAAATAGAGGTACAAGTGCACAAATCATCTAGTAGTGTGTAGTGTGGTAATAGAATTTCGAATTCCGTGACCAATCCTGTAGCGGTTTTTACAGGGAGAGTTAGTACATAGTACAGTTACTGCCACTAGCCTTGTACTACCCCGTCGGGCCACGACAAACATGACGGCTCTACAGCACAAGGCACGAACTGTCATACCCGTTATTGAGCGTTGAGCCTCCTCCCCTCCTCCCGCTCCTAGCTCCTAGCTGGGAAACACGTTTTCACCGTGTTTCTACCAAGGTCAAACACAGCCGTGTTTTGCCGTGTTTCAAACCCCCTCCGTTTTTTCTTCCGTGTTTGTGCGGTGGCTTATTTATGGGCAACGGATGCGGCGCCGCGGCGCCGCGGCGACGCCGCGCCAGTGACGATAGTGGATACTCTGACGAATTGGGATGGCCCATAGGGCCTGAGGGCAATGAGGAAGGGGCGAAGCCGGCGGCAGGCGCGGCGAGGGAGACCACTTCGGAGGTGCTGACGGGCTGAAGCCCGTCAGCAGAGGAAGGCGGGCCCAGGAGGGGCTATCACTATCTCAGGTGAGAGTGGTCGTGGAGCTGAGACTGATATTAGTAACATGATATCAGGCTGAGAATACTAAAACAAAACTCATGGTGTACTAAAAAAAAACTCAGACGCGACCATCGTCCGCATCGACCACCATGTCCAACTCCCACGGCAACATGCACGAGCTATCTTCCAGCCTATCCTCAAGCAATAAATTGGTGTGGGCGCGCACGAGGCGCTGGACTGTCTGCTGCCCCAGCCTGTTCCGCTTCTTCGAATGAATCCATCCCTCCACCGACCAAGAATCCTCACACCCCGATGCCGAGCACGTCATGGCTAGCAGGCGCATTGCAACTTCCGCTAGCTCAGGCCACGGCGCCATGAAGGTCTTGGCCCACTTGTACGACGCGAGAGAGCGGGCATTCGCAGAGAACGCAATGTTGTCGGTCAGGTCGTGCGCGCCCGAGCTCAGGGCCTCCTCAAAGTTGGACAGCTGTATCAAGAGCTTGGAGTAGTGGGTCGGCGTCTTCGACATCTTGCGCAACACGTCCTTCACCTCGCCGATCTCATTCAGGTCGAAGTCGCGGCGGCAATACTCTGGCTCGAATCTGTACGCGGCCGTCATAACAGGGACGTGGAAGTATTCCCAGCGCGCCATGAACAGGTCGTGGATCTTCTTCCTCATCCCCTCATCAAGGCCTTCGATGTCGTCACGCAAGAAAATATCTATCTGGAGCATGTAGCCGTACAGCGCGCGCTCGACGTCGCTTCCCGACGTCTGGCCCGCGCTGAGTGAGCTAGATCGTCGCCGGCTAGAGGGCGCCATAGATATAGAAGAAACTAAACGAGCTATAAGAAGCATCGGATCGGGAAAAAGTGCGGGCCCGGATGGGCTGCCGGCGGAAATCTATAAAGCACACGAAAAAACAGCGGCGCCGCTATTAACGCAACTATATAACCAAGCGCTGGTCACGGGGACACTAGCGCTAACCTTAAGAGAAGGCGACATAATACTGCTCTACAAGAAAGGCGACGCGCGGGATCCGCGTAACTATAGGCCTATCACGCTGCTACAAAGCGACTACAAAATACTAGCCAAAATCCTAACAAACAGACTTAGCAAAGTGATAGGGAAAATAATATCAGAGAACCAGCTAGGTTTCGTGCCTAGAAGACTCATCAGCGAAGCCACGCACCTCCTACAACTCACAAGGGCCTACCTGGACGAGACCGGAGACCCGGGACTGCTACTAGCCCTAGACTGGGAAAAAGCTTTCGACAGAGTGAGCTGGGAGTTTTATCATTTGGCTCTCAAACTACTTAACTTCGGGCCAAACTTTCAGACGCTGGCGAAGGCGCTTACGAGTGAGGACGCTCGGCCGGTACGCACGATTAAAACCAACGGCGGGAGGAGCTACCCCTTCACCGTAGGGAGCGGCATGCCGCAAGGCTGCCCGCTGTCCCCGCTCACGTTCCTCCTGACAACGGAGGCACTCACCCGGGCCATCAACGGGGACGAAGACATAATCGGCGTAAACCTGAACGGCTACAGCCTAAAAATAAGCCAATTTGCCGATGACACGGCGCTAATAGCAAGAGACTACAAAAGCCTCCAAACATCCCTGAAATGGGTAGAGCTGCACGAGAGAGCGACGGGCGGCAAGACCAATGCAAGCAAATTTCAAGGCCTAAGAATGGGATCCCAAAGACTGCGAAAACCGCCGTGGGACATGCGAAAGTATAACTGGATAAACAACGAGGAGTATCTAACCGTCTTAGGCGTCCCCTTAGGCGCGCCAGAGGCCCTTAAACCATTTTGGTCAAGACTAGCAGATAAGATCGACGGTAAAGTCGCCAAACTAACACAGGCCACCAACTACATGACGATCTTCGGACGAACGGCAGTGGCAAACTTCATAATATACGGGATGCCTAGATACTGGTTGCAAACATTGGCTGCCCCCAAGTGGTTCCACTCACGGATTCAAAAGGCGGTAGATGTCGTCCTCTGGAATAGTCCATACACAAATAAACAAAGTAAATGGCTAAAACACCCATGCTACGTCACATCGCACGAAAAAAGCGCGACTAGGACGCTGGGGCTAGGGCTCCTGGACTGGTCGGCTCACGTGAAAGCATTGCAAGCCAAATGGATCTTAAACTACCTAAATGCGAGGAAGGCACTATGGAAACATGGACTCGATGCCTGGTTCTGTAGGACCGGTCTGGGAAGAGGCGCTGTCCTCTCAGCGGTCCCTACAAAAATGTTGACGGGCAGCATCAGAGGAAACCCGGCGCTTCCAACCTTCTGGAAAGAGGCCCTTGTGAACTTCAGAGAACTTGACATACAACCCTCTTTTCTTACGCGAGAAGGAGCGCTCTCACAGCCAATATGGCACAACCTGCATATCCCCCCCCTGCGATACGGGCCCCGTGGGCACGCCTATGGGAATCACTACACACAAACGTAGTTCACAACGTTTTCAAAGACGGCGCCTTTACGACACCATACAGCAAGGCGGAGTGCTCGGCGTATATTGAGCACCTACCCGACACCTTCGTGCACGAAGGCCGCGTGATACATAAAAAGGAATTTCTTGACTCGTGGGATGAAGTCGTAAGCTACGCGACACGGCTGTTGGAGCGAGCGAAAGAGCGCCCCCCCCCCAAAAACACTAAAGGAGAAGAGCCGCACGTAGATAGCACCCAGACGCAAGAACCAAGGGACACGACACTGCCCAGTGAAATTAAAGTCTCGGAAGACGAAAAATTTATCAGTAAATTTAACAACATCTGGATACACACCGACACCGACTACCTAGGAGAGGTAGCCGGCACCGGGGAAGTAGTGGAAGCCGAGGAAACCCAATATTACCACCCACCAGCAAAATGGGAAGGCGGGTATAAAGGCCCGAGATTCATGGAATACCCGCTGGCGGACGAATATGCCATACGCAAAGGAAGGGTCGCTCTTGACGCAATCACCGTCTCCGACATCGCCAAAGAAGTGATTAAAACAAACCGAAAACACGCCCCGCAAGCGGCGAAGACCGCGTGGGAGAATAGACTGAACATCACGAAAGACGAATGGAAACATATAGCTCGACTCTACACAATGCCGCTACTAAAGCACACGGATAAACATCTACACTTCAAACATATTACCCACCGAAGGATCGGCACTAGAAACAGATTCCCGGATAGCCTGACAAACAAATGCAGACTATGCCACGTCCACCAAGAAAGATCGTGTCATCTAGCATGGTGCCCTGCGATTAAAACAATATTCGAAACTATAGACGCTCTTGCAAGGCATACGCCTCCTCCCAAAAGATCGCGTGTACAGATAGCGAAGGACAGACTCTTTGCATACCCCGGTACGACCACCCCCGACAGCCTTAAAGCGCTCTATATAATTGCATGGAAATACATTATAAAAGACTTCTATAGAGTAGACTACGAGGCATACAGTTTCCATTACATACCAGTCCTTGAATCCACGCTAACGAGGTTTGCCACCCTGGTACGAGGCAATACCGTGTCGGACCCCCGAAACTCCATGCGAACATATAAGGCCGCTCAGGGGAGAAAACCTAAGATCAAAAAAACGACGGAACTCAGCACCCCCATGTTTATCGAAGACAAGAAAGGCAGGCTACAACTCAGTAAGGAATTCGGCCTCGTAGCGAAAGCTCTCGGATTAGACGAGAGACTCGCATAACGCGACGCGTCACCACGCTCTGACAGATAATTCGGATGGGCGGTTAGCCACAACTCGAAAGCACTGAGTGATCGCCCGCGCGCATTCGTATAACGACACCCTGCAACACTTTCTGTATAGACAGGTCACTCAACGGAACAGGAGGAAGGAGAGAACTTGCTGTTGGGGATAGGTGCACCCCGCTTGGCTCGAACCCCCCGCACGACCCGGGCCCCTAAGTAGAGCACGAGGGGAGTTGCCGCAAGGCAGGGAGTGGGGGAGTGGGAAGAGAAAGGGCGTGGCTTCGAGAGCGTCTTCCAGTGCCACGAGTGAGGCGAGAATATTAAAATGTTTTTTTTTTCTTCGAGTCGACCTTTGAAAAGACCGCCGCTCGCCCTAAGGGGGTGCGGCTGAACCATTGATCCAAGACTATCTTCCACTCCGCCATTGACGGGTTAAGATATCGGACTATCCATATCGCTTGGAGCGCCGCACTGCCACGTGAGAGCCTCTCTCCACTGACGACGAGGGCCCCGGCGGGGACGCCGTGCGTGCGCATGGAAGTTTCCACACGCCGTCACCGATGAAAAGATGCGCATGATAATTTATCTCGGGCCCCCGGCGGGGACGCCGTGCGTGCGTGCGCATGGAAGTTTCCACACGCCGTCACAGATGAAAAGATGCGCATGGTGAGAATTTATCTCGGCCCCCCGGTGGGGACGCCGTGCGTGCGCATGGAAGTTTCCACACGCCGTCACGGATGCGCACGCGGGGGGGGGGGGGGGGAGGGTGATTCAAACTCATCACCCCCCCCCCCCCCGCCCCTGGTGCACGCCTCTCTCTCGCGGGTCTCTCTCTCCCCTTCGTCTCTCTCCGCTTTTCCACCCCATCCGGGTGGGATATGCGTATTTGCTGGTATCTGGTGGCTGGTGGGGCCCCCCATCCGGATGGATCGTCGAAAACGGCCACGCAGCGCGCCCGGCATCGGTTCGAAGTTGGGCTCTCCGGGCCAGGAGAGCATTGCAAGCCTCTTCCGACAGCTGGGCGTAGACCTCGTCGAAGGATGAGGGACTGAAGTGCGCGGCGCGCGCAAAGGTAACATAGAGACGTAACTACTTCTCGTTCGCCTTTCGCAAGCAAGCTGGACGTGTGCCAAGCTGGAGTTGACTAGTTGTCGAAAACTGGAGTTGACTGGTTGTAATTGTACTAATAGATCAAAAAGAAAACAAATAATCTCAATAATATGAGAACTAATTGTAACAATAGACCAAAAAGAAAACAAATAACCTTGCAATAATAATATTGGGCCTTGTAATTGTACAGACTGAAAAGAAAACAAATAACCTGGCCCTCTTTTGACGGAACGCGACTTTCCACGATTGATTGACGGCCCTAGCTAGCCCTAGCCCCTGGCCCTTGGAGAGTCATGGAGGATGGAGGCCTAGCTGAGGGACAGGGGGCAGGGGGCAGAGGAGGTTGGGCTTGTGGGCCCGTGGGCCCTAGCCTCCCCTGCCTCTCCCTCGTTGGCTCTCCAATCTCCAGGCCTCCTGCGGCCGCCACGCTGCTGCCTGCCTGTCGACCTGTCGACTAGGCCAGAGGCCAGGGCGGAGGAGGGAGGAGGTGTTGTTGGAGCGATGGACCGGCAGGATAGGCTAGCGACCAGCATCCGAGAGCCGAGAGGGCCGGGGTGTGCGAGATCCAGGCGTGCCTGCTTGGGAAGGTTTGGGTCAGTGGTCAGTGGTGTGTGCTGGGCCTGCATGCCACGAGGCATGTCATGTCAGGAGGGTGGGTGGTTCCTCCCCCCCAGTCCCCAGTGAAAGATGGGTGAGGAGTGGGAGTGGAGAGGGTGGGGGGCTCGTACTCGTGCCACCCGCCACCCCGTCATGAGTGAGCCAAGTATAAACGTATAAACTTAGTTGCTTCAGTCGTCGTAGAGCTCTACTCTAGCAGACCTCTGGGACTCGGCAATTCCTTCGAGCTGTCCATGTTTGCCTTCGAGCGTTCTGGTTTTGCTTCAACCCAGATCGCTCGAGCGAAAGACCAGAACGCTCGACAGCCCCAGAACTCGAGGTATGCCCAAATAAATGAATTCTGCGAGTCAGGCGGCGTGTGTGTGCGGCCCCGGACGGGTCGGTGTCTCTGTACTCTTGGCGGGAGCTCCGCGCCTCTCCCCCCCCCCCCCCCCCTTTCTCTCTCCCTCTCTCCCTCTTTCTATCTCTCCCCCGCCCCCTCTCCCTGTCTCTCTCCCTCTCTTCCTCTCCCTCCCCCTCTCTCTCCCTCTCCCCCCCTCAGTCTCCCCCCCCTCTCTCGCCCTCGCCCTCTCTCACACATACATAGAAAAAAGACACTCACCCATTCACTTCGTGCAGCGCCTCGATGCGCGACGCAGCTGTTCGTCCTCTCGCGCCCTCGGTCTCGAGCCGCGTGCGTGCAGAGGTCGCGATCCCGACATTCACCAGGGCTGTAGAGGAGGTGGTGCTCAACGCTCTCGACGCGGGATCCTCAGATCTTGTCGCAACCTTCGATGTGCCCAACCGAAGCTTCTCGGTGCGAGACAATGGTCATGGGATGGATCGCGAGGCACTTGGCGCAATTGCCGAGGGCCAGTCCACCTCCAAGCTTCAGTCGCTGCGGGAGCTCGACGCCGGACTCTTCACGTTTGGCTTTCGGGGCGAAGCCCTACGAGCCCTCTCAACAGTCGCGCTCCTAGAGATCGTGAGCCGTCCAGCAACTCCGCAGGATGCACCAACAATGGCAGCTGTTTTCAATGGTGGACGATGTGCAAGCTTGCACACGGCACCACAAGCTCGGTCGGTGGGGACGACCGTCACCGTCCGCGACCTCTTCTACAATCGCGCAGTGGCTCGAAAGCAGCTTCAGCGCGACGGCGCGGTGTACACTGAGGCCTCTAGCCTGTCGACCAGGCTCACAAGACTCGCTGTGGCACATCCAGGTGTTGCCTTTCGAGTACACGACTCTGCACGCGACATTTTGGTGCTATCCAAGGCACGGTCGGCGTCGCCTCTGACTGCGTTCCGCGACCTTTTGTGCGGCAGCCATCAGCTGTCTATGTATGACGTGCGCCTCGATTCCGACGGGTATTCCATTAGTGGGAATGCCACATTGCTGTCGGGAGGGAGCTGTTCACGCGAAATGCAACTGGTTTGCGTGAATCGCCGTCCGCTCGGCAGACGGGGCGAGCTCTACAAACTGATTGAAACCGCGTACTTGAAGGCGCACACTGTGATGGAGAACGGGGCGGCCGGCAGAGAAGAGAACCTGCCGTCCTCAACACTCTATCCTGCATTTCTGATCTTCCTCCGTTGCTCTCCCGCCATGTATGATGCTTCGTTCGATAAGGGCAAGAGTGAAGTCTCGTTCGTCGACCTTGCTACAGTCCGCCGAGTTCTTCTCGGCGCGTTTACTCGTTTGT
Source organism: Isochrysis galbana (assembly GCA_018136815.1). Taxonomy (NCBI): domain Eukaryota; phylum Haptophyta; order Isochrysidales; family Isochrysidaceae; genus Isochrysis; species Isochrysis galbana. The sequence continues at coordinate 2,990,733 of CM030940.1, read as the reverse complement.
TTTGTGAGGGCGCCCCCGAAGCTCACCAACGGGCCATACGCGAGAGCCTCTCGTTACTCGAAACAGGGAAACAGAAAGCGGGTGCTGTAGCGCAAGTACATGTTCGTCACGGTCAGCCGTCCGTGGGTACACCGATTGAGGCCCTGAGGAGCGGATCGATTGGGAACTCAAGAATGTGTCAGAATGAGATTGACGACGGGAAACAGGGAGGCTTGGGCTGTCAGATCGAGACTGACGACGGGTTACGTCGAGGCTTGAGCATACTTGGGACCAGTTCACCACTTCCTTGGTCCGCCATCAAGAAAACTTTAGGCCACGCCACAGTTGCACTGCGCTCCTCCGGCCAACGCAGGAGCGGCCCGCTAGCTGGTGGTGGCTCAGAAGAGTCTGCTATTGCTTCATCTCGAGGGACAGTGATCGACGATGCTGTGGCGACATCCAGCCAAGCCGATACGGCTGGAACCTCAGGTGTTGGAAGTGACGTCAACGACATGCCCACCGAAAATTGGCTCGCATCCGAAAACTGGCTCGCGTCGCCCAATGGTTCGCATGCAGATGGCAGACCGGCTAGTGCTCAATTCATCGTTGAAAGCGATGATCACGAAGTGGATCAAGTTACCTTGGCAGATGTGGGACTCCAGAGTTCCTCAAAACCGGGAACAGAACTTCGCGCTAGCCATGGGCGCACACAGCGGCCGGTGTCGTCCCTCTGCCGCCAAGCGTCGCCTGATAGCGTCCCCGCAAGTGCGGCAGGTAAGTCCACGTGGACTGCAGTACTGAGTCAATGTGATGGCGCACCTGTGGAGCACTCTTTTGTGGACGGTGGTGCACCCTCCGACACGGCCATGAGACTTATGAGCGCTGCATATGGCGGGGCGCTCGCCGATACTGCGACTCGACGCCGCAAGCGACCCCGACGATTGGAGCTAGGACAAAGCGTGGGCAAGAAGATGCCTGCTCGACTTCATAGCGACGGAGACGACGCCTTTGGCACCCGCGCCATTGCCATGACATCGGCTCAACGAAACCGCGAGTCGATTTCCAAGGCCGAGCTATTCCAACTCAAGGCGGTGGGACAGGTTGAGCGATGTTTCATCGCAGCACGTACTCTGGGAAATGGAATTGAGGGCACGAAATTGTTCTTCGTCGATCAACATGCTGCGGATGAGAGGGTCCAACTGGAGCGGCTGCACGCGTCTACGATCGCGGCGAATGGCTTGCCCGTATCCGGTGTGCTTGGTCACAAAGAGCTACGTCCACCTCAACAAGTCCGCCTTTCTCCGCACGAGCGTATCCTTCTCGAAGGATATCTTGCTCGTGTCGTTGCATGGGGTTGGAATCTCAAAGCATGCCCCCAACAAGACGAGGCCATGCTTCTCTCAATCCCTAGCTTGCTTGGCGTGGAACTGAGCTCGGCCGGCGCGATCGAATATCTCCACGTCCTCCACGAGTCTCAAGGCGGTTCCATGCAACCCCCGCCCGTGGTTCTACGCCTCCTCGCATCGAAAGCATGCAGATCCGCCATAATGTTTGGCGACATCATCTCGCTCACAGATTGTCAAACTCTTCTTCACGAACTCTCGCGTTGTGAGTTACCTTTCCAGTGTGCACATGGGAGGCCCACCATCGCGCCGGTACTTAGACTGCATCCTGGCGGAGTATCGAGGAGCGGGCGGATGAGGACCTGATTAGCAACTCCAGCAGGAAGTCCACTACGTGCGAAGGGCGTCTCTGCTTGACACCTATAGTTTGCATGAATTGTCTCACCATTAATTCCATCTCGCATGCTCATGCTCTCATGCGCATGCGCCCTGTACCGCTTCAATGGGCAAGCTCATTGGGCATTGGTCACGCTCGCTTTCAGCATCCCCTCTAGCCCCTCACACCCCACACCTCCCCCGGGCGCGAGGCCTCTTATCCACTTGGAAAGCCCAATTCCGCCTGGCATCATAATTATTCCACCTAGCATCGTCCATGTGCATGTGGGCACTTGCTTGTTGCCGGTGTTGCACATGCCCGCGCTTAACTAAGTTTATACTTAGTTCGCCCATGGGGGGGCACGAGCCCCCTCTCTCTCCACTCCTCCCCTGCCATGGGGGAGGATCCACCCACTCTCCTGGCACGCCTGATGGCTTGCCAGGAGCACACAGCCCTGCTGGCCCATTCCTCTCCGCCCACAGGCCCGCCTGACTCGCCCGCCCTGGCCCGTCGTGGCCTGCCCATCTCCCATCTCTCTGACCAGCCCCTCCTCTTCACGATACCAACAAAAACGCTCACGGGGAGCCTAATGGGCAACCCGGCACTTAAGTCGCGTTCCGTCAAAAGAGGGCCAGGTTATTTGTTTTCTTTTTGGTATATACACAAGGCTCAATATTATAATTGTCAGGTTATTTGTTTTCTTTTTGGTCTATTATACCCCCAGCTACGCGTGCTGAGTTTTCATCTTCTTCGTCTTTTTCTCACATCCCTCTTCCTCGTCGTTCTGCTGGCAGGCGACGATATCGCTTGGCTGATCTTGGGTGGCGAGATCCGTGATGCGTGCGAGGACGGCCTTCTTGTCCTGCATGTAGAGTTTGCCAGCTGCTCGGCGTGTTGCCAGGTCACGGGTAAAAAACTTTTCGCACACACCGTAAATTTTTTTCTCCAATGGATAAGAAGAAATGTATCCCTACGCCTTTCGAGGGTCCAACCCTAACCCGAGAAATGCCTCGGTCATCCAAGAGTTCAGGAGACGGAAATTAATCAGATTGGCTGAAATATTAGAGATGGAGCAAGAGTCGGGACAACCACGGCCAGATACAGAAGTGTATGATGATGCACAACTAATATTTGAAATGGAGGACGATGGTTGGGATGTTCAACAGCTACCACGGTATCACACCATAATGGGAAATTACGATCGACGTCGTTAAAACAAAACACCCGCAAAGACGTGGCGGGTCGGGCGCAGAGGAAAAGCGCGGGGGAACATGCGCCGCGGGGGAAAGCAGAGAAAAAAAGTTGTTATGCTAGTCTGTATTTAATTTTAAAAAATAGTGCTAACATTAAGTCATTAAGTCGCGTTCCGTCAAAAGAGGGCCAGGCTATTTGTTTTCTTTTTGGTTAGTATTATTACAATTACAAAGCTAAATATTATTATTGCAAAGCTAATCACGCCCCCCCACTCCCAACACCCCCAGCTACGCGGGCTGAGTTTTCATCTTCTTCGTCTTTTTCTCACAAAGTCGCGTTCCGTCAAAAGAGGGCCAGGTTATTTGTTTCCTTTTTGGTATATACACAAGGCTCAATATTATAATTGTCAGGTTATTTGTTTTCTTTTTGGTCTATTATACCCCCAGCTACGCGTGCTGAGTTTTCATCTTCTTCGTCTTTTTCTCACATCCCTCTTCCTCGTCATTCTGCTGGCAGGCGACGGTGTCGCTTGGCTGATCTTGGGTGGCGAGATCCGTGACGCGTGCGAGGACGGCCTTCTTGTTCTCCATGTAGAGTTTACCAGCTGCTCGGTGCACTTGCACCATAGGATTCGTTTCAGCCATGATATATTCCATACAGAGGTACGCGACGGCGGCCTCGTCTCCAATGTACTTGGTCTTGGGGAGCCTGTCGTACTCGTCGGAGTAGTCGCCAACGAGCATGAGGTTTGCCTTGCACCAACGGCCCATGTAAGGCTTGATGAGTGCCCACATCGACGGGTAGCGTTCCTTGGCCCCAGTGACTTTGAGCTTGACAAGCGCCGCGCACTGGGCACTGCGCGCTGCGCGTGGCGCGTGACACCAACGTCCATCCACCGACACAACCCCTCTGGCCGAACGAGCGACGCGCCGCGCGCATGACACCGACACCTCGGACGACACAACCCCTCTGGCCGAACGAGAAGTTGTGCAACGACCGAGTGCTTGTGGCGTGCGCGCGTAAACAGCCCCTCTGGTCAGGTCGTTTGCCTTCATTTGGTACCCCTCGTTTCCAAATACGCGATGCGCCGGTATAAAAGAAATCCCCTCCCGTGGGGACTCTCACCCTACCATGAGCCCCCCCGCGAGCACCCCGAAGGAGAGGCCCAGGAGCACCCCGTACGCGACGAGAACGGCGTCGCCTTGGCTCGGCATGAGGGCGCGCCTCGAGAGGGCCTGGTAGACGCCCACGCCGAGCACGGCGTAGCCCGTCCCCTTGTGCGCGACCCGCCACACGGCGCGGCGTGTGGTGCGGGCGCCGGGCGTGCCGCGCACGAGCGCGTTGAGCGGCTGCAGCAGGGCGAGGGCGAGGGCGACGATCCCGAGCGTGTGATGGGGGTGCGAGAAGTGGCGCCCTCGGGGCACCGACGCGACGGCGAGCGCGACGCCGGCGGCGGCCACCGCAAGCCCGCTTCCCTGAGAGAGCGGGGGGGGGGGAGTGCGTTGTTGGGGTTTCCTCCCTTTTTGGGTGGGAGGGAGAGTCCCCACGGGAGGGGAAGAAACCCTGAGGGAAAGGAGACCAAATGAAGGCAAGCCGCCTTCGAACGAGAGGTTGCGCAAGCTCCAGTTGCTTGAGCTCGAGGGCGCGCGCGCGCTTGAGACCTCGGACGACACAACGCCTCTGGACGGACGAGGAGCGGTCGCGCGCTGCGCACTGCCGGCAAGTGCGTTGGTTGGACTCGAGCTCCAGAGGATTGAGCTCGGTTGCGCGCCGCCTCTGAGCCGCCGCGGCGGCCTCCTCTGCGGCGGCGTTGGAGTCGTCCTTCGTCACGGTGGGCGGCTCCTCCGGCGATGGTTTACTCAGGAGCCCGGCCAGCAGCAGACCGAAGACGAAAAGGGTGACGCCGCCGACAATGGCAGCGACCAACAACCATCCTCCTCTGCTCCCCTTGCGCGGTTGCTCCGTTTGCTCCGTCATGTCTGCCTTGTGTCCCCCTTGGCGCGATCGCTTCACGTGCCGTCCTAACCCGTTACGGACGAAAAGAACGCTGCCCCAGCGCACCGGTTGGGGGGTTGGACGAAGAAAAAGGCCCCGGACCACCCCTGACAGCTTGAAAACCCTCTACATCATAGCCTGGAAATACATAATACGAGACTTCTACAGAGTAGAGTTCGAATCATATGAATACCACTATATACCGGTCCTAGAAGCCACGATGATAAGATTCACCACCCTGGTGAGGGGCCATACCCCGTCCAAAGCTTGTCGCCAAATGCGCACTCGCACGGCGGCCCAGGGGAGAAAACCTAAAATAAAAAGGCCAGCGGAGCTCAGCGCTCCCATCTTCACAGAGGACGACAAGGGAAAACTAAAAATGAGCGACAACCTCGGCCTAGTGACGGAAGCGATCGGCCTCGCCGAGAAGCTCGCCTGAGGTCGAGGCACATCCCCCCCCCCCCCCCCGGGAAAACCACTCAAGAAAAACGAACAACCCACGAGCATGCGGTACCCCAGCAACGGCGCAACACCTGCAGCACAACAGCAAGAAACCGGCCACCCAGAGGCACAGGAGGAAGGAGAGAACAGACCACTGAGGGCCGGTGCACCCCGCCCGACCCAACCCCCCAGTCGAGTCGGCGCGCTCCATCGCGTCTAAGTATAAACTTAGTTGCCTCCCGAGGCAGAAGGCCAAAGATCAAAGACGCACGGGAACTTAGCGCCCCGATCTTGCCAAAATAAACGCCAAAGGCGCCCTCGCGATGATGAACACAAACCTGACTTTAGTGGCACAAGCACTCGACATAGCGGACAGGCTGGCTTAATCTCCCACCAAACGCAGCACCCCGCACCCCCCACGACTCCACATCGCAGGCACAGTGCGCAACACAGCCCCATATCCCACTCTTCACGCGACAACACCCACGAGAACCACAAGAGAAACCGACCGTCCGATGGCGCGAGGAAAGGCCGAGGAAGCGACCATCGGGAATCGGTGCACGCCGCCTGCCACTGGAAACCCCGAACACTGAGCCCCTAGGTAGAGCACGAGGGGACGAGCCGCAAGGCGAGTGAAAGGGAGTGATGAGGGATGCGGGCGCGGCTGTCAGGAAAATGTCACAAAGTCGCGCGCGCGGTGTGAATATTAAGAGTTTTTTTTTGGAGGAGTGGCACATGGGGTGGGCCTCTTCTTGGTCTGCCGAGCCGCCAAGCTCTGCAGATTGCTGTCCTCCATGTGGGGGGCTAGCATGTCTGCTGTGCACATGCTGTGGCTGTGGCTGGGGCCACAGGCCGTGTGGCGCGACGCGAGTCACACGCACCTGCTCGGCCTCCAACGGTGGGTGGACGCGGCTGCTTCGCCAGCGACTGCTCCATGGGAGCTTAGTGGCCGCCCGCGGCGGGGGCCCCGAAAGGGAGGAGGGGCGCGCCGGCGCGCTCCATGGCAACTGACTATAAAGTTAGTTGACCCTATCCCTATCTCTTTAAAGATCGTCGAGCTCTTACAAATCGCTGGGAACGTTCCGCACAAAATGTGTCATAGTGGTGCTTGCACAGCCTAGAATGAAGAAGACAAAGGCGTCATAGGAAGCGTGACATGTTGATGGGAGGGTACGATCGACTAGAATTGTTTCATGGAAGAGTACGATCGATATGAATTGAGGTATTTTGAAGGAAGTTCTCTGCGAGCAGACGGAGTGTACCGCTACCTCGCGAGATGGCGCAGAAGCATGTTGTAGCACGCTGTACGGCCTGCTTGCGACGCTGAACGTCCATTGACCCCATGAAGCGCATACTCAATAGGAGAAAAGCCATTGCGATCACGCGAATCTACACTCGCCCTAGCCGCGAGCAACAAACGAACGCTGGTCGTTTGGCCATGAGCAGCAGCGTAATGTAATGGCGAGGCGTCGTTGGTGGCGCACAGGGCGTTAACGTTCGTAGATTTGGCCAACAACAAGCCGAGAAGATCTTGAGCACCAAGGGCAGCAGCAAAGTGTAGCAATGATCGGCCATCGTCAAATGTGGCTGTCTCTGCTTTGCATCCCTCTTGTACGCAGATCATTGAGCATTGGAGGAGTCGCTCTACTTGAACGGAGCAAGGCGACGGAGCGCAAAACGCTGCATGGGCCGTGCGGGCGGCCAGGAGAGCGGGACTACATCCATCCACATCCCTAGCATCAATGCTCTCGCGCCCGTGATCACTACGAAGGAGGTATGTAAGAATCACGCCCTCCCCCGCGGCGGAAGCGGCATGGAGGGGAGTGCGCAGTTGCTTGTCCTTCGCAGCCGGGCTGGCCCCTACGTCAAGTAAGCGCATCGTGCAAGAGAGCAAGCCATACTTGGCCGCTAGATGCAGCGCCGTTTGGCCGCGGTCACAGACCGCGTGCACATCGGCTTGGGGCTGTGCAGAAACGTCGTCACCCTCGTTAGCGATGAACGACGGCCCCACAGATGCTTGAGGTATCAAGGCAAGGGCGGCGTCCGCATGATGAGCATGCAAGGCGGTCATCAGCGGCGTGCGGCCACCATCTCCGCGACCTGTTGCCGGCACACCATGACGAAGAAGCAAGACTACACAGTCGGCGTGACCGTTCTGTGCGGCAAACTGGAGTGCCGACTCGGCGCTTAACGTGGATTCGCTGGACGATGCCCTCACCAAAAGAGTACCGCTTGAGGTGTCTTGTGCTCTGTCGCAGGGCAGGAGAGTAGTGACTTTACATCGCTTCAATAGCATCGCCAGCGCATGCGAATCGTTCTTGAAAATGGCGGCTCGCACACGCCTCTCCACTACTGCATCCGATAGCTCAGCAGAGCGATACCCTGGCCGAGCCATTTCTCGCGCCAACCACGCTGAAAGTCCAGGGCGTGGATCAAGCTCAAGCCCTTGCTCATAGTGGTGGAACGCTTGTCGATATTCACCTAGGGCGTACAAGGCGCGGCCGCGCACGAAGTGGGCCTTCGCATACTGTGGGTCTAACTGCAAGCAGGTGGCCGCATCACGCGCAGCCTCCGCCTCGAGCCCGAGCGTTAGCAGCTTTGAGGCACGCCTATAGTGAGCCATCGGGTCGTGTGGCGAGTCGCGAATCGTAGCCGACAGGCGCGCTAATATCCGGGCGTCGTCGAGTGAGCTACCTTGGACGAGTGCAAGATGTTGGCGCAGCCTCAGTTCCAGATGGACACAAACACCGTGGCGGACCTGCTCTCCCGGTTCATGGGCACAAGAGCTATCGATGCTGGAGAAATCGATGCCAATGTATTCAGTGTCCTCGGTCTCGGTGAGCCGTAGAGTGGTGCATGTCTCGATGTCTTCTCGAGTTCCATGTGTGTGCTGCGCGCGTGCTCCATCAGGCGACTTCATCGCTCGGCTCGCTCGGCCTGCAGCTGAATGAGAGTTCGCTGGTGCGAAGGCGAGGTCAGGATCAAGTGTGGCGCCCTCAGGCATCGATTGGAGAAAGTGCAAATCCATGTCCCAAGCACCGCCAAGACCTAGTCCTGGAAATGTGTACCCGCTGCTTCGGCGTTGCTGTGGTGACAAAAAGAGTGGGTGCGGCTGATACACACCTCCCAACTCGCCGAGTGGGGACACGTTGTTGAAGAGCATCTTGATCGATGATTGCAAATCTTTCCACAAGGATTCGCGCACGCACGCATGGAGACCTGTAGGCAGCCACAACCACATTCGCTGAATCGATGTTTCTTGATTGTTCGGGATTCGCGAAGGCTGGGGCTGAGTGGCCGACATGGCTGATTCTGATGCGAACCGCTCGAGAAGAATCACGGTGTCCATGTCCGAAATGATGGACTCGACCCCGTGCTCATTGTCATCCGCTGCCTTGCAAGCTGTGTGGCCAGGGAGCTGTGCGCGATTTGTATAGCGGCAGGGAGCTGCCGACGATGCTATCCCTTCTGGAGCCATTCGCGAAAATCCATGCTTTTTCGTTTTCACAGACGTGATACCACTGCCGGTGTGGCCCTTCCGCTCCGTCTGAGCTACGGCCGCTTGAGCCTTTGCGACGGCATCCTCACCTCCATCAGCCCACGATGCTTGGCCGTCGAGAGGCTCAACGCGAACGGCCAGTATGATGTCTTCGGAAGACGCACCGTTTGACGCAGTAGCATTAGAGGCGCGATGGCCAGTACTAGTATCATTGACGCCCACCACAGCCTGCCTCAGTCCTTTCGCAGTGTGGTCAGCATGGCTCAAGGATATATGAGCGCAGGGGAGTCTTTGAACTGGAATCGGGGCGGAAGCATCGGCAGCAGCCGGACCCTGATCTGCACGTCGAGAGGGGCCAGATGCAGTGCCTCGAGTCTCCGATTCAAGACTCGCAGCAAAATCAAACCTATCAATCCCCTCGGTGTTGACATCCGGCGAGGCGGCTGTCTCTTGCCGGCTGGACAGTGAGAATCCACGCATTCCAACTCGCCAACGACTAGGCTGGTGGTCCTTGGGTGCCTCAGACAGGAAAGCGGCGCGCCATTCACCGTCTGCGGGGCTCGATCTGAGCTCTCGTATCCGTGCTGTGTACGTAATGCGCTGCTGCGGAGCCCCTTCCGAGTGGACATGCCCACCGCAGGGGGGCGTGCATCCAAACACCGATTCTGTAGATCCATTGCGGACGCCACTGAAAGAGACCACAGCATCACGGATTTCGAGCACGATATTGGACAATATAAGTGCCGCCATAGATTCGAAGAAGCCAGAGAAGCTGCCATTGCTAGCCCTTTCCACTTCAGGTATGTCTGCAGCCCAACCCTTTCTCTCGCTGGACGATGAGCGTGCATCATCATCGCCACATCCCACGTGAATGGTACAGTCGCATGCATCTCTATCTATGCGACCCGAGTCCGCAGCCGAGCCGCTGCACATCCTCGATGAATTGGCACGTGCGCCAGCCGTGTTGGCTCCTTGCTGAGCCGTCTCTCTGCACGCGCCTCCGTCAGCGGCTGCAGGCGGAGCGTGCTGGTCGGTGGATGGCTCAAGATGAAGGACGAGTCCCTCCACACGTATGGTTACGGGCTCCGATCGCAGCGCGTGCCACGGCACCTTGAGCCTGACAATTGCGACGACACCTCTCACAACACGCAGCGGGCCGAGAGTCTCAGCGCAGACAGAGACTCCCTCGAGCAGACCCTCCCCGGCCCAGAGGGAGAAGGTAAACCCCTCTCGAGGCACACTCACAAATCGACCCACGTACTTGCGTAGCAGCTCGTGTACGTACGACTCGAGCGAGGAGGTGGCGAGCCACATGCGGCGGCTCGGCTGGACGGGACCCCAGGTTCTTTCCTCCCTCCTCTCTCCTCTCTCCTCTCTCCTCTCTCCTCTCTCCTCGCTCTCCTCTCTCCTCTCTCCTCCCTCCTCTCTCCTCTCTCCTCTCTCCTCTCTCCTCTCTCCTCTCTCCTCTCTTCCCTCTCTTCCCTCTCTTCCCTCTCTTCCCTCTCTTCCCTCTCTTCCCTCTCTTCCCTCTCTTCCCTCTCTTCCCTCTCTTCCCTCTCTTCCCTCTCTTCCCTCTCTTCCCTCTCTTCCCTCTCTTCCCTCTCTTCCCTCTCTTCCCTCTCTTCCCTCTCTTCCCTCTCTTCCCTCTCTTCCCTCTCTTCCCTCTTCCCTCTTCAACTTACAAGTTGTTTCTGGGGTCGATGATGAGGTTTCTTTGAGCTGGCCCGACAGGCGACGGAAGTATTTCTTCCAGAAAGGTCGTCTTACAATAAGACCTGAAAGGTCGACCGCTGGCTGACCTGGAAAGGTAGTGAACGCCTTCCGTCTGCTTGTTTCACCTTAGACGTGGGTGCCGCTCACTCAGGGTATCTATCTGGGGCGACGCGAATCTTAGGCTAACCTTGTATTGGGGGTCGGGTTATTTTAAGTTAGTGCTAAGGTTGAACGCGGCTCCACCCAGAGGAAACCAAAGGTGGCGAGATGGGGATAGGGCGGTCAAACAGTGTTTTTTATTAGGAGTGAAAAATGACCATCTCAGAATTGAGGAAATTTGAGGATTTTTTCGGGAGAAAGTTCCCAATACACCCAACTAGCACTAGCACATATCCGGGGCCCATTAGGATCCGGACCCCCCCCCTTGGGCCCCCACAACAAAACGTAATCAAAAACAGACAAAAGACGCTAAAATCGCAAAAGCTTAACAAGCCCAACTTCGAACCGATGCCGGGCGCGCTGTTGGCATTTTTCCAAGACTTTCGCGATTTAGCCATCGTGTAGTGATCGCAGCCGCTCCGGTTGTGCGCTCTTGCACCCGCGGTTGTGTTGTCGGGACAGGATGGCTCGGCCAAGCTCGCCCAAGCAGGCGGTGCTGCCGCCATGCGGCTCGCTGTGGAGATGGACCGTTCCCAGGATCCGGGATCCGGGTAAGTAAGGCTCCTGAGACTCCATCCTTGGCAACCCACGCGTCCGTAGGCGGCCTATCAACTTGGGTAGCGGGTGAAGATACTTGGGAAGGCTTGGGCACGGGTAGAGAAGGATTGCACACAGAAAAGGCGCGGAAGGGATTCGTCCATGCTTTAGTGAAGATCCTATAAGATTCATCGGCGAATAGCGTTTCAACGCGAGCACAGCGGCGTGCACTTTACCTATAGCTTTTCGTAGCTTAAGCTTAGCCATGGAGTAGCTGGTAGACTTAAAAAGTCTAGAAGCTTACGGAGGTGTTAGACTTACAGAGTCTAGACGCTTGAGGTTCTTGAGGGTGTACTTTAGCAAGCAAGATGCTCGCTACTTCCTTGGTCTTCATCGACACGTGCTTACTACTCCCTTGATCTCCATGCCTAGGTGATCAGTCCAGAGCTAGAGCATATTCATATTCCGAGTAGAAAGAAAGAAGCCTGTAGAAGCTGCTTGGCCACGTGGATATAATGGTAGACCAACATTGAATGAAGTGTAGTGATTGATAGAAGCGTGGAAACGTCGTAGACGGATAGATAGACATAAGAACGAAGATTGATGATTTGCCATCGCGGTTATAACGGTAGAGCGGAAAATAGCGAAATAGCCTGCAGAGGCTCGCGAATGCGACACTCGCGCCACATGGCCCAAGCCCAAGCCGAGCATCCTGCTTCGTTCGGCGCGGTTTCGCACTCGGCAGGGGGGAGAGAGGGGGGGGGGGGGGGGACGGGGCGACGGAGTGGCTGGGGGCAAGCAAGGGGCTGGGCCCGTGGTTCTAACTTTGGCACGGTCCCAGATCTAGATATCTAGATATCTTAGATATTGTTGCGGGCAGGGAGGGTCGCACATCTCTCTCCGTACCGTTTCCCGCCTTTAGGTTCCCCCGCGCGACTCCCCCTCCGTCGTCACGCTCCGGTCTTCCCCCCCCCCCCCCCCCTCCTTGTATCAGCGCCCGTACTCTGCCCGCTAGTAGGCAGTAGGTGGTAGGTGGTAGGCACAGGAGGAAGGGGGGAACGGATCACCCGGGGGGGACGCGGGCCACAGGACAATATCTAAGCCCTTCAACCCTATCCCCCTAGTAGTGCACGCGGGGGGAGTCGCCTGATGGCGGGGGGGGGAAGGGCCGGGGGAGTTGGGGTGTAGGAAGTTTTTTCTGCGTCTGCGTGAGAAGAAACAAAGCAAAGAGCAAAGAAAGGGTCCACGGCCGCATGTGCGGTGAGACTATTAAAAGGTTGATTAGCTAGTGCATGCCGCTGGCGCGGCCATAGATGATCAAGATTATTCTGAAAAGTATTTGTCCTGCATCAGTGCGTGCAACTATCTAGCAACTCTTTGCAAATTGCAAACAGCACCGCAAATGACGAGAAAGACAAAGAGAGAGACTGACGCGAAGTGTGCCACCTGGTTCTCCATCATCTATGCACTCTTTGCTCACATTCTCTCATTCTTTTCCGTCACTGCGAGCAGTGCAAATCAAGCTCAACGAGCACCCTGAGCGCGCAACAGCAACTAGGGTCACAAGCAACGACGTTCGACCGTGCCTTTGAAGAAATGCACAGATAGCACACAAGCTCTTCCCCTCTCTAATCAATTCGCCTTGATCGGCCTGACGCGAAGCCATTGCTGGCAAGCTCAGTGGTCGCCACCATCGATTTGGTGCAGCTTAAAGTACTGGTTGGCGACGAGGTGCAGGGGTCCCTTGGTGAGGCGGAACCAGATGACCCCCTGAGCAAGTGGGAAGCACATGAGGTCAGATTTTGTGCAGGAATCATGTACTACTCAAGCTCGCTGTCCCTGCACAACCCAATGGGTGATAGAAAACTCGTCTATGGGGGTGCTCTACATCCAACAACGCTTGTTTTGTTCCCGATGGGAAGTACACACGCGGGGACCATTCCACCCTTTTGCGGAGAGGGGGGGGGCCTATAGACAGTTGGCTGCTGGCGCATGCGAGGGGACATGGCGACGCCAGCAATCTACCGAGGCGCAGGGCACGCTATCTGTCGTGATCATGCCGATCCCGCAACCCGCTTTGCCGGCTATCTCTGCGCCTCGGGTAGAAACATACCGACTCAGTCTCGAGGCCAACCACACGAGAATCGTTGTATGACGGCACAATCGCCGGATTCTCCTTGGTGCCGCGAGGGCCGGTGATAGGCTCGCGGCTCCAGAAGATGTCCGGCGTCTGCAGCTCCTCCTTACGCTCCATACCAGTCGACTGCTCCTCATTTTGGGGGATCCCTATGGAGGATGGCAGAGGGGAGGGGGGGTAGAATGATGAGCGGAGAGAGGGGGGGGAAGCGGGGCGAAGGGGAGGGGGCCTGCCGCTAAGGCACGAGCGCGGGGTTGGAGCGGGTCGTAGAGAGAAGGGCATGACTCACGGGTCGAGAGACGGCGCATCGCAGGCGCGGCCATCGCGGGCCGCGCGGCGGCCAGGCGTCCTGCAGTGAAGCCGACGCGGGCCAGCATCTCTCTCTCTCTCTCTCCGCCCCTGCTGTGCCGCTGTCTGAGAAGAGAGGAGCGATGACCGGCTGAAGCGCGGGGGGGAAGGGGAGGGGGGGGGGGGGGGAGCGAGGCGAGGGGAGCGCGGGGATTGCGGTACAAAGTAAAACAGGAGCGACGGAGGTATTCGTTTGTTTTCTTTTGGGGAAGTCAACAAACTGCGCCGCACACTGCGTCGGCATTGCGCGGTGTACGAGATGGTGGATGTGGCGGCCGCGATGCAGGTGCTCGCCGAGCGAGCCAGCGCTGCGCGGGAGGAGCGGTGCGCCTTCTGCACGCCAGAACAGCCTCAACAGACGCAGCAGCCCACAGCTGGAGATGGCGGTGCGGACGCTCTTGAGGCGAAGGCGGCAGTGAGCGACACGCCGGTTGGGCTCGTGCAGCAAGTGATTAGGGAACAGGAATGCCGTGTTCTGGAGTACAAGCGGTTCGAAGACGGCTTCCAGAGATTCCTACAGGTTGCTGAAGCTGAGGGGTATCAGTCGCTCGTAGCTGATACGACTGAAGCCTTCGCAAAGCTTTCGAAACGCATCAATGCTGCTGCTTCACGATTGTCACACCTAGCTCTTCAAGATGGTGAGGCAGAGTCAGCGGCAAAGTGCAAGACTTTTGCGGCGCTCATCCGTCGGCTTCAGGAGTATGAACGTGAGAAGCTCACAGCGACAGCACAGTTACAGATCGTGCGCCATGGTATTGCCGTGGATGCCCTTCGCCTGGAACATGCGTCAATATGCGATGGAGATACTAGGGAGGATGGCGATGGTGCTGAGCGCGTCACTGCGACAGAACGTACGATGGACTTGCGTCGCGAGGAAGAGCAGGAGCTAAGAAGTAGACTCCTTGGCCTGACCGAGGATATCTCCGAGGTGATCGATGAGATCAGATGTGAAGTCGCAGAGCTGTAGCCCAAGACGTTTTGTCGACTTGTTGCCTGTTCTGACGCAAAATCATTTACAGACCCCGAGGCTCCTCTCGATGGCGGAACTAGCTTTCATCACTTACGACGGCGATTATATGTCGACGTATGTTGAAACCTGAGCGCTGTTGGCTGCCGCCCCCTCCGGGCCTTATGCACCACACCAGGCCCACCGCTCCGTGGTGGCAGGATGCTCGTGTTGGGTATGTGGGCAGGGCGGTCAGACAAGGGTTTTTGAATTACTAATGAGGATGGGGCTGCAATTTTTACCGTGGTGCGATGACCAATAAAATCTCCAGGTGGGCCACCTGCCACCAGGAAAATCCTCGCCGGAAAAACATCTGACATCTGAAGGTTCAGGCTACTAAAAAAAAAAGATCTTAAGTTTCAGGGCTACAGCACCTATCGCTAGTCAGGTAAAGGTGCGGGACTTCTACCGTCCCCGCTCTGACACTTGTGACTTCCAATAACCACCCCCTCCTCCGCGCCAAAGGCACGGGACTTCTACCGTCCCCATTGTGACTGCCCCCGCCCCCTTCCCCCCCTAAGGGAATACACGAGTTATTATACTTCACTGGGCTTTTCACAGGCGCCTGCTGTGAAAAGGTCACACTGCTTATGAAAAGATTGGGCCCCCTGACGGTATGATTATTCACGACCCCCTTCCCCCCGCCGCCGAGTCCCCCCCCCCTTCCCCCCGCCGCCGAGCCCCCCCCCCCCCCCGCCGAGCTCCCCCAACCCCTCGCCTCCCCCCCCCTCTCCAGCCGCCGAGCCGTCCCCCATCCGCCCAGCGCCCCAGCCCCTCTATCCGCCCAGCGCCCCAGCCCCCTCATTCGCCTCGTTCTCCCTGGCAAGAGAGGAAGGTCCTTGCATGACACCACCACTCGTACGCGCATGCGCACGAGAGGGCGACGATGTGCAAGCCGTCGAGCTCCTGCTTGGACAGGGTCACGCGGGACGCCTCGAGGAGCGCGCGCCAGACGGCGGGTTGACGGCCCTCATGGCCGCGTGCAAGCAAGGCAACCTATCGTGCGTTGCGCGCCTCCTCCACGCGGGTGCCCACTCCGACGCGGTGGACGACAAGGGGTTCACCCCACTTCTATGGGCCTGCAGATACGGACACGCGCCGTGTGTGGAGGTGCTGCTTCGTGCCAAGGCCGCGCTCGAGCTGAGCCCACCAAGCGGGAAGACGGCCCTCTCGGTGGCATGCCAAGTGGGCAACCACGAGTGCGCAAAGGCCCTGCTCCGCGCCAAAGCCGCGGTGGACGCGAGCAGCGCCAAGGGGTACACTCCCTTGATACTCGCTTGCGCACGGGGGCACCACATGTGCGCGGTAGAGCTGCTGTGCGCCAAGGCCTCGCCGCACGCGTCTGAGGCACAGGGGTGGACGGCCCTGATCATTGCCGCCTCCGAGACCAGCAGCCACTCTGGGCATGTGTTGTGCATCGACATGCTGGGTGGAGTCGAGCCAGGCGGCGATGGCACCGTGGCTCGACTGCGCACCCGACGGGCTGCCACACGGACTCCTGCGCTCCGCGGCGCCCTCGCTCCTCGTGCTTGATTTCGAAGGAACGCAAGTCTCCGATGGCGGGCTCCAGCACCTCATCGCCGTCTGTCGCGTGCTTGAGGCAGGAGCGTGTCGGAGGACACATACGCTCATCCTCGACCGCAACCGGATCGGACCGGCGGGCGTGCAGCGCTTGTGCGAGCTCGCGCGGAGCTTTCGGTTGTCGTCGGTAAACCTCTCGTGCAACCCGATTGGCGCGGAGAGTCAGCCTATGCTCTCACAGCTGTGAAAGCTCAAGGTGCAGGTCACCCTGCTGTGATCACAATGCAATTGAGTGTGTGTGGGGAAGGAAGGGGGGGGGAGGGGGGGGGAGGGGGGGAGGGAGGGGGGGGTCGAGTACTCTAGTAAATATAACATGTATATTTGCGGGGGTAAATTTTCCCCCGTGTTCGGGTGGTGCACTGGGACTTTTGATGGCCCGCACCTTTATAATCTACCCTCGCCCGTATCCTCGCCTTCCCCCCCTCTTTCCTTTTTGTTTGGTGTTGGGGGTGCGGCCCTGGTATAGTCGAGTCGAGCGTAGCCGGAGGGCCCGGAGGGCTCTGAGCCTCTGAGCCACTCCGTCGCGAGCGGCACCGGCGGCTAGCGCGGCGATTTGGCCCTCCTCCCCGCCGGGAGTCGGGTGAATGAAATTCTGGATTGATTGGGTCGGGCAACCCCATTTGGGTGTCTGGACTGGGGACGAACGGCGAACGAAGGGACGAAGGGCGATGGGGCGGCGAGGCGCTCCTAGCGGCCCTAGTGTGTTGCTGGGTTGTCAGAGATTGTTAGACCTGCAAAGAACTCTTCCCTCAGGGAGGGAGCCTAGGCTGCTAGAGTGCAGCGACGTAGCGAACAACGACGGACAACGATCCTGAGAACAACAGGATATACCGACTCACGAACACACAACACACCAAAATCATTCACCCAAACCCAAACCAAGCAAGCAAAACGCATTGTCGCATCCGCGATCGACTTCCGACCTTAGGCGTCTTCGTGATCAATCGTTCTTGTTCGCCGCGGAGTTTTACTCGTAACTTGTAGAACTCTTCACTCGTAATTCGCCCTTCGCTCCTTGCCGTCGCGCCCCTTTGTGGCATGCGGTTTACATTACGCCAATCGCCAACTGCTAGCTTGCGCGCCATTATCCATTGTACGCATTTTACTGCTTTACGCTCTACGCCGATTGCATGTTGTAAGTTATACACATTTTACCCCAACTATCAGTTAAACTGATAGGGTCATGGGGGCTCCGTGCCCCCCTTCCTCCATCGCAGACACCCCCTGGGTGGGCCTGCACACTCAACCTCAGCCCCTGCCTGCTGGCAGGGGCTGAGCTGACATCACTCTGGCCCAGACCCTCGCCGCGCGCGCGCCGCGCGCCGCACGCACTCGCCTGCACTGGCCCTCGTTCGTACTGACCCCCACTCCACCATTGAGCCACAGACCACCTGAGCCGACAGGAAGGCACCCAGGGCCAGCGAGGCCAGCGAGGGAGAGGCAGGAGAGGCCAGGGGCCCAGCCCCAGCCTCCACTGCCCCCTGAGCTGGCCCAGCTGGCCCTCTGGGGGGACCCGAGGGGCCCCTCAGAGGGGGGCCATGGCGCGCGCAGGCATCGCACGCCCGTAGGAGCAACGAAGAGAACGACGAAAAAAGCACGACAAAAAAAACGACACGATCTGACACGCAAAAAGGTAATACTCACGCCTGTTTACGGTATGTTTTTAGGCCGACACCTCGAGCGACATGCGAATGCCGCGAAAGCGCGGCGACACTTGAAAAAGACGCGAGAAGAGGGGGCCGAGACCTCCCAGGGGCACGAAGTGTCACAAGCAACAGGCGTTTACGTTTGTTTTGCCACAGGAACACCACACCAGCAGGTCTGCCCCAGCCCACCCCCTGCACTTGGCCCGTTGTAGTGCACGCGGCCCCCCCCCCCGATACCAAAGACAAAGGAATGAAGGGGGTAGTGTAAGGGAGTGAGTAAACTGGGGTATAGGCGATGTCGTTAGTGAGTACCGTGAGTGCGTGGACCCGTATATATAGCTAGCATGAGTAGCCCGAATCTTCAGATGTTTTATTATTATACACATTTTACCCCATATCTACAACAAAATACCATCGGTGGTGGGTCTAAAATATAACATGCCTGCCAGAATGGCAGACATTGGATGGCGCAAGTGGCAAGTGGGCTGCTTGGCGGTACTGGGATCCGAACCACGATGAAAGTAAACAACGAAGACCGCGATGTGCTGTTTGTCCTTGTCCACGGCGTGTGATTAGTTAGTTTTATGTACGACTGCTTGACTGTAAAGTTACGGACTCCCGACTTGTTGCCCTTCCATGCTGTAGTACTCAAGGGTAGTAATCAGAACTAGAAACGCCTGCCCAACCGACAAAGTGACGGCCTCCATGAATCTACGCTTGCATCTTGCCTGCCAAAGCCTTGAGCTCTTGTAATCGTCGGTTGGTGCGGGACTCTCGCACGAATCGGCTATGAAGGCGGTTGCGCATCTCACGCTGCACGCGGGCAGTCTCGTCAAAGTAGAAGCCTGCAAAAAGGTTTCGGGCAAGAAATTGAGGAGGGTGAGTGCGAAAGGAGCGCCCTTTCACGGCCCTCTAGCAAGGCAAAGGCAATTCCCAAAAGTCACAGTGGATATGCTATCTCCTAACCATCTTCGCAAATGTGTTGGCAGGTGTGGTCGGACACGGCGCACACCTACGCCCCCCGCCTGTCTTGATCGTGCAGAAGAAGCCCCGGAAGTATAAGAGGCGCCAGACACAGAGCCTGGCGAAGGATTTGCATGAGAGCCGAGGGATTGCCCGCCGCCGGAAGCACATGAGAAGCCCGCAGCAGACCCAGCTGCGAAGGAAGTTCCGGCAACGGATCCTCCCGCAATAGACTCGGCCACCCCCAACGTCCCGCCGCGACGGGTGACTGTGCTACCCGCGATACTTGGCTCCCCGACCGAGCTTGCAAATGTGGCTCGGCTGGCGGTGTGCATGTGTGAGTCAATGGCAGCACGATTTGCGGCGACACGAAGCTCGGAAGGTGGGTGAGACGACATCCGACTGGCTGGGCCGCTGCGACTGCTCGCGTTTGAACGTGCATCAAACGGTATGGAGCTGTTTGCCCGATGTGATCTCGCGCCGACGCGCCGCCCGCCACTAGCAGTGCCAGAGACCTTTGGCGGGTACAGGAGTGCGGACACGGCGTCCGCATCTGATCGCTGCGTGTGTGGAAGCTTGGTCAACACCTCGTGCAGTGCAGAAGCCGGCAAGTGGTCGTCTCCAAGGTTTGGATATGCGGCGAGGAGAATATCGCCGACACCGAAGGCAAGCAGCGCGCCTGTCGGAGAGGCAATCTCCACGTCCGTTTCGGGATCCGCATCTCCGCCTTGAGGCCGACCCTCCTCTGAAATCGCAAGGGCAGATTTGGAGGACTGCCTACTGTCCGTCACTGATTGTGACACCAAGCTGGGTCCATCAGCAAAGGCAAGGAGCGTACGCACGGCGTCAGGCGTGAATCCAGACGCCCCCGTTCGGCTCAGGTACATCTGTGCCTCCGACGGTGCCATCAATCGAGCGATAATGTCGCCGTTGTGGTCAAAGACACGCGCCTCGCCCGACGATGCGACGAAGGCAAGTGGCAGCTGGTGCGTCCAGCCAATCCACTCATACTGTCCCGCAGAGGTATCCAGTCGCCTTCGAAAGGTCAGTTTACCCTGCATGGCATGAGTGAATTTATATGGGAGGTGTGAAATTGGCACTTAGCATAGGCTCAGTAGCGACAAGGATCTTCTTGTCTCTATGGAGAAAGCCTCTTTACGAAGAGAGAGGGCCTGATGCGCACCTGCCCGGTCTCTGCGTCGGCAGAAATGTCGTAACAATGCAGAGTCGCATCGGCAGCCAGAGAAAGTAGCATCGAGCCCCGGTAGAAGGCAAGGTGTGTGATGGGCGAAGCGTGCCTTTGCAAAGTGTACTTCACACAACGCAAGTTGGTATCCCAGACGATCAATGAGCCATCTGAATGCCCTGTCGCAAAGCACACGCTATGTGCACCCTGTGCACTCGCCGTTATTGGGTGGGGTACGCGCCATTGGAGCGAATATGACTCCAGGTCAACAGGTCCGTCGCTGGCCAGCGTTGCGATTGATGACGGAAAAACCACTTGCTTCAGCTGTGGTAGTGTAGAGGTCCAAATCATCAGGCCGCACGCACACCACCGTAGAGGCTCGCTCAGGGCACGGGCGCGAGGGCCGAGTAGAAAGCTGATGTGAGGAGCATCGTTGCCCGGGTAGACCACCGTGTATGCGGGAGAGAAAACCTGAGGAGTTGCTGAAGCATAGCCAACAGCGTCTCCCTCCTTTTCCGATGATGGCTTAGCAGGTGGCGGAAGCCGATACAGTTGGATGGTATTCTCAACACCAGGGCATGCAATGAGGGAGCCATCTTCTGAGATCTGTGTCATCACAGCGTGGTCGATGGGGGCCTCCAGCTGCATCCTCACACTGACGGACCAGTCTGCCGGGCTCTCGCTCGGTGGGGTCATATCCACGACGTATATAAATGCAGTGGTGGGAGGCAGAGACTCTGTCCCCAGATCCGATGCGGGATCGGCCGGAATCGCAGCATGTGCGACGGCCATGAGCCGACGGGTCTCGCTGCCGTCATCAATTGATGCTGCGCCCATCGTGCCAACTGGAACAACCTCAATCGCCCGCACCGTAGTGCCCTCGGCCAAGGTGATTATCTCTTGAGGCTTCCGGTCCTCCTCCCAAAGCCAGAGCTTGCTGGGCGGGGAGGCGCCACCTACGACCATAATTCCAGGCGCCAACTGGACGACTAGAGCCTTGGAGAGTTCGCCCAGCACAGGCGGCGCAGAGAGATAGAACTCGGCGCGTGGCTCAACATACCCACACTCCTCGTCCGGCTCAGGCGCACGTTGAAGCCTACGCTCGTGCTCAGCCTCACTCAGCTCGATCTGGAGGAGCGTCGCGTCGATCAGTTCGCCCAGCAGCTCGTCGATCATGCGGAAGGGCATCGGCAGCATCGGCTGCCATTGCTCGAGCGCCAGCCTCACCGCGCTCTCCTCCATATGTGTAGCCCACCGCTCTCCCCCTTCCCCCTCCTCCATCGCCTCTCGCCACTCCCCTTCGCCAACTGCAACCGCAACACAACCTGGGGGGGGGGGGGAGATAAAAATAATGGTAATTGTGACTAGAGTAGAAATATAGGCCGGTCGCCCGCGCCCTCTACCCTCTACCCTCAATGCTCAATGCCCACATGCCCACTGCCCACTCTGGAGCTCCTGTATGCCTGGCGACCAAAGGGGGGGGGGGAGCGTCAGAGCCAGAGCGATGGGCTGGCCACGACGCCACGACGGGCCAGGGCGTGCGATCCTACGATCCTGCGATCCTGACCCAAGAGGATGCAACTTGAGGTTCCCTTTTTTTTAGCCACCCGCATTGCCTTTTTCTACACCTTATACAATTCTACCCCAACCCCCCCCCCCCAAATGTGTCCCTATATGCATATAATTAAACTTCATAATAGTCTCACCGCACACGCGGCCGTGGACCCTCTACTTTCTACTCACGCAGCTAAACTTTCT
Source organism: Isochrysis galbana (assembly GCA_018136815.1). NCBI lineage: Eukaryota > Haptophyta > Isochrysidales > Isochrysidaceae > Isochrysis > Isochrysis galbana. Next base: position 2,968,872 of record CM030940.1, on the reverse strand, counting down.
ACACCCCCAATCCGCCGGCCCTTTCCCCCCCGCCATCAGGCGACTCCCCCCGTGCACTACTAGGGGGAATAGGGGAAAAGGGCTTAGATATGGTCGGTGGCCCGTGCCCCCCCCCGGTGATCCGTTCTCCCCTTCTCCTCCTACGCCTACCGGGCTGGCGGCGTCCTCAGTCCCGACTTATCCTGTAAACAGGTGCGGGACTTACCTATTTTTCGGTGGGCGGAGCGAGAGCTCCGCCCACCCCCTTCTCCGCGCTCCCTCTCCTCTCTCCTGCGGCACGCGCGATGGCGTGCCTGCGCCAGGCCTGCAGCTGCTTGCTGGCGACCCCTGGAGGCTCCTGGAGGCCAGCTCAGGGGGCAGAGGAGGCTGGGGCTGGGCCCTGGCCTCCCCTGCCTCTCCCTCGCTGGCGCTCCTGAGCCTCTGGGGCCCCCAGTCTGCACCTGTCTGCCTGTCGAACAGGGGGGGAGGGGGGGTTGGAGCGATGGGCTGGCCACGAGGGGCGAGGACGGGCGATCCAGGCGTGCCTGTCAGTGGGAGAGTGGGTCAGCAGGGCAGTGGCCTCCTGGCAAGCCATCAGGCATGCCAGGAGGATGGGTGGTTCCTCCCCCACGGCAGGGGAGGAGTGGAGAGAGAGGGGGGCTCGTGTCCCCCCATGGGCGAACCAAGTATAAATAACTTAGTTGATGTATCCCTATATGCAAACACCTATGGGTCCAATTGTTGCAGACGGGTCGCTGCTTGTCACGGGACGAGGGAGTCGGCCGCGCGGATTAATTTCAAATAATAAAGGAGTCATCTTCATGTTTATCATTGTAATATTATCTACGCTATTTCTAGGCGGGAAGCATTGCGTGAAGCATTACTTTGGATGTCGTCAGAAGTTTTACCCGAATCCCTACAAAGTCTTTCCGCATCTTAAGATGCTCGCTAACAACTTTGAACTCATTGAAAGAGAGTTTCTTGGCAGTGAGTACAAAATTTAGGTGATTGGCCAGAAGAATATCTTTACACAAAAGACAAAAGAAGAGGGTCATGATGTGGAGATGGACTGTTCTCAGGATCCGGATAAGGCTCCTGAGACTCCATCCTTGGCAACCCACGCGTCCGTAGGCGGCCTATCAACTTGGGTAGCGGGTGAAGATACTTGGGAAGGCTTGGGCACGGGTGCAGTGGTGATGGGGTCCGCGCGCGGCGGCGAGGGCGGAATTGGCGGTGCAGAGGGCGGTGATGGGTCCATAGGAACAGATTGAATCAATCTCTAGTGGGTGATTTCTAGCGAGAGACCACACACAACTCAGTAGGGGCTCAAGGGTACGAGGGGTCACGGTACGGCTTCGATCGCAGAGCGCTACGACGGTTGCTGGCTGCGTACGAAGACACGCCACACCACTTTCTAACATAAACAAGGGCAACACGTAATAAACACGGGAGCGAATGCCACGGTGGGTCAACAGAGAGAGCAAAGAAGGAACCAATTGGCCAGAAGAGAACTCGTCGTCTCGTCGTCCTAGAGAAGGATTGCACACAAAGGCGCGAAAGGGATTCATCCATGCTTAGTGAAGATCCTACAAGATTCATCGGCGAATAGCGTTTCAACGCGAGCACAGCGGCGTGCACTTTACCTATAGCTTTTCGTAGCTTAGCCATGGAGTAGCTGGTAGACTTAAAAAGTCTAGAAGCTTACAGAGGTGTTAGACTTACAGAGTCTAGATGCTTGAGGTTCTTGAGGGTGTACTTTAGCAAGCAAGATGCTCGCTACTTCCTTGGTCTTCATCGACACGTGCTTACTACTCCCTTGATCTCCATGCCTGGGTGATCAGTCCAGAGCTAGAGCATATTCATATTCCGAGTAGAAAGAAGCCTATAGAAGCTGCTTGGCCACGTGGGTATAATGGTAGACCAACATTGAATGAAGTGTAGTGATTGATAGAAGCGTGGAGACGTCGTAGACGTAGAGATAGACATAAGAACGAAGATTGAGGATTTACCATCGCGGTTATAACGGTAGAGCGGAAAATAGCGAAATAGCCTGCAGAGGCTCGCGAATGCGACACCCCCCGACTAAGATCGAAACATCCCCTGATGTTGAGCGGTCGGACGGACGGTACGTTCGATAACCCTATCATCGAGAGAAGTTGGGCGTTGCGGTTCCTCACCTTTGCGTGCCACATGGCGACAAAGCGACAGCGGTGACGGTGGCGGAGAGCAAGCGTCCAATCGGCGCAGGTGAGGCTGGGGCATGGCCCTGGCCCCTCCTGCCTCTCCCTCGCTGGCGCTCCGCGCCCCTGCAAGTCGACTGGAGCTGGCTAGGGGGTCCTGATCAGGGGGGCCCAGGGGGAGGAGGGGCTGGTCAGAGGGATGGGCTGGCCACGACAGGCCAGGGCGGGCGAATCAGGCGTGCCTGTGGGGAGAGGGATGGGTCAGCAGGGCAGTGTGCTCCTGGCAGGCCAACAGGCGTGCCAGGAAAGCGGGTGGTTCTTCCCCCATGGCAGGGGAGGAGTGGAGAGAGAGGGGGGCTCGTGCCCCGCCATGAGTGAACCAAGTATAAACTTAGTTGACCCACAACCTGAACATGTTCACTCCTGAACATGTTCACATCTTAATAACATGTTCACCTCTGAACATGTTCACTTCTGAACATGTTCACATCTGAACATGTTCACATTCACATCTAGCCTCAACCAGCAACAAGTTGACTCCAATCTGAACAAGTTAGTTCTAACCACTGAACAAGTTGGTTCGTTCAAACCTGAACAAGTTGGTTCCACCCACTGAGAACAAGTTGGTTCCAGCCTGAACAAGTCGTGGACAAGTTGGTTCCACTTACTGAACAAGTTAGTTCCACCCTGAACAAGTTAGTTCCGCCCTGAACAAGTTAGTTCCAGGTAAAAATAACACTCAATCCTTCGATTTTCGAGACGAAAATCGGCGAACCCGAACTTGAGCCCAGGGAGAATCCGAATCAGCTCGCCTTGAGCGACCACGACGAACCTAGAAGACGGTAGATAACGAAGAAGGCTCGTACTCAGGCCTCAGGCCGAGATATTCCTGCCAAAGGGCCTGAATACGGCACACATTTGACATTTGCATCTAGCACTAAGCACTACGACATTTCCGGTTTCCGGTGCCGTCGGCCGTCGGTGGCCCTGGACCCCCGACCTCTCCCCTAAGTGACCCCACCCCACCCCACCCACCCACCCAAAACACACAAACAGAACAAGAACGGAAGCGAGCGAGCGATAGTTTAGAGGCCATTTACTCCTAGTAGTATTTCTATTTTTGAATTTAGGAATGTGAATACGAGTGCCCCTTCGTACAAATTTGTGCCGCGAGTGCCGTGTGCTGTGCAGTAACATGACTTGCCCCGTCTCTTGTCAGGGAGCGGCGGCGGCGGCGATGCACCGGCGACCGCAGCTGCGCAAGAAGCCGACCGGTGACGACGAGACGAGCGACACACTGAGCAGACTCGCGCCGCGGCCGTCGCTCGGCAAGGTAGTGCTCTCCTTCGACCCGGACGAGGAGGGGCCCACCGTTAAGATCAAGAAGAAGAAGAAGCGCTCGCATACACTGCCTGCTGCTCCGCCGGAGCTGCCGCCATCTATCACTGCGCCCACCGCAGGTACTTACTCGGCAGATTTCCTGCAGAAACTGCGCGCATCGCAATGCACACGCACGACTGACGCGGCGGAATCCTCGGCTGATGCGTCCACCGTGCATGGCGCGAGTGACGGAGATTCACACGGCAGTGTCCCAAGCAGGGACACCATCCGGCTAGCGCGCGAGGCCCGCGAGCACGCAAGGAGGATTGGTGCCGACCAGACTGAACGCGAGGGATCTGACGGCTCCTCGCGATTCATGCCGCTTGATGATATGGAGGATGATCGCAGTGACGCGATAGTGGCCAAGATGGCTGAGGAGTTGCGGGCGGATCAACACGTTTCAGATGAACGGCGTACCGGTCGCTCCAGACGGCTCATAAGCGAAGATCAAGAAGACGACCATGATGTCGACGAGATGGGGGGATCAGATACTCGCAGAAATCTAGCCCGGCCTCCTAGGACCTTTGGAGCCGCAGTCGACGCGGCAAGGGGCGGAAGCTCAGGGGCTGTCCCTAGCTCAGTTTGGGCCGGGACCGACAAGCTTCATTCAAACGTTGTGGTTGACATTGAGTATGAGGCCCGCGAACTCAAACCCAGATCGAGTGCACGGGTCCACGGTGAGGTCAGCTTAGACCAAGTCCCGGATTCCCGCTCGAGCGATGCATTAGCCGCCCTCAGTGCAAAGCTGAGTGCACGAGAATTTATCGACAACCTCGATGGGCGGATGGCGTCACGGATAGGCTCTCTAAAGCTGACGCTCTCGCAGCAAAAGTATGAGGGTGAGCAGGCACGCACCTTGGCTGACGCGTGTTCTAAAGATTCATCCGCCCTTGAAGAGACGCTGCAACACGAAATGCGCGTTTTCGAGGAGCTCCAGCAAGCGCAGGCGTACACCGACAGCTTACTTGATTGTTTGAACGAGAAGGCGCCATTGATTGAACGCATCGAAGAGCGTCTTGACGAGGAGCTGCAGGCATTGCACAACCGCCGAGTTGCAATACAAGAAGTTATCGATGCTGCGGAATATGCCCGCGCTGAACGCGTTCTTGGGGGCGTGTGGGTGCGCCCGGCTCGCATCTCCAAAGTGAGCACGGAGGTTGAAATCATTGGCGATGAGGCATGTCGCATGCTCTCGCGTCTAGAAGGGCAACGAACACGTCGGAGACAAAGCCGAGGCGTCCAAACCACCCATGGCTCGTGTGAAGGCTGGTCCAGCACGGACAGCACCGAAGAAGACGCTCTGGAGGAGACACTAGGGGAGACGCGAGGACGCAACGATTTGGAGCAGACATCATTTGCCGCTGGGGACACGGTCTTGGAGTGCAAGGATCGCATTAGAAGTTCGAGGGTAGCGGCAAAGAATTTGTTCGAAGATGCCCTTCCAGAAATGTGTGAGCTGCGCGAGATCAGAGCTAGATTCAAGAAGTGGGAAACTGGACACCCCTCGTCTTATAAGCAGGTCAGCGCTTGTTCTACTCGCTCGGCAGCGCGAATTGCTACCCCTAAAGCATTCGAAAGACGTACATTTCCAAATGCTCATGCCACGTGTGCTGCCTAAGTGTGCATGGCGATCACTCCATCACTGTCAAGCCGCACACCTCCATTTGGAAGGGCAGGCTTCTACTTGTTGCACGCGCTCCGCCGAATCGGTTCTCAATGACCACACTTACCTTCCACTTTCCCCCCCCACAGGCTTACGTCGAGCTGTGTCTGCCAACGATCTTTGCCCCACTCGTACGATTACAACTACTCGAGGAAGACTTGCTCAAGCTTGGGGCTGTAGACTCTCATCGGTGGCACAAAGAAATTTGCCTATCAATTGGTGCAGACATGGGCGTGAATGACGCTTCAGAACACGGTGATGGCCTCGTTGATATCGGGACACATCAACCCACGACTTCGTTCACTTCTACTGTTGAGGTCACAGAGACCTCGACGAGTGTGCCCGCGTCCGCGCTGCATGAAGAGGCGAACCTCATCTTATCGGCTCAGCTGGCTTGCAAAATTGTGCTGCCGCGGCTGAAACGTGCGGTGATGTACTCGTGGCGTGTACAATCTCTTAGTGAATCTGCTAGTCTTCGCACGGCAGTGCAAAGCATCTCTGCGGCCACCGAGAGGCTCGCTGCGGCTGCGCGGGGTGGGTGGCGCATGACTGATATCGGAGCCGTCCAAGAAGAGATGGAGATCAACGAAGCAGCTGTAGCAGCGGCTACTGATGTGAAGTCATTGCTCATGAGTATCGCTATGCGACTCGAGGAGGCCGTGGACGGAACTTGCATTCCACCGTGTGTGTGCCCATTGCGGACAGGAGGCGCGCAAACCGTCGCAAATTTGAGGGAGATGGAGGCTGCCGGGGAAGCGTCGCGCCGTCGCTTGTGGCGCGCAATCAAGCTTTCCTATGCGCTTGGCCTATGGTGCGACGTCCTTGCGCAAGATGCTCTCCAGCAGTTGCTTATTCGCCTGAGCACGAGCCATTTGCTTCCTTATTTGAAGCGCTGCCTCACAGAAGAGCCTCCACAAGTGGAAGTTGTTCGAGCTGCTGTGGAGGCTATCGTCCAAGGAATCCCAGAGACGTGGCGCTACCGGGATCCAGGAGGCGCCTTCACGCCGTGCACCGCCCCGTTGATTGCATTTGTGGTCACAGAGCTCTCTCCCTTGCTCACTGACTCCTCTGCAGCGATATCGCTCATGGCAATGTTCTCTAGCCCCCGCAACTCGTGATTGTGAACTGGTACATTGATGAGAGGGATGAGTGCGAGTAGCGAGTAGCTTTCAGCAACCAACAGCACGTCCATCGAATCGTCTAGCTACAACGAAACTAGCATGGCGGTGGCGGCGGGTGGATGGCACGGCACCAAGACTTATGAGAGGGCGGTCAATAAAATGTCCAAGAAGACATTAATTAAACAGTGTGAGCCTCAATAATCTAACTGAGCATTAGTACCACTACTCTCACTAGCCCGGTACTAACACGACAGCCCTCAGCGCACCTGCCCGTACACCTTGGCGCGTGTTGTTGCCACAGATACATACACCTATGCACCCCTCCACATCTCCCCCCTCGCAAGCCCCCGGCTCCCATTCTAACTCCCCACAAGTTAAAATGAGGGAAAACCCATTGAGGCGGACCGATCGACGCCGGCCAACTCTCCGGGAAAAAGCACCGGGGGGGGGGAGGAACCTCTCGTCAAAAAAGGAGAACGGCCCTTCCAGCTCGCGCCGTGAGCAGTTCTCGAGAAATAAACGACTGCGAGTCGAGTAGCCTGTGCCACCTTCAGGATACTCTTCTCGAGCTTGAGCCGCTCCCTTCTCTCTCCCGCCTGTCGCCGGCCGCCTCCTACCCGTTTGCTTACGCAAACGGGGCCTGTTTCTAACCGCACTCCATCGGGGGTGTGTGCAAAACCCCCCCTCTCCCTCTCTCCACTCTCTCCCTTCGTCGTCCCTGCGGCGCGTCGCCATGCGGCGCGCCCTGGCCTGCTCTCAGGGGCCCTTTGGGGGCTCCCAGGGGGCCAGCAAGGGCAGCTCAGGGGGCAGTGGGCAGTGGAGGCTGGGGCTCAGCCCCGGGCCCCCCCGCCTCTCCCACGCTCGCCTCACTGGCCATGGGAGCCGCCCAGAGACACCTGTATGCCTGGCGACCAGGGACAGAGGGGGAGTCAGCTCGAGGGCAGGCCCAGCGCGGGCGTGGGAGTGCGGCTCGCGGGCCGCGCCCCCGAAGGGTCTGGGCCAGATTGTTGAGTGCCCTGCCCCTGCCAAAGGGCAGGGGCTGGGGTTGATTGTACGGGCCCACCCCGGGGGGTGTCCGCGATGGTGTGAGGGGGGCGCGAGGCCCCCATTGTCCCCCACTTATAAAAGTAGGTTGTAAACAGTGTGAGCCTCAAAAAAGTAAGGACACACTCATTGTCAACTAACTGGTAAAGAGGTAATCATAAAAAAGATTGATCCGTTAGTCTACTCTAAGTATTTACTTCAGTTATTCATCTCCGCAGAGGAGCAGAGAAAGCGTCGGGCGCCCGCTCAGCCCCGTTGCCGCTCGACGCATACGTCCCCAACGATGAGCGAAACTGGGAGCGGGAGGCGCCGCACGCCAGGGCCACCTACATTGAGTAGGGGACCGTCGCAGCCAGAAATCGGCTCCGCTGCCGACATGTCGGATTGGTTAATCCACATCCTTGCTCTTGGTCCGCATCGAACGCAAGATGGCATCGAGGATGCTGTGCGCAAGGCGCATGAGAAGGCCGCACGGCCATTCAACATTGGGCTATATCGCGCGGCGCTGCCTCAAATCATAGAGCAGATCGGCGGGACCTCTGGGCCGTATAGATTGCGTCCACATCTGCTGATGCTCGCAAGGCCCGATTGGCCACACTACTCGCAAGAACAGAGCAATGTGTTACGGGCGCAGAAATCAGGAGGCGATGGCCGACCTGCTGTGGTGTCCCAGTCATCGACACCAAGTTCATCCGGAGCCGATGTTCCTCTCATTCGATCTCTGGAGCAGTATGAAGCAGGTAAGCGAAAATTCGAAGAGGACTATGTTCGATACAAGCAGCTGGATGTTGAGCTTGCATCGCATACATCAAGCTTCACAGAACTTGAGCATCGCATCAACAGGGCATCTGGACTAAAGGCGAAGGAAGAGGCCATAGCGGCGCTTCTCGAAGCCTACAATACTCATAGAGATGAGATCGAGGCCAAGGCGAGGGAATCTCGAAACCTACATTTGCATCTCAAGAGGCTCAAGACAGCGGTCAACGCCTTTGCAGATGAATACAACCGTCGGGGAGGATGAGTATCAAGCAAGGCCTGCCTAGTATACACTGTACCGTCTTATGATTCAGAGTATCGCTTACAGGCCGCAGCGCGAGGCTGAGATGTGCAGCAAAGCATGATACCCATCATCTCTATGCCGACATATCTCATCGTAGATTTAGCTAGACGCTAGGCAATAGCTAGAAAAGTAGCACAAACCAGCACCTCGTGCACTCTGACCTTTGATCGTCTGTGCATCTACAACTCGGAGTTGAACCTTGCTCCTATTCGTGTTTCCTGTTCCCTTCTTCTATCTTCTTCCTCTTCCAACCGCTCAACCAAAGGAGTTGTCCCGGGGTGCTAGAGGTGGGGGAAAAATTGGATTGAAAAAAAGCTCTCATTGATTTGGAGACCCAATTTTTTTTGTGGGACTGGGGGAAGATTTCCCCTCGTCTCTCTCTCCCCGCTCGAATCCGAATCCGAAGCAGAGCGATGGGGGGAAGACAAATACAAATACCGAGGGGAGGGGGCACTGCCCCCTCCCCCCGGTACCACTCGGACACCTATAGCTCGTCAGGCATGGCGGGATTCCGGATTCCGGGACTGAAAAGTTGTGTTGAATTAACTAGTGGGGTTAGCTTGGCTAGGATATAACATTGATAGTTCAATAGGGGACGCTCAGGGACGCTGAGTGAGGGACGCGCTGGAGGACCTCCGCTCGCCGAAGGGGAAAGCACGGCGGTTAAGGAGCGCGAGGGCGCGGGGGGGGGGGGGGGGGGGGACACGCCGCGCAGCCGAACCGCCCTCCTGCCAGGGCCACGTCCGACCCGGTGCTCGCGAGCCACCGCGCGCGACGCACCTAGAGCCCCACACCGACCAGTTCCACCCCACCATCACACATATGGACACCAACCAGCCCCGCCAGACAGCACCACACTGCCCCAAGCCGAGACCACCAGAAGCCACAGGACCCTTCCTTCCCTAGGGAAAGCCTCCGGGCTGGGTCCCTACATAGCCGCGGCACTGGGCACTGGCCCCGTGCCCCGTGCGCAAGCACGAGGCACAGACCCGGCCGGTCAAACAGCAAACAGACCAACGACACCAACAGCTAGTGGCTTGGCGCGGGCCGGACACCGGGATGAGGAACGAGAACGGTCTCCCAGCTCCCAGCGCGCCCGGGCTCGGTTCGAAGTTGGGCTCTCTCCGGCTCTCCGGCCTCCGGCGGCGGACGTTAGTTAGCGCGCGTGCTTTCAGGCGCCGCGACGGCCGATTTCGACGCTTGGGACAGATCGCCTTCTGATCGTCGTCCGTCGTCGTCTGGCCGGAGTGTTTGGGTTTGATTTCAGTCGATTTATGTGAGAAAGTCGTGGGGCGAGAGTCGGGGTGTTTTCCTGGGTGTCTCTGTCCGTCGTCCGTCGTCCTGTCGTCAGTCGTCATCCGTCGTCGCTCTCGCTCTCGTCGCTCTCGCTCTCGTAACACTCAGACCCTACAGCCTCGCCTCTCCTCGCCAGCCCCTGCCATCACAGCCCTCCTCACACTCGCCCTCGCCTCTCGCCACTCGTTCGATGTCGCTCTCGCCGCCGTCCTCGCCCTCGATCAAGCCCGCCTGCCCGCCTTCCTCTGCTGACGGGCCTCAGCCCGTCAGCGTCTCCGAAGTCGCCTCCTCAGCCGCGCCTGCCGCCGGCTTGGCCCCTTCCTCATTGCCCTCAGGCCCTATGGGCCATCACAATTCGTCATTCGGGGCGCGGCCTGCCCGATTGGCGTGACCATGCGGGTGGGACCTGTGTGTTGGGTATCTGGTGGGGTCCCCCATCCGTATGGATCGTCGAAAACAGGCACGCAGCGCGCTCGGTTTCGACTTGAAGTTGAGCTTTTCAAGCTTTTGCGATTTTATCGTCTTCTGCCTGTTTTTGATTACGTTTTGTTGTGGGGGCCCAGGGGGGGGGTCCGGGTCCTAATGGACCCCGGATATGTGCTAGTTTTGGTAGTTGAGTAGTTGGGTGTATTGGGAACTTTCTACCGTGAACCGTGAAAAATCCTCAAATTTCCTCAATTCTGAGATGGTCATTTTTCACCCCTTATTGAAAAACACTGTTTGATCGCCCTACCCTTAGAAGTTAAAATAGTGTTTGACCGCCGTATCAACTATCAATCCTGACTTTTTCATGTTTAGTTCATTTTTACACACTTAGCAGAAGAGCAGAAGTTAAAATAGTGTTTGAGCGCCCTAGTCCCTAGTTTTAGGCTTGTACTAACTAGGGGTAAGTCCCTAGCTAGCCAATTGTGTCATCATGACCTAAGCTTAGAAATCAACCCTGGAGAGTTGAGCTCGGTAGGAATTAGGAACTGGGAACTGGGAGTTTGGAGTTAGCGGATTCGTGAAGCGGTGAACCCGTATTTTACCAATAGTCCAATAGTGAACGGTACGGGTTCACGACATCGTTATATCGTTATACTTTACCTATCTGAGACAGCATCATGCGGTAACCAACCCGGGAAAGAGAGAATCGCCGCTGATTCTGGAGAAGAAGACTCCTCGAACGAGAAGAAGGAGGTCCTTCCTTCCTCCCTCCCCCCCCCCCCCCCGGGGGCTCTACGATCTCCCCCCCCCCCCCCCCCCGCCAGCCCCAGCCCGCGCGCGCTAGGGCGGGCGGCGTGGGGAGGGGGGGGGGGGGGGGGGGGCGAGGCTGGGCCTGGGGCTGAAAGGCCTCTCAGCCCGAGCCTGAGGAGCCCAGAGGCGCACCATGGCTTCTCCCGAGCCGACCACCGATGCAAAGGGCAGGCCCTTCATGTGAGCCCTGCACGCTGACACGCGCGCGAAGGTGGTGCAGCGTCGCCGTCAGTACAGCCCACGCTCCGTCGCGCACGCCCCGCACCGCGCTCATAGAGGGGAGAGAGGCCACGGTGGATGCCAGGCTCTCTGCGCTGTGCTTCACACCGCCTCGCGATTGACCGTTCTCTCGCCTCCCCGCAGCTCAATGGCTGATCTGGCCAAGCACAGCAAGCGCGAGGATGTGTGGCTCGCTATTCACGACAAGGTCTACAGCATCAGCAAGTACCTTGATGAGCACCCTGGCGGTGAGGAGGTGCTCATGGATCGCGCTGGCAAGGATGCTACAGAGGACTTCGAGGATGTTGGCCACTCCAAGGATGCTCGAAAGCAGCTTGAGAAGTTTGAGGTGGGCGAGCTGTTGCCGAGTGAGCGCAGCTCCAAGAAGTCGGGCGAGGGTTCTTCGGGCGAGGGCGGCGGCGCGATGCCGCTCATTTTGGTCTCAGCGCTCGTTGCGATTGCTGGGGCTGCCTACTACTATTACACCACCCACTTGGCGTGAGTAAAGGAAAAGATGAAACAGCAAGTGAGGCGAATGTCTTTTCATGTGTCGGATTTGGTGCTCGACGCCATCGTCTACTGAGCAGTGGCTGTGTCACGGACTGCCCCATCGTGACCCACACCGAACATTGTTCTTCGGTCAAACGGTTTTCCTTACCCTTACACGCGGTTCTATTGGGACGATCAAGGTGCACCACATACCCGAAGTGCAGCGCTCACTGGCTGGGGCGTCGAGCAGCTTCGCCAGTGCTGGATGTGCTATGGCTCGTGCCCCAACGGAGGCGAAGGACTTGCTGTCCCTGCGGCGATGTGGTACCTGCTCTGTATCTCATTTATGCATTCAATGTTCTCTCCAATGTCGTCGACCCTTCAAGGGCACTCCTCACTGTGTCTTTGGACCGGATTCCTCACTGCAGTTGTGCCTTGTTGAGATCCTCGGTCGATTCTACATGCCTGCTGTCGTGGCGTGTCCACGCCATGACTATGGATCGGCTTTTCTCTTGTGCTTCGTACTTGTCGTCATGTGCTATTTTTGAAGCCGCCAATTGGCCACATCAGGCATAACGCGACAACGGCATGAGAGGTCATGATGTATTGTGTGGTATCTGAGCACGATGTGCACGCGCGCATGCGGCATGTTCCCAGAACGAAAGACGAAAGCGCCAAGATACGCGTATGGTCCGAGAGGACGGCGGCTCTGCACTGTTGTTGCCGTTGCCGTGGGTGTTGTCGCACGCGGTTGCATGTGTTGTCCGGTAGTTTGTGTGTGAGTTGTTCGAGGGTGCGGCTGGCTAGGCCAAGGCTGTGGAGTGCTTGCGAGTACTACGAGGCGGCTTGCGTTCGTTCGGTGCCGTTTGCGTGGTACCAAATGTGGAGGCAACCGAACTTTCGCAATACAACATGACAACACGCATGTCGCATGTGCATGTGACAACGAAAATTGATTGTCTACACCCCGAGGGCGAGAGCACATATCTTCCTGAGAGCCATAAATTTAGTTTATACTTTGTTGCAATGGAGCGCGCCGACGCTCCTCTCCTCAGGCCCCCCACGGTGGACGGCCCCGCTTGCCCTCCCCTGGAGTAGAGTTCTAGGGGATATTGATATTGACATTGAGTTCAATCAAAAAAATCTGTACATCGGAGTCGGAGATTCGCAGAATATTTGTTCACTAGAAGGGGCGATGATTTCCCCCCGGCCTAGGTACTCGGCAGAGGTGGCGAAGAAGACGCACTTTGATATTTTTATTTTGTATTTTGCACGTCGTTAGACCGGCCCATATGCCATATGCTGAGCACGCACCAAAACACAAGCACAAGATACAAGATCGAGACGACGACGCAACATCTGTTCGAAAAACAAAAACTTCTGAAGATTCAGGGCTACACACCTACTAGTTACTAGTTACGGGACTCCCTTTCGCTATCTACACCGCCCTTATCTTCCCTCCCTCCACCTCTTCCCCTGCCCCCCTTCTTTCCTTTTTCTTCGGTTTCCGAGGTCCGGCCTCGGTGCGCTACTTGAAGCCTGGTTCAGAGTGTGGGGTTCGGGCAGGCCTTTTGGGTTTGTCGTTGTTGTCGTGTGTGTCTGTCTGGCCACGTTTTGTTTGTTTGTTGGGGTTGTGTCTAGGTTCCATTGTCTCTGTCAACAACTTCGATTGGTGTGTCGGTGTTTCAATCTCCTTTGTTCCCTTGTTCCTTGGTCCCCTCGACAGACAGCGAGTGCGATCCTCAGCTTGGTGGCTAGTTCCACTAGCTCCACGCTGGGCTTAAGTCCGCCTTTGTCGTTCCTGTTGAAAACGGGTCTCAAGTCGTTCATGTCTATCCTTTTCTTGGGTTGTCTTCCCATGCCCGCTTGGGCGGTTCTCGCCGAGTCGGTTTCATGTGCGAAGAGGAGTGCTTTGTGCTTTACTTAGCATGGTGTATCTCTCTATTATTCTTATTAGTACTGATTCTTCCGAGAAGTTTATGCCGTCGTAGTGTATCCTATAGAAGTCCGTGATTATGTATCTCCACGCTAGAAGGTATAGTACGTATATCACTTTCGGGGCGTCTCCCTTCGGGTAAATGAATAGGTTGTCTATAATGGTTTCTTCTCTACTCCTTCCTATCTTAGGTGTGTAGCGTGCGACTTTATTCAGCTCGTCTAGGATGTTGGTTATCCCGGGGCACTCTCCTAGGTGTGTCGAGGATTCGTCTGTTTCCCCACATATGCGGCACGTGTTGGCCCTGTCCCTGTCCGGGAAGCGCCTACCCCTAAGCCTAACGAGTGTCGATTCGCGAATGCGACATTGCCCTCCCTCCACTCTTCCCCCCTCATTCCTTGTTCCTCAACTAAGTTTATACTTGGTTGACCCATGGGGGGGCACGAGCCCCCCCCTCTCTCCTCTCCTCCCCTGCCATGGGGGAGGAACCACCCATCCTCCTGGCACGCCTGATGGCTTGCCAGGAGGCCACTGCCCTACTGACCCACTCCCTTCCCCACAGGCTCGCCCCATTCGCCCATCCTGGCCCCTCGTTACCAGCCCATCGCTCCAACCCCCCTCCCCCCCTGGTCGACAGGCAGACAGGTGCAGATTGGGGGCCCCAGAGGCTCAGGAGCGCCAGCGAGGGAGAGGCAGGGGAGGCCAGGGCCCAGTCCCAGCCTCCTCCGCCCCCAGAGCTGGCCTCCAGGAGCCTCCAGGGGTCGCCAGGGGCAGCTGCAGGCCTGCCGCAGGCGCGCCATCGCGCGTGCCGCAGGAGAGGGGAGAGAGAGCGCGGAGAAGGGGATGGGCGGAGCGAGAGCTCCGCTCACCGAAAAATAGGTAAGTCCCGCACCTGTTTACAGGATAAGTCGGGGCTGAGACCGCCGCCCACTCGGAGACACAGGAGGAAGGGGGGGAATGATCACCGGGGGGGGGGGCGCGGGCCACCGGACCATATCTAAGCCCTTCACCCCTATCCCCCTAGTAGTGCACAGGGGGAGTCGCCTTATGGCGGGGGGAGAAGGGCCGGGGAAGTGGGGGTGTAGAAAGTTTCCTACGTGAGTAGAAAGTAGAGGGTCCACGGCTGCGTGTGCGGTGAGACTATTAAAAGATTTATTAATACATTCCTTGTTCCTCGTTCTTCGGTTTCGGCCGGGAGATCGGCCCATGTATGTATGTATGTGCCATGTTGTGTGTGCACTACTTTGGTTGGGCATCGACAAGTCTGTGCAAGTTTGGGTGCCTCTTGGCGTCTTGGCGACAAGAATCACAAGCACTTGTCGTGCAAGTTGAAGTTGGGGCACGTCGGACGACAAGTATTGGTATTGCCCAGGCCCAATACCAATACTTTGGGCGCCTAGATAGAGTTTGTGGTTTGTGGGGACCTCTGACAAGCCTGTCTCAGCCTCCCCCCCCCCCCCCCCGCGCGCCTTGGCCCGACGAAGTGCACGCGGGCCCACCCCCCGACCCCCGATGCCGAAGACCAAGGAATGAGGGGTAGTGGGTGCGAGGGGGTGGGGGGTGGGGGGTGAGAGAGAGTGAGAGTGTGTGAGTGTGGGGTTTAGGCGATGGCGAGAGGCAGCACCATGAGTGCGATGGGACCCCCGTAGCTGGTAGCTAGCAGCATAGTTAGTAGCCTGAACTTCGAGAATGTTTTTTTAGGTGCTAGCCCTGAAACTTCAGAAGGCTTTTTTTGACACGAATATTTGCATGCCTCAAGCCATTACTATTAATTAGACATTAGCGATGGGGCAGGTATAATACAGAGGGGAGAGCCGTCGGCGCGTGCTCCATCGCTGAAACTATAACCATAGTTTTTGAGTGCTACACTATATCTCAAGCAGCTGTGCGGGAAGCAGGCGAAAGAGAGGACAGCTGACGGCTTCACACCACTTGACTAGCTACTAGATCAAAGAGGAAATATGCACCAAGACAATGATGCCCGGAACGCGCCCACAAAGAGTAGGAGTAGCCACAGCGATGATGAGGATGACACAACGTCAGATCGAACAAGAGCTTGGTCTTGTGCGCTGCGTGATCTCGCGATGACTACACGCAGAGCCTTAGACACTGGGGCGACCTTGAGGAAGCGAGAGACAGTCGGACGTAACATTGACGAAGTACACGGTGCCCACAGCCTGCCATACACTGCTGCTCGTTCTCGTTTACCATCAAGACCGCATTAGCCTTACGGAATGCGTGCAAATAAGCGCGCATTCGGCTTGTCTACATCCCCTCTTGATCGGCCATGATGACAGGGCGAGAACGATATGTTGGATGGGATCTATTCAAACCGCACGAGTCGTAGCAATGAATTTAGTAATAGCCGGATCCGGCGTTGATCTCGATGATCGTCTCCGGCCGGGCGCCCTCGAAGGCAATCTTGTGGATCTGAACGAAGAGAGGGAAGTCCTTCTCGGCCTTCTTGGCGGCGATAGCCTTCATCACATCGATACAGGTGCCCGTGCCTTGCAACTTTTGACCGTTCAGCTCCTCCGCCTCAATCACGTCCCATGCCTTGGGAGAGCCAGAAATGACGCCCTTGGCGAAGATCTCTGCGCACTTGCGGTTGCGGCCGCCGAAGCAGGTGGTGACAAGATCGGCAACGCCGCACGACTCGAGGAATGTATCTTTCTGGATGTTGCGATCGCCATAGAAGAGCTGGCAGAACTTCTGCATCTCCTTAAGGCCGATCCGGATAATGGCGGCCTTAGTGTTGCCACCATAGCCGAGCCCATCGCTAAAGCCCGCACCCAGGGCAACTACGTTCTTCATCGCGCCACAAAGCTCAGCGCCTGCCACATCCTTCACGGCGGTCACCGCGAAGTCCGAGGTATTGAAGAGCTTGCACCATTTGAGGCCGTTGGCCTCATTGGTGCAGCCAATGGTGGCCTCGGCGAAGTCGCCCTTGGCCACCTCGTTTGCCACATTGGCGCCCATAAGAACCGACATGTCAACGTCCCAGTCGCCATCAATTCCCTTCTTCATCTCCTGCTCACGATGGCCGATGGGGGCACCACATGAGATAAAGACCCAACAGTTGCATTTCATTGTTCTCGCTGGAGTTGGGCCAGAGGGCCTAGCGGGGTCGGTTGCATGTGCGGCATGCAACAGCTAGGTGGTGATTTTTTGTGAACCTTTTGGAGCAGATCCGAGATCAGAATCGGCTTGAAGTCGCCGCCCTTCTCGAATTCAATACCCTTGATGAGCGAGCAGCCGATCGCACCCTTCGCGAACGCGCCCTCCATTTTCGGCACGATGGGGGCGAGGAAGTTGTGCGGAATGACAAACACCTAATGGGCAATTGAGCATGCGGTTAAAAGGGATGAGGGCCTTAGGTGAAGGTCGCATGTGATGTATTGATGACGTCACATAGAGGCGACGTCGGGGCAACAGGCGGCGGAGAATCGAAGCGAACACCTCGATCGGGCGGTGTGGCGGGCTTAGGCAAGACTTGACAAGGAGACCTGTGCATGCCACGTGAATGCACTGTTCGTGATAGCTCACCATCATCGTTGCTCCGGTCACGCACTTCTTGATGTCGGCCTCGGCGACAATGTTGTGTGGCAGCTCAATCCCCGGCAGGTAAATTACATTCTCATGCTTCTCGTTGATAACCTGAGTGAGCGGCGTGTAGCCCTCGTCCACCCATGTCTTTCCCTCTGGAGGCGAAGAGCCACGCGCAGGGCGGGTCCACACGCCATCGACGCACTTCACATACTCCTCGAACACCCACATATGGACCTGGAGATGTTGCAAAGAGGAGAGGGGCGGAAGACGATAGCATTCCAAGCCAAAGGATGGGCGCGCGGGCGCGCGAGGGAGAGGTGGTGATCCAGCCACGGCACTCCGGCGGCTTCCGCCTGAGGGACTGTGAGCGGCTGCAGCGTGCGGTGCGCCGGCGGGGCGGAGCTGTGGGCGCGCGCACAGTATCCTCGAAGTCGGCACACTTGGCGGCGTTGATGCCCATCTTGGTGGCGATAGCCGAGCCCCAGTTGCCGGAGCCGATGAGTGCGACCTTCTCGGGCATGGTGTCCGTGTAGTGTGCGTGAGAAAGAGAAGGGAGGAGAGGGGGGGGGGGCGGGGGGGCGGGGGGGCGGGGGGACGAACGTGTTAGGAGGACATGCGTGCCAAACAAGAGAGAAGGATCGCAGCAGCGCGAGGCCGGCAGGCGAAGAGAAACAACCGCTGCCCCCCCCCCCCGCCGCCCCCCCCGCCCCCCCTCCCCCCCCCGCCTCCCCGGCCCCCACGCGCCCCCTCCCCCTCCCCCCTGTATTCTTTTGTTCCTGCGCTCCTGGCGACGATTCCCCGCCGCGGCGGCGGGTGGCGGGTGGGTAGGTGCGGACTGTAGCATTCGCACTCATCCTAGAATACATGACTTTACTGAAAAGCTTCTGAAGCTTTCTTGCCCCCACGGGCTCCACCCAGGGTTTCTTATTCTTAGTTTCTTAGAGCTTAGAGCGGCCGAGGGCCGGGGGAGAATTCTTAGTTTTTAGTCTTAGTACCAGAGGGTTTTTGAGGTATCTCAAGAGTGACTCAAGTGTGGGCGACTCAACTGCGTTGGCGCGCTGTTGAGTCACTGTTGAGTTCGCAACGCAAAATACCGTTGACCGTTGAGGCGAACACGACTTAACAATGGTGCATCCCAAGAAATCTTCCGCCACCCGGAAGGCGGAAGGCGGAACCGCGGGGGAACTGTGTGAGCGGCGCCCTCGCGGGCCGGCCATGCCCACCCGTCCGTACACCGCGCGAGAGCTGGAGGCCTCCAGGCAGGCCTTGGTGTTGGCGCTGGAGGAGATGGATGAGAGGGCGCGCAAGAGGGCGCGCTTCGGGCCCGACCCCGCGCGAGACGACTTCTGCATGGGCGGAAGACGTCTTCTTGGCGCTGTCAGAGTAAGGCTTATCTCACTCTTGGAGATTGCCTGCGAGGGCGCGCCGGCAGCTAGCGCGGAACGCGGTTCTTGTGGGGAGCTCATGGAGCTTTCCTCGGGGGTGACTACGGGCATGGTGATCGACGCACGACGCACGACGCACGCACGGAGCACGGAGGGCGCGGCGGAAGTGTGGAAGGAGGCTTGTGGGAGGTAGTGGCAGGCGACTGGTAGGGCGGTCAAACAGTGTTTTTTTATTAGGGGTGAAAAAATGACCATCTCAGAATTGAGGAAATTTGAGGATTTTTTTCGGGAGAAAGTTCCCAATACACCCAACTAGCACATATCCGGGGCCCATTAATTAGGACCCGGACCCCCCCCTTGGGCCCCCACAACAAAACGTAATCGAAAACAGACAAAAGACGCTAAAATCGCAAAAGCTTGAAAAGCTCAACTTCGAACCGATGCCGGGCGCGCTGCGTGCCCGTTTTCGACGATCCATCCGGATGGGGGACCCCACCAGATACCAAATACGCATAGCCCACCCGGATGGTCACGCCAATCGGGCAGGCCGCGCGCCGAACCCTCGTCGAAATCACCCATCCGCCGAGCCCATTGAACGTTGAGCCGTCGCCGAGGGACCCTCCTATGTGACTTCTCTCTCTCACTCTAATAATAGAGTTGTCGGAGATCGTAGCTCACTGCATCTCGCGTGTCTTCGGAATCATTCCCTCCCTTTCGTCGTTGTTGCAGATCGTTTCTCTTTCTTCGTTGATTGCCGCTGTTTTCAGGAGATGAGACGCGTGTCGTCTGCGGTTGCACCCACCGCAACACCCGAGCAGAACTCCTGTAAAAGGGAGAAATGGGTGGGACGATGCGTACAAATAGGTTGCCGCGTCAAGCTTCCGAATTTGTGCACAATTTGTGCTCAAAGGGCCCACGGGTGCTCTCGTCTTCTATTGTAAGCGTCGCTTTCAACGTTTGGTTTCTCGGTTATCTTTGGTTTCTCTTGCCTCGCCGTTCTAAATCTGGATTTCTTCTATTTCGGTTACTTCGCGTTCTCTTTCCATGCCGCTCGTCGGGACGACTCGAATTTAGTCGGGGAGTGTCGTATTCCATACGATGACAGGCTTTTACTTCTAACCGGTGGGTTATTTTAAGCCTCAAGGTCTCGTCGGTTGGTATACCGCCTCTTCTCTTTCTTTCTCTCGATGTCATCAAATGTTCCATGACTGTCTTCTGTCTTCTCTCAGTGTATCGGTCGTAGCTCCCCAGCGAGGTCTGCCCTCGTTGTTCCGACCCCTCTGTCGCATGTCTGCGCGTTGCTGAATTTGTCGGAGCGAAGCTCGTTTCCTCAGCGGAAACGAGCCGCGGAGGCGCACCGGCGGCTAGCGCGGCGCACGGCTCACCCGGGGAGCCCGGGACGGGCTCATCGGGGGAACGGGGAGGGCAAATGACGGGCATGTGAACTCGGTGGGCGGTGGGCGGAGGCGCCACTTGGGCGGACTTGGGTGGCGCTGGAAGGAGGAGTTCTTCAAGGAGGGAGGCGGAGCTCTTTGGAGCTCCAACCTCGGCTTGGGGTGGCTTGGGTGGCTCGGGTTCGGATGGGGCATCGGGTGACTCTTGGGCGGGGGATGGAAGGTCCTCTCCACCTTGGACACTCGGAGGGGCGACGGCCGGAGGCGCGAGCGTAGATTTTGTGCTTGTCGGAGCGAAGCTCGTTTCCTCAGCGGAACGAGCCGCGGAGGCGCACCGGCGGCTAGCGCGGCGCACGGCTCACCCGGGGAGCCCGGGACGGGCTCATCGGGGGAACGGGGAGGGCAAATGACGGGCATGTGAAATGGACGGGGAAGTGGCACGGAACGCGAATCGGAGGGACGGAGGATGTAGGGAAGGGCGCGGCGAGCAGATACCGCTTGATTGGGACTCGTAGGGACTCGTAGACTCGAAAGGATGACTCGGAAGACTCGGGGCTTGGGGGTACTCAGGGGGCTGCAGGTCGCCAACAGGCGATACCACGACACACAACACGCCGCCAGACAACCTGAACAAGTTCACATCTCAACAAGTTGACCTCTCAACATGTTCACCTCTCAACATGTTGACCTCTCAACATGTTGACCTCTCAACAAGTTGACCTCTCAACAAGTTGACCTCTCAACAAGTTGACCTCTCAACATGTTGACCTCTCAACATGTTGACCTCTCAACATGTTGACCTCTCAACAAGTTGACCTCTCAACAAGTTGACCCCTCAACAAGTTGACCCCTCAACAAGTTGACCCCTCAACAAGTTGACCCCTCAACAAGTTGACCCCTCAACAAGTTGACCCCTCAACAAGTTGACCCCTCAACAAGTTGACCCCTCAACAAGTTGACCCCTCAACAAGTTGACCCCTCAACAAGTTGACCCCTCAACATGTTGACCTCTCAACAAGTTGACCTCTCAACAAGTTGACCCCTCAACATGTTGACCTCTCAACAAGTTGACTTTAACCACTGAACAAGTTGGCTCCACTCACCGAACAAGTTGGTTCCCGCCTGAACAAGTCGTGAACAAGTTGGTTCCACCCTCAACAAGTTAATTCCAGGTAAAAATAAAACTCAATTCCTTCGATTTTCGAGACGAAAATCGGCGAACCCGAACTTGAGCCCAGGGGGAATCCAAATCAACTCGCCTGGAGCGACCACGACGAACCTAGAAGACGGTGGATAACGAGGAAGGCTCGTACTCAGGCCGAAACATTCTTGCCCAAAGAGCCTGGATACAACAGAATTGTCCTGGTGCCGACGCATGGCCGTCCGTCCTGGTGTGGTTAGCTTTCGCCCTGTTTGGTTTAGTTTGTGTGGTTCCGTACGTCCGTACCCTTAGGCTTTTTGTGGTCGTGTGTTGTAGTCCCCCGTGTCTACCGTGGACCCAAGAAGCTCTCATTCTCATCCTCTCTCTCTCCCACTAGCTCGCTAGCTAGCCTCGTCCCTACTCGCCGACGCCACGCGTCGCAACCCTCCGACCGTAAGTCTACCTCATCGCTCATAGCGCTCGATGGCAAACACTGTCAGACCCGATTCTTACTATGACCTTTCAGACATCTTCCCGCCAGCAACGAATCAACGAACCTTACACGACCGCGTCAGCTGCCGGCTCGATCGAACGGCCCTCTGCCTACGAGCCTGTAGTCATCGCATGTTCGACAGCTTGCTGGCGCGGGCCAGACACCGGGTTGATGAACGAGAACGGTCTCTTAGCGCGCCCGGGCTCGGTTCGAAGTTGGGCTCTCCGGCCTCCGGCGGCGGACGTTAGACATTGTACATTGTCCGTCGTGCCATCACCATCACACCCAGCCACTCCCTGGGCCTCCACGCCTCCACCCCACCACGCCGCATCACCGAACTCCCATGCCCCATACATGGAGCGGAGGCCCGCAGAGGCGGGAGGCAGGCAGGTGCGGACGGGCAGCGCGGCCAAGTTGTTCTGTCATATATGATATCATATATGATATCTCAGTATTAGTTGCTCTAGACCTGATACTGAGTGTCATATGACAAGACTAGAGCCTACAATTCAACTTGTTTTACTAGTACAAGTTCAGGCGCGGGAAATACCGGCGCTCCCAGCTCCGAGCCCCCCCCCCCCCAATGGCCGCCAACCGCCAACCTGATGTGCAGCAACGATGGCGGCGGCGACGACGGCGATGACGAGTGTCACACCGCCGTGGAGTGGGGGCGGCGCCATGTGGAGACGCTCCAGGGGTGCTGCTGTGTAAGCAGATTTTTATCATAATGGCGGGTTTATAAGTGTAGATGTTTGGAGTGAGTATCATATGATATTAGATGTATGATATCATACTCAGTTCCATGGCAAGTGTCATATGACGGTATGACGGAACAACTTGGCAGCGCGGCCGCCACCCGCCGGCTCTCGCCCAGCGCCAGTCCAGTGTATAACCTTTATTTAGAACCACCTGACACCTGAAGAACGCATGGTTCGTCCACCCGCGCCCCGCAATGCTCTCTTTATTTAGAGTGCAGGCAGTGACTGGGTTGGGCGTGTGGGAAGGGGATCCTGGGAGACTCCTATGTATTACTCTACAATATGATCTGTGTCGAGTGATCGAGATAGTCATCAAGCGGCGCGCGGGCTTCGTCAAAAGCTTGCAGCACAGCTCCCCCCCCCCCCCCCTCCCCCCCCGCCGAGACCGCCCGCTGTCCCCCCGCCCCCTCCCCCCCCCCCCCCCCCCGCCCCCCTTCCCCCTCCCCTCCCCACCCCCCCCACCTGGCTCGTTCTTGAGGACGGGCCCGAGCGAGACCGCACCGCCCCTTGCCCCTCGCTCCCCATTCTTCTACCCCCTCAATACCTGGGCGAGCTCCATGCTCCGTCTCGCTCGGCCATTGGCCAGCCTCACTACGCGCGGCAGACGCCTTGCCTCTAGCCTCTCGATGGATGTCAATCCAGAGGGTATTGCCATCGTCAAGATCAACTGCCCTGGCGCGAAGCAGAACACAATGTCGAAAGAGTTGCTCAAGGAGTTCGAGGACGTGTCAAGCAAGATCCACAATGACCCTAAGGTCCGTGCTGTCGTCCTCATGTCGTCCAAGCCTGGCTCCTTCGTCGCGGGCGCCGACATCAAGCAGATTGCTGCCCTTGGAGATGCGCCGCC
The DNA here is from genome assembly GCA_018136815.1 of Isochrysis galbana. NCBI lineage: Eukaryota > Haptophyta > Isochrysidales > Isochrysidaceae > Isochrysis > Isochrysis galbana. Next base: position 2,945,702 of record CM030940.1, on the reverse strand, counting down.
AGATGTGCTCGCTCAGGCGTCCGGGATGGGCCAAGCTGCGCTCGACATGCTCTCAGACATGCAAGCAAGCAAGCCTTGGGTCGCAGCTATTGATGGTCCGTGTCTAGGAGGAGGCCTCGAGATTGCCCTTGCTTGCGCTCATCGCGTCGCCACCTCGTCCAACAAGACCATCCTCGGGCTACCTGAGGTGTGCGCTGCGAAGCTCTTATTTTCACCGTAATCCGTGCATGATTGGACTGACTTCTGATGATTCCCTGCCCTCGCAGGTAATGCTTGGCCTGCTTCCTGGCGCTGGAGGCACACAGCGTCTCCCAAAACTGGTTGGCGCACAGACAGCAATCCAGATGATGCTCACGGGCAAGCAGGTCAAATCCGACAAGGCCAAGAAGATGGGGCTTGTGGACTCGGTAGTAGATCCGAATGCACTAGAACGTTCCGCTATCGCAACAGCGATAGACGCCGCGAATGGCAAGATTAAGCCTCGCAAGCGCAATTTAGGCTGGATGGATTGGTTCCTTGAGAAGACGCCAATGGGCCGAAAGGTTCTGTTTGATCAAGCCACAAAGGCCATGAAGAAGCAAACCAAAGGCAAGTACCCTGCTCCACCCGCCATTCTCGAGTGCGCCAAGGCCGGTCTTGAGAGTGGACACGCCGTTGGATCGAAACTTGAGCGCGAGTTATTCGGCAAGCTTGCCGCGACGCCTGAGTCAGCTGCTTTGCGGGGCATATTTTTTGGTGCAACAGCTGCCAAGAAGAACCCCTTTGGCGAGCCCAAGCAGAAAGTTGAGACCATCGGAATCCTCGGCGCGGGGCTCATGGGCGCGGGTATCGCAGAGGTGTCCATCGCCAAAGGCCTACGTGTGCTGCTCAAAGATAAGGATCAAATGGGCCTCTCTCGAGGAGAGGGGATGATCGCCAAGTCAATCGGTGGCAAGTTAAAGAAAAAGCGCCTCACCACTTACCAGCACGATTCGCAGCTTTCGCGTTGCGTGGGTCTAACTGATGAAACGCCCTCCTGGAAGAAGCACTTCAGTCAGGCCGATATGGTCATTGAGGCCGTGTTCGAAGAAATGAGTGTAAAGCACAAGGTCGTTCGGGAGATGGAGGCCATTGTGCCACAGCATTGTATCATCGCCTCCAACACTTCTACCCTCCCGATAGGAGAGATCGCCTCAGTGGCGCAGCGTCCGGAGAATATTGTGGGCATGCACTACTTCTCGCCGGTACCAAAGATGCCATTGCTCGAAGTGATCACGCACGATAAGACGGCACCGCACGTGGCGGCTGCGGCTGTCGACGTTGGTATCCAGCAGGGCAAAACTGTGATCGCAGTCAAGGATGTGCCTGGCTTTTACGTCAATCGGTGCCTCGGTCCATTCTTAGTTGAGGCGATGGCCCTGCAGCAGCAAGGCGCAGATCCGCTCAAGATCAACAAAGCCCTGCTGGACTTTGGAATGCCTGTCGGTGGTGTGACTCTGTGCGACGAGGTGGGTATTGACGTGTCTCGCCATGTCGTCAACAACTTGGTTGGTGACCCTGCGAAGGGCTACCTCGGTGTGCGGATGGAGGGCGCCGATCTGCGCATGCTCGACAAGTTTGTCGAGAACGGCTTGCTCGGACGGAAGACTGGGAAAGGCTTCTTCGACTACTCGGACCCCAAGGCGAAGGAAAAGCCAATCCACAAGGAAGCGCTCGCCATTCTGAAAGAGTTTCGCCACCCCTCGAAGGATTCCTCGAGTCTCTCAAGCGAGGCCATGGTTGAACGAATGATGTTGCGATTCATTGTCGAGGCTATCCACTGCCTTCAATCGGGAGTTATCCGCACATCGCGCGATGGCGACGTGGCTGCGGTCATGGGCATCGGCTTCCCTCCATTCCGCGGTGGACCCTTCATGTACACTGATCGTCTAGGTGCGGATGTAGTCGTTCAAAAGCTCCGGGCGCTCGAGGAAGAGCATGGGCCGCATTTCGAACCTCCCGAGCTTTTGCTGAAGCACGCCAAGGATGGCACGAAGTTTGTGAGCAACACCCCGGAATGAAGTAAGCCATCTCTGCTGCTCGCTCATTTACTTTTATCACTTAATACCGTATTATAATACCTCTACCCTATCATTCTACAAAAAATGCTAATAGCGAGTACCTCATGCTCACCAGCACACACACACACACACTAGAGGTGGGGGAGGCTGGGTTAAAAAAAACTCTTGCTGATCCGGAGGCCGGAGGTCCAAATTTTTATATCGTGGGACCGGGGGAAGATTTCCCTTCGTCTCTGCCCCGCTCGAATCCGAATCCGAGGCAGAGCGATGGCGACCGCCCCGCCTGACAGGCCGACCTTCGCCGCGCTCCAGCGAGAGCACGGCGGTGTGGTCAGCCCACCCTTGTCGCTGGTGTTTGGACTAAATGGTCCGGGGACACCGGTCGGCGGTCTCACCGGCGTTTCATGCCAAAAGAGCCTCAGCCCGCGTCCATGTCCGTTCCCGTGAGGAGGCGGCTGTCGAGATGTAAGACTTGGATGCGCAAGTAGGAAGTAGGCCGCCAACGCCGAAATCCACGCCTCGCCTTGCCAAGTCTCTTCGCGAGGCCCGTCCTCGTCCGGCGCGTAGAGGCACTTGCGGTGCACCGGCAATGAGGCAGCCTTGGCCAAGCTGAGGGAGGCGGGCGAGACATATATACAGGACCACATTGGCGAGGAGGGCGCGCTATTCTGGATCCCTCTGACCTACGCCGGCGAAGGTGAGCTGCAAGTCAGCCTCGCCACGTTGGCTGACGTCACGGCTGGCATTGCCGCCAATAATACCGTCGAGGTGGCTTGGTTCACCCATAGGGCAAAGGCGCATGCATGGCCCACGCAGACTGTTGCCTTCAAGGTCTGCATCGGAGGCCACGATCGACATCGTCGTCCATTGGCATTGGTGTTCAAGTCCATTGAGGCTCTGAAAGACTTCCTTCCCGTGGCAGTGGACGTGTCGGAGACGAGCTCAGCTCACGCGCCGAAGATCACGAAGCACGGGCGTGACGCCCTCTTCTGTTCGTACGTGGCTGCCGAGAAGCCGGAGCTGATGGTGCAGCCCCCTGCTATCAGGCGGCGCGGTCAGCAACGACGGCAATGATAGCAGTGACAACGAGGAAGAGGGGAGCGATATTGTCCTCGCCCGCTTTGCCCGAGCAGGCCCAACGCCGCTCGCGGCGTAGCGGGTTGCGGCGGCGACGGGCACAGCGCCGCGGGTCGCGGCGGCGGTCATAATAGAGTAATAGAGGTCGCGGCAGCGGTCGCCGCAGCGGCGACGGGAGTGGCGGCGGGAGCTGACGCGGCGGCAGGAGCGGTCGCGGCGGCGGGATCTGTGGCGGCGGTGGGCCTGCTGCTATCTGCCATTGTAGCGATGAGGATAGCTCCGACTTCGGTGCGATGATCCGCTCTCAGGAAGTGGAAATCGCGCTACGCCGAGGAGAGCAAGCCGAGAATGATCGGGCAAAGCGGGCGAGGACGCGTGCGGCTCGGCTGGCTGCGCGTGAGGAGCGACGCGGCAGCCGCGAGCAAGGATCGGAGAAGCGCCGGCGCTCCGCACGCTCTTACTGCCCCAGCGCGTTCGCTTTCGTGGTGGTGTGCGGCGGCTCCGGCGCAGCGGGAACGTAGAACGTAGCTAGCTAGCATCTAGCATGGCGGCGGTAGTAAGTCGGTTGTAGGTGGTTGTGTCGGCCTGGGCTTGCTGTAGTTGATTGAAGATTGAAGTCTTGCAGCCTGTGCTTTCTATTTCTAGTACCCAGATAGGCGAATGGACGGTGTTTCCCACTTCTTGACATTGTCGATGCCATTGTGCATTTTGCGCCCGTTCCGAGATCATAAAATGTGGTTTATGATCTCCGGCTGAGGCTCGTTTGTTAGTGTTAGATCTTATAGTTATATAGTTAGTGAGGGTAGAGGGTAGCTGTAGCTGTTTCCACACTTTCAGCAATCAGCAATCAGCAAGAAAAAGTTTAAGACGTAAGACCCCCCCATGCCGGTCTCCTAGACTGCCCCAACACCAATGCGGATCTACATAGTCAATGTCAATGTCAGCGCTTGCGCATGATGCATATATCCGAGTTTTGTTTCGTAGACAAAACCTTTCTTTGCTAGCATCGTCACGTGGATAGCAGAACTTCCCTGCTCGCGACTTTTTGAGAGACGTTTGTGATACAACCAGCCAGTAAAGTCCACGCATACGCACACAGATCCATCTCCACCTTGCAGCGCAAGTTTTCAGCATGCTCCTCATGGAAATTGAAAAGGACCGCACAGCATATTTCGCTGAGATGCATGTCCGAGGCCAAGCTCGGAAAGAGCATCGCATGCCGGAGCAACGCCTCCTTGGGTAAATAGCGCGAAGAGGGGAACAGGTGAACGAAATGGAATGTGACAGGGCGATGGGGACCAGAGGGAGAACTCAACTTGCCAAATAGTTTGGCCCTTTGCCCGTAAACTCGCAAGCCCATCCTTAGCGGCGCCAACTGAGGCTGGAGATCGCCCACACGATGTTAGTGTTCGCCCCGCTTCTTGGCGCGCCGCTTCTCATTCTTGCTCTGCGCCTTCGACTTACCCGCCATAGTATTGCTGTACGGGATTGGTGCCGATCGCCTCACAGTGCTTGAGGCTGTGTGCCACCCGTCATCCTCCGAGCGAGGGGCGGATTCCTCTTTCCCGACCCTCTCGAAGGCGCACATCTCGCACTCTCGCAGGGCGATGTTGTTCAAAAACGTGCAACGAGGACATTCCCACTCCTCTTTCACAGGCTGAGAAGGCTGCGACTTTGAAGCCTCTGGCTGACGCGAGACGCTGACTGCCGCGACGGTCGAGTTACGTGCAGGGACAGGCGGCTTGTAAGTCTGCGCAGCTGCAGCATAGTCTGCTGGTGTGCTCAGGACACGAGGTGGCCCAGTCGGGGGCCGTGGAGGCGGTTGTACCACTGGCGGTACGAATGCCCCTTGCTGAAAGGGCGTCGGACGTATGCCATTGCCCTGAATTGAAACCGGGGGTTGCGTCATCTGCGAACCCCCAAACACCTGCCCACATGTTGGCTGACTTCCATTTCCAAGAGCAAAAGCTGAGTTAATGCCAGCCGATGCTGGCGTCGGCGCTGACGTGTGAAGCAGATTCATGAGCGACGGTGCCTGAGCAGCGGGCGGAGGCTGCGGAACCATATTTCCGTGCACATCGCCCAATCCCATGCCGTAAGGACCGGCACCAAGTCCTCCGGGGAAGGATTGACCTGGCATTGCAGTTGAAGGAGCTGCAGAGCCAATGTGGAGTTGCTGGAAGTCCATATTCATGCTTGTCTGGTCGGATGCGCCATATCGGCCTGCGATACCTGGCGGAGCCCCCATCGGGGGCGCTGGCTGCTGTGGCGGAAGCGGTGGAGGCTGTGGAGTGTTGTTCCAGATATCTGATACACCAAGTGGTGTCGGCGCGCCAACTCTTCCACTTCCGCCGGCAAGCAGAGAGCCTGTTTGCCAGTTTGCAGATGCAGCCTGAGGCTGTCGCTGCATGGGACCAAGATTAATGAATCCCGAACCAACGCGGTTTGGATTGTCGATCCGCGCCGCCATGGCGTCCTCTTGTTCCTGCCTGGTGTAGAATCCACCAAATGTGGCCATAACGTCGACTCACTGTCCTGAAGCGAGATGAGGCGGAGCGAGGGTGAACTTGAAGCAGACACGACGTAATGGCTGGGTCACGTGGTTCAGACAACTCAGGTACTTGTCCGATACGCCCGATGTAGGCGGAGAGAGCCGAGAGAACCCGTGGTGCTGCCGTCGCACACTAGGCGCCACTCGCTTGCCTGCGCAGGGAGCCTGCTGCCAGAGCGGCGCGTCGCGCGTGGAGGTGCGTGCGGCGCGTGCGAGGTGCGTGGAGTGGTGACACCGCAGCTCACAGCGCGCGTCGCGCGCCGTGCTGCACCGTGTGGGCGCGGGAAGCGGCGGGGTGGCGTGCCTGGGAGGGAAATACGCCACGCGCGGGGGCGGGGAGCGCTCCCTGTCCCTGTCCCTCTGCTGCGGGGGCGCCTCTCCTCGCTCCCACGTGGGGCCGCGCCACTCTCTCGACGGGGGTCACGCACGCTATTCTTGGACTTGGAGAATCGCCCGCCCCCCCCCCCCCCCCCCCCCCCCCCCCGGAACGTTGTGTAGTAAAGTATCTCTTAAGAGGCGGCTGGAAGCACCTGCAAAGGTGCTTCGAGACCATTTTTGATTCCTAGCGTATTGGCGGCCCCTTGGAGCCTGGAGGACACCAAGATTGAGCTGGAGCCTTGCCATCAATATGGAGGACCAGTCTCATGCATAAGATGAAGCCGCATCGCCCGAAATTTGCTCTCATGACGTGATCGGTGGCGATGATGCCGACGAGCCGAGACCAAAAGCGTTCAATTGTCCCCATCCCTGCTTATACCTTTCATTGTCACCTGGAGGTTACTTGACTCAACTTGACACTTCACATGTTGACACCCACACGTGGTCTGACTCCATTCACTCGATTTGGGACAGGGTCGATATCTCGTTGAAGTCACGATCCACGTCTCACATCTCACACCAAAGAGCACTGATGAGTGTATGTCCACACCAAAGAGCACCGACCGCGTAAAAGCAGACAACAAGTTTCGTCACACGTCTATATGGAGGAGACGAGGAAGGGTGAGCAGTTGCCCTGCAGTTGAGAGCAGTTCCCTGCAGTTGAGCAGTTCCCTGCAATTGAGCAGTTGCCTGCAGTTGAGCAGTTCCCTGCAGTCCGCCCCGCCGCTCCCGCCCCCCTGCCGCCCACCCACCCCGCGTTGCCTACCAGCCCCCCCCCCCCTCTCCCTTCATAGCCCTCCTCTCCCCTGTCGCCCTCCCCGCGTACCAGAATCGCGATGGCCTCCTCTTCTCTGAAGCGTCCTAAGGAACCAGACGAAGAGCCCCGTCAAGTGTCACCTCACCTGTCTGCACGTCGCAACGGGAAGCTTCTGTGGGAGTATTGCACTACGAATCAATTCCCACCTATAGAGGACTTGGGTGAGGACATCGACTTCATGTATGTAGATGATTACCATCAGACCACTTCACTGATGGAGGCATCCTCTCGCGGGCATTTCTGGTGCGTAAAGAATACATTGGAGTTGTTCAAGGATCGTCAGAAGAGTGCATCTGCATTGGTGACGTTTGTCAACCAGGTTGGAGCTGCTACCCAGAAGCTTCTGCCAGAAGCAGACGGCCCTTATCATGGCTGCCAAGCGAGGGCATGCTCATATTGTTGTTGAACTCCTCAATGCTGGTGCCATGATTGAGGCTATGGATGATGATGGATATACTCCTCTACTTCATGCCTGTAAGATGAATCACATAGAAGTGACCGAAGTGCTCCTTGCGAATGGTGCTCACATCAGCAACAACATTCTTCCCGTCTTCTCTTACCCAAACGGGGCGAGAAGACACGTAAACGCCGGAGGGGAGAGCTGCCACTCCCCCCTCCCCTCCCTCTTCCCTCTTCCACCTCTCTTCCCTGCGGCTCTGGCCATGGCGCGCGCCTGCGGCCCCTCTTCAGGTCCCCAGGAGGCCAGCAGGGGCCTGGGAGCGCAGCTCAGGGGGCAGGTGAGGCTGGGGCATGGCCCTGGCCCCTCCTGCCTCTCCCTCGCTGGCTCTCGAGCCCCTGCCAGTCGACTGGCGCTGGCTGGGGGGTCCTGATGAGGGGGGCCCAGGGGGAGGAGGGGTTGGTCAGAGGGATTGGCTGGCCACGACAGGCCAGGGCGGGCGAGTCAGGCATGCCTGTGGGGAGAGGGATGGGTCAGCAGGGCAATGTGCTCCTCGCAAGCCATCAGGCATGCCAGGAGAGTGGGTGGTTCCTCCCCCATGGCGGGGGAGGAGTGGAGAGGGGGGGGGGCTCGTGCCCCGCTATGGGTGCGAACCAAGTATAAACTTAGTTGCAGTAAAATCCACCCAAATATCCATTTGGGAAATCTAGTTTATATGTTTGTATCCGGGCTACTCGCCCAAATATCCAGCAAAATATCTAATGGATATCGATTGGATATCCACCGATCGGCGATCCGCGAGGCATTGCATACTTTTACTTGCGAGTGGCTTTGAGTTGCGTGCACATTGAAAGAAATACCCGCGGCGCTCGCAATGGCGACTCCTCTCACCGATGCCGACCTCCACAACCCCAAGTTTGCGCGTTGTGTGCAAAGCGCCGAAATCCTGACCAAATTTTAGTTTCACATTTCATGAAAGGTCCGCCAATCCCAGGTTGATGTCGTGACGAAAGAGGTGCAAATTGCAAAGAAAAACAGAAAACGTGCCTTCATCTTGGTGTAGGCCCGCTTCGACACATTCTAAGCCGCCTCATGCCGCACATGAAGACGAAAGGTGCACATCCAAGAAGTAATCGCCTACTCAAGCCGAACCGAGCCTTGTCCTCTAAAAGTTGTCCTTCATCTTACGCAACGTTGCGAAAACCTCTAGATCCGTCGCATCAAGTGCAACACCTATCGTCCGACGGATCGCATCATCCCCAGGGCGCAGGAATGGGTTCGTTGCAAGCTCCTCACCAATCGTTGTTGGGACAGTCGGTTTTCCCGCGAGTCGCAAGACGGAAATGTCAAAGCCGCGCCTGAACAAGCGGTAGCAGGGTAGGAGAGATCGGAATGACTATCGCCGTACGGCGGGATGGGGCCGAGAGATTAGAGCTCATGCATGGCTCCAGATGGCCTCTGATGCCCTACGACATAGAGGGCTGCATTCAAGAAGTCCGAGTAGGCTAGAGCTGCCACATGCATACACAGGAAGAGGGCGGCTGTCGTAATCGACATGCTAGCTGTCTTATGCGTGGACGCTTCTTTCGCAAGCAAAAACTTACTGTGCCAAGTCCTTATTTCGAGGATCAACGGAAAGAGCGAACTCGAGGTTGGCCTCGGTGTATTCATGCGCACAATACACCGCCGTCTCCGGAGGCAAGGCTGCAAGCCGTTGAAGTGATGCCCAGGCCTAGAAGAGCACCACAGCGATGAGGTAGTTAGAAGCAGAGCAAGACATCGGCTACACAACCGACCCAAATAGGCTCGTTTTTGCGCGGGCGGGTGGGGGGCGAGAGCACTATTTCAGGCAATCGAAGTAGACTGCACGAGATGCGGGACAGCCAGCCAATTGCACTGGGCTGTCGGTCACACGCACCCAGACGAACCTGCTCTGGGGTACCTTCAAATAGACGCCCGCAGCCAAGCGCAAACAACGAGTCGCCAACGAATGCGAAATACGAGTCGACAAAGTGGTATGCTACATGGCCTTTCGTGTGGCCGCCTACGTCTATGACCATGCAGTATGCATCGCCAAGCTCGAACCGATCTCCTCCCCGCACTGGCACGTCTACATGTCCAATCTTGTCGACTTCTTCCGCGGGCGCGACCACTTTGCACCCAGTCTTGCGTACAAGCTCGGCGTTGCCGCCAGCGTGGTCGGCGTGGTGGTGCGTGTTGAGGATGTGCGTGAGTGTCCATCCGCGCCTGTCGAGCGCTTCAAGGATTGGCTCAACCTCGGGCGTGTCGATGGCGGCGGTGGCGCCGGTCGACTCATCGTGGATGAGATAGCCGTAGTTATCGCGAAGGCAGCGGAACTGCTCGACAACGAGCCCGGCGCTCGAGAATGAAGAGGGGGGAGCGGTCGCGGCCGCGCGAGCGCCGAGCGGCCGCCCGAGCGTGTGGAGCTGCAGCGAGGCGCCGAGCGCAGCAGCCAGGCGGACAAGGCGCATCAGACCGCGGGAAGAAGCGCCAGCCGTCCCGAGCCGTGCCTTTAGCTCTCGCTCTATTTTCTCTCTGTGCCCCCCCCCCCCCCCCCCCCATATTGACGAATTTGACGGAGAAACACTTTCGGGTAAAGTCGACCAGGGCGAAACAACTTCCAAAAAAAGAACACTGAAACGCCTAAAACAAAATGAACGCACTGAGGGTGTTGAAGGCTTCCGCGCGCCGAAACGCCCTCGTTCGCACTGGAAGTCGACCGCGACAAAACCAAGCTTGGTGGTCACTGAAGGTCTCAAAGAGGGCAGTCAAAGCAACATTTCATCTCCTGGGGACCATGGGTCATGGGTAGAAGAGCTCCCCAATGGGTGGTATCAGCATTTCTCCCATTTCTAGGACAAGGAGCAATTCCAATTCCGACCAGGTGACCCGCAAACGCGTCACAAAACTTGGTGTTGCTGAGGGAATGGTGCCTAGGTACACTTGGAACATTTAATGAGGACATGCATGTGGTAACTCAATAGCCAAGGTTTGGGACAAAATAACATGGTATGCTCATGCTCTCACCTAGCAAAGTCCGTCCTAATTTCTAGGACTGGTCCTAGAAAGCTGGGTACCTTTATCCGCTTCTCTCTCGGTGTCCTTCGTACGCTCTGCGCCACCGCACGAGCGCCCCTGTGTCCTTCCTCGTGTGCCTCTTGCTCCCGTCCTCGTCTCACACGACTGCATGACTGCATGTCAGCTGAGGCCGTCCGCTCGTCCTCAGTTCCCCCATCGCGTGCCTCGCCTCGCCTCTGGCAGTCCGTGCCCCATGCTCCCCAGGAATTGTATCTCACATGTTACAGGCACCAACTCCTCTATCTTCACATGCAACACAGCCACAGCTCCACTCCTCGCTCCACATTGTCGATGGTGTCGAGGCTCACGTCCCCCTTGTTCAGCGTTGGCTTGGCGCGAGGAGCTTGGCGTAGATCCTTCTTGACTAAGGCATGGAACATGTTTGTAAGATACCTAGATATCTACTATATAGTCTCGCATTTTCACTATCTACATGTACCTAGATGGCGGCCGGACACTATCTACATGTACCTAGATGGCAATTTCCACTTGGCTCAATAACACCCAGATATTAGGCACGAGGAGCGCGCGCGCGGGCGCGGTGCGGAACGACGGACCACGGAACAGCGAGCACAAGGAGACCAGCCCAAGGAGGACTGTGACTGGCGGAGTGGAGTGGCTGTGGCTGTGGATGTGGATGTGGATTGGGACTCTAAAGATTGTTGAGACGAGGAATGGGGCTCTCCAGGCTCCAGGGGCGACCGTGCTCACGGGCGGCCGACATTCGGTCATTCGGTTGGCTCGGGGGGGGGGGGGGGGCGCGGCGGGAACCTGTCCCAAGGCTAGGGAATACCATTAACTGGTAGGTTTTTTGGGAACTTGTTAGTGCTCTCTGGTGAACTTGTTTTGTTAACTGGCAGGGGTTCGAGGGTGGTAGATAACAACCTTGTTAACTATCGACGTGTCTAAAAATAGCCGTATTATGGTATGCATATCCCCCGCCGGGCGCCCCCCCCCTCCCCCCGGCGCAAGCACAGGTGCAAGAGAAGGATGAGTTCGAAGAGTACCTCACGGAGCCCGAGGAGACGGACCTTGAATGGGATCTTCTCGTGTGGTGGAGGGCGAAAGAGACGAAGTGGCCAGTCCTCACCAAAATGGTCAAGCAATACTTCTCTGCGCCTGCCTCGTCAGCCGGGGTCGAGCGTGTCTTTTCGGCAGCCGGCAAGATGCATAGCGATCTTCAGAAGTCGGCCAAGGACTCGACACTCGAAAATTCGCTTTTCGCCTCATTCAATACCGATTAGTGCTAGTGCTGTGTGCTGTGTGCTGTGTGCGTGTCGCGTTGTGCTATGCGCTGCGTTGTGCGTAGCACCGTAGCACCACATAGCATGTGATGATATGTGAATGTGCTGCGTGTGTGCGTGAGCTCATTCAATAAGTATAAAGTATGTCGTGACAAGCTACTACGACTCTCCTGCTTATTTATGTCAAGGGTGGGCGCGCGCAGCGCGGCGCCGCTACCAGCGGCGAAGGCGCTCGGCGCCGCTCGGAGGCCGCGCACCCGCGGCCGCGCACGCCACAGGTAGTTAGCTAGCTAACTGCGTCTTTGCGCATCCCACTTGGTTGTTTGTTAACAGTTGCATCCCCACGGGTGCCCTTTAATGGTAGTTAACACACTTAATTGGTTAACTGGCCAATGTATTCCCTAGCCTTGACCTGTCCCTAATAGCTCAAGCGCTCAACATAGCGGAGCGGCTAGCCTGAACTGTAAGAGGCCCGCCGAGACCCACGCCCTACCGGACAGATGCCCATAGCTACTCTGGACTACAGGCTCCCGACACTCAACACCTAGAGGAAAACATGCAACAACCGGTAGCCCGATGGCGCAAGAAGAAGTAGCGAGGAAAGCCATCGGGTATCGGTACACACCGCCTGCCACCGGAAACCTACTGCACCCAGCCCCTAGGTAGAGCACGAGGGGACGAGCCGCAAGGCAGGTGGAGGGGGGATAAGGGAAGCGGGCGTGGCTGCATAGAAGCTGTGCAGGGTCGCGCGCGCGGCGAGACTATTAAGAAGTTTTTTTTTGTGCGTCAGTGGCAACACGGGGAATTGTTCAATTGTAATTGTGAGCGCGTACCTTACACGAATATTCATGCCTACAGCCTTCAGATGGGCAGGAATACAACACGCCCTCGCCTTGCACCGCGCCGCGTCTTGGCCACTCCCTGAGGCATATCCTGCTCCTGCCGGCGGGCCGCGGGCCGCCCATCGCTCCAACACGCCCAAATTTCGCTGCCGCGGGGTCCCGTTGCCCCAACCAAATCCCCAAATTTCGGTCAAAATTTTTATTTCGTTGACGGACCCAAATTTTACCAAAAAATTGCGAAACTCTGGCCCGACCCAAAGGCTTCCAAAGGATGAAGGATGGGCAGGCGACTCGCGACTATCGAGAGGCGAGAAGAGGGGGGGGGAGGGGGGCAATATCCGAAGGGGGGAAGGAGGGTTCGCAATACCGGAGGGACCGTCAGACGGCGCTCTTTCAAACTCAAAACTCGACCTGTTGCTGGCGCGCCCCCTGCTGTTCTCTCTGCAGTCCGACCCGACATTGGGGAAGGGTGGAGAGGGGGGGAACGGGGGAAACGGGAAAGAAGGGGGGTAAGGAGAGGACAACAAGCAAGATCTACGATGCCAGCGGGTGTCTCCACTCCTCGGCGCACTCCGCTCTCGCCCACGAGCGCGCCGAACAGGAGGCCTGAGCCATGGAGCCTCAGCAAGTCTGAACGCTTCGCAGGTCCGGGCTCAATCCACAAGACCAGCACTGCCGAGGTCAAGCGCGCAGCGACACCCTGCTCATCGAGCAGGGCAACGGCGAGGCCATCGACTCCTGTGCGCTACGCGACGCCGGGGGAGCGAATGGCTGGCTCCACACCGAAAAAGACGCCGACGTCCTCAATGCACAGCAGAACAGATCGATTCACACTGCCTGGCGGAGTCTACTCACAGTCGCCTGCGCCGCCACCGGGCGCGTATGAACCTCGTAAGCTTGATCGTGGGACTGCTGTATCCATGGTGCAGAAGATGGTGCGCCGTCGTCAGTCGCGGGGTCTGTTCGCCGACGTCATTAGGCGTGCGGCAGAGATGCCATCCCCGATGCAATATGAAGAGGCACTGTCGACAATGTCTTTGGCGCTGTCCCGGGCCCCAGCTTGGTCAAAGAACACCAAAGGTCGATTTGATGGCCACGACACTTTGTATGCCAAAGAACAGACGCCTGATCCTGGCAAGTACAACTGCACTGGACCGCTCTCAACGTCCAAGCAGGAAGTGGGCAGTGCGTCTTTCAGCAGCACGTCGAAGCGCTTTGAAGGTACTGGTGCTGTCTATTTTCGGACAGAAACTCCTGGAGTCGGCTCGTACGACACGAATGACAACCGCGCATCCACGCAGGTTGCCGGCAAGTGCGCTAGCTCGTCATTTGCTTCCATTACAGATCGCTTCGCGCTGCCCGATGGTGTCTACTCTCATTCCGTCGCGCCTCCGCCGGGGGCCTACGAGCCAAGAAAGCTTGACCCAGGCAGAGCTGCATCGATGATGCAAAGGATGGTTCGCCGCCGTCAGTCCCGTGGAGTTTTTGCCGACGTGATCAAGCACGCCTCGGAAATCCCCGGACCCTTGCAGTATCAGAGCTCCATGTCGGCGACAAGCTCTAGTGCAGGAGTCGATCAACCATCCGCTTGGTCAAAACCCGCGAAAAACCGATTTGAGTGGCATGACTCTGTCTATGCAAGATCACAAACACCCGGTGTCGGCGAGTATGACCCCGCTGTTCAATTCGATGGGAAGTCGAACACCCCTAGTGTCTTCTTCAAAAGTGGGCACAAGAGGTTTGACGGACCGGGGAGTGTGTACGCAAAAGAGCATACCCCAGGCGTAGGCGCCTATGAGACCATGTCGGAGGCTTCAAGGATCTCAAAGGTCGCTGAGGCTTCCTTTCGGTCCGAGACCGACCGATTTGCTCTGCCAGGTGGCATGTACAATGTGACGCCTGCGCCAGCCCCGGGCTCGTACGAAATCAAGCGCGACCTGGTCGTCAGAACCAACGCTGTCCGCATGATGCAAAAGATGGTGCGCCGCCGTCAATCGCGTGGTATCTGGGCCGATGCCATCAAGCATGCTTCAGAGGTGCCGTGCTGGACGAATTACGCTCCGGCATCTTCTACGTTTTTGTCGCCTTCGATCGCGAAAAAGAAGTCAGTGGTTCGAATGAGCGACAAGTCAAAGGGCACCTTGGGTCGCGGAGACAACCACCACACGGTCCACGACGTGAACGCATCAAATCAAGTCGTCGCATTGCCAGTTGTCAAGGAGGCACCTTTCAACGAGTCGGAAGTTTCCAACATGTTTTCTGACGCGACCTGTCAGGCGATGACTCACGTTGATGAAGTATTGCCTCAAGTTTCTGAAGCAGAGGATGGCGAGGCGCTCTTTTGTTCTCTTATGAAGATATCAGCCACGCCCGTGGATCGCCATGACTACTACGATAATTTCAGTGGCTGGGACATACTTGGCCTCAAGGACGACCTTGAAATCGCAAGGTCGTCGTCAAACCAGGCCTGTAAGAGGCAGCTAGGACTCCAAAATGACACGAGCCTCGCTGCAGAATTGTCCGTAAGCTCGAACGTCAAGCTTGACTCCTCATCTGCTGCTGCAGGAACCGCGACGGCACTTTCGCAGTTGACCACTTACCTACGAGCTTTTTGCTTCTCTGTGCCAGCTGAGTCCTCTGAGCGCGAGCAAGCATGGAACAAGTGGGACCAGACGAATAAGGGGGCCCTCTCTTACGAAGATGTTGACCTCGCAGTCAAGAAAACGCTGCAAGGGTACTCTGAGAACGAGGTCACCGGATTGGCCATCTGGAAACGCTTCCACGCCAGTGTCATCTACGCGTTCAACGATGCCAAAGGCACCCGGGCGCATGCTGCACGACCCGACTCCGAAAGTGTCACGAAGGACGAATTCCGTCTGCTTTCTGCATTTCTCGGATATTATGCGACGTGGTTCGAGGTGTTCGGCATGATTGATGGTCAAACTGGCGCCCAAACGACGAATGATAATCGATTCTTCTCTCAAGCGCAGTGGGAGGCGGCTTTGGACAAAGTTGTCCATGCAGGTTTGACGTGGGCTCCATACGTCGCTCTCCGTTCAGCCACTAAGGCGAGTTTTGGTCAAATGAAGGTGAGTCCGAATGGAGCCGTCTCCCTAGCTGCGTTCTGTAGTTGGATCAAATTGGTGGAGGTGAAGGCGAAGACATCCGCAGGCGTCGATCTCTCTGTTGCACCAGCTTCAGCATGAAAAGAATCAAGGGAGGCGGCCTGCCTCGTTCTTCCGTCATCTGACAATTGAGACTTCAGTCTGCATGCGTCCTCACCTTGGTTGTATGCTTGTTTGCACCGGGCCGCTCACTTGCCCGAACAGTGTCATACAGTGCAAATTTTGTTTGGATTGTTAGCGATATGGTTGAATAATGGGTGAGGATAGATGGTGGGGGTGTTAGGGTGTTTCGATGTTTAATTTTTGCTCTGAATATGTGATGAGAGCCTATTATGTCCAGTAGCGTATGACGTTGTATATTCAAGCCGTAAGGTAAGAGGTCGTAATCAAAAATCGTATGCTACAATCGGTTTTCAAAATCGCAAATCGTCGCGTTGCCTAGCCGGTGAGCAACTTTTGCAAAACTTTCATGCGAAACTTTGAGGGATCCGGCGCGAAACTCTGACCACTGACCTGGCCCTACTCGTCATCGTAGTGTGTAGTGTGTGTTGTTTGTGTGCTTCTCCGTTTCAAGTTTCAATTCTCATTGCTGTACATTGTACAAAATAGCTTGAGGCAAGAGAGAGGAGGGATATGGGTGTGTAGGGGAGAGCAGAGAGGAGAGGAAAAGAAGAGTGACAATGATAAGAGCATATATTTGCGGCGCTTACTAGTAACTAGTAACGTCGATTGACCCCCCCCCACCCACCCACACAGCTACATATTGTCCGCACATTTGGGCAAAGTTTTACACTTTTTCTTTTTCCACATATTTTTTCCATTACATATTTGGGCACGAAAAACTACATATTTTGGCTCAGGCCTACTCAAAGCGCTTACGGGGGCGCCTTGTGGCAGGTACCTCGAGGCACAGTCTTTTATTCCTCGAGGATCGCTCGCGGCGAGAGCTGTAAGGGCCGTTCAACTTCACGAACGAGAGGTCCCCCCCCCCCCCGCCGGTGCTTTTTCCTGGTGAGCTGGTGAGTCGCCCGACGTAGGTCGGTTCGCCTCACTGGATTTGCTCACCCATTGTAATCTGTGGAGAGTTATAATGGGAGCCAGGGGTCTGCGAGGGGGGAGATTCGAAGGGGTGCAGCATATGCGTATGTGTCTATAGTGTCAACACACGTACGTCAAGCCGTCAAGGCGCACGGGCAGGTGCACTGAGGGGCGTCGTGATAGTACCGGGCTAGTGGCAGTAGTCAGTAGTGGTACGCTAACGCTCAGTCAGATGTTTTATTATGGGTGGGCGGGTAAATGAACGCTTTTCTTCTTTGTCTCTGCTGTCCCCCCCCCCATGAGGGAGGTCAAGGCAGGGGGGGGGGGGGGGTTCGCGTGGCCCCCTGCCATGCGACCAATCACAAGATTAGTACTCTACTCTAGTAAGCGAATAAAGAAGAAAGTAGATGGATAGTGCATGAGGAGGAGATTTGGACTCCCGTCTTGCCCATCGCCATCGCCCATCGGGCAATGTGCGTAGCACTAGCA
Source organism: Isochrysis galbana (assembly GCA_018136815.1). Taxonomy (NCBI): domain Eukaryota; phylum Haptophyta; order Isochrysidales; family Isochrysidaceae; genus Isochrysis; species Isochrysis galbana. Next base: position 2,928,606 of record CM030940.1, on the reverse strand, counting down.
CTAGCGCCAATAGCTAATACTCTCTCACACACATGCTATCCATGCATCACAACAGAGCCATGCTTGGTAGCAAACCCGTGCAGCATGAGCTTTCATGAGGCTAGATTAGCGTCATACAAACGATGCCACGAAAGCGAGGTCCATGCCTGTCGTGGTGTTCCTCGAGGACTCATGGTGTGCTTGCTCACAATTAATTACGAAGTTGACATCGCAAGTGGATGATAGGCGGGTTATTTCGAGGATTAAGCGGACAATGGCTGATGGCAGGTAGTAAAAAGGGCTTCGCGTGTCGCGAGCACCCACGAGCACAGCCATGGCACAAGCTCGCCATGCAGAGGTCGACGCCAAATGGATGGCCGCTGCATCCTCAGCGCGCCACGCATCGGTAGCTGCCTCTAGATGCAGTGACCGCAAGCCTAGCGGTGTCGATGGAATGGCAAGTACTGCACAAAGTGACTTTGTCAGCTGTGCAGCATGTCTCCTTTCTCGTACCACCCTTCCCATTCGGAGACGCAGTGTGAGGCGTTTTCGCTCACCCGGACAATGCTTTGAGCAGGCAGAAGCTTCGGGTGGGCCTCCATGCAGGTTGCTTAATGAATGAAATAACGCATCGACAGCAGCAACCATACACATCTCAGCTAGCATCCCATTGCGTTCGGCCAGCACGAGGTCGAGATTGACGTATTCCATGGGAAGAACTGTCTCTGTCTCCATCGAGTCATGTACGATCATGTCCTCTACCCCACGTGATAGTGCTGGCACAGCAGCATCACTCGTCGGGGACAGCAGAGCATTGACGCCGTGAGAAAGTCTTTGAGCAACAGCGAGTATGAAGAGCGATGACACTTCACATCCGCCCTCTACCATTTTTCGATGCGACTCTGAGCTGCCATTTACTGCCTCAGCTCTCCTCCCCTGACCGCTGAGGGGTGCCTGACGAAGTGCGGCATCAAGTTGGAGGACAGCACCACACAAGATCTCGGGAGTGAACAGTGCCCATGCCTTATTCTGCCAGGCGACGCCAGTGTGCACCACAAGTTTCCGCCTGATAAGGTCGCGTGCAGCACGAGTGGCGTTCGAGGCTGTCTCGGGCACCTCGTGTGGGCGCAGCGACCGAATGACCTCGCCGCTTGGGTTTCTGAGCTCAATATTGCGGACCGGCCCTGCCTCATGATGGCCGTAAAATCGCATTGCCGCGTGCCTCTTCCCCTCATTATGCTGTTTGAGTGCGCCCGCGCGGTTAGGTACAGAGACCCCGCACGACTCGCACCACCAGCTCATCGCGCGCACACTGAACGGCCGAGCAGAGTGACGGTGCACCGACGCTGCACTGGCCTCGGTGGGAGAGGGGGCGAGGGCGGGGGCGGGCGGGGAAGGGGGCGGGGCAGGGGCGGGGAAGAGAGAGGGAGAGGGGGAGGGGAGGGAGAGGGAGAGGGGGAGGGGGAAGACCCCAGCGCGCGCGCCTCACCCGGCGCCCCTTAGGGACGAGCGATTGCAGGTGTGGGAGCGTAGGGAGCAGGAACGGGGTCCACGTCACACAAATTTAGAAATTTAGAAGCCCCGTGAGTGTGGCTCTGATCCTCTTCGCTGTTCGAGGACAGCCTCAGTTATAGTTAGCTATGCCCATAGGATGGCTGTAGGCTACTAGCGAGCACGTGACGAGTCGTAAAAGAAAACATCTGGAGGTTCAGGGCTAACACCTACTACTAGACCGGTAACCTCTTCCTCGCATCTGACACCGCCCTTCCTTCCCTTCCCTCCGCAACTTTACCTTCCCCCCCTCGTTCCTTTTCGTCCTCTCTTTTCCTTTGCAACTAACAACTAAGTTTATACTTGGTTCACACAGGGGGCGGGGCACGATCCCCCCCCCCCCCTCTCCACTCCTCCGCTGCCGTGGGGGAGGAACCACCCACACTCCTAGCATCTAGCATGCCTTATGGCTTACCAAGAGCACACTGCCCTGCTAACTGCTGACCCATGTAGGGCGGTCAAACAGCTATTTTAACTTCTAAGGGTGAAAATTGACCAAGTCAAGATTGAGGATTCATTACGAGATTTTTGGATATGGTGACCGGATAGGTGTAACTAGCACATATCCGGTGCCCTTTGGGCCCTAGACCCCCCACGGTAGCCCCCACAACGATGCGTAACCAGAAAACGCGCAAATTGGCCCAGAAATCACTATCGCTATCGCGGAGGGCCGACGTCCGACGCGAGTGCGGGCGAGATCGGGCCGCTAATCGACGCGTCCCCGGCGCAGCGTGCCTCGGCCAGCCACAGCCATGCGCGTAGGCTGCCAGGAGCGCCTCCTACTGCCCCCCATGCCCGCCGCCGCCTCATCGCAAATCGCCCCCTCGCGTCCCTCGCTAGCGCGCCAACGGAGGGGTCCCGGAGCGCCCGAGTTAGGCGTGCGCCCGGGCGCGCTGCGAAAGCTTTCTTCGCCATCAGCCCGGTGTCCGGGCCAGCCAGGACACTGAATGAGCAGAATCCGCCGCGCCAGCGACGCCAATCGCGCCAGCCGCGCGCCGGTGCCTCGTCGCAATCCACCCCCGGCGGCATTCAAACGCGCTCACGCACGGCCCCGAGGGGCGCCCTCTGCGAGCCCGTCTCCCAAGGTGGGGGTGCAGCAGAGGTGGCAGCTATGCAGTTTGACGAAACAGTGGGGAGGCGCGGGCAATCGTTCCCCAAGAGGAAGAGATTTTCCCCATTCATTGCAGCAATGGGGGCTTCTTTGCTCGAGCTGCCCGACTTGGCAACTCTGTTGCGCCTGGTAGCAACCTCGCAGCCCGGTGCCTTCCGGGGAGATTCGACGCGCCTCGTAGTGGCTGATGTGATGATGTGACGATTCGACACGGGTGACGACCTCGAGCGTCCCGACGCCTCGAGGGCTCTAAGAATAGATGCTGAGGGATGGATTTTGGAGTCATTCGATGTGGATTTGTTGTTTTGCCACCCTTGAACTGTCGAGTGCGGGCGTGCCCCCTGTCCCCTGTTCCGTCTCTGTCCTCCTGTTCGGTTCTCGGTTCTGCTGGCTGTGGCTGTGCCTCCTCCTCCGGAGGAGCAAGAGTTAGTCCCTCAAGAAGATCCGGACGCGCATGATCTAGGTGACATTCTAGTGGACAAAGACCATAACTTCTATCTGCGCCGAAAAGGCGATCACCACAAAGTCCAACTTAATGTTATGGGAGAGCCCCACATCCACGAGCGGATCAGCCCGCAACTATTGCCCGATGAGCTATTCACCCCACTGAAGTGGGGACGAGCGTACGACGGCCCGGCGGAAACAGCGTATCCGATACCTCAAGAGTACACGCTAAAAGGCACGCAAACTACGCTAGAGGATGTGAGTGTCAGGGTCTTGACTAAAGCGTTCCTCGCTTTGAGGAAAACCAAAGCACAAAAATCCACACTAAGATGGGAGAAAAGGTTACCGGTCCTCTCGGGGAAGTGGAAACAAGTATCGCAACTGTACAAATATAATTTGTTAACACCTAGGGACTCCTATCTGCATTTTAAACATATTCTACATAGGAGAATAGCTACGGCGAACCGTTTTGCCGACGATCCGACATGCCGCTTTTGTGGCATAGCCCCCGAGAGTTCCACTCACTTGGCCTCATGTATCGCGACGGAGCCTGTCTTTGAATTCATAGAAGGACTTTTAGGGATTTGCCTTAAGCCGGGATCCGAAATACCCCAACGTCTTTTCTGCTATCAGGTGGACAGACCGCACCCCTCCTCAGGATACTTAGGTATCTTGGCGTGGAGGTATATTCTAACCGACTTCTATAACATTCAGTATGGCAACGCGGACGGCAGGTCCGTCAGGTCGATCTTAAGAGCGATCCTCACGAGATATCACCTGTTAGTAACGGCGAAAGTCGGTTTCTTTCAGAGGCTAAAAAAACAACGGGAGAATATGGGGTTACACGCCCCGAGCAACAAACACATTAAGAGAATGATAAGCCCGCTGTACACGGTGGACAGGGATTTCAACATAGGAACGTCGGAGGACCTCTTGCAAGCGGCAAGGGGGCTAGACCTACGACACATCACCTAAAGCAGCTAAATCTCTGGGTAGGAATCACAGCAGTTACCAAAAAAGGAATCTAAATTATTTAAGGGAGAATAACCAAAGCTAACACCGAAAGCAAAGGACGAGCCACAGTCTCCCGCCCCCTTCTCTCCAACTCCTGGCCGAAGCAGCGCGCGCGGCCTCCCCGGAACCAGCTTCTCCGCTAACGAGGGAACTGGGGAAGGGGGAGGGGGTTGTTAGGGGTTAAGGTTGGGTAGTAGGGAGGTACACAAGCACACTGCCTCACGCCGCACACGTAGCGGGGTTTTTTAAGAAGATTTTTTTTTAAATGGTAAATGATGATAATACTCAAGGTATCGTCGCGGGCGCGGGCTGACACGCGAGAGCGCCCGCGCTGGCTTTGGGAGGGGATCCGCTTGCAGGGGGGGGGGGGGGCGCACAGAGGGGGCGCGCACGGGGAGAGGGGGGGGGCGGGGGGCAGAGTGTCTTATGATGTCTTACCAGTGTCTTATGAAGTCTTACTCCGTCGCCGTAAATAAGACACTTGGAGCCCTGTCTTACTAAGGCGGCGGCGCGACGTAAATAAGACAGTTGGGGGTGTCTTACGAGCAAATTTTTCGTAAGATCTTACTAAGCAAATGAGCTGTCTTACTAAACGCCCAACACTGCTAATTATGACTTCCTTCTCTGACCGAACAGGCTCTTACATCGCCCTTGCACCGCCGCCTGCCGCACGGACGCGCCACAGCGGCCACCCGGATGCTCCACGCTGCTATCACTCCGGCAATCGCTCCTCCGCTGCGGTGAGTGAGTGAAAGAGATCCTTTGTCATTTCAGGCCGGCTTCCTCCTACCTATCCAACGGCTCTCGCGAGGAGGATGGCGAATAGCGGCGTGCCCCGAGCCAGTGCTCAGATGGTCCGGCTGACTGCTGACGAGTTCGAGGGTCTCGCGCGGTCCTTCGCGATTCAGAGGAGTTCAGAGGAACTGAGCTGGGCGTGGGTGAACCCGCCCCACTCCGCCTCCGCCTTTCCGCCGCCCGTAGGCTACCTCGCCTCGAGCCAGATGGCGGTGCGGCCGCCCGCACGCCTTTCACAGGCAGCACATCCCCAAGGCGAGAGCGTGCTGATCGAGGAGCTGCACTCGGAACCTGATGATCCAGCACTACTGCCCGCCCCTCCGACTCTGACCCTCGACACCCTCAGACTGCACATCGCCTTCTCCCAGACATACCGCACGCCCGTTTTGATCCTGCTCGGCAACAGCGCAGCCGACAGCTGGAGGGCGTGGGGCACAAGTGAGGCGAGCGCATACATCCAGCAATGTGCTGGTATGAGCGGCGGTGCTCAGCTCCCGCCAAATATTGTCACACAGGCGGAGCACCCGGTACTGGGTGGGCCTTGCTGCATACTGCACCCATGCAACACTGCTGAAGTGCTTGCACAGATGCTGGATGCATCAAAGTTGGAGCGTGAAGGCAAGGGCCAGGCGAGGTCGCATGCCCTAGATATGATCAGTGCATGGTGGTCTCTAGTCGCTCCGCTGGTCGGCTTCCGCGCAACGGCTGCTGGCTGTAGCGCCTCGCAGGCACCTGCAGCTTGTGCGGTTACTGGCGGCCAAGAGGCCTTCCTGGATGCCTTTGCTCATGGTGCTGCCGACGGCAATTACCATGGCGATGACGAAGATTCTGATCTATGTTGCTGGCAAGAATGCAATAGCCCTATGCTTCCTCCCTCACAAGTAGTTGCATTACTGGGCCGGCTGCCGCTAGAACGAGGCCAGGTGCTAGAGGGCAAACGATACACAGTGAAGGGCAGACTCGTCTGTCGAAGACAACTCTCTAGCTTCGTCACGTTTCTCGACCTTGTGGACTGCGTTGGGGAAAGCATAAATGCCCTTGCAGCTCCTTCACCAAGCGACTTCTCGCCAGTTACAACCTTACAGATCTGCATCAACTTACGTCGATGTGCTGACGGAACCTCCGCCCGTGCTCTGCGGTGCTTGCAAATGGGAGACACCATCGTTTGCTGCGGTCCAGCTGGCCGAACTCGCTCTGGTGGCTGTGGCGCAACCATATTCCCGGAGGTGTTACGTTTGGCTAGCGCATGTATGGAGTCTTCTCGAGTGCTCAGTCTTCTGGCAGGGATGCGGTCGGGGACTTTCAAGGCCAAGGAAGCAGCAGTCCTTTTAAACTGCTCGCCACTCCTCTTGCAAGCATTGATGCCATCACTCGCTGCTGCCCTTGACTCCGTCGAGCGGCAAACAGTACGTAGTATGGAAGGACAAGCGCGATCCATGAGTGCACGCACAGCACCCGCGCCCCGTCAGGCGCTTGCGAGAATCGAGCGCCTCGAACGTGTGGCTGAAGCTCGTCAGCCCGGCCTTCTCCTTGTAATGGAGAACATCTCACACAAGCACAACATCGCTGCGATGCTCCGCACATGTGACGCTTTTGGCTTGGCGGAGGCTATCATCATAGAAAAGCCCGATTGCAAACGATTTGATGGAAGGGACCGTGAAATGATCAAAGCATCGGTACGACCCCGCTTCCACCCTTGATGCGAAGTCAACGGGCGAGGAGAGCCTTGGATGAATTGGCATCGTTCTGTGTGGGCTTGTCCTTAATGCACCACGCACCTCGTTTTCTCTTCTACAGCTTACCCTAGTCCCTATTACCCGGCCCCTATACTATTTTCGTCCAGTCTAGTGCTTCGCTTTGGATCCGCGTACGGTCTTATTCGTCGACGCTGGACTGCAGTCAGATATTACAGGCAGAGGGCTACGTCTCAGTGGCCAGTGCGCTACATGCACACGCTAGCCAGCCGTTTTATGACACCGCCGACCTTTCTGCGCCAAGGATTGCCTTGTGGGTAGGTAACGAGGCGACAGGTCTATCGAGTGAGGTGCGGCTTGGCCGCACACTCAACGCTGCCACTAGCTGAGTGACGGGCCACTGCCTGCCATTTCAGAACGGCGCACTCCTTAACACCCTCCTCCCCCTTCCACTTTCAGGCTATCGCCGCGGCCGATATCGTGACGTATCTTCCAATGTACGGTGTCGTTGAGTCACTTAATGTCGCAACGTTCGCAGCTATTGCCCTCGCAGAGGTAGTGCGACGGCGCGGTATCCCTCGCTTGGAAATGTTTCGTTCGAATCCCGAGCAGGTTGCTGCGGAATTTGAGCACTTGTGCGCTGTGAATGCTCCGAAAACCGAAGGCAAAGGAACCAAGGGGGTAGCGTACAAGGAGCGAGAGTTTGGGGTATTGGCGTTGGCGTGAGTAGAGTACCGTGAATGCGACAGGTCCCTAGTAAGAAGGTGCAACCCGAGGTCCAGTTTTTTTTTCCTGCACCCCCCCGTTTTGATATAAAAAACATCCGAAGATTCCGGGCTAACACCTACAACGGACCAGGTACTCGCTACCTACTACTACTACGGCCCAGGTCAATACCAATACTTCTAGAACTTTTTCTAGAAGTTTGGGCCGCTTCTCGAGCGCGTCACAAGTTTGGGCCCTCTCGAGAAGTGGGCTGCAAGTTTGGGGGGTGGCGCTCGCTCTCTATCTAGGAGTAAAAGCCCCTATTCTACCAGTATAATCTCCCATTTTATTGCTACAAGTACAAGTATAATCCCTTTCTTTTCTATACGGTATATAGGATATAGGCCGTTTCCCGTCGCCGAATTTCAAAAAATGATCAAAACTCAAAACGGCGCTACATTTATTTTCTTTTACGTCACATAAACATCAAACAGGACAACTATCGTTAAAACGATAGGGTCATGGAGCGCGCGCCGCCGCCCGCTCTCGCTGCCGCTGCCCTCGCCATGATGGACGAAGAGCTCACGGACACACCGCTGTCGCCGAAGCGACCGCGCCAGGACGACCCCCCCAGTCAGGTGGGCACAGGAGCCGGCGGGCCGCGCCCGCGCATCACCATGAACGACATGTGCAAAGCCGCCATGCTGGCACCAGCCAGCAAGCAACACACCTCCAGCACAATCCACAGCCACACCAGCCACAGAACACCAGAGGGACGAACCCACAGGGAAGGCCTCCGGGCCGGGACCCTACACAGCCGCGTTACCGCCCTCGTGCTCCGGCACGAGGGGCCGGCCCGGCGCCATACAAGACAGGACCCCATTGGGGAAATGTCGCATCAAAACAAGCATTGGAACATGGAGCAGCTTTGGACCCCCATCAGGGGAGACAGGGGTAGCAGGGAGGACGACACCGGGGAGGCACTCCCCAGAGACGCCGAGAGACAGGCGGACGACCGCGCCTCGGGCGCCGGAACGATCAGCAAGACATCGGCCCCAGAGGCCCAACATAACCAACACAACCACGAATTTGGGCCAACACAACAGACATCCCGCACAAATCCCGCGAAAGGGAGGGACAGCGCGGTAGCCTAGCGCTCGACTGGGAAAAGGCCTTCGACAGGGTCAACTGGGAGTTTTACCACTTGGTCCTTGAAAAATTAAAATTCGGGGAGAACTTCAAGAGATATGCGAAGGCGCTCACGAACTCCGAGGCAAAACCAATCCGCTACATAAAGGCGAATGGGGGAAGAAGCTTCCCCTTCAACATAGCGAGTGGCGTGTCTGACGACGAGGCGGGGAGACCGATGCCGAGGAGGAGACCGAAGACTCGGGAGACGACTGGAACGGCGGCAGTGACGCCAGCGACGTCAGCGAGGACGAGGAGACTGACGACGAGGAGGAGGAGGGGACTGACGAGGAGACTGAGGAGGAGATTGGCGAGGACGAGGACTAGTGCGAGGAATGCGCGGACGACCTGCGCGAGCTGCTGCGCGAGCTGGTCGAGATGGCCGACAAGGAGTGGAGCTCGACTCAGTCGGTGCAGGAGCTCGACCTGGCGCCGCAGGCTCGGTACATCCTGGAGCGAGGGGGGCGTTCCGCAAGTAGGTGCTCTTCTATCGATCCACCGATGCATCCAATGGGTCGCCACCGGAGATTCCAAATGACTCAGACTCGGGGCGTGGAGGACCGAAGGTGAACACTCCCTCGGAAGGAGTGGTCGTCGGAGGCTCAGTGGGTGGCTGGAGCTCCGTTAATCCTGCGGTCGACCGCGTGGTAGGGCTCGGTGACATTGTAAACTCGGACTCGGACTCGGACTCGGATGGCTCAGAACGGGGTTTGCTCAAAACAGGCTTGGACTCGGACTCGAAAGAAAGTGGGGAAGAACCGGAGAACTGCGCCTCCATCGTCGTAGCGATGGAGACTGGTGATACCGGTGATGACTGGACTGGGCTCAGACTCGTAGATGGGCGCGCGGTGGCGTAAGACGAAGAGGGGGGATTAATATAACGGCCGGAGGCGAAGGACGGCACGCCGAGGGAACGAACCTGCCGCGGGGGGGGCGAGGGACCGAGGGCACGGCGGGGCAGCGTGGGAGGGCGCGAGGCCGATCTCGGAGCGAGATCGCGTCCTTTCCCTCGCGGAGCGCGGAGAGACCCCCCACGAGATATCTTGGGACCGGAGAATGTTTTGGACGAATCTTCTTGCCGTCGGCCGAGGCGAGGCGGACGGAGAGAGAGAGAGAGAGAGAGAGTCTCGCAGAGCGACTGCAGAACGAGAAGTCGAAGTCATGCCGGTTTATTACCTTAAACGAGCCAACAATTATAGTAACAGCAAAAACAAAATTCGAATCGCAAATTTCGAGACCAAAATCTGCAAACCTGGACTTGAGACCATGGGGAATCCGAATCTGTGGGTCTTGTGCGTCAGTGGCAACACGGGGAACTGTTCAATTGTAATTCTGAGCGCGTACCTTACACGAATATTCATGCCTACAGCCTTCAGATGGGCAGGAATACAACAAACTCTTGTCAGGCCCTAGGGCATGGCCCTGGCCTCCCCTGTCTCTCCCTCGCTGGCGCTCCTGAGCCTCTGGGCCCCCCACGCTGCACCTATCTGCCCGTCGACCAGGGGGGGGAGGAGGGGGTTGGAGCGATGGGCTGGCCACGATGGGCTAGGACGCGCGAGGCAGCGAGGCAGGCGAGCCTGTGGGGAAGAGAGTGGGTCAGCAGGGCAGTCCCCTCATGGCAAGCCATCAGGCATGCCATGAGGATGGGTGGTTCCTCCCCCACGGCAGGGGAGGAGTGGAGAGAGGGGGGGGCTCTTGCCCCCCCATCCATGGGCGAACGGCGAAGGGCGAAACAAGTATAAACTTTAAACTTAGTTCGGGGCACCAGGGTTTGAAATTTGCTTTATAGGTTATAGGCAATAATATGGGGCGTCGGACCCCTAATTTTAAAGATGTCTAGGGACCTTTTAAGTGAAAGAAACACATCTCTCAGTGGGAGCGACGTCCAGTTCGGCTCGTGTGAGCCGCCAGAGCGTGTGCTAGGGCAGGGGGGGGTCGAGGTCAGACGTCGTCAGACGGGACTTCGTACTAGGGGTAGGCCAGGATATCCGAGATATCCATCGGGATATTTGGGCGGATATGCTGGAAATGGTTATCTTTGGATAGATGTGGGATATTTGGGCGCTGTGAGCGTGCGGTGCCCAAAAACAAAACTCGCATTCGGCGCGTCGCCGCAGAGCCGCTGTACCCCTGCGGCGCTCATGATTGGGAGGTGACAAATCAAGCGAATACGTAATAAACAATGTTGTTACTGTAATAGTAATTTCCCATCTCACCACCGAGAGCGCCACCCCGCTCCTTGTTGCCACCCACCACCATGCCACGAGGTGAGCTGCCGCTCTTGCACCTGCCCTGACGCTAGAGCGCCACCCACTCACCTGTGCCTATGCCCATCTCCTTGCGCAGGTCCACGCCGCTCGCGCCGCTCCGCACCGCGCAGGAACGCCGACAATTCTGTCGGCGACAACCCTGCGGGCCCGCGGCCTACGGTAGTGTGGGTGTGGCAGGCGACGAATGCCGGTGCAAGTGCGAGGACCACTTATAATAATAGTATCGAGATATTTTTTGGGATATTTGGGCTGGCGCTTGGATATTTCTTGGATATTTTTGAGGGATATTTGGGCGAAGATTCGTGGATATCCTGGCCTACCCCTACTTCGTACCGTCTTTTCGGACGAGGATTCTGAAAAGGCCGGGAGACCCTCCGACCCGCTTTCGCCGGGGCTTTCCGCTCACGGTCAAAAATGTCGACTCCCCCCAATATTAGTACTTAAAAAGCCACCCTGTTTGCGACCGCCCTAGGCTAAGGTTAAGGTTTCACAGTCATAGTCACAGTAACAGTAACCCCCATCCCCCATTCACACCGGGCGGATCTAGACTCTTCTCCTCGGATCTCTCCCTCCCTCCCTTACCCAGTGTTGGGCTGTGCGTGTGCCTGCAGGAGAATAATCATTATCCTAATCGGCATCTCTCACCCACCCAAATAGCAAATATAATAGAGGGACCACAGCTAGGGTAGTAAGTAGAAGTAGTGTGTAGTGTGAACCTACCCTACAAAAAATTGTTCCGGCCGCACCGCGAGCTGGAGGTTGGAGCTTGGTTTTAACTCCGTCGCTCGCCGTCGGGTCCTCCATTTGACTCTGCTTCGCTCTCGTGCACGATGCTTCCACTGCTTGTTCACCTATTGAGTTTCACTGGACATCAGCTCTTAGTTTCGATGCATACAATCCGTGATTCTCGCGGACAGGCTCCATGGCTCCAGGCTGCAAAGCAGGATCCGATGCGACCAGCCAATCCTCCGATCGAGCCGCTGATGATCAATGCGATCCAGGACATGTTAATGTCGAGCAATCCAGACGGGGTGGCCATCGCAGAACGGGCACTCGCCGCAAGGAGTGCGGATCCGGACTATCAACTTACCAACGAAGAGGCATCTCTGCTTCGTTCCCGAATTGGAGGTGTTACTGCAACGTCTGAGGCACTAGTTCACCTTATCCAAGCCGCAGTGGATGCGAATCCATGGGTGACAAAATTCGGTGCAACAAAAGACTTCGGTATCGGGGAGCTCTCAGACCCGTATGTTCGAATGTGCCGTGCCGAATGCATGCTGGCCGCTTTTGTCATCATTTGCGAGGACGGGGATGTCAACTTTGTCGACGAGGATAGATTGGAGGTACTTCGGGATGCGCCCGAAGAAGCAGTAAACGCTGTCAAGATTTCCTTGAGTATTTCATGACGGGAATCGCTCGAGGAGGATCATGGGTCAGTGAATCCGCGCGAAAAGGATCGATATTGATGCGATGGTGACAAGTGCTTTTGGGCAGTAGGCGTTCGAGCTTCTAGCCCGTTGTCTGGGGTCTTGGGGCTTGATTTGGGTAATGTGTGAAGAGTTAAACATTGCTCTCAGCTCGATTGCGGCTCACGGCGCATATCTCCCCCTTCGAATTCTTCGGCAGCAGTAGTGAATACGAATCCCAACTGAGAGCAGGACAAAAAAGTCAAGTATGGAGGACGGAGGGCTGTCGGGTCGAGTGTGGCCACAGGGCGTTGGGCCAATCCTATTGTGGGTAGAGGTAGAGGTAGCCCAGTCACTCACTTTTTTTAAGCACTCTGTTCCACCTCCCCTGGGCGTCCAAGGATTCCGCAGGGTACCCCCTACCTGCCCCGCCAGCCGCCTCCCCCCTCCGACAAAACCCATCCCACCCCCACGAAAGGCAATGGCGTATTTAATGGTAATGGCGTCGGTGAGTGTGAGCGTGACCCCCCTCCCTTGCCCCGCGTGTGGCGGTAGAATTTGGGAGATCGAGACGGTGGCTCACGGGAAGGAATCAGAGTGGTGAATGTTGGGCGCATCACTATTAGAAACGCGGAGCTTCCGCGACGTCCGATCGCGGGTGATCGGCCGAAGAATGTTGGCCTGGAGATGCTGGCCATGAGCCATGAGGGCGATTGGCCTGGCCACTAGGGCCGCGGGAGGGGTGCATGCAAGTCGTGCACCCTCATAGGGAAAAAGTTGCCACGCGCACGCACGGCGTCCCCGCGGGGGGACTCACTACACATCGCGTCCTTGAAGACGCGCATCTCTGCACGCCGTACGCACGCCGTAGTCATCACACCTGTTTTTGCTTCTGCGCAGAAAATGCCAGACGCGGGGGTGAGCAATCAATTCAACCGCGGGGGAATCTCATGCGTGCGCCTGAAAATCCCCCCCCCCACCCCCCGCGGAAACGGAGGGCGTGCGACAAAACCTGCGTTTCTCCTGCTTTTGAAAACCTTCCCCTCGGATTTCGTTAGATGCAGATGCATGCCGTCGTGCGCCGAGCGCGATGTGTAATAAATAGACAACACTACACACTACAGCCTACCGCGTTCTTGGTTCCCTTGAAGGAAGATAAAGCCTTGATTTTCGAGCGCCTTTGCCAGCGTGTTGATGGTGATAATGTCTTTCATTTCAATTTCAATGTTGTAGTTGCGCGCCAGAACTAAGTTTCTACTTAGTTCGCCCATGGGCCATGGGGGGGCACGACCCCCCCCCCCTCTCCACTCCTCCCCTCCTGGCATTCCTGATTCCTGATGGCTTGCCAGGAGCAGACTGCCTTGCTGACCCACTCTCTCCCTAGCAGGCTCGCCTGCCTCCTGCCTCGCGTGTCCTGGCCTGTCGTGGCCAGCCCATCGCTCCAACCCCCCCCTCCCCCCCGGCTCTGGTCGACAGGCAGACAGGTGCAGCGTGGGGGCCCCTGAGGCTCAGGAGCGCCAGCGAGGGAGAGGCAGGAGAGGCTAGGGCCCAGCCCCAGCCCCAGCCTCCTCTGCCCCCTGAGCTGGCCTCCAGGAGCCTCTAGGGGTCGCCAGGGGCAGCTGCAGGCCTGTCGCAGGCGTGCCATCGCGCGTGCTGCAGGAGAGGGGAGAGGGGAGAGAGAGAGCGCGGCGGAGAAGGGTGTGGGGCGGAGTGAGAGCTCCGCCCACCGAAAAATCGGTAAGTCTCGCGTCTCGCGCTTGTTTACGGGATAAGTCGGGACTGAGACCGCCGCCAGCCCAGTAGGCGCAGGAGGAAGGGGGGAACGGATCACCGGGGGGGGACGCGGGAAAGGGGACGCGAGGGGACGATCCACGATCCTATAGGGAGCGGACGGAAAGCAGGCGTGATGATACAGGGAGGGGGGGAAACCGGAGCGTGACGACGGAGAGGGAGTCGCGCGGGGAGACCTAATAGCGGGAAAAATACAAAGAGAGATGTACGATCCTCTCTACCCGCAACAGTTTTCCTCTGCCCAAAGTAGCACGTACCACCATCCCCCACCCCATAAGCACTGGAGATGGCAAGGACAAACAAAAACAACGATGGAGACACAAAGGACAAACACGGAGGCCTGGTGCCGTTAGAAGAGACCACTGGACGACATCTTTCGAAGGCTTATGCAAGTCAGGCTATGAATCACATGCTTGTGTCAGCTTGTGCCATTGACGGATGGATGAAGCCTGACTTGATTTTCATGGCCAATGACCAAATGATAACATAGGTGTGCTCCTCCGTGATTACAAGGACAGCCATGACAGAAGCAGCTCTCTGCGATGGCACGCCAGGGCGGTCCTGTCTGCATGGCGCGAGGCGAATTTACCTCATTTGATGAGCAGCGCTGTTCCGGGTTCAACAAGCACATTAACCCAAAAAATAGCTACGGAGAACATGAATGACATGGCCCACAGCATCTGCTCAGGCAACGGCCGGTCCCGATTAAAATTACATCTCATCTTTCACTGTTTGTATGCCCATCAGATCTGACAAGGATCCGCCGCCCACGAGATAATTGATTCCGAATCCTGCGGCCAGGCCGAGCATTACCAATGGTATCCGAGCCCTGCACACCCAGAGAAGGACAATTGTGAGATCAAGAGACTCCTTTGGCCGAGCTTATGGGTGACCTGGCGCTGTGATTGTGGTGGCAGCGTGAGGCGTTTTACATGGTGTGGCTAGCCAGACGGAAGACAGGGATCTGCGTCAAATCATTCTCAGAAGCCCAGTGCATGATGAATGGCGGCACGAGCAGCACTGCAAGAGGGCATCAAGCGGTTTCGGTCAGCGATGCAGAAAAGACACTCGCAGGGGAGCATGGCGGGATGGCATACTGGTGAATCGCCGGTCAATGAAGAACGCGCCGAATGCCACTGTGATCACTAGGCAGATCACGGAGATGCGCCGCATCCAAGTGATGATTCCCATTGCGCCGCAGTCCGCTCCGCCTCGCGCGCGAGAGAGAAGCAAGAAAGACGTACCCCCCCCCCCCCCCCGACTAGAAAATTCGAGGGTTTTCATAAGGTTGACAAACCGCTGGAAGAGGGTCTTTACGTTTCCACTGGACCCCCTCGCCAACGGTCGCGCGCATTACAAGTAGGTGGTACAAAAATTCTCGAACGCGAACGCAACTCAAACTTTTTGACCGTTTGAACATAGTCAACTACCTACTACTCCTTTGACTCCAAAAGTGAACACTATCAAAAACACTGACCATTTTCCTCGCGCCGCGTACACGCGGCGCTCAACACCTCGCGGCTGTGCCGCGAACACACTCAACTCAAGGCGCGCGACAATGACAATGTAGGGCGGTCAAACAGGGTTTTTTATTAGGGGTAGCGAAAATGGCCATCTCACGGTTGAGAAAATTTGAGGATTTTCTTCGGTAGAAAGTTCCCTATACACCCGACAAACACATATCTCGTATCTGGGGCCCATTAGCCATTAGGACCAAGACCCCCCACCTGGGTCCTCACAAAAAACGTAACCAAAAACCAACAAAAACAAAAGGTCGCAAAGGGACGAGAAGCTCAACTTCAAATCGAGACCGGAGACCGGGCGCGGTGCGTGCCCGTTTTCGACGATCCACCCGGATGAGGAGGCCCGCCAGACACCAAATACACAGGGGCCACCCGCACAGTCACGCCAATCGGGCGAACCGCGCGCCGAAATCTCGTTGAAATCAGCCAGCCGTGGAGCCCATTGGACGTCCGACGTCTCCGAGGGAGGCCCGGAGAGCCCAACTTCGAACTGATCCCGGGCGCGCTTCGCGCCCGTTTTCGACGATCCATCCAGATGAGTGGGCCCGCCAGACACCAAATACACAGGAGCCACCCGCACAGTCACGCCAATCGGGCGAACCGCGCGCCGAAATCTCGTCGAAATCAGTTGGACGTCCGACGTCTCCGAGGGAGGCCCGGAGAGCCCAACTTCGAACTGATGCCGGGCGCGCCGCGCGCCCGTTTTCGACGATCCATCCAGATGAGCGACCCCGTAAGACATCAAATACACAGGGGCCACCCGGAGGTCGTTTGCCTTCATTTGGTACCCCTCGTTTCCAAATACGCGATGCGCCGGCACAAAAAAAATCTTCTAGTATTTGAGCAAAGGCACCCACCTCACAGTGCTCAACCGTGTCTATAAATGGAATGTCGCCTGATGATGTAGTAGTACTCAAGCGATTGGAATGGATCATAGGAAAGATGGACAAGGACTTCAAAGAATTCATCACACCTCTCTTTCGGCCATATGCCAATTCTAAAAAAAAAAGATCTGAAGTTTCTGGGCTACACACCTACTACTAGACAGCGCGTACTCTTGCCGCTGCACTGCCGCCAACGCCCTTAACTCCCTTCTCTCCGCCCCCTCGCCTTCCCCCCCTCGTTCCTTTGTCTTTGGTGTCGGGGGTGCGGCCCTGGTGCGCTACCAAGGGCCCGGCTTCGGTTTCGGGGTCCGGGCAGGCCTTTTGGGTTCATGTCTTTGGTTAGTTCAGGCCTCGCGTGCTGTGGCTGCCCCGAATGTGGTGTCTCGGCGTGCTCTTCGCCGTTCTCACGATTACCTTGTGGTCTCTCTCGCTATTTGGTGTTCGATCCCTAGTTTCTCTGCCAGGGATACGAGCTCCGCACTGGGGGTCAAGCTGTTATTATTGCCTACTTCGTATAGTGGCCGGATGTCGGCCAAGTCTATCCTTTTTTTGGGTTGCCTCCCCATGCCCGCCTGGGCGGTTCGCGAGGTGTCTGTTGAGTTGGCGAAGTTTAGCGCCCGGCTTAGCTTCGTGAATCTTTCCAAGACCCGTACTAGTACTGATTCTTCTGAGAACGTGGCGTTGTCGTATTGTATTCTGTAAAAGTCAGTTACGATGTATCTCCATGCTAGCATATATAGTGTTGCCAGTGCCTTGGGGCATGAGCCTTTTGGGTGCATAAACAATCTGTCTATGATGCCTTGCTCGCGTGGTTTGTCCGGCTCGCTTGGGTGTCGGGCTAGGGAGTCAAGGGTGTCGAATATCTTCGTTAGTCTTGGGCACTCTCCCAGGTGTGTGGATGATTCGTCGGCTGTCTCGCAGAAGCGGCACGCTTTGTCCTCGAGTTTGTTGAGATGCGCCACGATGGCGCTGAAGGCCTCTTCGTCTTTGATTTTAATTCCGCGGTCCGTGGAGGTGAAGGTCATAATGATTTGTGAATAGTCATGTTGGTATTCTTGCTCAGCTTCTTGTTCGTCCCCTCCTTGGGGGGTTACCTGTGCGTATCCGCGGGGTGGGAGTCTTCGGGTTAGTTGCTTTGTTGCTTGGGGAGATGTCTTGTTTGGGACGTGTCTTGTGTTGGGGTCCCTCTCGGCCCCCTCCTTTTTGAGTGTTTGTGGTGTGCGTAGCCTCTGGTGTGCCAGAGGTGTTGGGTGTGTTGTTGTCTGAGTGTGCAACTCGCTTGTCTGTCCGTGCGGTTCGTTTGCGTCATCACGGGCTCTCGTGCCGCGTGTGATTGGGTTGGGATGGTAGTCTGACCTTCCACATGTTTCTGCTTGGCCATGTGTCCCTATGGGCTTCTCGGTGTGTTGGGCCATGCAGTTGTTGTTGCATGGATGCAGTTGTATGTTGCTGGTGGTCTGTTCGACCGGCCGGGCCTGTGCCTCGTGCTTGCGCACGTGGTCAGTGCCGTGGCGATGTAGGGGCCCAGCCCGGAGGCTTTCCCTATGGGAGGTTTCGCGTTGTGGATCTGGCTGTGCGCTGGTTCGCTTGTGCTGGCCTGGCTGTGCTTGTGTGTTGTGTGTTGTTGGGTTGTGTTCTGTCGTTGTGGCTGTGTGGGCTCGGCTCGGGCCGTGGCTCGCGGGCACCTGGGCTGGCATGGCCCTGGCTGGAGGGCGCTGCGGCTGCGCAGCGTCTGTCATGTCGTGGTCGGTCGGCGCGGCGGGGTGGGCGGCGGGAGAGGGTGGGAGCGTGGCGCGCTCCATGACCCTATCGTTTATAACGATAGTTGCCATATGCCAATTCTAAATCTGCCATGCAGGTTATGGCGGAAGCATTGGACAGCATCAGTCATCAGTCCACCGCCGCCGGTTGGGGTCCTCCCCCTAGACCTCCCCTATCATCTCCCTGCTTTGAGTGCCCAGGTTTGCCCCGACAACCCACTAAACAGCGCCCGACAGCCGTGGGGTCAGCAAGTGCTCGGGCGCCTGGCGAGCGCGCCGAGTGATTCCCAAATTGGTACCCTTGCGGAGACCCCAAGCGATCGGGTCGCGGCGGCACCAAGCGTAGTTGCAGCGCACATTACAATCCCGCTGGTTGTGTGCCAGAGGCGAGAAGCGCTCAATCACCATCACCCACCGCAGGGAAAAGCGTTCAATCACCATCAGCCTACACGTGGAAACGCGTTCAATCGCCATCACCCACAGCATAGAAAAAGCGTTCAATCACCATCAGTCTACACGTGGAACGCGTTCAATCGCCATCACCCACAGCATAGAAAAAGCGTTCAATCACCATCAGCAGGCGAAGGGTGACACACGTGAGACGTTCTGCTTGCGAGGCCCACGCGACCCACCAGCCGCGTCTTGCTCGTACAAGGCCAGCGCGATGGCACCCATGTCAACCAACTCATGCTCAGCGCGCCGCTGAGCGTGCTCCCGAGGCTCAGAAACTCAGAAACTCCGCCGAGTTTGTCATCCTTGCATCCTTGCCCCTGCCTTCATCACACACAGACCTGCAGGCCTTCGTTTCCTCAGCGGCTGAACACTGAACAAAAAAAATCTGAATCTGAAGATTCAGGCTCTAAAGTTGCTCGGAGCAAGTTGCCGGCAACTCTAGTCAAGCCCTAGGTATCTTATATCTTGTATTGACCTAGGCTTAAGAAGGGGGGAAGGGGGAACAGGGGGGCGGGGGGGGCGGTTCTAATTTATTTAGCACTCAGCACGGACTTAGTTATCTAGATATATATCTTATAGATATCTAGTACCAGTAGTCAGTAGTAGATGTCTAGGCCGAAAAAATCCACTTTCTATATCTATATCTAACCAGGGCACTAGGCACTATCTGTATCTAGGTGGATAGCACCAAGACACTATCGACTTCTATCTAGATAGTGCTCGTCAGGGGTAATTCAACGCCCTAGGTGCAAATTGTGCGCAAGCACGCTTAAGCGGGGGACCGAGAAGTAGAAAGCGTATGTAGTATGCAGAAGTAGACCCCATTTTGTAGTGGGGGGTCCCCGATCCGCCCCAAAAGGCGACTCGAGGTTTCGAACTCAGGGGCGGGGAGAGAGGGGACTCCGCGCGATACTGACGTAAAAAAGTAAAATTCAATGGGGTGATGGGTTGTCGACCGAAAAAGAAAGGAATCAAGTTTGGGGGTATTTCATTTTCAACGTCCTTCTGAGACGGATCTTGGCAAACTTTTCGTGGCGACATTGGTTTTGGTTTTTCCATCTGTACCTTGCTGCCGCAAGCTCACGAAACGAACTGTTTGAGGTATTGATGACCGACCACCCGGGCCCTCTCATTCACGGCTAATTTCATTGCCGAAATCTCCGAGTCGATCTCCTCCATGAACTGAATAATAAAATCGATGACTTTGTGCTTCCACATCACTTCTACATTGAAATTGGTCAACAAGAAACTAATGTCATAGCCTGCGGGTGTGCCGGCTGAGCATTCAGCAAACTACGCGACTCAGTCGTGCAACTGAATGTAGAATACTGTGGGAGAGTTCAGCAAGCAAGTTGGTGGGCCGCTGACCACGATCAAACATCGCACAAATTATTGAGCAGCTCATTGTACCTGGCATTGGTTTTCGTCGAAGTACAAT